>JAJTUV010000541.1:0-600000 GCA_021653895.1 Mastomys natalensis | reverse complement strand
CTGTGTTACCCAGTTGTTGTGCAGGGCCTCCTCTATGGTCAGCTCTCCAGAGTGCATACCCAGTGATGGTCACAGCCAACTCTGCATAGCCCTTGGATAGTGACAAGATCTCAGACTAAGCCCTGACCTGAGACTTCAGGATGGTCTTTGGTGGTAACTTGAGCCATGAATATCTACATAGATCTCTGCTGTGCATGGCCCCAGGCCCAGCACAGGCCAGGACTTCACTATGAGCTTAGGCGGCATGGAAGTTTACGCACATTAAACGATTCCTCTCCACCTTCCTCTCTAGTTCAGCCTTTCTTCATAGTGCTCAACAGTTCTGCTCCTTTCTCTCTCTGCCTTCTCTCTATCACGTACATACATATTTAGTGGCTCGGGCTATGGGCAGGCCATATGGTGGGAAGACCTCTGGTGTCTTCTGCACACCCATGTTCCCCAGGCCTCTCAGTCACTTAATTTTTGATCTTGAATTCACCCAGAGATGCCTCAGTCACTTGATTTAATGAGACATTTTTCTCATATGCACTGAAGGGTGCCAAGAACAGCTTGCTTTTGGACTTAGTTTCCATATGCTCAGTCTTCAAAGTAAGGACAAAAGCTGTTAACTAACTCAGCTTCAGAAACTGTGCTAGATGGTTCTTGTTTTCAAACATCGCTTTTTCACAGAGAAGATAAGAAGTGCCTGAAGTCCAGCTGTGGTTCTTTTCAGACACACTCTGAGCAGCGCTTTTAGTTGAGAGAAGTGTTTCTTTCTTTTGCCTCCATTCCTTGCAGAGCAAATGGGTATTGAGTGTACAGATGCAGGTGTTCAGAGAGTCAAGGAGGGGCTCTTGCCTTTGGAACTAGACATGTTATGATAGAGGCTGCACGCTCTACAAGTAATCAGTAGCACACTTGTAGAGTCTTCGTACTTTCTCAACAACTTTGAACTTTAAAACTGAGTGTATAGTTTCCTGCTTCTTGAATTAGGAAGTTTCTGTTTCTTGGGTGCCAGTTAGGCTGTGGGTTTGGGGAAAACTCTAAAGTTATCCAGAACCAACAACTAAAGACATGTTGCCAGAAAAAGGCTGACCAAAGGACAGGTTGTCAAAACTAAGCTAGGTATTATCTAGGAAATTATGCTCCATGTTTTAATCAATATCTTATTCTTACATGTGTTTACAAAATGAATAACATGTTAACAATGAGGACACTCTGAACTTCTCATAATAGGATTACAAAGATGAGTCACTCACTGATGACAAAGTGAAATTGGATTATTAAATCAACTACGCAGCATAACCCAATACTTGAGCAAATTAATCAGCAAAATAACTGAAATACTAACAACATAGTGTGACTCTGTAAGCAGGTGTTATGGTGTTCCTTAAATTATCTAGCAAAAGCCACTGTTTTAAATATTTTAAAAATTTAAAACATTTCAGATAACTTAAAATATTTCAATTGTTTTAAAATCAGTTTTTGATCATTTGTTAAATACAGAATAATAAACTTTGACCAATTCTTTTGAAAAGATTAAATCCAAAAATATCTCTGAAATATTTAGGAAATTCTATCAAGGGATAGTTGTATTCCACACTAAAATTCCAAATCATTATTTGATACCAAATTTTAAGTGGTTTATATAGAAATGAGAAGCACAACATTTATAAAAATTCTTAACTTGCACCACATGAGTTTTTCTGCTTCAAATATATTCCAAGAGTAATAAAAATAAATCCTGCATTTCTAAGTAAACTAGAATAAGTCACACCATACAAATGAATCTGATGCTCACTCATGGCCTATCCAAACGTACTGCAGTAACAGAATAATAAGAATATAATCATACTGCAAGGACTTGGCAGATTAATGACTTCATATATATAGTTTGTACTTAATTTTATAAATACTAATCAAAACCACCCCATCTACATTGCCTCAGAATACATTCAAAATAATTTCTTTGAATTTGCTTTACTACAGAATACTTAAATTAGGAATTATAGATTTTTTTTTTCTACCAGTCCTAGAAGAAACTTTTGTTCCTCTGAAATGTTCCTAACAGGTTTTATCTGAATTGCTCTGCTGTTAAAATCTAAGAAGAAAATTTCCTCAGTATGTTTGGAGTACACTTACAATGCCAGCTAGTCTGCCACCATGCTCATCATGTTATTGTGTCATATGGATGTCTGTATTCCTGTGAGGAAACAGGGTCAGAATAGCACTTGATCTGCCTTGAAGACTACTGAACACAAAGGCCAGCTCTATTTTTGGGTCTCAGAGTTATTAAAATTTTGTTATTTTATCACAGTTAATCAAAACCTATTCAGATTAATGCAATTTGCCTTTCAAAATTTAGTACAACCTTCAAGGTTAAATTTATTGAAATTTTAAAATGTACTTAAAATTCAAAAATGTATTTTTAGAACAGTTTGTTGACGGGAGGTCTAAGAGATGTCACAAAAAACAAAGGTCATTACCATTTCAAAACTTTGTTTTCACCAGGCAGTGGTGGCACACGCCTTTAATTCCAGCACTTGGGAGGCAGAGGCAGGTGGAGTTCCAGGACAGCCAAGGCTACACAGAGAAACCTTATCTCAATAAAAACCAAAAAAATCAAAAACAAACAAACAAAAAAACCTTTGTTTTCTAAAACCATTGCTGAAGACACCACACAGTTCAGATAAGATCATTAGAAATCCAACTAGATGTGCCCTGGATATCTCTTCTGTGGGGATTAAGGGGAACTAAGTTTCATAATCAACAAAGTTAATATACAGGCTGCCAAGGAGATAAACCAGTGGTGTTGTATACAACTGTAAAGTTTATGACCACAATAATGAATGGCCTGGCTAGTTACCCCTACACACAAGAATTAGGGAATATTACTAAAGAGGATATGAAATCTCTGTAAGAGCCAGAAGGGCATGATGCATGTTGTTGATTTCTAATAAACAAAACAGAGATGCTACATTCATGAACATCAAAAATATGATCACAGATAAGAAAACTGATACAATGACAGTTCCAGTTGATATGCAGATATGGGAAAGGAGTAATTTCACTAGGCCACACGCTTATCTATTTAATGTTTAGAGCTAATAACTCAATATTTTTGCACTTCAATTAGTACAAAATAAAACACACCTCATGAAAAATGCAAAAATAAATGAATGTATATAATAAAAGATGAATAATTTTGGTGCATCACTTACTTTCATACACACACACACATATGTGTTGAAACAAAGTAAAACCAACTCTCTGAAAATTATAAACACTATAGTTCTAAAACTATCCAATGTTCATTCTCTCATCCAAATAAAAATTTATGTAGGTAAAGTTAGTAAATTTTCATTCATTAAAAAAATGAGAATGTAAATGGGAGACTAAAATTAATTATTTTTAAGGCAAATATACAGGTATCTGTATTCCAGGTTTGCCCTGTGGTTTCCACATTATTCTGAATTATTCATTTTCTGTGTCTCATCTCAAAACACGTATTTTACAAAACATAAATCATCATAAACCTATTGTTAATTTGCAATCAAGATTCATTATAATGCAATATTATTTAGCACCAACTCTCCACGTTCAAAAAAGTTACTATATTCCTATGATACCACTAAACTACACCATAGTAGATATTTAGATACAAATATTAGAATTAACTGAGATTTGGAAAGTTAGGTTAGAAATTAATAATGATAGTAGACCTCTCATTAGTAATGTATTGCTTCATTCTTTACATTTGTAAAGTTCTAACACAATTGTGATGTCATTGAATCTACAAAGAAAATGTATGTTTTCTTTTTTCATTCCTATTAATTTATTCCAATTACTGTAACTTCTGAATTGTTACTGAATTTTGACCTGTACTTCCTAGTTATATACCCTTAGGTCAATGACTTGAAGTGTCCCTTTTCACTGACTTTTCAACTTCAGGAATTTGCAGAACATACTTTTGAGCTAGAGGAATAGAAAGCAAATTAAAAATTATGTATCATTAAGACTAAGAGGAAAAAGGCTACTAAACATTTACTTTTTTTCATTTGTGAAGTGAAGCTTGGTCATTTTTCCTAAGAGAATTATATTGAGATTAAATAATCTAGCTGATAAATGTTTATTATGGTGGAACAGTATATTAGTCAATGTTCTCTGGAGTAACAGAAGTTATAGAGTGAATAATGAATTTTATATACATATACATACATACACACACACACACACACACACACACACACACACATATGCAGTCCAAGTGTCTTAGTCAGGGTTTATATTTCTGCACAAAACATCATGACCAAAATTCAAGTTGGGGAGGAAAGGGTTTATTCAGTTTCCACTTCCACACTGCTGTTCATCACCAAAGGAAATCAGGACTGGAACTCAAGCAGGTCAGGAAGCAGGAGCTAATTCAGAGGCCATAGAGAGATGTTACTTACTGGCTTGTTTCTCCTGCCTTGCTCAGTTTGCTTTCTTACAGAACTCAAGACTATCAGCCCAGGGATGGCGCCACCCACAATGGGCCCTGCCCCCTTGATCACTAATTGAAAAAATGCCTTACAGTTGGATCTCAAGGAGGGATTTCCTCAACTGAAGCTCCTTTCTCTGTGATAACTCCAGCCTGTTTCAAGTTGACACACAAAACCAGCCAGTACACTAGCTAATCCAAAGATGGATGTTTGTGAGCTGAAAGTCCAAGAATCCAGCAGCTGCTCAGTCTGTGAGGCTGGAGTCTCAGCTGGTCTTCTGGGGACACTGGAAGCCTGAAAAATTAGGCTTTACTGTCAGTGAAGGAATAGACTTGGTAATTAGGTGACAGTAAGCAGGAAAAAGCTTCCTTTGTCCATGTCGTTATGTAGGCTTCCAGCACAAGGTGTGATCAAGATAATAAGTGTGCCTTCCTGACTCAAGATTCAGAATAAAGGCTTGTCTTTTCCCTGTTTCAAATATCTGGATTAAAGGTGTGTTGTCTTACCTCAAAGATCTTAATGAGTAGTGGATCTTCTCACTTCACATTAAGCAAACATCCTTCACAGTTATACTCCTCCATCTTTGAATTTTAGTTACTTATAGATGTAGTCAAATTGAAAGCCATTAATAGACATTATAGACAGCAAAAGTTGTTAATTTGACGCCCTATTCTCAATAAAAGAGTTTGGCATGTATGTGTTTATGTATGTATGTATGTATACACATAAACATACAGAGAGAGATGTTGATGTAGATATTCAATAATAAATATTCTGCTTTATTTTAAGCTGATCCCATGAAACAATATATACTTAAATAGTGAAAGTTTTATTGTATGTACTGGGAATATAAATTGCAATTTACTCAGATGCATCCATTTGTGCTTGACGTTCTCAATGCCAAGATCACTTCATGTCATAAACAAGCATTGATAAGAAAAACCCTAAGGAAACTATTTGTAAGCTAATTTAATGATGTAATTTTAAACTAAGTTTCAATGTCAGTCCATGTCCTTAGGGCCCTGCTGTGCATCTCTGATGAACTCACCATGCTCTCCACTATTTTGCCAATGAACTAGTCCTTGGCCAATTCCAAACTTAGTGAGCCTAAGAGCAAGTAGAAAATGCAGGAAACTTATTTCACACAAAGATAATAAACATATGGAATACTCTGCTCACATAGAGCACTGGAGCAGATAATATAAGCTGGTTTTGTAGCACAAAAATTTATTTCTACAGGAAATTAAAGACATCAGAGAAACCAGAAAGAGTTGACATCAGTAGCTTAGAAAAGGAGAATGTCAGATATACTTAGATGAAGATATTTCTTTTAATGTTCACATGGTCCCTCTTCCTACCTCTGTCTCAGTTTTCTTTATGTCTTAAGGTTCTTTTAATTTTCTAGAAACCAATATAATTGTGACTAGCTTAGCAAAAATTGCTGCCGTATACCATAATGCATGCTATAAAGCATGCAGTGATCTTAAAGTGCATAATCGGGCTGCAGATGGCACTGTTAATTTCTATTACAGACTGTAAAACCACGAGGGAGATAGTGTTTGCCTCACTGCCTTGCTGTTCTACAAGAATGATTTCTGATGCTTTCTCCTACTGCACAGCTTTAATACAAAGTGTTTTAGAAAGGCCAAAAGGAATTTGCTTGTTATTAAAAGAAATCTGAGCAAAACTGCCAAGCTGCTCTATGCATTGTCTTTGGCTGGCCCCAGGTTGTTATCCTTTTTAAGGCAAAGTGCAGATATCTGTTCTTTCAGAATGAATCGAACTCTGTCCTGAGCTTTGGAAATTCAGGAAAATATCAACTCTTTCATATCAAAAATAAATCAAAATATGAAATTTTATACATTAATATTTTCTTAATGAAGGAGAAGTTGAATAAGAGTAAAATGTCTAAAAAAATAGGAACATATAACAGCAAAAATGATTTTGCAACAACATTGTGCTTTCTTCGATAACATTGGCTACAGATTGTCTACCCTGGGGCTTCACCCAATGAACTCTATAACTTTCATTTTTACATTCCATAGTTTTGATATGTCTGGTCCTTGTTAAATTGAAAAATATTTTCCCCAACCATCTGAATCATGTTCAAGGCATAGCTTTCGAATGCCTGCCTTTATATCTTAGAGACCTTTAATGTAGGACATTATAGATTCCCTATCTTTGCTCTCTTATTTTAAACCTATACTTGACTAACTTAAATGGGATTAAACAATGCCTGAGAAATAGTGAGCATAGTTCATGACATCTGATTAGGCTTATGATAATTTTGGCCAAATTTGTTGTAATATATTTCATCTATATACAATGCCTTGCCTTATTTCATGTTTATCTATCATGATTTTCCATGAAAATATATACTCTTACTTGCCATTTTTTCCCATAAAGCAACTGATGAATCTCTGGGGAAAAATGTAACTCCTTAAGATTTTCCTCTAAATTAGGTAGATGCAAGCAATTTTGAATTGCAAGTACTTACAAGCTTGAATGGGATTAAAGAATAGAAGTACAAGCATAGAATATGCAGATGGCAGGCTTTCAGAATTATTTTTCTTTACATTTATTTTTGGCATTTGCTGCTCGTGATTCATATGAAAGAGAAGTCATGAAAGTTCTCAAAGGATTCCAAGAAAAAAACAAGAGAACATTTGAAATCCCAAAGGTCAATCCTTTTCTTTTTGAAATTATTTATTTTTGTTTTTGTTTTGTTTTTAATTTTAAATATGTTTAAGTGTGTATATGTGAGTACAGGTTTCCCTTGATTCTAGAAGGGACCTTGGTTCCTTGGAGTTAAAGATATAAGTCACCTACATGAATTGTGTGAACTGAACTTCAGTTTCCTGCAAGAGGACTATAACTCTTAAATCCTGAAACATATTTTTCTTTTTGATAAACTATTATCAGAGACATGCCTACTACTTTCTACTAGAAAGAGAAACATATAGCATGTGACACATAACACCTAGATAATATAACATAGGGCATTATACAATATGGAGAGCATATAGTATAACACAGGCAAAAGTAGCTCTTTCAAAAGAAGGCTAGGAAGTACAAGGTCAACCCTGGCTATTTCTCTCACTCAGAGTACAGAGAAAAGTGAAATTTCTGAAATTTTGAAATTTTAGCTTTCTCTAATCACTTATTTAAGGAGGAAGATTCATTTTGTCAGAAAATATAGAGATGACTAGTAGCTACAACTTAATTATAAGGTCTGAAAACCATGCCTAACTCCTGCTGTAATCTGGAAACTTTGGTTCAGATGAGAGACAAAGAAAGAAGCTAGGACAACATTTGAAGAAGCAGTTTTCTGATATATGAGTTTTTCTCTTTGGGGAATCTTTACTGTAAATGAGTTTAGAGTTTGCAAGACAATGGGAATAAATAATAATGATGATTCTTAAATTTTAATATAACAGGGATATAAAATCAGTTATAAATGATATGCTTACTCTGTTAAAGAGAATTTAAATTCCCTTACATATAATGCATATATATATATATATATATATATATATATATATATTAGAGAGAGAGAGAGAGAGTACATAATGTATATATACACACACATACATACATATATATGTATATGTATGTATGTATGTATGTGTATATAGCATACATATATGTACATATAATACTTATTATCACTCTAAAGGTAGATTATTACCATAAATGATAACAGAGAAGATGTCAAGTAATATAATTCTTCAGAGATCATATTAATAGAAGCAGGAACAAGCTTGGAAGAAGCTATCTTCACCTGAACATCGTGACAAACAAGCTGAGGAAGAGAAAATTTTCACTAAATTATGTTGAACAGCATTATAAATTTGATGTCTTCAACATACCTGTTGTAAGCAAATCTGTCACTGTTATATCATAATTTTCATACATTGTTCAAATGCATTTAAAATATTTAACATGTATTTAATGTGCACATATTTTAGAGGTTAATTCAATGCATATAAATATATCCACTTGCAAAATGACAAAGAGATTCTTCTGTGTTGCTTATTTATTTATTTATTCATTTATTCATTTTTATTGGATATTTTATTTACATTTCAGATGTTATCCCCTTAACCTATCCCCCCCCAGGAACCCCCTATCCCTTCCCCCTTCCTCCTGCTTCTCTACGGATGTGCCCCTACCTACCCCTGCTCCCACCTCTCCACCCTCGAATTCCCCCACACATGGTGTCCAGCTTTCATGAGACCAAAAATCTCCTCTCCCACCTATGCCCAACAGGGCCATCCTCCCTTACATATACAGCTGGAGCCATGGATCCCTCCTTAAGTGCTCCCAGGCTGGTGGTTTAGACCCTGAAAGCTCCGGTTGATTGGTATTGTTGCTCTCTTCATGGGGCCACAAACCCTTTCAGCTCCTTCAGTCTTCATTCTAACTCCTCCATTGTGACCCCTTGATCAGTGTAATGGTTAGCTGTGAGCATCTGCCTCTGGATATGTCAAACTCTGGCAAACCTCTAAGGACATACTTATACCAGGCTCTTGTCAGCATGCACTTCCTGACATCCACATCAGCGTCTACCTTTGGTGACTGCACATGGGAAGGATACCCAGGTGAAATGGTCTCCAGACAGAAATTAAAGGAGGGGCTGTCTGGAGACGTTGCTTATTTAAACTGAGATGTATGCAACACAAAGGTGCTACATACTGACCAGTGTACAGAATAATTGTGTTATCTTGTTTTATAAATTGTACTCTCTACTTAAAATCAACTATCTCTACAGGGTGTAGAACAGAGGCAAAGAGGTCACTTATTATGTGTCTAAATATCACATTTTCACAAACTTATCCCAGGGAAACTCTTTGTTCATTTCTTATAAGCAATTCATAATTTCAGGTACATGAATATTATCTTGACTTATAATTTTCACAAGACCATTTAAACCTGAGTTAATTTTTTTTGTCCTACACTACCATGACACCATGCTTTCAGTTACTCTTCTGAGTAAATCAGTCTTTGCATCTAAATATTTACATTGAAATCTTTGCACACAAAAGATCTCAGTCTTTCTTCCTCTATTGTTCTCTTCTCTTTCTTCTTTTCTTTGTATTTCTCTTTAATTCTTAATGTTCTTTTTTTGTTTTAGTTCTCCCTTCTATTGGTCCTTCTGTGTCCCTTGTTCCTGTTTCTTTGAACTTAAACATACTGTTCTGCATAGTTGTTTAGAAAATAAATTCCTTTCCTGACTTCTCTGCCAAAAGAAATTGTTCAGCAGGCATTGGAGGGGAATATGAGAGTATACTGGATACAAATATGACCAAAAATAATTTGTATATAAGCATGAAATTCCCAAAGAATAAATTATTTTCTAAACTATAATTTCGTTCCCTAATTCTTTATTTAGAAAGCTTATATTCACTTCCATTATAGCTCAGTTCTAACCGGAAGTTCATATCAGTATCTCATATTTTTATTTATGAAGATCTGTTGCTCTCCCCTCGTGAAACTATGTAAAATTCCGTATCTTACAGTTTTTTTTATTTAACACACTGCCATAACTGTTGAGTCAGCATTCTTCAGTGAATAAATGTGAACTACTGTTTTAATATGATAAGAAACATCATTCTAAATAATTAATTAAACATGGCATCTTATTCATATCCTAATAACTTGAATCTTTTACATGATACTGGATTAAAGATTCACATCAGATAGAGCAAGGGATTCACACTTGGAAATCAAAGAAATTACAAACCATTATGTTGCTATATGCTTACAGACATATGACTGTAGGAATATGGTCTGAAAAAATTGTGTTACATTTGGCCACTCTGTAAGGCATGATGAATTAGAATGCTTGTGAATTAACATGTTTGCCATATAAATTAAATTTTAGTGTAACTTAAGTTTTTAAATGGGACACATTGAATTTAATGTTTAAAATTACAATTTTCATAGTTGTGTGTAGCCATTATGTTATGAAATTCAAGTAGTCCTTTTCCACGCATTACTTGGAGAATAATTAATATTTTTCAGAGTGTTTTTCATCACGTTCTTAAGTAAGACGGTCAATCTGAGGAAGATAAACAATCATGAAACATCTTCCTAATCAGCGTAATAACAAAAACAAGTGCAAAATTCATGCTGGCCAGAACTATTAAAAGCACCCTGAAATCTTCAGTTGCTAGAGCATTTGCTTCCAACAAGAAGAGAAGCCTATTTAATCACTATACTCAACAATTTACCAGAGACCAAGTGGTCTCTAATTACACGTGTGAAACATACACAAAGCTCTGACAAGCTGGAGAATTAACCTAGGAGCCTGGTTCTCTTTCTGAAAATAAAATGGAAAGAAGCTATAAATGCAGAGTAAACATTTTTCTCAGCAACAAATATGGGTCGTAAAAAGCCACTGAGAAGAGAAGATTACTGAGGGTTAGTGCCGATAGCCATCTAGACTCCAAAGCGGTAAGGAGTCTGTAGCAGTCAGCTCGTGCTGCCACAACAAAATTCCACAATCCAAGTGGCTTAAAATTGAACTGTATCTTTCAAAGCTCTACAACAAAAGTCCAAGTTCAAGATGAGAGTTAATTCCATTTCTATAGTCGAGTTTCTTCCGGAGGTGTAGGCAGCCTACTTCAGACTTTATTATTAGAACCTTGTCTTATTTTTGATGAAAATAGAGGTTGGGGATAAAGAGCACTCTTTAGTATGTTGTTATTAAAAGACACTGAGCATATCAGAATTCTACCTCTTTGATTTCATTTAATCTTAACTGCTACCGAAATATTTTTTCTCTAAATATAGTTACACTGGAGCTCGAGACTTCAACAAATAAATTTGGAAGGAATTAAACTATTTGGACCAAAATAGAAATTTCATTATTCTTCTATCTTTCCTGTATATTATTTTGAAAATCACTAAGCCTGCTTCTTTATAGCACACACAGAGATGAGTTGAGGATGAAGTGTGCCCCTAGTACAAATTTATTACAGACAGAAGTCTTTCTAAGGAGGAAGCTGCTTAAAACAGCTGACAGCTTTCTACCCCACAATAAACATTTGTTGAATCCGCTAACTTCTTGACCTTTTACCTTTAGAATATGTTGACTAATCGTGCAGAGATTGCCCTTCTCAATACCTGGGTTACATCAATATTTGGAAAAGACCGCAACGGATGAATAATTTGAAAGTAAGTCCTTGAGAGTAGCCAACTGCTCTGCCTGCTGCTCAAGGCTCTTCATTCTAAGGAATCTTTCTAACTCTCTCCTCAGAATACATCCAGGGATTAAGCCAGAAACAGTTCCCCCATACTTCCTTAAAAGACATTATACAATGGAAGCTGTGTCCCTGCAGAAGAGCAAGAATTTAGATGATAGAAAGAATCACCACTTTTTAAAAATGAACACAATCTAAATATAGACTTCGTGAACACAGTAAATAGACACAAGCTACAGTTCCTAGTAAGCTTAGTAAATTGCCTTGATGGAGGAATTGAACTTTGTAAATACATTTTCCAAACCCAATGAGAAATGGAGAAAGAATAGGTAAAACAATGAAGGAAAAGTGTGACCTATGAATTGGGGAGCTAGAACAATAGGTTGAAAGAATTTAGAATACAAATGAAAAAGTAAAGGATAATATATGGGAGAAGAAAAAAGGTTTTCAGCATTGATACAAAGTATCAATAGACAAAAACAAGGAACAATAGAAAAAAATGAAGCATTTTCACTATATTCATTATCCTGCTATTCAGCTCCATTTGAACAAAAAAGAATAGCATACTCAGAGAAACACCTTCTTACTGTGAGAAATGAATTATCATAGAAACAAATACTTCCAGTATATTGATTTATATTAACATCATTAAAGGAACAAATAGAACAAGGCATTGTATTCCATAGATAATAGTTGTTGGAACAATTTTTTTTTTATTTTTAAAGCTACATTCACCGAAGAGACAGACAAAATATTTTGATTAAATAAAACAATTTGTTATATCTCATTTGTAGTTAACACAATGGTTAACAAAGGACTGGGTCATTGCTAGGCAATTGTGTCCTTATAAAACCACCCTTCTGAAGGTGCCCTCGTATCACAAGTATGAAGACACAGGCTCATGGCCCTGTACTATCTAATGGAAAAAAAAAAGAAAATAAACTGTCTCCTATTATTAACAAGATTAAATTTTCATGAGATGAGTAGTAACTGAAATCAGACCATGACCCATGCAGAGGAAAACCCTAAGCACTATCTATTTATAATTTGAGTATCTTAGAACAGTCAAAGACAATTTTTGTGTAATATACAGAAACATCCAATAATTAAGACATTGAATAAGTAGAAAATTTTGCTGAACAGAATTGTCTGTATAATTGGCCACATATGAAACATACATCACAATTATCAGCACATAGGATGTTGTGATATGATATATATATATATATATATATATATATATATATATATATATTCCTAAATAAAATAATCTACATTTAGCTTTATAATTTTCTTTATTCTTTAAATTGATTCTTCCCTCATTCAATAAATATAACCATACACTCCCTTCCCTCCACTCCAACCAGTCTCCTCATTACCTCCACTCCCCTCAGATCCACCCACTGTTCTTCAATTTTCTTTCAGAAAGAAGCAGGTCTCCCAGTGATATCAACTGAACATGGACTAGCAAAATATAATAAAACTAGGTACAAACCCTTATATCATTACTGTTGAGGCAAGCTAATAGGAGAAAAATGTTCTCTGGCAGATAAATAAGTCAGAGACATTCCCACTGTCATTGGTAGGAGACCACCACCAACAACAACAATAACAACAAACAAGATAAATAATCATAGCATGTATGCATAGTACCTATCATAGAACCATGCAGGCTCTATGATTACCAGATCTGCCTCTCTGAGCCCCTATAACCCTTCTTAGTTCATTCTTTGGGGGTATGTTCTCCTGGTGTCCATGACACTTTTAACTCTTACAGTCTTACTTCCCCCTCTTCTTCAGGGTTCCTGAGCTCTGTGTACTGTTTAGAAGGACTCTCTGTATCTGATTGAATCAGCTGCTGGAGGATGCCTCCCTGATGACAATTGGGATAGTCACCAATGCTAGGAATATAAAAGAATATCGCTAGGAATCATTTCATTGGCTTTTTAAAAGATCAATCATGTTTGGTTCTATCATAGCTCTGGATCCTGGCCAGCTTGGGTTCTCCTGTGGGCTTCAAGTAAGATCAGTCATTGGTTGGCCACTCCCACGAATTCTAAGCAATCTTTGTCCCTAAATGCCCACTTATTCCAATTTTCTTTTCCTATATTTTTTCCTTTGTCCCTCATTCCCCCACCTGGTCCCTTTTGTTCACATCATCCCCAACATCAGTAAATTCATAATTCTATTCTATTTCCCTTCCCAGGTATATTCATGTGTCCTCCTAGATCTCTTCTCTTTATCTATGTTCCCTGGGTTTGTGAATTATAATGTTGTTAGTTAACAGCTAATATGCACTTATAAGTGAATACATGCCATGTTTATCTTTCTGTGTTTGGGTTGCCTCACTAAAGATGATTTTTTATTGTACTTCCAGTCATTTCCTGCATTTTGTTAAAGCTGAGTAATACCCCATTGTGTAAAAATAAGACATTTTCTTTATTCATTCTTGAGTTGTTTCAAGTTTCTGGCTATCATGAATAAGCTGCTATGAAGGTAGTTGAGCAAATGCCTTTGTAGTTGAATGGTGTGGGTTGTTTTGTTTTGTTTTGTTTTTTGTTTTTTGTTTCTTCTGGTATATACCCAAGAGTGGTATAACTGGATCTTGGGATAAATGAATTCCCAATTTTCTGGGAAACAGTGACATTAACTTTAATCATGGCTGTATGAATTTGTACTCCTTCCTGAGGCCAAAAATATATAATGAAAAACTAAAACATCTTTAACAAATGGTGTTGATCTAACTAGATATCTGTTTGTAGAAGAATCCAAATAGAATCATCTTTACCACTATCCATAAAACTGAAGTTCAAGTGGAGTCAAGTCCTTAACATAAAACCAGACAAATTGAACCTGTTAGAAGGGAAATTAGGAAATGGTCTTGAAAGTGTCAGTACAGAAAAAAGTTTTCTAAACAAAACACAGATAGTGTAGGCACCAAAACTGAAAATTAATCAATAAGATCTCAAGAAACTGAAAGGTTTCATTAGGCAAAGGACACCATCAGTAGGACAAAATGGCAACCTACAGAGTAGAACAAGATTTTTACCAACTCCACATCTGATATATCCAAAATATATAATGATCTCACATAACATGGCATCAACAAACCAAATAATCAAATTAAAATATGGGATACAGAACTAAACAGCAGATTCTCATTAGAAGAATCTCAAATGACTGAAAAACACTTAAAGAAATGTTCAACATACTTATCAATCACGGAAATGAACATCAAAACTACTTTGAGAATCCGTCTTATACCTGTCAGAATGGCTAAGATCAATGACAATAATGATAGTTCAGGGTATCAAGAATAAGAAGCAAGAACACTCTTCCATTTCTAGTTTTATCACTTTATAAACATGAGGTTAGATTTTCTCAGTTCCCCTGAAACACAATTTTGAAAGTTAATTCATAAGTCAAAAAATAAGGTATCAGATCCAGGTTTAAATATCAAAAGCACAATCAATTAAGGAAGAAATATCCTTAATATATAATAATGTATTAAATAATCTCAAGTGATAGTTCCTACTTTTGCATCCAGGGTTTTATTAGCATATATTAATATACAGAGCAATGCATGCGTAAAACACAGTTTGATCATATTTACCTGCTCTATAACTCCCTTTCCACAACTCTGATAGTACCTCATTTATTTTCATGTATTTTTTTCTTAAACATCAAATATGAGGTAAAGCATATTATTTATCATTATGAGATCAGCATATTACACTTAACATGATGATCTTTAGTTAAGTACATTTTTCCTAATGTATGTATAAATGGACTCACTATATATAAGTGCCATAATTTCTTTCTCTTGCATCTGTGAGCATCTAGATTCATAGGATGATATCATTGGAGATACTAAAGAGGGAACCATGACTATGCAGGTATGTCTGTAATGTCCTGACTTTCATCCTGCTAAATATATAGTCCTCATCACGAAGGCTGATATATACATCCTGATAATGGCATGAATCTATTTTTTTTTTCTATCGGGGTAGTTTCATATTGATTTGGTATCTGGTTGGCTGTGTTCTTATTTTCACCAATGGTGTATGGCTCTTTCCCTTATATTTTTTCAATATTTGGTATCATTTTATTTTCTAGATTATTATCCTGTTGGGAATGAGATGGAATGCTAATGTAATTTTGGCTTGCATCCCCTTAGTAACTAAAAAGAATGACATTTTTCTGTGTGTATTTCTTAGAAATTTTTGCTTCTTCATATGGTATCTACTCAGCTGATTTTCACATTTATTAATTGGATTATTTTCTGTTTTATTTAATTTTTTGAATTCTTCATATACTATAGGTATAAATATACTTTTGTGTCAATACCTACCAAATACTTTATCCCATCCTGTCAGTTGGTTTTTTGATATACAGAAGATATTAGTTAAATTTGTTCTAAAATAATTTTACACATATACACAATGCACACTAACTAAATGATATCCAACTCCCTACTTACCCTATCTACCTTCCCTCTCCCCACAAAATATCTTTCTTATCCATGTCTATTCTTTTGTATTGTGATTCACTGAGTTGAACCACGGGTGGCTGTCTGTGATAGTGAGTTTGGAGGTAGCGTTAGAGTCTAGTGGCAGCAGGAGTATGAACACAACTCAAGACGGTGACTCTTCCAGAATCTGTCAGTATTAAGAATGAGAATCCCATGAGCCTCTCCTCCTTAGGTAAGTGATTGTTAACAAAGTCTGTTTTGTTGGCTCCGTGTTTTAACTACATTTGGAGAAAGCTAATGATTGAATTGGATGTATGATGCCTAGAGTATGTTACTCTATAACCCTTCATTTGGTCTTCCCTTCCTTCCTTACTGTCCATGCATCTTCCATAATGTCCCCTTCTGCCATAGAAAGAGTCATGTCTTGTTTACAGTGGAATCCAAAAGTATTCTTAATTATTTTTATTTAAAATATGTAACCTAAACTTTAGAGATTAAAATATCAAGAAATATGTTTTGGAAACCTTTCTGTTGCTGGAAAGAAACACCAGGAACAAGCAGCCTATAGACAAAAGCATTTAACTGGGGTCTTGAATACAGTTTCAGAGGTTTAGTCCATGGTGATAAAGGTAGGAAGCCTGGTAGTGGGCAGGCAGCCATGGAAATGGAGGGGAACCATAGTTGAGAGTTTTCATGTGGTGCACAAGCTAGAAGCAAGAGACAGCATGAGGATGGTCACTCCAGGGAAAGTGCTTTTCCAACAAGATGAGACCCCACTATCCATTCTAAACTGCTCATTTCCTGGGATTCAAACAATCAAATATATGAGTCTTTGGAAGTCAGTCTCATTCAAACCACCACATAACCAGTTCTGAATGCCTTGAAAACCATTATGTGATCCTTTGATTATTGATCATAAAAAGAAAACTATTTAATCTTCAGTATGTTAAAATGTGAACTAATTATACAATAAATTGATAAACAGCATTACTATGTGTTTCTTACAAAGGTCAGGTTAATGCTAAAAGCTTCTCAGGCCACTGTGGTAACCACACTGTCTTTTGCATTTGAATAATCCAAACAAAAGAGAAAATATTTCTAGTGGGATACTGCCTTAAAGGAATTAAGTTTTCGGAAAAGAAAAGTTGTGATCTTTATCTAATAAAATTAATAATTAATTATCAAAAGTGTAATATTAAAAGTGTAATATTTAAATATTTAAAGGATGAACTTATAAATTATTAGAAATAAATAAATTCATTTAAGTGCTTATGTGTTTATTTCTACCATAGAGCTTCAAATGTTAAGAAAAATGCACCTACAAACTGAATACAAGAGATATAAAAAAATAATATTCCATGAATAACTGAATAACTGGTTTTTTTTTTTTTTTTTTTTTTTTTTAGAAGACCATACTCCATATACAGGCTGCATGTGTAACTACTTCATTGAGAATTTTTGTATGTATACTCATGAGGGATACTGGACTATAATAATTTATATATTTTTGTTGGGTTTACACTTGATTTCACTATTTCAATATTATTTGCTTTGTGAAGGAAAAAAAATAAATAAATAAAAAAAAAAAAAAGGAAAAAAGAAAAATGCACCTAATTGTTTTAAAAATGACCTGTGAAAAATATATGGATATTACAAATTATATGGTATTAAGACTAACCAAGCTGAAAAAAAAAAACCACTGATATTTCAACTGCTTGAAATTAGTATCATTACTGATGTGAAACAACTCTTTCTCTACAAATACTCAACTCTATAACTAAAGTAACTAGCTTAACAAACTCAAATATAAAAGGCAAATACTTTTTAAAAGTAAAACAGGATAATAAAATAGACATTTGGTTCTGGAAACATGGCTCAGTGGTTGTTAACACGAACTGTTCCTAAAGATGACTGAGTTTAGATCTAGCATCCACTTCAAGAGGCTTAAAACCACCACTTAACTCTAACTCCAAAGGATCTGACACCATAGTTTGGTCTCCACAGGCACTTAACTCATGTGACCCACACACATGCTTATGCCCATATCTAAACACACACACACACACACACACACACACACACACACACACACACTTGAACACATAATAAAAGAACCTAAAATTGAAAACGTTAAGATATTTGGGTAAAATCCAAAAGTAATAGTGAAAATCAAATACATACTGACTCTGTTAAGGTTTAACCTGATTAGTATAATAGTATGTAGAAAAAATATTTTGTCAAACATTAGATTGCTAATATTCTAAATAACCAAAAGCATATTGAACAAGACATTATTGCATTTTGTTTCCTTTGTTGGTTGACTTGGTGAACACTTTAATGATTAGAGTGTGCTGAGATGAGTATTAAATCAAAACTGACAAATTCAAGAGAAAAATGAGAAAATGAAAGTCAATTAAGCCAAGTGCAATTAATATAGTAGAGAAGGCTTAAGGCTATATTTCTAGAAAAATGCTGCATTTAAAAACTTTAGATGCTTCTAAAATGCTGATTTCTCAGCTAAATGCATGATATAGTAAATAAAAATTTTCATTCTTAGAAAATATCTAATACTAATTATTCTAATATTTCCTTCAAAAATATAATAGCAAAAACTCTATGCCAAAATGGGGAATTTAAAAACTATAGATATTTTGCTGAATTAGATAAAAAATTTACAAAGAATTAATGCTGACTTATATAAAACCTAAGTTTTATAAGGACATTGAAATACTGTTGTCTTTCTATTCTGTACTATCTGAGGGCTAATCTGAATGTTTTGATATTATGAATGATCAGTAGTTTAAGTGTTTTCAGCATGCTTTATTAATTATTGAGTTTCCTCTACCATTAGGCAATACCTCTCAGAATATTGTCTATGTGTTACATTATACACTGACTGAAAAAGATTAAGGGAACAATGAACTGACAACAATTTACAAAAAAAAAAAAAAAAAAAAAAAAAAAAAAAAAAAAAAAAAAAAAACCGAGCAACAAAATAGTCTAAAAAGAAGTTCATACAATTTCTTTTGTACAGACAGAGCCAGCCTCTGACTGGGAAGAAATTTTAAAGCAAAAGACCAAGAGATTGAGATAACAATGTGTTGGATTATTTTTTAACTCTTATTTTTTTCTCCATATTACATTCTTTTGGCAGTTTCCCATTTTCTGCACTTCTCTCTCACCACAGATCTCCAGTACTCCTCCATTTCTCATCAAAGATGAGGGGAAAGGGCAGGCCTCCCAAAGTTATCCACGGAACATAGCCTAAGAAGATATCATAAAAGTGGACACAAACTGTCATAACAGGTGTAGCAAGAGTCAGAAACACCCTTCTACACACACACACTCCCATGTTGGGAGTCCCACAAAAACACCAAGCTACACAAACATTAGTTATTTGCAAAGGTCCTCTCTCAGACCCATGCAGGATTTATGTTTGTAGATTCAGTTTCTGTGAACACCTGTGAGCACTGCTTAGTTGCTTCTATAAGTCTTGCCTGATAATAGAAGATGAACAGTTTAAGATTCTTCACAATTAAAAATGACTAGAAAACTTAGAGGTTGTTAAGATGGTATCAAGAAACACAAAAAACAGAGACTAAATGGCCATTATTCTGCTTCTATTCCGTTCAAGAATGTCCAATCTGTTATAGAAAACAAATTATACTAATGTGAACCTTTCAAAAGATGCTAAGTGCATTAATTTTCTTTGATTACTAAAGTAAGATTGAAATAGCTGCTAAAAAAGTGCCCTTTACTGAATTTCATCAGTAGCCTTACAAATGAAGAACTGGATGATTTCAAGGAGAAGCTTAGAGAACACAGTATGGATATCACAAATTATTGATTTAAAACATTTACCTTGCTTGGATATCATTGTAGAATTGAAGATTATTGCTTGTTTCGCTGAGAACATACTCTAAATGACCACAATGCAAAATTACTGGTAATTATAATAATCACTAGTCTAAAACACTAAAACTAAGTAAATTTCTGAATACTGAGAAATCTATAGGTTTTCTTAGATTATTCTATCATTTTCAACAGCGTAACACTAATTCAGATTTCTAGGGTAAACGATAACTGAGCATTAATATCTTTTGAAAGACTGTAAATAAATCAGTTTTTGAGTAGAAAGCAATGCTGACCCACTCACTCTGAGAGATCCACTTTAAGTCTTTTTATGTATATGTACAGATACGTACGTGCACAGGCAATGCCTCTGTTAGATACTGGAGTCTAACAAATAAAAAGCTTTGTCCTGTGAGTTTTGTAGTTCCTTTGAAGTTGTTGGCCAGTCAGCCCAAAGTTTCCTTAAAAAAAAGAAAGAAAGAAAGAAAGAAAGAAAGAAAGAAAGAAAGAAAGAAAGAAAGAAAGAAAGAAAGAAAAGAAAAGAAAAAGAAGCATGCAAATATAAATCAATCAATCAATCAATCAATCAATAAATAGAAAGCAATGTCTGTAGGCAGCCCTGTTTACAGTTGCAAAGTCTTATGACTAGCACCTGACAATGTAAGCATCTGGCTTCCAGTGTGGCCAGCTCAGCTAAACTGGTAAACAAGTCCTTTGTGCATGTGTCAGCCTCGTGCCCCTCCCGAGCAGGCTTATGCTAATGAGGTATTGGCAGCTGAACCTATCCTGAGAGAACACATCACCCAGCCCGCCTTGGGCAGTTATATAAGCAGCTCATTTCTGCTGCTTGGGAGCCCAGCCCATCCCCTTCCTGGTCCAGGTCCCCGGCCATACGTCCCCATCCATAGGCCCTGTCCAGTTCCCGTCCCTAAGTCAAGAGTCGTTCCTGGAATAAAGCTGACTGAGAAGGATCCGACTGTGTCGTGTCTTACTTGCTGGCCAAGGCGGACGCGACAAATGTCATTCTTAGATACTCATCAGTAGAATGGAAGAAGAAAGATAAATAATAGTAAAATGCATTGTATTTTCATGATGCTAGAAGTAAGGGGGAAGGAAGAGATGAACTAGAAGTTGAGCTCAATTTTCATATAAAGTCTTACTGAGCATTGTCACATAAACACAGACTTGGAAATGAAGGTAAGCATTTCAACTCTATGTAAAGATACATGGTAAATAGGAGGAATGTTCTGAGTGTCACTACTGGTAGAGAAAATGGAATAATAAAAAGACATTAGAAATAGAACAGTTAAAATTTTGACAAATGATATAGGTAAATATAATGGGTTGCAAATTACTGTGAACTTTAAAAGAAGTGTACTG
Organism: Mastomys natalensis; assembly: GCA_021653895.1. Lineage (NCBI taxonomy): Eukaryota > Metazoa > Chordata > Mammalia > Rodentia > Muridae > Mastomys > Mastomys natalensis. The sequence goes on along the minus strand of JAJTUV010000541.1, from coordinate 578,632 downwards.
TTACTCTTTTAGTGATATTAAAGATATCTACATTTTGTTTGATAATAAGACAGAGGTCATTGCTTCTTAAGTAAACTCTTAAAATTAACCCACAGTACTAAAATCTATTACTCTGATCACAGGAAGTGAAGAATTGGGCATGAATCCTCATTAATTTCATATATGCATTAGAAAAGAATAAAAAATGAATGATCGATGGACATATAGATAGATACATAGGTGATTAATAAATTTGTTTACAGAGGAAAAATGTAATGTATTATGAGTATTTATAAAAAGAGTTCAAATAGAGTAGTATTATTACTGGGCAATATGGCTATCTAATTAGAATTGGCTTTATTTAAAAACCTTGAAGAATAATTAAGTTTAGCAAATACTTAGCCAACAAATCTACATATTATTTCTTTGTATCACATAAGTATTTAAATTGAGAAGAAATAAAGTCTTGTGTCATTTCCCAGGGTGCCTGACCTTGTTAATATTTGTTTTATTTTTCTGATTTTTTTGGTCACCGTTTATATCACATTTTCTTCACCAGTAGTATGTACTGAGTGTGGTAGAAGTGAAAAATATTTCTCATTGACAATGAGGCATCACAAACAAATCTTTGGAGAAATATATCCTTGGGAAAAATAAATATTTGGTTAGTTAGTTATAGTCATGGATCTTGTTCTCATTCATTCTCTTGACAATAAGAAACATTGTGTGTGTGTGTGTGTGTGTAATAAGAATCATAGGAGACGAAAGTTTTATTTCTATATATATGTTAAGAAATGGATACAGTCCATCATGATGAGGAAGCTGTCTGAATACAAACATGAAACAGGTCTTCACATTGTGTTTTCAGACAGGAAGCAAGAGTTTAGAATAGGCTGTAACATCTCCAAGTTCAGCCACAATGATCACATACTCAGTAAGTTTCTACCCTTAAAATCTCCACGTTTCTGAACAGTGTTCCAAGTGAAAACCCAGTTGAGGCATGTGACTTTATGTGGGCCTCTTCACATTCAACTGTTAAACTTATTGAAGATCAAAGACAAAGCTGGCTGCTTTAATAAACACATTTTTATTATAATTACTGTGTATCTACAGGTGATGTGAGAGCATTTTAATTGTTTAATTTCTACTACAAATCATGAAGATTGCCAAAGATATAAAAATTAAATATGAATAAGTAATCAGTGGTTATATAACATTTTTCTTATAACTTTGATACTTCTGACTTATTATTAGTGAGGTTTAAATTGTTAACACATTGTTAAGGATGAGGTAACTTTCATGAGAATTGAATAATGTGAGAACAGTCCATCTAATTATACTGACTTAGGTTTACAACACTCTTTCTGACGTATCCAATAAATCATTTAAGTCTGCTTTCATCATCTTAAGTTCAAATAATATAAGTTCACTTCTATTTGGCCTCCACAACAAGTAAAGAATTTGTTGTAAAACCAAAACCAACCTTAGTTTCATGAGCATCTGATAAATTATGGAACTCACTAAAGAGGTCACTCACTTCTCAGTTCTGTCTACACTATCTTCCCAATGACATCTCCCAATTGTTCTAGATTCCTGTCTCACGTTTGTTAAAGAGTTTCTGTGTTATTTCCCAACATTCCCAAAAGGAAGAGGAGGAAGGCGAAGAGAAGGGAGAGGGAATAGAGAGGGGAGATCGAGAGGGAATGGTAAGCGGACAGGGAGAGGAGTAAGGAGGATGGAGAGGGGGAGGGGGAAGGGAAGCTACTACTGTTTATGATTCTAAATGTTTGTCCACTGATGCATGGGTCTTAGAACTAATCAGTAAAAGACTACATAGGTAATTATTCACATGCAAGCCATATGCATCCATTCCAGTCCATGGTTCACACCAACTTTTCATAAAAGCATGAGGAATCAGAATGCTAGAAGAAAGTGTTCACACAAAGGACAACAACACAAGCTGTAAATATATAGTACAAAGAAGTCCATTTTATCTATGTCCATGACTGTGCAATAGTCTCTCACTTTAAAAAGTATGTACAAATACTTTGTAAGCTCCATATCCAAATAATACACACCATCTATGGTTGAAAAATGTCAACTCCCCTTATAAAGAAACTCTAACGGAAACACTTATTTAAGAAATTATATATGTACTATCTAAATTATCCATCATTACAAGATGAGACTATGAGCATTAACCAACTACCTTCTATACAACTCTCCTCCATGAGTCAATCTTACTTCTTAAATTGCATCTGCTTTCTCCGTTTTCCTATATGTGAGGATATTTTTTCTGTCATGTTTCCATTTTTATTCATAAATTTCAAAGAATGACCAGGCATACAAATCACATTTTCATGGGGAAAGGGGCTTAATGCCTATTAGAGATTTATGATATCATATATTTTCGACTTTCTATTAGTCACACTGGCTTTTTAACATAGCAGTTCATTTCTAATAACTGTTCTATTTGAAACTTTAAATTTATTGATTTGAGACCTGTGGAGGTAATGATTAGGATATCTTTTTATACTCAGAGGAATACTAAACTTTTCTCTAAGGCTACATATTCCTTGCAACAGTTTTTCACTAAGCTGAAAAGAATGCTTTGTTTGAAAGTGATCCCAGTTAACAAGTGGTTTGGATGATTAAAAATCTATCTTTAGGAATATATTTGACAACAGGAAAACTGCAACTCATATATACTCTCACCTTTCTTTTTAACACTATAATCAAGATAAGTACAACTTTAAAATGCAGATTAGTGATATCTACTCTACTGGAAGAAGACTCCATGTCATACCCTCTCTTCATCAAAACCACTTAGATAAAATCAGCTCCCATTGTTGTTCTGATCTTTTGTTTTTTTGAAAAAATACTTATTTGAGTCAAGAAAAATTAAACACTAGAGTTATACATTATTAAATTTAGTTCCCAATGTTATATATGCACCAAACAGATAGAAAATAAGAATAGATTACAAACAGTTTACACATATGTGCTTAAAATTATAAATGAATAAATGGTGAGTATTTGGTGTTAATAATTTCTCCATTTGAGAAAATATAAATAATGTGAATATGTCAATCTCTTCTTAGCTATCAACAAGTAAAAAGCCATATTTAGAAAAGTAAATATATAAAAATGCATGTAATTCCTGAAATTCTTGCATTATAAATTTTAGCACAAAAATCATACTATTGTTTATGGTTGTAGAGTTTTCTTTATTTAAGAAGTTTTGTGTTTATTTGTCTGAAGCACCTGCCAGGAAGCCTCATACACTAGTTGATATGAGGCCCCCAACACATATACAGAAGAGGACTGCCTGGTCTGACCTCAGTGAGAGAAGATGCACCTAAAACTGGAGAGATTTTTGGCTCCAGGGAGTGGGGAGGTCTGATGGGGTGGGGGTGAGGGGACATCCGTTTGGAGATGGGGGAGGAGAAATGGGAAGATGAACAGTCAGGGAACAGACCAGGAGGGGAGTAACTAATGGAGTGTAAAAAGATTTAATAATAATAATAACAATAATAATAGAAAAGTATTATAATATAATTTTAGATAAAGTATATTAAAATACTTTCTAGTGGGACTCTTGTAGTACACCAAAGTAAGATATAATCAGTCCTTACATCCAAGGACATAAAAAGAATGATAGCTTATATGAACTATACTGAACTAAAAAGGCTCTTGATTTCTTAAGAGGAAACTTTTACATATAAATGATAGTTTTAATTATTTGGATAAATATCATGGTTCAAAAAGTATGCTACCCAAGAATGGTGTACAAAATACTGAAATACTTTCCTAGCATTATAAGATGGTTACTAAGTTCCATGGACTGAATAATTATACTGAATTCCATAATATATGCCAATGTCTTCCAAACTATCTGACTTTACTGTCATCAGCATACTTTTGTGGGTCTCATTAAATGTGTTTTAATTAATTCTGATCATCTGGATTAGAAAATATTATGGTTTCTTTTACTACTAATAAGCATTACTTGGTGAATTGGCTGCCATTATGCTTATATTTACATACATGTTTAAATTGTTTGCATATATGTATGCAAATTACATAGTATCATGTGGTAAAATTGTAGGTAATTGTAGATATTTTGTTGCATTTTGTTTTATATTGTAAATGTAATCTTATTATGTATATCAAAAACCATAAGAGATACTTGTACCTAGTGTAGCACAATATAAAATACTATTCAATTTCATTCTATCTGACCATGGATTAACTTTCCAAATGCATTTCCTTTATTTTCTTCTTTATATTATGAATGTTGCAAAACCGAAAGTAAAAATGAGCTAACTTCAGTGCTGATTTATAAAGTGGGCTGTCAGAATTATGCTCTCAAGAGCTCCTCTAACATGTTGGTGCTTTTAAGGATGCTGACATAGATGAAGCAAAACAATCAAATGAGGTGTCTGAGAAGATCAAAATCCTACAGACTGCAGGTTAATGTAAGCCATATCTTGCAATGTATCTTGCTTAGTTCTGTGTTGTATGGTACTGAAACAAATCCTCCATAAGTGTACTTTGGGTGGTTTTTTTTCATGATGATGGTAGATAATAAATTTACCCACATCTATAAAACATACATGCAAACTCAGACGATTGAAACTGATGACAAAACCCATAATGTTATAGGAAATATTCTCACTGTCCACGGAAAAGCCTGATAGCTTGAGGTGAGGAGCATAGGCTTGAAAAGATAAGCAATTAAGAATCTTATGATTACAAATAGTGCACATCTTTTCCTGCTATTAGACATTGCCTTCTCTCATTCCCAAGCACATGCCAAATGTCTTTGTGCCTACTGACAGAAATACATCTCAACAGATCTAAGAATCACCATTCTAAACCAGCTTCTATCTATTAAACTATATGCTAGTAAAGTTTTTAAAGGTAATAGTAATAGTGTCCAAATGAAGAGAGAAGGAAGTTTGTCATTTAAAAAATTACAGTCATCCAGTAACAAACAAATAAATATCATTCTTTTTCAGGAACTTAGTGTTAAGAACCACACAGGAGACAAAAACAATACAAGGATACAGAAGGTGCCTGCCTTCCTCCTTAGTTGTTTTTCTATATCTTAGACATATCTTTTAAACTATTTTATCAGACTTTAAAATGAAGCTTTACTTAAATTTTGCTTCTGATCCATAGGAATAGTGGGGAAATGAATACAAAGTATTCATTAAAAACATGTTTGCCAGGTGATGGGATCCTTACCTAAATTCTAAATAAAAGAGTATAAAAAACTTTCTTCAGAATGGATTTCCAGAATATGCATTGGTCAATAGGTGACAGTAGGGTGGCTCATTTGGTAAAGGCACTAGTTACTCAGTCACTAGTCATTCACCAAGTAATGTTTATTAGTAGTATAAGAAACCATAATATTATCTAACCTAGATGATCAGGATAATGAGAGTGATATCATAGAGCCACATACAAAGATAGATCAGATAGTGTATCTCTATAAACCAACCTCTCCAATGCAAGAGGAGAGGCAGAAGAATCATCCAGAAGTTTGCAGGTTTAGCTAGCTTGGAGTACACACCAGAAACAAGAGAGATGCTACCTCAAGGAGATGGAAGGAGAGCACAGATTCCCAAAAATAATGTTCTGAACTCCACATGGTACATGATATATGTGTTCCTGTATGCAAATATGCTTACACAAAAGAAAAAAGCAAGTAAATAACATATACTTTTCATTTAAGTGATGGGTTAACAAGGAATATCAAACTCGTAAAAATAAATATGCTATGTTATTTCAGAAAAAAGTCTTAATTGTTAATATGAACCCCACTACTAAGAAATTTTCTCTTTTCTTTCCGATTTTTATTGAAAATAGATTCTTCTCTAATACAATACTTCCTGATTAGAGTTTCCTTTTATCTAATCCTCCCAGCCCTCTCTGAGCTCTCCTCCCCCAAGATCCACTCCTCCATTTTCTCATTCAGCTTTGATATGAGGACTATCAGTACCACTCCCTGCTTGCCTCAAAGACTGTCAGTGCCACTCACTGCTTTCACTTAATGCTATGTTTCATAAGTACCTAATATTTTAGTCTTTTTAGAAGATAAAAATTAAGTATTTTTAGGCAATTCTTAAATTGCATTACTTTTATTGTATTTTTAATACGTTATATAAACTGTATTTTAAAAGTTTTCTGTGTGATTTATCTCATCATTTCTATATTCTCAAGAAAAGTAATATAAAACCTACAAAGTGTCAACATCAGGATACTGCTTCAAAAACACTGTGATGTTTAAAGTACAATACAATATTAATTGGTGAATAATTATAATGGCTATTTCTTCATTACTGTAAGTCAAAGCTTTCTTAAAGTTCTATGAATAGCAACACATGCTTATATATGATGTTTAGTTATACTTCCAATATTTTTCAACTTAAGTGTGTTATTTACTTTAGAACATCATCTACATTTAGATAATTGAGTTATGCGCTTTTACGGAGTCATCTTTATTCATTAAAGCAGTTTCTACATACACATGTACATGCATACGTGTAGTTATACATAGTACGTAAATACAACAAATGGGTTTTTAGAAATTTATGTACCTATATCATTGTTCACTTACCTAAATTAAAACAAATGGTTGTAAACAGTTCATTAGATTTTGTCAAAATTTTATATTATTCAAACTAAAGTGGCAAAAAAGACGAAAAATCATATTCTTTAGAATTGACAATAAAAGTACTTCAGTAAGTAGATATTAAATGTATGTGAAGAGCCAAAGAAAATAAATCTCTGACCACCATGACTGAGTGAAAGATCAAAGTTTGGAAGAATAAATTCATTGCAAACTAAGAATAATTCAATTGCATATGATGCCTTCAGGCAGCTGAAACAATGGGTCTTCTCGGGTTTCAATATAAATGCTGAATCTTTTGTGGAGTTCAGCAATGAAGTAAGTCTTAGTAATTTGTATGCCAATAAGAGAAGATCAGGGATGTGGTTTGCGTCTAAATGTGCCTTTTAAAATTATCAATTATTAGAGAGAAAGAATTTCATAGGTATGGAAATTTGAGTTGGAGAGAATTTTATGTTTTTCAAAAACAGGCATGCACACTAATACTCCATATCACCACAAGGCATCCATCCTATTTACAGCTCTAATGGAGCCCCATTAAATCTCAGCAATCATGTGCTAGAGAACAGGTGTTTAAAAATCACTAAATTTGTAAGTGGAATGAAGTTGAAGAAGTGTCTTGGAAGCTTTTCATTGGCAGAATGTGGCTACAGTTTCCATGGCAGTTTCACATGCACATTGATACTTAAATCACCCCACTTCTTCAAAATGAAGTGGTAAATACTATTTAGTATGAGAACAACAAGAAATGGCTCAAATTATTACTATTTATTGAACTAGTAGTTTAATAGTAGTAGGAATGGGGAAAGACAACCATGTATGGACTCTCTCTTTTATAATATTACTTTTGATTTTTGTCATCTCTCCTCATTTATGCATATTTTTACGCCCTCTGCTGTTAACATATGTTGCAAAAGAAAAATACCCACAGGGCGACAGCTTGTTGCAACAATAATCATTTATGTAGAGAAAATGATGATTTTACAAAACACAAATCACATTTGGTGTTTATGCTTAAAGTGGTACATGTTTAGATGCATATAAAATCAATATACTTTATAATATTAATCCAATTTTCCAAATCCCTGTGACATCCCATTTCAACTGTGATCCTGAATTCAAAGTTGATTTTAACATTAAAGTTGCAAAAGGAGGAAGACATAGATTGAGAGGTTACTAAATAACTCAGATTAAGAAGAGTCAGGTGAAATGTACCACAAGTGCAGCGTGTGTCCCACTAGCCATGTTCCAAACATGTACAACAAGAAACAAGAGCCCATGTAGATTTTGACCTCTGTAATAACATGTATATGTAAGAGGCTCACTTTGAGTTCTCTGGTAACCCAAAGAATCTTAAAGCTATAATATAATAGAATTCAAGCAATCTTATAGTGGTTTGCATTTAATCTATTGTAGTTAATTACCTAAAAAGAGAAGTAACCATAGTACAGAGAAGATCTTAGTACATCTATGAAAACAGAAAACAACGAAATCATGCTGTGGCAGAGACAGATAGGGACACTGAACAAGGTTAAGTGTTTCTACTTATGATGACCTCAATGAGTAACTTATGAAATAGCTTTGATAGGAAAGGCGTAACTTAATAATAAAAGCTCACATCAAAGCGAAAATAGGATAATACATTCACAAACAGCCTATTTGAACTAAAAGCATTCTAGTTATACATATGATTTGTGGCCCCAGTAAAAAACACATGATATTAGGAAATTTTATCTTATTAAGAGTTCCAGTTAAATTATACTTGCTAGAACTTGTAAAACAAGGTGATTATTCCAGAAATAAAATATATTTTTTAAAACTTTAGAAAATATCTTTCTGAAGGGCTCTCAATATGTCCCCTAAGAAGATGCTATATCCTTGCTTATTTCAAAGCATTGACATCAAGTTTCTGAGAGATGAGAACATCAGTCACAGAAAGTAGATGGATTAAATCTTCAAGACAGATACATTATAATAAGATTTTAATATTTCATCATTAGCAGACATTTTATCCATTGAAAGAGAAAGACAATCCAACGAATTAAATGTTTGGTCCCTCTTTTGTTTCCTTAACCAACTAAGTTTCATTCAAAATGGAATACGGTTGACATATGAAATTTTCAATATCTTGTTTTGAAGTTTCATAGAGAGGTACTTGAGTGCAGAAGAGAGCATGGGTATGATTTGTACAATCCATCCCTCAGCTAGAAACTGCCACAGGTGTAGCTTACTGTACTTAACACTTGTAAGACTTTTGAAATTTCATCAGAGCATTTGGGATCCCAAAGGACCCCCTCACTGGAGTGCATGATTGCTTGTAGGAAATTCCTAATGAATCCGTGTTGCAAATGTGATTTATCCTTGATGTAACATCTCTGCCTGGTATTTAACTTATAATTCCATCACATTGTTTGTATTACTGAGATTATCAGATTATCAGTCTCTTTCAGTTCTTTAAAATCCAGGATGGCAAGAAATTTGTTTGCTTTGAATTTTCTTTTTTGTGTCTCTGCTGATTCAACAAACATTAACACACTCAACTGGCCAAACATTGAGCAAGAAGACAAATAATACATGAGCCCTTCTTTCTATGAACTTGTAATGATAAGCCATTTAGTGCACTTAATATGTGTTAAGGGTATTTATGCTTTTCATTTAAAGTATTTTATTGCATTATACAATATGTAAATTCTAAATATGAAAGCAAATTCCAACCAAGAACATGTCTCTGAAGAAAGCATTAAAACACAAGCATGACATGCTTATGAAAAGAGTTCTATAAATCATCAAATTGTAGAAAAAAAAAGATCCAGAAAGTTTAGGCACAACCGAAATGGAAGAGAGAAAATGATATATTTATGCATTTTTTAAAAGAATGAACAACAAAAATTGAAGGAAAAGTAGAAAAATAAACATAGGTTGGTACTCTAGTAAATACAGTAGTAAATATGTAGACACAAAGCTCCTCTGAGTCCCGCATGGCCAATTTTTGATGAATAGTCCTACTGAACTAGGAGCTATAGGTGGAAGAAAATATAATCAAATATGTTTATGCTAATATTCATTTAATGTCTATCATTTAACAAGTTACCAAAAGGTATATCTAAATAACTTCATTATGATAAATCATTGCAAATCTCAACTCATTATTCTCTTTCAGCTATAGTTACACAGCCAATGATACTTCCCCAATACATGTCCTTTTCTTACTCACTCTTTTCCAAGCTTAGTGCTGTATGTACCTTTTACTATCTATAATGTGGTTCCAAACCTGTGGGTGATGACACCTTTGGGGATCAAAGGACCTTTTTACAGGGATCACATATCAAATATCCTCCATATAAGATATTACATTATGATTTATAAGAGTAGTAAATTACAGTTATTTTTCATTTTGTATCTTAATAATTATCCTTTAATCTTCTTTTATAGTCCAGTCATTATCCCCCTCCTGGTCTGCTCTCTAACTGTTCCTCATCCTATACCTCCTCCCCAGTCTCCAAGAGGATGTCTCCATCCCACTACCCTACTCTACCAGACCTCCCCACTAGCTAGGACCTCAAGTCTCTTGAGGGTTAGGTGCATCTTCTCTCACTGAGGCAAGATCAGGCAGTCCTCTGCTGTATATGTGTCGGGGCCTTATATCAGCTGGGGTACGCTGACTGGCTGGTGGCTCAGTTTCGGAGAGATCTTAGGAGTCCAAATTAGTTGAGACTGCTAGTCTTCCTTTGGAGTCACCCTCCTCCTCAACTTCTTCCAGCCTTTCCAGAATTCAGCCAAGGGGCCCCAGATCAGTCCATTGGTTGGGTGTAATTATCTACTTCTGTCTTGGTCATCTGCTTGTTGGGCTTTTCGGAGGACAACCATGCTAGGCTCCTGAGTGTAAGCACATCAGTAATAGTGTCAGGACTGGGAGTCTCCCCTTGAGCTTGATACAAATAAGAAAATAATTTTATGGTTGGAGGGTGGGTTGCCACAACATGAGGAACTGTATTAAAGGGTCACATATTAGGAAGGTTGAGAACCACCAATCAATATGTTTGAAAGATCAATTATTCATTTATTTGATAGGTAGTATCTTAGGGTTTCTATTGCTGTGGAGAAAGACCATCACCACAGAAACTCTTATAAAGGAAAACATTTCAATAGGGCTGGCTTACAGTTCAGAAGTTTAGTCTATTGTCATGATGGCAGGAAGCATGACAGTACACTGGCAGACATGTGACTGGAAGGTAGCTGAGAGTTCCACATCTGGATCAAAAGGCAGCAGGAAGAGAGTGAGTCCCAGGACCTGGCTTGAATATCTGAGACTTCAAAGCCCACCACCAGTGACACACTTCAACCAACAAAGCCACACATATTCCAACAAGACCAAACATCCTAATGCTAACATGCCTTATTGGCCAATGGGGGTCACTTTGATTGAAACTTCCACATTCTACTCCCTGGTCCCCATAGGCTTATTAAATTATATTATAATACAAAATGCATTTAGTCCAAAATTAAATGTCCCCATATTCTATCACAGTATTGGTATTAAATCTCAAGTTCAAAAGCTTTTCTGATTCTCATGCAATATCTTTATTGTAACCTCTTTAAAAGCAAAAGCAGATCATATACTTCTAATATACAATGGCATAGCATATATGCTATCATTCCAAAGAGAGGAAAGGGAGCAGAGTGATAAAATACTGGACCAATGCTGGACCAAAAATCAGCTTGGCAAACTCCAAATTTTGCATCTCCATTTCTGGTGTGAGAATACTCTTTAGACCTTCAACACCTTTCAGCATTGTTGACTGCAACACACTTCTTTCTCTGGTGTAGCAGGGAGAGGGTTCAACTCTCCTAGTTACCAGCTTTCCTTGGCAGGTATTCCATGACTCTGATATCTTCAATATTGGGGTCTCCAAGGCAAACTAGACTTCATTTTCATAGCCTCATGCAATATCCTCTCTTGTATTTTTTGACTCTCAACTTAAAACCTAAAAGTCAAAGCTGCCAAGTTCTGCTGCCTTCTGTGGCTGGAGCATAGCCCTCTTGGTCAAATATATCTTCACTAGACTTCTATTTTTGATTCTTTTCTTCCCTGCCTAAGTTTGACTCTCCTTGAATTCTTTCTGTAGGCCAGGCTGACCTAGAACTTAGAGATATGCCTGACTCTGCCCTTCAAGTGTTGAGATTAATAACTTGGAGCAAAACATCCAACCTTAAACAACAAAATATTTCTTCAATTTCCTTTTCACAAGTTGGAAGCTTAGCTTGGTGAAGTCATGCCCTGAGAACAATGTGGTTATTAAAAAAACCTACATCCTTCTACTTTCAAAGCATATCTGAATAAGACCATCCTCTTTAGCATCCAATGAGTACAGAGTATCAAAAATAATTGCTTCTTCAGGAAACTGATGTTCATATGTACAGATTTTATTCAGTTGTAGGACTTTTCAATATTAGGTGCCACAGACTTGAAGCAACATGCTTAAAACCATCAGAGATTTTAGCTCTCAGCATGTGTCAGATAAATATAAAATAAGAGCCAGTGCTTTGAAGTAAAAGACAATTCTACTATCTCTTCAGCACTCTTAGTTTATATATGCAAGTACATAATAAGTAATATAAATATGAGTTAATACCATGGAGGGCATGGTCGAAATCTACATTTTGCTGTTATTCTAAATCATAGAGCATAAATAGTAGGTTGACTACAAAATTTCTTCCTGCTGTGTTAAACACCTCAACTTCTATTCAATGCTTTGTGAAGCAGGTTTTATGTTTCCAGGAAAATACATGTTTCATCTATATTTTTTATTGCACACTGCTAAATTTTAACCACATAATCTGATTCTCTTTATTATAAGATTTATTTGTTATTCTATTAAAGTACACTGTCAAGGGACAATCATGTGAATCTGAGTCTTTGTCTCTGAACAGCACACATTTTCTTTCTTTCTTTCTTTTTTATTTTATTTATTGGATATTTTATTTATTTACATTTCAAATGTTATCCTCTTTCCAGGTCTCCTCTCCAGAACCCCAATCCCATTCCCCTCCCCTGCCTATAGGAGGATCCTCCCCCACCCACCCACTCACTCCTGCCTTCTACCAGGGCACTGTGGCATCAAACACCCTCAGGCCCAAGTGTCCCTCCTCCCACTATGCCCAACAATGCCATCCTCTGCTACATATGTGGCCTGAGCCATGGATCCCTCCATGTGTACTCTTCAGTTGGTTGTCCAGTCCCCAGGAGCTCCGGGGGGGGGGAGGGGTCTGGCCAGTTAACATTGTTGTTCCTCCCATGGGACTGCAAACCTCTTCAACTCCTTCAGTCCCTCCTCCAGCACCTCCATCAGGGACCCCACTTTCAGTCTAATGGTTGGCTTCAAGCATCCACTTCTGTATTTGTCAGGCTCTGGCAGAGCCTCTCAGGAGACAGCCATATCATGCTCCCATCAGCAAGTACTTCCCAGCATCCTTAAAAGCATCCTGGTTTGGTGACTGTATAAGGGACTAATTCCCAGGTGGGCAGTCTCTGGATGGACTTTCCTTCAGTCTCTACTCCACACTTTGTTTCCATATTTCCCCATGTGAATATTTTGTTCCCCTTGTAAGAAGCACTGAAGCATCCACACTTTGGTCTTCCTTCTTCTTGAGCCTCATATGGTTGTGAACGGTATTCTGAATTTTGGGGCAAATATTCACTTAGTGAATGCATACCATGTGTGTTCTTTTGTGACTAGCTTACCTCACTCAGGATATTTTCTAGTTCCATCCATTTGCCTGAAAATTTCATGAAGTCATTGTTTTTTAAAACTGAGTAGTACTCCATTTTGTAAATGTATCACATTTTCTGTATCTATTCCTCTGTTGAGGGACATCTGGATTGTTTCCAGCATCTGGCTATATAATAAATAAGGCTGCTATGAACATAGTGGAGCATGTGAAATTATTAAATGTTGGAGCATCTTCTGGATATATGCCCAGGAGTGGTATAGCTGGGTCCTCAGGTAGTACTATGTCCAGTTTTCTAAGGAACATCCACACTGATTTCCAGACAGGTTCTACAAGCTTGCAATCCCACCAGCAATGAGGAATGTTCCTCTTTCTCCACATGCTCACCAACATCTCTGACACCTGAGTTTTTTATTTTAGCCATTCTGACTGGTGTGAAGTGGAATCTCAGGGTCATTTTGATTTGCATTTCCCTGATGACTAAGGATGTTGAACATTTCTTTAGATGCTTCACAGCCATTTCAGTTTCCTCAGTTGAGAATTCTCTGTTTAGCTCTGTTCCTTATTTTTAATAGGGTTATTTGGTTCTCTGGAGTCTAACTTCTTGAATCCTTTGTATATATTGGATATTAGCCCTCTATCTGATGTAGGATTGGTAAAGATCTTTTCCCAAACTGTTGGTTGCCGTTTTTGTCCTATTGACAATATTCTTTGCCTTACAGAAGCTTTGCAATTTTTTGAGGTCCCATTTGTTATTCTTGATCTTAGCGTATAAGCCATTAGTGTTCTGTTCAAGGAAATTTTCCCCTGTGCCCATGTGTTCTAGACTTTTCCCCACTTTCTCTTCTTAAGATTCAGTGTATCTGGTTTTATGTGTAGGTCTTTGATCTACTTGGACTTGTGCTTTCTACAAGGAGATAAGAATAGATTGATTTGCATTCTTCTACATGTTGATCATCAGTTGAACCAGCACCATTTGTTGGAAATGCTGTCCTTTTTCCACTGGATGGTTTTAGCTCCTTTGTCAAAAATCAAAGGACCATAGCTGTGTGGGTTTCTTTCTGGATCTTCAATTCTATTCTATTGATATACCTGCCAGTCAATACCATGCAGGTTTTTTTTTTTTTAAATTGGAACTTTTATTTACATTTCAGGTGTTTTCCCCTTATCCCCTCCCCCCCCCCACTCTTTCCCAGGAACTCCTTATCCCTTCCCTCCTCCTCCTGCTTCTATGATGGTGTACCCACACCCACCCTCCCCAGAACCTCACCTCCCTACCCTCAAATACCACTCCCCATGATGTCCAGCCTTCATGGGACCAAGAATCTCTTCTCCCACTTATATATAGCTCCCTTGCATATGTAGCTGGAGCCTTGGGTCCCTCCCTAAGCGCTCCCAGGCTGGTGGTTTAGACCCTGGGGGCTCTGGTTGATTGGTATTGTTGCTCTCCTCATGGGGTCCCGTACCCTTTCTACTCCTTCAGTCTTCACTCTATCTTCTCCATTGGGAACCCCATGATCAGTTTAATGGTTAGCTGTGAGCATCTGCTTCTGAATATGTCAGACTCTTGCAGACCTCTAAGGCGACAGTTACGTTATGCTCCTGTCAGCATGCACCTCCTGACACCCATGTCAGCATCTTCCTTTGGTGACTGCACATGGGATGGATACCCAGGTGGAAAGGTCTGCAGAAGGCCCCTCCTTCAGTTTCTGTCCTGCACTTTGCATCCATATTTGCTCCCTTGAGTATTTTGGTACTTCTTCTAAGAGGGACTGTAGCCCTCCCCACGTTTGTTTGTCAGGAATGGTGATTCCCCAAGATGTTCTTTATTGTTGAGAATATTTTTCACTATCCTGGTTTTTTTGTTATTCCAAATGAAATTAAGAATTGCTCTTTCTAACTCTCTGAAGAATTGATTTGGAATTTTGATAGGGATTCCATTGAATTTGTACATTGCTTTTTGGCAAGATGGCTATTTTTATTATATTAATCCTGCCTATTGAGGAACATGGGAAATCTTTCCATCTTCTGAGTTCTTCTTCGATTTCATTCTTTAGAGACTTGAAGTTCTTGTCACACAGATCATTCACTTACTTGTTTAGTGTCACACCAAGATATTTTATATTGTTTGTGATTATTGTGATGGGTGTCATTTTCATTTCTTTCTCAGGCCATTTATCCTTTGAGTAGAGGGTTGCTACTGATTTGTTCGAGTTAATTTTATATCTAGCCATGATGCTGAAGTTGTTTATGATGAGTTCTCTGGTGGAATTTTTGGGGTCAGTAAAGTATACTATCATATCATCTGCAAATAGTGATATTTTCACTTCATTTCAAATTTGTATCCCTTTGACCTCCTTTTGTTGTCTAATTGCTCTAGATGGAACTTCAAGTACTATATTGAATAGATAGGGAGAGAGTGGGCAGCCTTGTCTAGTTCTTGATTTAGTGGGATTGCTTCAAGTTTCTCTCCATTTAGTTTGATGTTTGCTACTGGTTTGCTATATATTGCTATTACTATGTTTATGTGTGGGCCTTGAATTCCTGATCTTTTCAAGACTTTTAACATGAAGGAATGTTAAATTTTGTCAAACGCTTTTTCATCTAATGAAATGATCATGTGGGTTTTTTCTTTGAGTTTGTTTATGTAGTAGATAATGTAGATGGATTTCCATATATTGAACCATTTCTGCATGCCTGGGATGAAGCCTACTTAATCATGGTGAATGATCATTTTGATGTGTTCTTGGATTTGTTTTGCAAGAATTTTATTTAGTATTTTTGAATTGATATTTGTAAGGGAAATTGGTCAAAACTTCTCTTATTTTTGCTGGGTCTTTGTGTAGTTTGGGTATCAGCATAACAGTGGCTTTGTAGAAGGAATTGGGTAGAGTTCCTTCTGTTTCTATTTTGTGTACTAGTTTGAAGAGTATCTGTATTAGGTCTGCTTTGAAGGTCTGATAGAATTCTACAGTAAAGTAATCTGATCCTGGGCTTTACTTAGTTGGGAGACTTACAACGAATGCTTCTATTCTTTAGTAGCTATGGGAGTGTTTAGATGGTTTATCTGATCCTGAATTAACTTTGGCACCTGGTATCTGTCTAGAAAATTGTCCATTTCCTCCAGATTTCCAGTTTTGTTGAATATAGGTTTTTGAAATAGGATCTGATGATTTTTTTAACTTCCTCAGTTTATGTTCCTCAGTTTATATCTCCCTTTTCATTTTTTTTGATAATTTGGATATTGTCTCTGTGCCCTCTGATTATTCTGGATAAGGGTTTATGTATCTTGTTGATTTTCTCAAAGAACCAGCTTCTGGTTTTGTTGATTCTTTGTATAGTTCTTTTTGTTTCTACTTGGTTGATTTCAGTCCTAAGTTTGATTATTTCCTACTGTTTACTTTCTTTGGTTATTTGCTTTTTTTTTCTCTATAGCTTTTCTTAGTTAAGCTTGTTTGTTATGTCTGTCTAGTTTCTTTCGGAGGGGTCAGAGCATGTAGTTTTCTCTAGCAGCTTTCTTGTGGCCGCTATGCTTGTGTTTTGTCTTCATTTTCATTAAATTCCATAAAGTCTTTATTCTTTTTTTATTTCTCCATTGATCAAGTTATCATGAGTAATGTTTTTTATCCTGTATATGTGCTTTACATTTTTGTTGGTTGTTGTTGTTGTTGTTTTTGAAGCCAATGTTTAATGTGGTTGATCTGATAGGTGCTTGGTTTTTATTCAGATCTTTGTATCGTGTGAGGTCTGATTTTATCTGTATTATATCTTCTTGTATCTTTGTGTGATTATATGGTCAATTTTGTGGAATGGTACCATGTGTGCTGAGAGTTTATGTCTTTTTTTTAGGATGAAATGTCTTGAGAATTGTTAATTCATTTGTATCATAAATCTTAGTTTACTGTTCTGTTAAATCTTTGTTTCCATGAACTATTCATTTTATGAGTGTCTGTTGTTTTGAGTCTTTATATATTTGTACAGTCCAGATTGGTGTTTGAGCTTTAGTAAAGTTTTTTTATGAATGAGTTTGCCTTGCATTTGAGCAAAGTTTATTTGATGAGGTTTCTTGATTTTGATTCTTTAGATAGAATGCCTTTGTGTTTTTCTTAGATAACTTTTGAGTGAAATTCTATTTTTTCGATATTGTGCTATAGCTTTTTTTTGGGACATTTGCTTGGAAAACTTTTTTTTCCCTTGACCTTGAGGTAGTGAACTGTTTTCTTTACTGGGTAGTGCTGTTTTCCTATGGCTAAGTGTCTGGGTCATGTTAATTGACCGTTCTGTTATGTCTTTTTTTGGGTACTTGACTTTTTGGGTTAAGATATTAATCGATTAAGAGTTATTGATTTTCTGTCATTTTATTTTGTTGTTAGAGGTAGAATTATGTTTATGTGGCTATCTTCTTTTAGGTTTGTTGAAAGATTACTTTCTTGCTTTTTCTAGGGTGTAGTTTTCCTCCTTGTGATGGAATTTTCCATCTATTATCCTTTGTAGGGCTAGATTTATGTAAAGATATTGTTTAAATTTTGTTTTGTCATTTAATATCTTGATTTCTCCATCTATGCTAATGGAGAGTTTTGCTGGGTATAGTAGCCTGGTTCGGCACTTTGTGTTCTCTTAAGGTCTTTCTCCCTCTCTCTCTCTCTCTCTCTCTCTCTCTCTCTCTCCTCTCTCTCTAAGTGTGTGTATATGTGTGTGTGTGTGTATGTGTTTGTGTGTATGTGTGTATGTGTATTGTGTATCAATGTACAAGTTCACAGATATATTTATGAGTCATAGCATGCTGTGGAATTCTAAGAACATCATTCAGGATTCAATTCATCTGACCACCTCATGTCTATATATTATTGTCTAGTCTCTGTCTCCAGTCATTTCACACAGATCATTATTTTTTGCATAGTCATGATAATCTATTACCTCATTATTTAAGGTGCCAATCTACTTTTTAAGCTGTAATTCTAGGGGAAAAATTATTTGTTTCTCAAAATTTATTCTGTTACTTCTTTTTATCCAAATAATGTATGATCAAAGATCCAATGACAGATGCTGACAACTAACATATTATTCAAAATGATTCTTGTTTTTAACTTTTACAGAACTTATTAATTTAATCTCTCATATATAAAAGATCCTTATTGAGTTTCCTCTCCCTCCTCTCATCCCACTTCCTCCTCCAACCTCCCTGCTCCCTATTTATGCCTTTTTCTTTTCTCTTCAGAAAAGGGCAGGCCTCCCAGGTATATCAAACAAATATGGCATATCAAATTACAATGAGACTAGGCACCTCCCTCATATTAAGGCTGAATGAGACAATTTAGTATGAATAAAGAGGTCCCAAAAGCAGCAAAAATGTGAGAAATAACCCCCTCTTACTCTTTTAGGAGTCATCCCCCTCCAAAATGCCACATAACTGTGGTATACATACAGAGAGCCTCTCTGTTGGTTCAGTTTCAGTAGGCCACTATGAACCCAGACTTAATTCTGTGAGTTTTTTTGTGATGTTCTTGACCCTTCTGGCTCCTACAATCCTTCCTCCTCCTCTTCCAAATGATTGACCAAGTTCCACCTAAATGTTTGATATTGGGTCTTGCATCTGTTTCTATCAGTGGTTAGACAGAGCCCCTTTGACGGTGATTATGCCAGACTTCAGTATATTAGAATATCTTTAGGAATAATTTCTGTTTGGTTTTTGGTGGTGGGTGGTGGTTGGTGTTTTGTTTTGTCTGTTTTTGTTTTCTTCCTGGGTATGTTTGATTGTCCCCTAGGTCTCTAGCTATCCAACTTCTGGTTTCTGTTCTTCCCAGGAGTGTCAGGAATGGATCCCTTTCATGGTATAGATTTCAAGCTGCAAAATTCATTGGTGGATACTCTGTGTCATCTTTACCTCAGCACATCTTGCTGGCAGGTTTAGGGCATTAGGGCAAAGGTTTTGTGGTTAAATTAGTCTCAGAATACCTCACTGTAGTCTTGCCTATTTAGAAGAGTTTTGCTGCTGCTGTTGTTGTTTGTTTATTTAGGTTTTATTTATTCACTTTATGTCCTGCTCACTGACCTACTCCCAGTCACCCCTTCTTACAATTCTTCCCACATACTCCTTCTCCTTCTCCTCTGAGCAGGTGCCTCTTCCTTGGTTTCCCCTGACCTTGGCATTTCAAGCGTAAGGTTAGGCACTTCCTCTCCCATTGAGGCAAGATAAGGCAGCCCAGCTAGAAGACTATATCCCACATCCAGGCAAGAGCTTTTGGGATAGCCCCTGCTCTAATAGTAGGGAATCAACATAAATAGCAAGCTTCATATCTGTTATATGTGGCCTAGGTTCAGCCTGTGTATGTTCTTTGGTTGGTGGTTCAGTCTCTGAGACCCCCAAGGGTCCAGGTTAGTTGATTCTGTTGGTCATTCTGTGGCGTTCTTATCCCCTTCGGAGCCCTCAATCCTTCCTCCTATTTTTTCAAACGAATCTCCAAGCTCTGTACACTGTTTGTCTGTGGGTATCTGTATCTGTCTGAGTCAGTTGCTGGTGGAGCCTCTCAGAGGACAACATGCCCCTATCTGCAAGCATGATAGAGTATCATTAATAGTGTTAGGGATTGGTTCTTGCCCATAGCATGGGTCTCAAGTTGGGCCAGTTACTGGTTGGCCACTTCCATGATCTCTTCCCTATCACCTGTGCCTGACTGTCTTTATTAACCCAGGATAAATTTTGGGTTGAAAGTTTTGTGGGTGGGTTGATGTATCTACAGCTCTACTGGGGTTTCTGTCTGGCTTCAGGAGGTGTCCTCTTTAGGTTCTCTATCCCCAATGTAGTGAGACACAGCTAAGGTCTCCCTCATTGATTTTTGGGCTTCTCCCCTATCCAAGGTCTCTGTGTTGTCCTGGAGATGCCTCCTACCTCTAGAGAAGATTGTTTAAAGCTCTGTATCTCCCAATACAAAATACCATTAATAGAAAAAATTAGTAGCCAATAGAATGATAAATTATTTTCACCAATTTTATATCTGGCAGAGGAACAATTTTGAAAATATATAAAGAAATTAAGAAGTTACACCTCAGCAAATTAAATAACTCAATTAAAAACGGGGAACAAATATAAACAAAGAATTCTCAACAGAGGAATCACAAATGGTAGAGTAGCCCTTGAAGAATGATCAACATTCTTAGCTATCAGAGAAATGTGACTGAAAAAACTCTGAGATTCCATCTTATACTTGTTAGAAAGCTAAGGTCAAAACCACAAGTGGTAGCATGGGCTGGCAAAGATGGGGAGTAAGGATAACTTTCCTCTACTGCTGCTAGGAGTGCAAATTCTTAGAGCCCATTTAGAAATCAATATAGTGTTTGCTCAAAAAATTAGGAATTAGTCTACCTCAAGAGTCAGTTACATTACTCCTCAACATACACTCACAGAGTTTTCCATCTTATCACAATAAATTTTGCTTAATTATGTTCATAGTAGCTTTATTTATAATAACATGAAAGTTGAAACAACATAGATGTCCTTTAGCTAAAGAATGGATAAAATGTGGTAAATTTACACAATGGATTATTACTGAGATTTAAAAACAGTGGCATCATGAAATTTATTGACAAATGGGTGGAATTAGAAAATATCATTCTGAGTGAAGTAACCCAGATCAAGAAAACAAACATGGTATGTACTCACTTATAAAGGAATATTAACTATAAAGTAAAGAATAATCATACTGTAATCCACAGGCCCAGGGAGCTAAGTAACAGGAGGGCACAAGGAGGAATGTATTAAACACCCTGGGAAGGGAAAATAGAATAGAAATTGCAGGTGAACTGAAGGGATCACTTGGGGAGAACATGGAGAAATATTACTGGGAGAGACTGCGACAATTGGGTCAGGCATGTCAGGGGCAAAGTAGAAACCTAGTGCAAGGGAAACTCCCAAGAATCTATTATTGTGACCCCTACCCAACTGATTTTTTAACACTCTAAAAATCCAATGATAGTAAACAATGCCACTTGTGTATGTAAAAAATAGAATATTATTTAGCTCTTTAAAGATCTTTTAAAATTATGGGTATTTGAAATATTTCAGAAATTTTGCTATACTAATTAACATTATAATATGATTTTCAGCTGAGTCTATATTTATTACTTCTTGGATAAATCCCAGTTGCTTGTGTTGAATAATTTCTTTTATATATTGTCATATTCAAGTTATTAACATTTTTAAAAAAACTTTGCATCTATTTTGGTGTATGCTTTTCCACTTATTTTTCACAGAACTTGTGATATATGCTGGTGAGAGTTTTCCACTTATTTTGTGATATATTCTGTGAGAGTTTTTTTTAGTTTCAACCACCATGTTTTATTGAGTCAGGACATGCTTACATACTTATCTAAACATGAATCATTCTCAATGTTCATCAGATTTTAAATCCTTTCCTTTTTTGATGAAGAAGACCTAGTATTTCAGCATGCATGTATCTGTGTTTGTCTTTGCATTTGTCACAGGTATGTCTAAGAAGATGATAGCAATGAAGATGGGCATTTAAGTTAGTAAGTTGTAAAAATAAGATCAGTTCTCAGTATGTTTGGTAACCATCCAATCCCAAAAGAAATATAAATGTAATAGAAAGGTAGGAAAAAGATAAATTCATTTTCCCAGAATTGGTAAAACATTCCAAACCTGTTCTTTATGCCAGAGACTATATACTCTGGCTTTTGGACTTGGAGATTTTTTCAAGTCATCTATGAAGTTATTAGGATTTCAGCCTTCTGTTAACATTTTACTTCTGTATCTCCTAGGTATGATGACTTTGAACTGAAACTGAGCAATTCTTTACAATGTTCCAAGACAGCACATTGCCCATCATGAACTATGATGTCACTGGCTCTATAACTGAGTGAACCAATTAATTTGAAAAGAGGGGGCAGAAAGAGATAGATGCGAAGACAGTCAGAGACAGAGAGACAGAAACAATTACACATTATATCTTCCTGTAGTTCTATCTTAAAATTCTGAACATTAAAACTATTACTAAATAAGCACACATGATGTAATAGGACAAAGTGGGAAGTGGCAAAGAAAAGAATGTGTCCATTTAACACAAAAACTTTTAACAATGTCTTTATTTGGAAATTTATCACTGCATGCCTCAAACAGGTGTAAAGAAATAACATGCCAATAGGTTATAAAATTCATTTTATAAATTTAGAGGACATTAACCTTGTTTTGATAAGGTTTTAGATAAGATACATCACTTAATACCTATTGTTCCAGAAGCTGTTCAGTAGAGTCTACTCCATAAAAGAAATTGAGTTCTAGTTGGAGATCTCAATTCACAATGTTAAATATTATAGGAATTTTAAGGAAAGAAACTATTTTTAAAGTTTTGTTTCTTGGATGTGAGGTACTCAATTTCAAATTGGATTTTTCATTCCACTTGTTATAGTCTCCTTGCCTTATTAGCCAATATTAGTTTTTTATTTGTTTGTTAATTTTATTATTGTTGTTTAAGAACCAGAAATCCTTGGGTATGGCCCTCATGCCTCACTGGACAATGACAGGAGGACCGGAGCCATTACAAGGTCCCCTTCAATTATTGGAGGTCAGGCCTCTATCCCCGCCTTCGCAAGAGTAGAATCGCCAAGGCCTTTCTATACTTAGAGAAGGGAGGAGATGTCAGGAGCAGCCCTGCATGTACACTAAAGGCCTAAAATCAGCCATAGGCCTAACGTCAGCAATAGGCCTGACATAGATGCATGATAACACAAAGTCTTGGGTCTCTGTGGAAAAACACTGAAAACAGAAGCATATAAGCTATTGTAAACAGGCAGCTTCTGTGGAAATTTACCAGACCTAGTAGTCATAGGTCTATAAATAGGCAGCCTTGGTGGACAGTACCAACTTAGATAAGGGCAAGTGAATCATAGGCAGAGCCATAGTGACCTATCCCCTGAACCTTCACCCAGCTGATACCCTGTTCTGAAAGATATCTGTACTCCCCTGAACACCTATGCTCTGGTGCCATTCCCTTCCCCACATCCTGCCTTTCTGTGTTTATAACCTCTGTGTAAATAAGTAAATTACAATGTGATTTAAATAAATTAATTAAAAAAAAACAGAAATCCATATTCAATGTCCCATATCTGCCAGAACATTTTGAAATTAGAGAAAGGAGAGACAGAGAGAAAGAGATGCAGAGAAGAGACACACATACATAATAAAAATATACATTAAGAATATGTATAAATATATAATAAATAAGAATACACATGTAAGTAGTTGAAGAGTAATTACTTCACCTGGTCAAAAAGCACCCTTCTAGGCTATATTACTCTTCTATAAACTTAAGGTGCAAAGCTCAACTTTCAGTGAAGCTAGCTCTGAATTGTCAGGCAAGTGAAAAGCAAGAGGAAGCAATCATTTTTTAATCTGACCTACAGTGATGATTATTAAAATGTTAATAAGCAAACAATTCCCCCAAAACTATAGAGTAATTCTAAATAGAAGTGTTGAGGGTGCCATGAAACCACTCTTACCACTCAGTTTGGTTCCTAGCCCTCATATAGATTGCTAGTCTCAGTTTACAACATCAAGTAGGGAAATCGAGTGACTTTTATCTCATTATTAACTTAGAAATTTAGTAGTAGCTAGAGTGATAAAGATGATTCCGATACAATGTACTGATGTTATGACATGTATTTAAGGATAAAGTGCTATGAGATGTTGATGGTGTCTGTTACAAAAGGTAGAAAGAAGGTCACGGCACAAGAATCAGACATACAAACTCCCAAAAAGTTTTGTGACAACGGAGAGCAAAGTTTTCCATTATGAATTTTAGCAACAGTTGCTAAAATATAAATATGAACATTGACCTAAAGAAAGTAAGTGCTAGAAAGATTTATCGGTCAGTAGATTTTTCTGTCATACAAACTCAGAAGTTTTTATTCAGGTACTTCACATCCCCAGAGCTCACATCAAATTCAATGGTGGCAGTGTACACCTTTATTCTCAATGATGAGAAATCAGAGACAGAAGAACTCTGGAGCTCAGGGGTTTACCAATTCAGTCAATTAGCGCTCTTTAGTTTTTTGAGAGAATATGTCTCATAAATAAGAGACAGTTGAGCAAAACACATTCATGTCAATATCCACACAAACATCCATGATAACATGTACATTAATATGAATACTTTCACATATACACAAACTCGAACATTTATCCATTTCTTAATGTGCCAGGCACCAAGCTGGTGTATTAAATAGCATTAGTTAATACAATCATCACTACAGCCATATGTGATATTATTATCTCTCTGTGGTGGGTACACAATTAAAATCTTTCTCTTAAGTCTGAAGTCATTTGCATTGGAAAACATTTTTACAAAAAAAATCCTATAAAAATAAAATTCTTGCTTAAAACCAATCAATCATGAAACATATTTATTTTAAGAAGATCCTGCCTTTAATACACTTTTCATATATGGTCTTTAAATTTTCAATTATCTACCATAATTTGAAACAGTTAGAAAATTTTATTGATTTTATTGTAATGCAAAACAGTTCTACAATAGCTTTTGAATAGGTACTATAGAGAAATTTAAAGTGTAATCTTTTCATTCAGATATTGCTTTAATGATATTTATGTGTTCTAAGTAAAAAAAAAAAAAGAATAATGTGCTAAATAACTAAGTAGAAATAAAAAGACCAAAGAGCAACAAAACGCTAAATAAGCAGAAAAAGCATCCCCTAGTGTGCGGTACAGTGTGGGTATCTCTCCTTGGCTGTTTAAAGGAATTCCCACCTTAGCCTCTATCCTATTAAACAGGGTAAGTATTATGACATAGAACAGGTGGTGTGTTAACATCTTTGATCATACTATAAACTAAATTTCCATCACAGGAGAAACTATTGGAAATGTAATGAAAACATAATGAAGTCAACATTCTTGCTTACCAAATGGGACTTTGCAGCACAGTTAATTGGACGTCAGTGTGAAATGTTGACAGACAGAGAACAGAACGGAGGGAGAGAATTAAGGGGAGAATGATTATATCAAAGCACTATATTTTCAGTAGAAGCTTTTACCATCTGGATATTTCTAGCATTTAGGTAAAACATATAGCTGGATAAGCATTTTAGTACGCAAATAGATTCCTTATCATCCTCTGCATCATTTGGACAGAACTGGACCCTTGATAAACACTCACTGATTAATATTTGGCATTCTGTACTGACAAGCAAAGACATTCTCAGAATTCGAGTCTATGGTTACAGATTGTAACATATAATGCCTGTTAGTCATGTCTGAAGGAAATGAGATTTTTTTTTCAACGACTAAATTTTATTAAAATTGAAACATTGATAAATTCATCAATTTTAATTTTTTAAGTTTTAAAGTTATATTTATTGAGTGTATTGGGGTGTGTTCTGCACACAAGTTGTCACTGTGCATGTGTATGTCAGAGAATAACTTATAGAAGTTAGGTCTCTCCTTGCTGTGGGACCAGCACAAACAGATAGGCTTGGTAAGAAGCTCAGACAGCATCTTTATTTGCTAAGATGTCACTGTGGCCACTGTTCATCCTAATTACCTGTGCAATAAATATTTACAAACACCATCACAAATATTTTGGTTCCCGAAAAGGAACATATGTTGTGATAGCAATCACTCTTGCTCACCCTCTGTGCTGTGTATCTACCTGTCAATTCAAAATATACTTTTTTGATGGTATAAATTTATCTATTTGGGCTCTCTTATATAAATAGAATGACAAAATAATGTCTCCCTATTTTTTTTTTTTCAGATATATTTGGTATTTCTCTACTTCCTCTCTCTTCCTTTCTATTACTCTCCCTACCCATTCTAATTTAAAGTACATCTATTTCTCTTCCCCTATCATTTTACCTGTTTCCTACTATTCTCTCCTCTGGACATTAACAGCACTTCTGCAATAGGGAAGCGGCCAATGTCTCTAAGGAATTAAGGAAATGCAAATGAAAACTTTGTTGATAGGTCACCTTATACCAATCAGAATTGCTAAGATCAAAAAAGAACAGCTGACAAAAAATTCTGGCAAGGATAAAGGGATGTAAGAACCCCTGTTCACTTTGGAGTGACTGCAAACTAGTGTGGCCACTATGGAAATAAGTGTCAAAAGTTCACAGTTGGCTATAAGTAGTTCTACCATATGACCTAGATGTACCATTCATTGGTACATCCAAGGACAAAATATTCTGCTCAAAGAAACTTTCTCAGCCATGTCCATTGCTACTCTAGGAATAATTTTAGGAAATGAAAATAATACACAAGTCTGTCATCTGGTGAGTAGATAGTGGTAGTGTGACTAAAAATTCTATTTAGCTGTAAAGAAAAATGAAATTAGCAGGCAGATGGTGGAAACTGGAAAATATTGCATATTGGGTAAGCTAATCCAGACCTCAGAGTCAAACACTAGCTTCTTCTCTAATACTTGTTGATATTAGTTTTGATTTTTCAGATTTGAGTAGGACTTTTACCGTGATGTCATACTGTGTTTGTCAAAGGCCCTTTTCCCAGTTTATTGAAATGATCATGTGATTATTGTCTTTGAGTCTGTTTATATGATTTATTTCATTTATTAGCTATCTTCCTGTATCTCTGGGTCAGATCAAGTTGATCATGTTGAATATTCATCTTTACATCTTCCCATATTTACCTTAATGAAGAACTTGAATAGTTAAGTTCATCAGGGATACTAACTACTCTGTTGTTTTCTTTGTTTTGTCTGAACTTGGTTTTTGTATTAATGTAATCCTGGTTTTACAGAAAAAGCTTGGGAATGATCCTTGTTTTTTTTCTTTTTTAAAATATGATTTAGGGAGTATTGGTTGTCTTAGGATTCTGCTTTGAATTAGTCTGCACCTTGGCAATTTTTCCCCATCAGAATGCTATTTTTTTTACTGTTTCAATCATCTCATTAAGTTAAGTTCTTGATCTCTCTTTGGTGGTTTGGATGAGTCTAGAAATTTGTCTAACATAATGGAGTGTAAATTTTTTAAGTATTTACTGACGTATCTATGAATTCTTTGGTATGTCTTATGATGCCTTTCTCTCATCTCTATCCTGTTCACCTGGACCACTTTCTTTCTTTTGCTTAGTTAGGCTAAGAGTCTTTTAGTCTTGTTTATCATTCAAAGATCAAATATTAGATTCACAGATTACTTCATGTTTTTCTTTGATTGATTATGTTTCACTAATTTTGGTCTAGTTTAGTTTGTTTTCCCAGGTCTTGAATTGCATCATTAAGTCATTTAGTTGATTTCTTTTTTTTCCACTTTGTTTTGTTTCATTTTTGTATCTTAGAGCTATACATTTCACTCTTAGCCCTGCTTTTTATGCATCCCAGACATTTTTGAGTGTTATTTCTCTGTGTGTATGCTGTATTTTCATTTAACTTCAGAACTTTTGTATTTTTCATGATTTTGACTTTGAGCCAGCCATCATTCAGTAATGTGCTGCTTAGTCTCCATAAAATTATTAATTACTAGAGATTTTTTTGCTGTTATTTTTAAGTTTTATGAAATTATGAAATTCTGGTCAGATAGTGTGTGAAATATATATATATATATATATATATATATATATATATATTATATATATAGAGAGAGAGAGAGAGAGAGAGAGAGAGAGAGAGAGAGGAGAGAGAGGAGAGAGTCTATAGTCTCTTTTAGAGAAGTTTAAATGATGTGCTAAGCAGAATGTACATTTTTGGTGATAGGTGGAATATTCTATGAAAATAGTTATATCACTTTGTGTAATGGCATCGAATTATGATATTTTCCTATTTGTTATTTTGTCCAGATAAGATGTCTCTTGAGAATGTGGAACATTATATAGAAATATCATTTCTTAATTTAGAGATATTTTTCTACCAACATGTTAAAGATTTGGCATATACCATCAACATGGGTTTTTTCTTTCTCCCTACCTATAATTCATATATTTTCTTTTAAACAGTGTCCCAAAGTCCCTGTATATTCCTTTCATCTTTTATTTTTTCTTAATTATTAAGTATTCTTTGTTGGACTGGCCTAATTACTTTAATTTATTTTCCAGCCCTAACATTATGTCTTCTATTTGATCCATTTTATTAATAAGGCTTGCTCTTAGTTTTCTAATTGAATTGCTGAGAGATTTTTACTTCATTTCACTTTAGGATTAGTTTTCTTTAAATTTCTCTCCCTTTAAAACTCAGTTTTTAATCTTAAATTACCTGTCTTATTTAATTCAGCTATATATTTCGGTTTCTTTGATTTTATCTTAGATATTATCATATAATTAGAACATTTATCCCCTTATTTTCATTCTTCCTAATCTTCCCATATCCCCCTCCTCATTTGCTTTTGAAGGTCTTCTTAATTAATTGTTATTACAGGCCTATATGTATGTTTATATATACATATATCTTACTAAATGCAACCTGTTAAGTCTATATAATGTCATTTATATGTGTATTTTAGGGCTGAGACCTTGTTCAGAAGTTTATCTCTTTCTTCTCCAAGTTTGTCCATTTTAAACTGCTTTCATTCTTTGATCACATTTATAATTGTTCTCTTAAATTCCATATTTTGGCTTCTTGTAGGTAACTTTCAATACAGAAAAATTTTATTTCACTACTGACTTTGAAGAGTAAATTATCTTGAACTTTCATGTTATTTGTATTTTTGTTGTGAGATCTATATATGTGGACTTTTTGTCTGTGTTAATGGAAGATTCCTCTATTAAAAAGGCTGACTTAATTAAGTAGAAGTCAGTCCAGATTTTGTTGTTTCCCAAGCTTGATTGATTATAGATGGGGTATAAAGAGTTGGTAGGCCTGTTATACAGATACTTGAGGTTTGTTTTTGATAGAAGTAATTACAACTCATTCCTTTGCAACAAAATAAGTATTCAAATGTGACTCCTGACTGGGTGTCTCTAGGCAAATTTGCAGGTTGTGCTACTTAAACTGTGCTTGGATTGTGAGGCCAGTGAGAGTGGGCAGGTAACTGGGCGACTCACTTGACTTTTCTGATATACAGACTATTTTTCCCAAGTTATGCTTTCTGGGAGTGTCTTATTCTGAAATTACTAACTTTTGGTTGACTTGTATTAAGTGACCAGACTTCTCTTCTTTACCAAACTTCCTCCAGCTTAAAATCCCTTCTTCAATGAGGTCACAATAGTAGCTCATGTGAATTACCACAAATCTACCATACTTTTAAATTTTTCAAGATTATGTGCTTAAGGGAACATTTGCTTTCCTTAATGTTTCCAGTATAATTCAGTATTTTCAATGTGGTATAGCTACTTACTCCAATTACAGCATTCTATTTGGACAGAGAGGGAAGGTCATCTGACTCAGGCTAACAAATCTTATAGTTTTGGGGAAATACAGAAAGTTACAAGACTTGTAAACCTGTTATAAGCTAAGAAGAGACTATCTCCAGTAGAGCTGCCTGCCACAGAGAAGTCTAAAGATGCTTGTTTCATGGATCCTTGCAAATGCAGCTGTGGGCATTATGGTGATTTAGTTGTTTCTGAAGGAAATTTTTCCTTCATCCATGCTTCCATAAGTAATTCCAGTAATTCATTTGTATTCTAATCTAGATAGGGCTCAGATTATGACTTTCATTTGTAATCTGAGATGAAAATTTTGTCTTCATATCTCCCCTAGAAAAAGTCACAATTTTAAAAATAAACAACTAAACATAGGATCCATATCTACCTGGAAAGATAGACATCTAGTAATACCATCTCCTGGAATTCATATGTCCAGGTACACTCAGCATAAACAACTTCTCAATTTCTTGCATTTTTTTATTTTTCTCTCTAAAAATATTCTGAATGTTTGGTCTATTTTGTAGATCTCACTGTTTTATTCATTTCTTTTGGTACTCTTCTCCAGTTAAAATTTGTCATTATTACTTGAATGTATTGTTTTTTAAACATTCAGAATTATTTTACTCAAGTTTAATTGACATCAGGATACTTACATTTGTTTTTGGCCCCAAAACTTGAACTAGCAGAAAGTATTCCTTTTAATAAGCATACAATTCAAGAACATACATTCATAATTATTGATTTGTTGGGATTTTTCTCATAAGTTTTGTGAATATGAACACATACAAGAATTTAAAATCAATTGGGTACTGCAAACCCTATTTATCAAAACATTCTTGTGAAATTTATGTAAAATTCTGAAGAAAATAAATGTATAAACCCAGGAAATTTATAAATCTATACAAAGTTGACATTGCTTCAAAATATTTGGTTCTATTAGAACAGACTACTTGGCAAAAAATTATTTTTATGTAAACATATATGGTTTAAATGTTTGTACCCTACCAAAATTTATATCTTGGAACTGAATTCCCAAGAAGCTAGAATGAAGAAATTTTTTAGAAAGTGATTCAATCATGATCACACCAATCTCATGAAAGGGATCAGTACTTAATGCAAAAATTAAAAGGCACACTTTATACCAATTTCCCTTTTCTTTCTTTCTGTCATGAGATCTGTGACAAGAGTGTGATTTCACCAGCTTCTGAGTCTTCTGGTTTCACAATCTTAGGTTTTTAGGCTTAGAGTTTTCAAAACCTACTTTAATAAGGGTTCTTAAATATTTTAATCTCTCTTGTAACCCACCAACGAAATGCAGGGGTGAAAAATAATTAGGAAAAGAGTTTTATAAACCTGTTTAGAAATAGTTCTTTGGGGGCAATTATAACTTTTATTGTCAGCATATGAACAGTCTAGTATAAAACACTAAACACAAATTAATAGTGACGGTTCGGTTCAATTGGCAAACACTGAACACAAATAAATAGCAGTGATTTGATCCAGAAGAAACCACAAGGCTCTACTGAATTGGCATGAGTCTGAGGAAGTGGCAAGAAGCAGCTGGAATATAATGAATTTTTTTTTTACCTGTTTCTCTCTACAAAGTCATTGAAGACAAGTGAACGGCTGCAAGGTGAACCAATGCAAGAGCATTACTCACATCTGTCAGGTTCTACTTACACCCTTTCCAAACATCATGTGTCATCTCAAGTGTCTGTTTTAAAAAATGTTCTTTTAATGTAATTTTAAAAATCTACACATAATAGAAATAATTATAAGAACCATAAAATAACTTTATGGCACATTTTAAATAAGCAGTGTATGTTCAATATAGTCCAACAGTTGTCTAACAAAACAATCTTACATTACTATCAATAGATAACTAACCAACTTTATTTTGTTTTCTTCTGATCATAACCAATAAAAATTTACCACCCTAGATGATAACAACCATAACACATCAAATGATTAATACCATGCATGCAAACTTAAGGGACTTGGAAAGTGGTGTTCTTATGATCACTTCTTGCTGAACCAGAGTGAAGAATTCCTGTTTGGGCCTCAAGGGGGGGGCGGGGGACTTAGAGTGACAAAAGCTGACTACAGCATTTATTATCCAGTCTCTGTGTTGTCTAGTCTCTATGTTGTCCGTCCAGTCTTATGTGTTTTCCAGTCCTTGTGTGATTGCTCAGTTGGGCCAGCCCCTTTGACGTTGATTTGCATGCATATTTTGGAGAAATCAGTAACTGAGACAATCTGTGAGAGTGAATTACCTGGGCTATTTGTTTTGTGCAGACATTTTGTTTCAGATGATAAGAAGTTTTTTTCCTGGTGAGATCTAATCTTTATAAGTTTTGTCAGTAGCCATATATTTTTTTCATTCATTGTGGATACAGAAACATAACCACATTCCCATTTTGAAACTATCGCCTATTTCCATTTTAATGTCAACACACTCTTTTAGTATATTAGTTGGCCTAGTTCCTCAGTTTTTTTGTTTGTTTGTTTTGGTTTGGTTTTTTGTTTGTTTGTTTGTTTGTTTGTTTGTTTTTCGATAACCTAGTGTCTCTCAGCTGATGCTGTTCCTTTTTCAGGAACATTAAGAAAATTAATTAACAAAGCATTATTTAGTGTGTCCCTAGGGGGCTTTACTCTTCTTTTTGTTTAATAAGCATTTCCTTTAAGGTATGATTGGCTCATTCTATAACTGCTTGTCCTGTAGGATTATGTGATATACCAATAACATGCTTTTAATTGGATATATATGCTGCAGCATTGTCAGTTTTAATTTGTGTAGGTATCTCCATAATTGCCATTATTTCCAATAAATGTGTAATTACACAATTGGCCTTTCAGAATTTAATGCAGTTGCCTATTGAAACCCTGAGAATGTATCAATGGTATGGGGCAAATACCTTTGTTTGCCAAATTCTGCACATTGAAAAGCATTCATGAGCCACATGTCATTTCTTTAAGTACTATGGTTACTACCAGTAGGGAACAGACTTTGGTTGTGTAAAGAACACATAGAATATTTTTGATTATTATTTGTTTTGGCTTGTGGCTAAGTGATAGAAAAAATTTTAAACATTTTCTACTAATGTGTTTCTCATGAAATTTTCATGTTGCTAACACATTTCCTATTAGTAGTTGGTCAATTTCATTATTTCTTTGAGGTAGTGGACATGGTAAACCTATGTAAGACAGAATATAAGTAATATATAGTAGATGGCTTCTACTTCTCATGGCCCATTGCAATTACACAAACAACAGAGTTATTTCTGAGTAATCATGTACAAACTCAGCACTCTCTATGTGCAAAGCAAATCCTTCTACATATAAAAATCAGTAATTATGGTAAGAGTTTCAGGGTAATCTACTAAGACCAGAAGGATTACATACAATCCTGAAAGTTGGACTGAGGTATATGGACTTTTGATCACATTACTTATTTTGTCTGACTTATAACTTGCCATCTCCATCTTATTTACATCAGCATAGAATATTGATGACTCTGGAATTGGTGTTCTTTTTACAGCATGGAGCAAAAAGAAAATTAGATTTATTATAAACTATATGCGTCTGCTTTTCAGAGTTTTGTTATAATTTTGCCTAAGTAGTTACTGCAAGCTCTTTGCCAATATTCATTGATCACGCATAATAGCATAATGTCAGCATTTGTAAGATGTACTACTACAATTTGGCTAGATCTATTCCTAACAGTTGATGTATTCTTTATTCTACTTTTTAAAATTAATAAATAAATATTTTCTCTGTATGTCTTCAAGATTTTACTTTGATTATGAGGTGAGAAAGTCCATTATGTAATATTATCTTCTCATTGTGTAATGAGCACAGTTGAAGAATGAGGTGAAGGCAAAATGATCAAACACCAACCAAGTTTAGGATCAATTCAATGTACATATGCATCTTGCAGTTTTTGTTCTACAAGAGTTAACTCTTTCTCTGCTTCAGCTGTTAGACATCTTGGACTGTTTAAATTTGAATCTCCTTTAATGTTTGAAACAAATAACTTATATATGTTTAATCCAACTATAAGCCTCAGGCAATTAATATTTTCCATTAATTTTTGAAAACTATTAAGAATTTGCAATTGGTTTCTATGGATCTGTATTATTATTATTATTATTATTATTATTTCATCTATTTCACAGTCCAGTCACTATCCCCCTCCCAGTCCACCCTCTACCTCTTCCTCATCCATTCCTCCTCCACTGTCTCCAAGAGAATGTCCCCACCCCCCTACCCTTACCTGACCAGACATCCACTCTCCCTGGAGCCTCAAATCTCTTGAGAGTTAGGTGCATCTTCTCTCCCTGAGGCCAGACCAGGCAATCCTTTGCTGTATTTGTGTTGGAGACCTCAGACCAGCTCATGTATGATGCCTCGTTGGTGCCTCAGTATCTGAGAGGTTAACTGAGACTGCTGGTCTTCCTATGGGCTTGTCCTTCTCTTCAGCTTCTTCAAGCTTTTCCTTAATTCAACCCCAGTGGTCCTCATCTTCTGTCTATCAGTTGAGTGTAAGTATCTGCATCTGACTCTTTCAGCTGCTTGTTGGATCTCTTGAGGGCAGCAGCCATGCTAGGCTCTTGTCATCCGTGTACTTTTGGGTCTGAGTTACCTTACTCAGGATGATGTTCAAAGTCCTTAATGGTCAGATAAATGCAAATCAAAATGACTCTGAGGTTCCACCTTATACCAATCAGAATGGCTAAGATCAAAAACTCAGGTGACAGCACATGTTGGTGAGGATGTGGAGAAAGAGGAACACCCCTCTATTGCTGGTAGGATTACAAACTGGTACAACCACTCTAGAAATCAAACTGGAGGTTCCTAAGAAAATTGGAAATAGACTTACCTGAAGACAACTATAATACTCTTGGACATAAAATATGCCCCACCATGCCTCAGGGACATGTGTTCTACTATGTTCATATCAGCCTTATTTGAGAATAATCAGAACTGGCAACAACCCAGATGTCCCGCAAATGAAGAATGGACACAGAAAATGTGGTTTATTTACACAATGGAATACTACTCGTCCTGGGGGGGGGAATTCGAGGTTGGGGAGGTGAGGTGCGGAGGGGTAGGTGGGAGGACACACCCATAGAAGCAGGAAGAGGGGGGATGGGATAGGGAGTTCCTGGGAGAGGTGGGGGGGGGAATGGGGTAAGGGGAGAACATCTGAAATGTAAATAAAATTTCCAATAAAAAAATGAGGACATCATGAGATTTGCAGGAAAGTGGATGAATCTGTATCATTTTGAGTCAAATTTGATGATTGTTTATTACCCAAATAACTAAGTGAGTCTCCTCTTTGTATTTTGTAACCCCCAGCATGACAGAGTTCTTTGTGTAAACTTAAACATATTTTCTGAAACATTTCCATCAGAATCACCCAACAAAATATCCATATAATGATAAATAATATATTGAGAAAATTGCTTACAACGTATTAATAGTGGTTATTCCACAAAATATTGACATAAAATTGTTCTATTTAACATTTTCTGTGGAAGTACTTTCCAACGGTATCTCCTTAGTACACCACTGTTGCTCAGATTAAGTACTGAGAAAGCAACATTTCCATATCCTGTTCATGCAAGGGTATGTATTGTGAAAAAGCAATCATCCAAGTCAATTATTATTATAAGCCATGATCTCGATAACAAAGAAGGTAAAAGAAGTCGAGATGTAAAAGACCCTTTGGTTGAATTACTCTACTAACTACTCTTAAATCTGTTATCATTCTCCATTTATCTGATATCATTTTACCACAAATTCAGGAAAATCCTAATGGCTGGTACATTCTTCTATATGTTGAGCCGCCAGCTGGTCTTGTACCAGTTGTCAAGTGTTGCAATTTTTCTTTTGTTACTGGCCACTGTTCTGAGGTAAAGGACCATAAATACCAGTGGTTAACTTGTGATATTCAACTTTTGGGGATATTGTAAAGAGGCATATATGTGGCCAGATCCAAACTTGTACTTCTTTAAGTAGTATGTATAAGATCAGAAATATTTCATTTAGGGTTTTTTTTTTTTTTTTGCCTGCTTAGTATCTTCTAACTGACCAAAGGAAGAGAGGTCATACTGTTTTCTGCAGGCTTCAAGCAGACCACCTCTCTGTTTCCCAATGGCAAGAGGTTACTCGTATGTCTTTCTTGGACCTACAATCCTTTAACCAATGTTTACCCTTTCCATAGAAGGTACAATGGCTCAGAAGCCTTTGCAGTTCATAGAGCCAAAACATGTTTGTTCTCTTCTACAAATGCCATATTCTCCAGAGTTGATGTACCTGCTATTTTGGGCTGTGAATCTTCTAGCCTTAAAATTTCTTTGAATGACCAAATTCACTGTGATTAAAGGATCACACATTTTGATTCCTGAGACTTTGAGCTATGATTTGCTCTATGATGTTGGCATGACACTTCTGAAAACCAATACCAGTTGTCACTCATATCATGTCTTTATTGTGCTTTCAATGGTCTGATTGCTCTCTTACTTTCAGTATCTGCATTTTCAAATGCCAAGTTTTCTATCAATAATATTGGGTTTCAGGGTTTAATATGGCTCTAAGTACAGCTGAACCCAATCTGTTAGAAATGAGTAAATGCTTCTGCAGGACCTGAATTACCTTAGCAAATAACCAAATCCACCCTGCTCCACAATCACATTGCATGCTTTTAAAGCCACTACACAACATTTTTCAATTACATCATCAGATCAGATTTGTTCTTGTAGGTCAGCATAATGTTCTTCACCAAGCAGTTTTCTTTAGTAACATTTATCCTCCTTACTATATTATATTGTTCTATTTTGTGGCTTTGTAATTGTGGACCAGCTTATAGCACAGATGAAACCAATCCCTTCCAATCTTGGGGAATAATTGTATAGACAAGTTACCTAACATTTTTTAACAAATGAAGAATGCAAGCTATACAATACAGTAGCCTCTTTAAAATGCTTTAAATCTAACATTTCTATGGGATGCCATGTCAACTCATTATAAGCATAACCACCATCATTAGCAGGCATTTACTGCACAAAGATTGGGAAGGCTGAAGATGCTTGTGTATACCCAAGCAAATCTTCTGGAGCTACACTTGGCTGAACACTAATCCACTGTCTGTATATTTCCTCCATCATTTTCTGGCCACTTGTCTCAATAAGGTTCTCTGGGCACCTGTCAGTGAAATTTCAGGGAGCAGAACAGGGAGTCAGTTTGCTTTCTAGCCTAGTTTGCTTCCCTTTTTGATTGTGTGGTAAATTCCCTGTCTCAGCCACCAAGCCTGAACCCTGTTGCTTTTCTCCTACTCAGTCTTTCTGCCTTCTAAGCCCTTTAACCTCTATTCAAAAACTCTAAATACATAGTTATCTCTGCAGTCTTCTCTAACACAAGAGAATTTAGTGAACCTTCTGAATTTTCAGCTCCCACCGACTGGGAGGAAGGCAGGATACTACCCAGTGACAGCAGCTTCTTTTTTGCCAACCTTCTTAAACAACATTTTCAGCCCACCAGAACCTGCCTTTTCTTCTACCACATTAGAATCACAGTTATCCATTATGCCTAAGCTACATTGGGCACTGCCTATAGGGTTAGATATTCTTAAAACTTACTTTTTAATAAGAGTCCTTAAATGCTTCCACCTCCCTTCTAGCCCACCAACCAAAGGTAGGGGAGAAAGATAATTAATAGGATGAGAGGGGTGTAAACCTGTTTAGAAGTAGTTCATTGGAGCAATTAAAATTTTTGTTGTCAGGATATCAGCAGTCCAATCTAAAACATCAAACACAGATCAGTAGTGGCAAGCCAGTCCAATCTGCAAACACCGAACATGCCTTAGTGGTAGTGGCTTGCTCCAGAAGAAACAACTAGGCTCTGCTGAATTGAAATGAGTCCATGGAATTTGCAAGAAGCAGCTGGAATACCGTGAAAATTTATTTGATGGTTTCTCTCTATGAAGTCATGACAAGTGAAGATCAGTGAAGACTAGTGAAGGGTTTCGAGGTGAACCAATAGGCAAGAGCATTGTTCACTGCCTACTGGGCTCTACTTATAGTCTTTCCAAATATCATGTGTCTGCTTCAAAAAACACATCCTCTTATAAGACAGTTTTCAGAAAGACATTACATGACACAAATGAAGGTGACTGTGGAGCCCCAATCAAATCCTTGGAGGCTCATTTGGCTGAACACCAACCCAAAGAAATCAGAAATTTCCACTTCATACGTTTCTCCACCTCCAAAATATACTGTGTATAAAACTCTCTGTCATTCTAGTTCACTTTGTAGCTGAGGGGGAGCAATCCTCCTACATCAGCCTCTTAAGTGATGGGATTACAGATGCGAGCTATTGTACTTTCCTCTTTTTCTCCTTTTCAATGGACTTCTATTAACATTGACGTCATTTGTTCATCAACTTTTTGTATATAAACTCATTTTACGGTTAAATCTTACCTTTAAAATAGCCTTTTAATTTATTGAGTCTAAAAATATTTGAAAATAAAGCTTCTATTGTATCATGTACATATGACTAGCTAAATATCTGCTATAAAGAAAAAGTACTGCAGCGTGTTTTACTATACTTTTATTATTCTATTTTAGTGAGATGTATAGTGCTTGGCATAAATTATTGTGAAAATACAGAGACTTCCATAAAACTCCAGTATAGTTTATTCATAACTACAATAATAATAAATCTTCCCAAACCATAGCCATAATAATCTGATTGAAGCAAAAAAAGGATTTCAGAAGAATGGTGTTTGAAGAACTGCCACAGTTTTATTGCAACATGTATAAGGCAAATATAATTATGCAGTAAAAATAAACTTAAAGAATTATGAGCCTGGTTTACAGATTAAGACATTAATTCCTACAATATATGAGCAGTCACTGGTAGTTTTACTTACCTAGAGCCATTACTCAATTCAGTGTGAGAATTACATTAACTCAGTGGTTACCACAGATCTGCAAATGCCCAAATATTTGGGTGGGGTATGTTTATTTATTTGTTATGTCTTTTTAAAAGTCCTTCCTTCACATGAAAGAATCAGTGGAAAAATTGTAATTCTCAACAACTGAGAGTCTTGTTACTAGTCTGCAGTTTGGATCAGCAAAAGCTCCACTGATAATACTCCTACATCTCTACCACTTCGATCAATCTCCCTCCTCAGGTTTTAATGGTCCGAGCAATTAACTTGATCACAAAATTTACCAGTACCTCCTTGAGGTTCCTGCTTTCTAAAATAAATCCTCCTCTATCTTGAGTTACTTTTCTTCTTTTAAAAATCTCTCCTGTGTGTCTCTCTTTCTCTCTGTCTGTTTCTTTGTATGTCTGTGTGTGTGTGTGTGTTCAAATGTGGTTTTCCAATAATCATGCGTCACAAAACATATATGAAGGTTAAAGGGCGACCTTGAGTATTAGCACTCCTTTTCCACCTTATTAGACAGCTTACATGTTCTATTTTGGAGGATTCTCATGATTCCAGCTCTTATCTTGCCATAAGAGATCTAAGATCAAACCTTGTGCTACTGCATTCAGCTTGGTGTGTATGCAAGGGATCCAAATTCAATTCTCCATAGTTGCAGAGCAAATGCTTTACCCACTGAGTGATCTTTTAAGTCCCAGATCAATTTCAAATGCACTAATTTCTGTGCAATGCACCATTCTATGGGCTACAGGCTCAAATTAAATAGAAAGGAAGGATGTGAGCTAAAACCAACAATTAATATAGCAAATATTTTTATATTGCTTTTAAGATAAAACATCAAGGAGTTGTTGGTATTTGTTGTCTTTTAAATAGCAATGGTTAATTGATCTGGTCAGTCTATATTTACTGTCTTAGTATTTTTCTACCTTATCTCTTCCTCTCCTTGTCCCTCCCTCCCTCTCTCTAAAGCATATGCACATGCATACATCATGCACACAAGCATTCAAGTGCATGCACATGCACACAGATACGCACAGACACATCCACCACACACACCCACCCACCCCACACACAGAGAGATGGGAGAGGGAGGGAGGGAGGAGGGAGGAAAGAAGAAGGAGAGGGAGAGGGAAAGGGAGAGATATAGTTAAGTGATCAAATCATGGTAGTGATGGGCTATTTTTCCAGGAATAACAAGACCCACCCTGCCCTGTATTTAACTCCTGTCCTCATTATTATAGTTGTTGGTGGGTCACCTATCCTCTTGTAACTCTTATACAAGTTCTTTAAACAATTGCAATAAAATAATTTCTGTGAGATGTCTAAAGAATAGCCTATTCATATTAAGAGTTATATGAGTTATTCCACTAATAGGATGTGGAAGTTGTTTTTTAACTACCATTCTTTCCATTCCTCTGTTGTGTGTGTGTGCAAATGCCCAATGTATTATTAATAGAAAAAAATGACACTTTTGGTAAATGTAAAAATTAATTCTTTTTAGTCAACTCTGAAGGGGTCTATGGCATGAAATTAAACACAAAGAACATGTATTCTGATGCAAATAAGAATGCCTTTCGACTAATATTTGTCAATTATAAATAAATTAAAACAGAAACCTGCCAAAAAGCACAAGAATATCACAAAGATATTCAAGACTAATATAATTTAATACTCATTGAGCTTATATCCTGGTGCCATCTTGCTTAAAATGTCAAATGAAGATGTTTCTATATCCAAATTGCAAACTTGAAGAAAAATAAGCTAACCATAACAAATGATAACATCACTACACAAATGAATGTATGAAACAAAATAAAAATTTCTTGGAAATAGGTATTGAAGCCAGTATTTTTGCAGTTCATTCTGTCCCATATCTATGTAGCTGTGGAAAACCATCATTTGTAATACATACACAAAGCAAGCCAAGAGATTAAGGAGGTAACTTACAAGAGCTAAAGATCTTCAAGTCATATGAATGGATCAGGTATAACTTCTGATGCTTCATTGTTCACAAGAGTCTGGGAAACATAACTGTGTTGCTTGTATGGCTTATATAGCTTGACTGGATGGTACCTACATCACAATGTAGAAAAGACTGTGAAATTACCATGAAAGCACTTCATAAGACATATAGGTCACAGAGCAGATAAACAAAAGTTTCCAGAAAACCATAAGAATATACAAATGAGTATATGTTTACTGTTCCTAAAAGGAAGAGAGGGACATAACACACACACACAAATACAACACACACACAATAGACAGAGAGAGACAGAAACAGAGAGATAGAGAGATGGAGAGATAGAGAGGAAGAGACAGGGAGACAGAGAAACACAGAGAGACACAGACACAGAGATAATAATGGCTATTGTTCTTTTTAAATTATATTGGTAAAATAAATTTTTCAGACACAAAGCAATTCTGGAGAGACTGGCAATGAAAAAGTATCACTTTAGTAAAAGAATTGGTATTGGCTATGAAGCTGATCATCAAATCAAATTCAATAATTCTGTCAATGGAATAAAGATATTATGTGCATAGTGCTTGGCTTCAGTTCAGACTTGAAAATTCCAGGCTGTTTTGAAAGAAAAATGTGATAAAAAAATAGTAAAAATGAAATCCTCAATTTTATTTATCACAGAGTTATCTACTATTTAGATCCAGAATATTTATTCAAAGAAATCATCCTATGAAATCATGCATGTAATATATATAAAACTCAGTAGCTCTGTTGAAGTTGGAAGACTCCCTACAAACACTCAGTCATAATCCCTTCTGCCTACATGGTTACAGAAACACCTGAGGAGTAGCTACATGATGCTCTCAAGAGAACAGTTTGAAAACCATTAACTTATTGAAAACAAAACACTTTGAAGTAATTTGAAATAATGTTGAATCATTCACAACATTGCCAAATGGTGCCTTTGGCACAAACAAGAGCCTGTATGTTTCTGTTGATTAATTATCTGTATGGTTTGATGAAAATAAGTAATGCAAATTTTAGTTCTTATTCCAAAATTTTGTTTTTATTATTACCTCAACAATGTCAAATATTCTTTAGTGATACCACTTTTTTCTGACAAGTACACTTAAAAACCATATGTCTTGATCAGTAAATAATAGTCTTATTTATAGTTAGCTTTCATTCATTTTAATAAATTATGTAATGAAAATACTCTGTATTATAAAGATATAATCTCCCAATTTTGTAGATGAAAAAAAAATTGTTGGTTGAAGTATATATTGAACAGTATTATAGGACAAAATTGTATAAGAACACTCTTCTGGAAACATCTTGATATCATAGCTATTTAAGCTGTTGAACCATTTATAACACACTTTTTTATAGAGAAAAATTAAAAATACATGTCTATGCAATAGACTCTCTGTTCACAGATTCTCATGTTCATTTAAGAGAATTTTCCAAAGTAAATTAAATTTAGTCATTAGAGAGTCTATAGCTAACCACAAAACATTGGAAAATAACAACTCCAGGGATAACCTGATGACTACATATGGCCATAGAGCAAGCTTTTCTTCATATGCCAGGGCTGCTTCAGATTCAACATGTTCCAATGAGCCTTTTAATGCCTATTGCCTCAAATTCTACACAAGTAGAAAGAAGCAAGAAAATCATAAAGTGTTATTATGCAATTTCTCTTATTTCTCTGTATCCATCATAGCTTATTGGAACTTCTTAATTGATGAATGAGGACTTTATCAAGCCTGGCAGGAGTCATAATGTCTCTGATTTTCCTTGAAATGTATCTGTCATGCAACTCAAAATTGAAGAGCCAATTTGGACCTTAACCAGAGACATGGCACTGACTTAAGACACTCTGAAGGAATGAATGATTAATGCAGTTTATAGACAGGATAGTGTTTTCTCTGTCTCATATGCTTTTTGTATGTAATCTCCAATGGTTGAAGTTCAGATGGATCTAATGAAAAAGGACTAGATGTTTTCCACCTTCCCTTCAGAGCATGCTGTACGATTTATCCACTGACAAAATGTGCTAATGAAATGTCACCTTGGACAGCTTGCTAAAGGATTGATGGGCTGAAAGTTTTGCACTTTATTTAACTTTTACAGGAAAAATGAATAAGTCCTCCAAGCTCTGTATGATATAGAGATCTATTACAGTTTTCTAACTTAAGAAGTTGCTATGCCACTGATGGGATACAGAATATAGAGAGGTGATGATGGGGCAGAGTTAATAAATAAACAAATTCAAAGTGTTAGTGTTTTACTATGATCCAATTCAAAAACATTGTCAAGTTGAATAATTTTGCAGACACATTTTTCTCTATATACTTCATTTTATCATGCTATTGCTCTATCAATGAATACTAAATCTTGGACCTTCAAAGCCCATGACAGAATCCTATTTCCTTTGTGTCATAATTACCAAATTCTTAAGGAAAAAGCCTGTTGTAGGAATAATTTTAAATTTTATTCACTGATAGTGTCTAACTAACTTAGTCATTTA
This sequence comes from Mastomys natalensis, assembly GCA_021653895.1. Classification (NCBI taxonomy): domain Eukaryota; kingdom Metazoa; phylum Chordata; class Mammalia; order Rodentia; family Muridae; genus Mastomys; species Mastomys natalensis. The sequence goes on along the minus strand of JAJTUV010000541.1, from coordinate 535,508 downwards.
CATCATTAGACTTTTCATCCATGCCCTTCATAAAATTTTATGTTTTGTAATCAATGTCTACTATAAACCATTATAGAAATTGAAGGTTGTAGACCAAAAATTAAGATATTGGAGACCATAAAACTATATGTACATGAAAGTCTGTTGATATATGTACAAGGGGAAAAAAACACAAAGTTAAACTCTAAGTGATAAGCCCAGAGGTGAAAGTGAAAGTTTTATGAAACAAAAAACTGAGATGAAGATAATGACATTATTGTAGTTTCTATAAAACATGTTCAAATAAATAATAAAAATAAATAGTATTATATGCTTTTCTCTCTTGCTTTGTCTCACTCTGTTCCTCTTGCTGTATCTCTTTCCATCTCTGTCTCTCTGCCTTTCTCTCTTTCACACACACCCACAGAAACTGCTGTCAGGCTTGAGGAAAAGAGAAGACTATCAAGAGGTGCTCTAAGGTTCTGGCTTAAACTGTGTATCAGACTATGACCTCTCTATGATTTTCAAACATGAAAGGATTAATCCATAGAAGGACAGACAACTATTAAAGGAGAGGAGCAATGGAGCAACATTGACTCAACTAAATTCCCAAAAGCATTTCAATATACTTTTATACCCAGCCCTGTACTCACAAGAGAGGATCTTCCATTGAAGGAGAAGCTTTCAGAAAATACTGAGAGTCTGGGTCTGAAAGTCACATGAGAGAGAAAAACAGTTCACCATTTATAAACAGTTCTAGCTTATTATTTTTCGTGAGCTCCAAATTGAAAACTCACTCTGCTGAGAAACAAATCTGCTGTTCCCTTCAGGCATTGAGCACATTAACGGCATTCCACTCTTTTGCTAGTCGATAGCAAGTAACAATATACCCCTGTATATTATAGTCTCTATTCCACGCCCTAAAACTTGGTGAGTTAAAAAGTATATAGCCAAGTGTTCTAACCTTGTGAGTGTTATGATACTTCTTTCCCAAGTACTGAGCTCCTTTCTTTAGTGGAATCACTAACTGCAGAAAGCCCAAGCAGTGATCAAATGCAAAATTTCAGTGAGAAATTAGGTGCACATCAAAGAAATGTAGGTACAAAAAAATCAACCTGATTGCATGATATAACTTTGGATATTCAATGTAGGATTATATAACATTCCCCTCTGATCATTGACTCTGTTGATTCCATGTCTTTCCAGTAGATAACTGTATTGCTATGCAAAATTTTCCACAAAACAATGGACAAGACTATTTAAAGATAAATTGTCCTTCCTGTAATATATACACACCCATAATTTCAGTTGTGTGAAATATTTTTAAGATTTAGTCAGCCTTTCAATATTTGTAAGGATAAGGCACATTTTATTTATTTTTTATGAATAAGACAAATATAGATATCATAAATTAATTTTGAATACGATTCAAAAATGTACCACATTATACCAGTTTAAAAGTTATCTGCTGAGTCCAGGACACCCAGGCTACACAGAGAAACCCTGTCTCGAAAAAACCAAAAAAAAAAAAAGTATACTGCTAAGCCTACTAGGTAACATGAGCATAAGAGATAAATGCTCTTATTGGAAGAAAATATTGAAACCAATATTTACGAATACATACATCTCAAAAAGATCAATGCATCTTATATATCTATTGAGCTTCCAATACCAAATTCTTTATACACTTCTCAGTATTTGTATTATAGTCCTAAAACCTAACAGCTCAGATTTTAAAAACACACAAGCATATGTGGAAAGAAAGCACCTACCAATTGCTTATATTGTAATTATTAGATCCCAGAATGATTTTTAAACCCAGTTTTCTCAAATGAATGTACTTATTTATTGTGTGTAAAGTATTTCTCACAGCTTTAACAAAGTAGTTTGTATTATAGCATCCCATTCATTGTGTTTCACATTATGGTTATTTTCTGCTTCCCTTTGCAATATGTACCCACAACATTTCTTTCCTTTAGAATGACAATAAAAATCTAAAAGATCCTGTCTACTTTTCTTTTCTACTTCCTGTCCTTTTTCTCTTCCTGCTCCTGCCTTATTCTGATTTTTATTCTCCTTCTCCTCCTCCTCCTTCTTCTTCATAGTATTATAGTCATTATTTCATCATTTGAGAAATGGTCTCTGAGGATACATTATGATGTCCTAACTGGACTCCTAAACTTGATCCTTCTGTCTCTATCTCTCACATGCCAGGAATATAGGCATGTGTCATAGTATCTTGCTTATATTTATTAAATTATACTTTCTCCTCTCTTTACACTGAGAGTATTTATGTATCAAAATACACCTCAAAACTTATTAGGACTGTCTTTGGAAATTATCACAAAACAAAATGAAAAGTGCCATAGACTCAATTTTCAGCTGTGGCCATGAGTTTGAAATATAAGGCATTGAAATACATTATGGTGTAAAGACAGAAAATAATGTAGTGCTCCTTTTAAATAGAATGAAGATTGTTTTGTTGTGTTTGGTTGTTGTTTCTTGGAGGCCTGTTCCTTCCTGAATAGAAACAGAGTGGGAATAGATTTGAGGGAATGCAAAGATGGGGAAGGGGAACTGGGAGGAGTGAAGGGAGGGAAAATTGTTTCTGGATGCATTTTATGAGAGAAGAACATAGTTTCAACTAAAATAAAATAGATTTTTGTACATTTCTAAAGTCCCTATCACTGGAAATGTATAAGTTGCATTTTGGGGGCATCTGGCAAAAAAAGCTTTGTAGGATATTTCTTCTTATGATGGAACAGTTCTGTTCTCTCCATCTCTTTTGATCAGTGTGCACTTTAGTTAAAAACAGCCAGTTCATTCCTATTACGCCTTTTCTGAAATGAAGACAAAAGGAGGAAGATTACAGGGTGATGAATTGTGCAAAAAGTATGTGAAGTACAAGTGTCACTCCAAGCTTTCTGGCAGTGCATATGAGCAAAGAGCCTAAAACAAGCCCAGCCGTGGTGTCAGACCCTTAAGGTCATCACTGACACAGTCGATAAAGGTACACTAATAAAAGTTTAAATATATATGTATTCTTGATTCAAGAAACTAGTGATATTTCCCCAAAGGTATATGTACTGAGGTGAGAAATATATGTTAAAAAAACTAAGTATTCAATGTCTTATAAAAATATCAAAAATTCCATGGGAAGTCTGAAATCTCTGTAGAGGGAAACACTGCAATGACTTAATAACTTATTAAACAAGGAAATGAGTATCAGTTATTCAAACTGCCAGATTTTATGACATTTTAGAAGAATAAAAAGAGGAGGTCGTGTCTAATTTCATTCATCCTGGATTTTATCCTATATATGTTAATGTAAACACAAAGATTATTTTATTGTAATGTGATGAATATTTCTTCATAATGTTCTGGTTCCTTACCTTGTTTGTGTTAGAACACACGACTGTTTATTAAACATGTGTTTGGAGTATTGGATATATACAGATACAATAGTAAACTTCCTACAAGAATACTGCCTAGAGAACCCAATCTAGTTTTTAAAATATTTAAATATTGAAGCAAAAACAAGGAGGATATGCATCAATGGCATCCTATCACCACAAATGCTCAGAGTGATGAGACCAAGTGCTATCCACCAGTCCAGAGAAAAATGATGCCTGGAATATGCAAGCCAGTTCAAGCTTTGTAAGCCTACTTAATATCACTAAAAGTACTTTAAAAAATCTAGTCCTGTACTTTGAACTTTCATAGTGCAATTTCTGCTCCTTTAAAGCTGTGATTCACTAATTTCATAAGCTGATGATAAAAATATTTTTAAACAGGGATGAAAAGGGTGCTTAGTGTGATAATCATTGATTGCAGAATGGTTCAGAATCAGATTAAGAAGGGAAACCTTGGAACTTTCCTAACCAACTTTGGTTGCTAGTTTAGTCCCTGGGTGTTCTGAGGACTCTAGTGAGTTGGTATTATTTTTCATAGAAATATAGGGTTTCAAACTCTGTTGGCTCCTTCAGTCCTTTCCCTAACTCTTCCACTGGGGTCCCAGGGCTCAGTCCAATGGTTGGCTATGAGTATTTGCATCTGTCTTAGTCAGTTGCTAGCAGAGACTCAGAGGACAGTTGTATCAGGCTCCTGTCTTCAAGTATTTCTTGTTATCAGCAATAGTATTGTATAGGGGTTTGGTGTCTGCAGATGGGATGGATTATCCTTGACCTCAAGCTGTACTACAAAGCAATAGTGATAAAGAAAAAACAAACAAACAAACAAAAACCCATGGTATTGGTACAGAGACAGACAGGTAGACCCATGGAATAGAACTGAAGAACCGGGAATAAACCCACATACTTATGGCCACTTGATCTTTGACAAAGAAGCCAAAACCATACAGTGGAAAAAAAGACAGAATTTTCAACAAATGGTCTTGGTTCAACTGGAAGTGGGATTGTAGAAGAATGCAAATTGATCCATTCTTATCTCCTTGAACAAAGCTCAAATTCAAGTGGATAAGGGTCCTCAACATAAAACCAGATATGCTAAATCCAATAAAAGAGAAAGTGGGCAAGAGCCTTGATCACATTGGCATGGGAGAAAACTTTCTGAACAGAACACCAATGGCTCAGGCTCTAAGATCAACTATAGACAAATGTGATCTCATTAAATTGAAAAGTTTCTGCAAAGTAAAGCACACTGTCAATAGGAAAAATGGCAATCTAGGAAAATATCTTTACCAATTCTATATCCAGTAGAGGGCTAATGTCGAAAATATACAAAGAATTCAAGAAGTTAGACTTTAGAGAACCAAATAATCCTATTAAAAATGGAGTACAGAGCTAAAAAAAAAAAAAAAAAGAAGAAAAGAATTCTCAACTGAGGAATCTCTAATAGCCTGGAAGCACCTAAAGAAATGTTCAACATCCTTAGTCATCAGGGAAGTGCAAATCAAAATGAACCGGAGATGCCACCTAACACCAATCAGAATGGTTAAGATCAAAATCTCAGATGACAGTAGATACTGTTGAGGATATGGAGAAAGAGGAACACTCTTCCATTGTTTTAGGATTGCAACCTGGTAAAACCACTTAGGAAAACAATCTTGTGGTTCCTCAGAAAATGGGAAATAATTCTACCTGAAGACCCAGCTATATCTTTCCTGGGCATATTTCCAAAAGATAAATAACAGGTACACATGCTCCACTATGTTCATAGCAGCTTTATTCATAATAGCCAGAACCTGGAAACAACCCAAATCTTTCTAAAAAACAAAAGCAAGCAAACAAACAAACAAACAAAAAACTCAAAAAACCTGTGGTACATTTACACAATGGTGTGCTACTTAGCTGTTAAAAACAATGACTTCATGAAATTTGTAGGCAAATGGATAGAACTAAAAAATATCATCCTAAGTGAGGTAAACCAGACACAAAACAACACACATAGTATGTACTCACTGATTAGTAGATATTAGCCCAAAAGCAGAAGCAGATACTCATAGTCAACCATGGGAATGAGCCCTGGGACCCCAGTGGAAAAGTTAGGGAAAGGATTGAAGGAGCTGAAGGGATTTCAACCCCACAGGAAGAACAACAATATCAACTAAATGGATCCCTTAGAGTACACAGGGACTAAACCAGAAACCAAAGAGTATACATAAGTCAGTCAATGGCTCCTGCCTTGTCTGACATCAACGAGAGGGTAGGTGTTTGGTGCTGTGGAGGCTTGATGCCCCAATAAAGGGGAATACTAGCAGGGTTAGGTGGGAGTGGGTGGGTGGGTGGGGAGCACCCACTGAGAGGCAAAGGGAGGGGGAAGGGGTTGGGATCTTGTGGAAGTTGACAACATTTGAAATGTAAATAAATAAATAATATATACAAAAAAAGAAAATGGACATAAAATTATTATATTTTCATGATAACAACAGATTGAAGCTGTAGTTGTTTTCTGCTAGGAGAGAGAAAATGAGTTTTCTCGAAATGATTGTCACTGGATATATCAACCATACTCAAGGGACAAACCCTCTGTTTAGAAGTAGATGGCCCATACAAAATGGACCCCATATTTCTATGGTTTTTTTTGCATTGATTTTTTTTTTGTGAGCTTTTATTATTACTGCTGTTTTAGGTTTTAGTTTGTGATAGAGAAAAGACATGACATTCAGTGAGCAAGGAGAGAGGAGTATCTAGAATTGGGAATACGCTAGTTGGGAATTTATTGCTGTGAAGTGACACTAGGATCTCAGCAATTGTCATAAAGAAAAACATTTAATTGGGGTTGCTTACAGTTTCAGAGGTTTAGTCTATCACTGTCAAGGTAAAAAGCATGCTATCAAGCAGGCAGACATGGTGCTGGGGAAGGAGTCCACATCTTGATCTTCAGGGAACATGGAGTGAGTCTGTGTCACACTGGGCATAGCATGAGCAAATAAGATCTCAAAGCCCACTGCCACAGTGACACATTTCCTCAAACAAGGACACACCTACTCCAACAAGACCTCGCCTCCTAGTATTACCACTCTTTATGACAAAGCAGTCAACATGAGTCTATGGCAGTCATTCCAATTCAAAGTACCACAGACAAAGAGAAAGAACATAAAATACATTGCAGGAAAAACTAGTATAAATAGAAAGGCATCACCTCTATCTTTCACTTTCTCCTTCATAACAGATTAACAATTAGAAGCCACTCCAAAATATTAGATTTTAGATTTGCTTGTATAGCATCTCCTCAAAGAATATCCATATCCTACAGGTTAAGGGTTTTTGCTTGTTTGTTTGTTGGTTTCTTTTTTGTTTGTTTGTTTTTTGTTTAGTTTCATTTTTTTGTTTTATCTTTTCAAAACTAGTTTTTCTCTCTGTATGTCTCTCTCCTGTTTGTGTGGTGTGTGTGTGTGTGTGTGTGTGTGTGTGTGTGTGTACGCACGTGCGTGTGTGTATGGAGGCCACAGGCTGCTATTGAGTATTTTCCACAATTGTTGTCCACTTTATGTTTTGAAACAGAATTGGGTGTCTGAATTTGGAGCTTCTAGTTGGCCAGACTAGCTGCCTTCCTGTTTTACTTCCCACAGGCTGTGATTGCAGACAGAGTGCTGTTGCAACTATACTTTCTTTGTAAAGTAGATGCTGGAGATCATAGTACAATTCCTCATGTTTGTGCAGCAAACACATTATTGACTTAGATATCTCTTCAGCCCAATAGTTTTGAATAAAGCCTTGTTTGTCTGCTAGATACTGGTATATCTATTTTTGACAGTCCAATGAGAGGTGGATACACACAAGTATTCCCTGTTTTATAGTAACATGACTTCTGAACAAAGACCAATCAAGTTTTGACTCTAAAATTTTTTGTTACATCTTCTGGAATGATTAAGAACTATCCCTTGTACATTTTTAAAGCAAAATAAGAAGTTTCTTAAGAAACCTAAGAGTGAGTATAATGCTATGAAATCTTAAATTGCCAGAGCCAGTAACTACTAGCTAGCATCCTCATTTTTCCAATGTGAAATGAGGTTGACTCTGATTACACTGTCCCTGTGTCACCTTTGCTGCCTACAAAAGTGAGTGAGGAAGACAACTGCTTATCATAGTCAAAAGTACTGTAGGTCACTTATAATTGGGGTATTTTTGGACGAACGAGGAATAGTTTCATGTATAAACTTAGATTAAATATTTGTAATAAAAAACAAAAACTATAATTGTGGCAACCATTAAAAGAAAGCCCACAATATCTCATGATTATAGTGAAGCTTTGATGCTGAAATGATGACGTGAAATATCTGAAATGGATGACAGCCTAGAGATGTCAAATATTCCCAAATGAGGGGTTCAGTGAAAGTTAGTACTTTCAGTTTGTAAATGTCTTTCATTCAAGGATCTCAATTATGAAAATTTAACTTATAACATTCACCAAATATTTAAATACTAATAATTAATAAATTATTATCTTTAATGAAAATGTATTTTAGTTGGATTTAAATTACTTACTGATTTGTAGATCTATATAGAACTTATTCTATTAGAAATCCTCAAGTTTTTTATTTTTAAAAAATATTTAGGTTTATCCTTTGGCATTTGAAGAAACGTGTTAACCTGTAAGAGTCAAAGAAATACTTGAGCTTATTGCAAACATGACCATTACGGTAAGTGGTTAATACAAGTAAGGAAAGAAAGAACCAAATATGCAATCTACCTCTACTGTGATCTAGAACACTTATTTAACTTTCTTAAGTATTGAATCATTTTCTACAAATAATGTAATGGTACCAAATTCTTCATATATTTAGTATGACATTACCTTCTTTGGTATATGTAACGTTTCTATTCAATAGTATTCAAAAATTATCCACATCTCTTTCCTTATGAATATTTGTATACATTCTCATGTCAGTATCTAGGAAATTGTTTGTTACATATACATGAAGTTAGAATTTTGAAATGAATCTGTGAATTGTAGTTATGTTTGGGAAACTCCATTAACTTGTTTTTCGGCTGTTCTTTAGTGACTGATAATGGCTATCAGAACTTACTCCACTTGATGTTTGCTTTCCCCTCCTTGATCATTGGAGAAAAATCAAATTAGCTGAGATTGGTATGCAATGTTAGGGTAAGTAACCTTAAACGTGAGTTGACTTGAACTTGTAAAAAATAGGAGTTAAAAGGTGAAAGATTCACATGATTTGAAAAGAATTTCAGGTAGGAATCTAAATCTTAGGCTAGAACAAGGAAGTAGGATTCAGATATGAAAATGACTTTGGGCTAGGACAGGGAAGTAGGTTCAGATATTTTGGTCATCCTGATAAACCCTTAGAAACAGTGATCTCGGAGTGTTCACAGAACTTTGTTTATTGCCTTGCTTGTTCTTTGATTATTTGTGTTTATTGTCTTGATTGTTCCTTGACTATTTGCTTCTATTGTATTGCTAGTCCCTCAACCTGAAACTGACCTGAATACTTGCATGTAATTCAAATAGTATAAAAGCAAAAAGGAGGAGGGGGGATGGGGTAGGGGGTTCTAGGGAGGGGAAATGGGGAAAGGGGATGACATTTGAAATGTAATAAATAAAATATCCAATAAAACAAGTTGGAAAGGAAAAATGCATCCTAATGGTTAAAAACAATTAAAATAATTAAATAAAAATAAAAAAATAAAAAGAATAGAAGTTAAGGTGCAGACCAAGATGTCAACTTTAACTGTTGGCATAATGTGTAGAGGCCACAAGAGAACTGAGAAAGTTATGCACATGAGGAGTGTTGTTCCAGAAGCAAGGCCAGTCCAGCCTTGTTACCTGTGATAGTGCAGTAAGGTATTACTTCTGTTGACTTCTGTAAGTCTTTCCAAACTTCTGAGGCTTCCAGACCACCTGCCTGTCATGGTTACTATTAACTATACATGATCTAGTATCACCTCAGAACAACTTTTTGCTTTGGGCATGATCTGAAGTAATGTTTAGATTGGGTCAACTGAAGTAGATATCCTCACCTTAAATGTGTGTGGCACAGTTCCAAGGCTGAGGACATAGAGGGCAAGAGCAAGTTGAGCACCAGTAATCTTCACTCTGATTCCTGACTTGAGATGCAATATGACAACTGCTGCCATGGTTTCCCCTCCACTGTGAACTGTGGTGTTGCTTTGTGAGGCAAAACAGACCCTTATTTAATTTGCCTTTCAGCTGTTAAGTCACAACTACAAGAAAAGTAACTAGACTCTTTTCACAAGGAATTCTCTTTTCCAAATAATGCTTCTGTAATATCTCTCTTTCCTCAGTTTATGTAAACTGATTTACAGATTGACATGGTTATGTCTGAAAAGAAAATACAGATACTGCCCAAGAGGTTAAGATCCCTGAGCTGAGTGACTTCTCAAGAATAGGAAAAAGACTATTCAGGAGAGAAGACTGTCATCAATTAAAGCATTTCACTCCTCATCACCGTGCAGCCTAGTATGGATCCTCAGCATATAGCACCCACCCTCAAGATAGTATTTGATAGTAACCTGTCTCCTTCCTCTATTTTTCTTAACAACAGGTTTGAATAAACCTACTGACTCCCAATAAATTTGTCTCTTAAGTCTTAGCAGAGCTTCTGGCAGCAAGAACTTTTAGTTTGGTAAACAGAGCTGGACTTCCTGCATTAAAACCATATGCATTTGGTAAATCTAGAGTCTACTACCATTGAATTTTCTGTGCCTCATTTTCATCTAAGATGGGAATAGGGAAAAACGTAATATAAATCCAACATACTGATGCCCAGAAAACTGATGATTGGGGTATCAGAAATTATTCAGTACCTAAAAGTAATAATACTTCTGCTGAAGAAGCTTGTGGTTCTTAATTGGTTACAATCTCTATTGTACTACCTACTCCATTTACTGTTAGAATTTGTCTAGCCCCGTAGTCACCTGGGCCAAATGAATTATTTTCTCTGTCACTTCATAGGTCAATAGAAAAAACAATACCACCTCAAAAGTATCTTCTTTTTCTGCTTCTCTACTTGCCTATAAATTTTCTTTTTGTCACCCAACTCATAACAAACCAAAATCATGCCTCCATCAGGCTAAACTCTGTGATGGTTAGTATTATTTAGATGCCAGAAAACATTTCTCGACACCAAGATTTTTCCAAAAGCACCAGTCTGGGCTTTACCCTCCTCATAACAGTATTAATGGATGGTTCTTTTTTTCAAAAGTACTTTGGGACAGGAAAAAGAAAGCATTTCTGAATCTAATCTTCACCACTATGTTCTCTGATGTTAGGCATCTGTCTTTGTTATTTGTAAAATAGAGAAAAAGTTGCTGCATGACTCATTTGAAATGAAATTCTTCTCAATATTTATTCAAGTGTCTCTTTGCCTCAGAACCAAAATGAATAACAGACCAAAACTAATAATTTTACCAAAGTCCATATGGTGAACTAATGAATTGAAGTTGTTTAAAGGAATATGAGTAAGAGTTAATTATGAGTAATTGAAAAGTACATGTATCATTCAAGTCTATCACACTATGACTGCTGTAACTCTGGAGCTCTCTGAAACATTTAAGGAAGCAGGACAAGACAATCCCCTCTCACAGTAACTGATTACTACATTTATAACTTTGGAGCAGGATACTGTGAATATTTTCTAGTTTCTGAGCCTCAGAAGCTTTCCTCCAGAGAGAATGCTTCAATTGAGGAAATTACTGTACACCACTGAATTAAGTCAAATGGTGTGTTTAAATATTCAGGTTCTGTCCTCTGATTTTGTGATGCAAACACCTTAGTTCGTTCTAGGTATTTCTGACAAGCTCTGTTATCTGAGAGATGGGATCCTATCTTAGCTGAATTTCAGCCTCCATGAAATGTCTGTGTGTGTACATATGTAAATGGTGGGTTTCTCTGTCACAGAAGTGACCTATGTCACTAATGATCTTTTCCCAAATCAAGAAAATTGAGTTGAAATCAATTAAAAGATGAGAATTTATATAGCTGGAAATATGTTTTAATCCATCATTCTTTTCATCATTATCCTTTCTATTAATTATATTTTTCACATGGTAAGATACAAAATTAGAAAGCTGCCTTTGGAGATCTTTTATAATTTCCTTGTTTTTAAGATTATAATATAATTAAATCATTTCTCTCATCCCTTCCCTCCATCATACCCCTCCCCAAAAGTGAGCCTCCTTGCTCTTTCCAAATTCATGTCCTATTTTTCATTAATTGTTGTTACTGCTGATCTAAACCACAACTATTTAAAATTCTGGAATTGAGTAGTAGCTTACACACACACACACACATACACACACACACACACACACACACACACAAGAGAGAGAGAGAGAGAGAGAGAGAGAGAGAGAGAGAGAGAAGAAAAACTCCACTCCATCACATATATCACAAAGGCAGAAAATACAGAAATGTATTATGGAGAACATAGAAGTACAGCAAAAACCATTTAATTTGTTACAGCTACTATGTGTTTTATTTAAATAGAACAGATGTAGCACTTGTTACAAAACTAAGCTGAAGTATATAGCCCCATCAAGTCAACTTATACTTCACTATCTATAGGGAAAATAACCAAAACCACATAAAACAAACAAACAAACAAACAAACAAAACCACTGTAGAGGGTTACATCTGCTTTGCTCAGGAACTGGCACTATTTGGAAGTGTGACCTTGTTAGAGTAGGTGTGGCTTTGTTAGAGGAAGTGTGTTACTGTGGGTGTGGGCAATGGAACCCTCCTCCTAACCAGGTGGGAGCATTCTTTGCCAACCTGGAGCAGATGAAGATGTGGAACTCTCAGCTCCTTTTGCACAATGCCTGCCTGAATGCTGCCATGCTCCTACCTTGATGATAATGGACTGAACCTCTGAACCTGTAAGCCAGCCAAATTAAATGTCTGTATAAGAGTTGCCTTGGTCATGGTGTCTGTTCACAGCTGTAAAACCCTAACTAAGACACATGCCTAGATAAACTTAAAAGAATACAGACGCAACATTCAACCAAACTTAGTAAATATCAATGGATTAGTAAATTATTATTAGATGGTATAAGAGAGATTATAGAAATTAAATTAGTATAAACTTCAAAATATATCAAGCTTGTAAAAACCTGGCATTCATTAATAAACTAAATAAATTATTTAAGAAATTTTATAATTTGTAATTGAAAATTCTGAAAATAATTAAAATTAGAGTATATATCTGTGAGAAAAATCAGCATTTTTAAATATCTTCCAAATATTAAAACATCATTTACTGGATTTAGTTCTTAATTCAATTTAATAATGAATTGTAATGAAAGACTAACTATCACATCTGTTCAGATCAAAAGAATGACTCACAGTTTCGTTCCACGTGCATAGTGTTAGGAAAGTAAGTTCTCAATTCAGTGTTCAGAGTTTGCCTATTACAGAAGAAAAATTATTTTGAGACAGTATTATAATTTGTTCTGATAAACATTTGATTATGGAAGTGAAATATTTTAATTCAAATTCCCAACTTACTATTGGGATATTATATAAATTTATATAACATCTCTGAAATCTTAGGGTTTCCTTTCCATACTTATTAAAGATATATATATATATATATATATATATATATATATATATATATATATATGATTTGTTTGTTTTGCTTGATTTTTTTGTTTTTTTGTATCAAGTCCACAAATACCCCTAGATGAAATAAAGCAACTTATGTCTGTTGTATACATAGGATGCAGCCTTTGGTTGTCACTTGGCACAAAGTAGCTAATATAAATTTTTATGGACTCAGCTACTATTTTGAATGTCATATTTAACATGAGGCAAACATATTGAGATTTCTATGTAGAAACTTCATCAGATACTCTTTGGGGAGGAATAGTAGGGAGGAATTTATACCTGACAAAGATATCATCTGATTATTGTCCATGGGAACAGTGGAAATTAATTTCTTCATAGAAGCAGTTTACAAGGGGATCATTGTCACTGCAAGTGTGGTACTCAGATTTGGTTATTGGTAATAAAATGGATTTCTTTCTGTAATTCTGCTTTAAACTCCTATTATACTTTATTTGAAGGTGTTAAAAAAGAAACTGTTTCTAGTGACATTCTAAGTAAAAAGAGATATGATTCCTTTATAAAAATCTATTCTGTACTATAGAGAAAATATGTCAGATTCAATTTTTTTAAGTTAGAGCTGCAAGATGGTACATAGAAAATTACCTTAACTATTACAGTTAAAGTGGCCTAGAAATGTCTTGCAAAATGAAGTTCATGGTGAATATGTAAAGGAGAAGAGATGCATGGGCTGATTTTTTTCCCCCAGAAAATGACTGAGAATATTTAGTGGCACTAAGAAAAATTTTCCTGAGTGTAGCACAAAGCTGTTATAAATGCAGAGTGGTAATAATTCTGTTTGGAAATGGTAAAGAAATTATTTAAAAAGAAGAAACAAACCTGACTGCTGGATGAAAAATAGCTAAAAGGTCAGTCTTTCAAAGAGTCCTTAACCATGATTGGACTGCCTATCACCATTATGAGATGCATTGATTGCATTGTAAAAATGGCTATCACTTGGAGTTGGTAGACGGGATTTCAAACAAAGCCTGCTAGGCCCTTAGATTCCCATCAGTCCCAAAGTACTCAAATATCCAGTATATTCAAAAACAAAACATTTTCAAAACACAGTAGTTTCTTTTAATTACTACTTCTGAAAATCAATACATTTACATCTACCCTATCAGTTAATATAAAGTACATAGATTAAATAATGTCAACAATTGTACAGGCAAAGGTGAAGACAAAAGGCCACTACTGTGTCAATAACTACTGCCAATGTTGAGTACACATTGATGATAAAATAAACATGAGTCTGTGGGCCCATCTGAAGGTGCAGAGCTTATTCAGGGGGATATATGAAATCATGAACTGAAAGAAACAAGGACTTTGTCATGTTTATAATATTCACATCACCAGAAGACCAGCTATAATCATCAATATGCCTTGAGATTCGTATTTGTAAGAATAATCTTATTTGCCAAAGTAAAGGACATGAAACCACCATGTGGGTAGAGTTGTGGGGTAAAGAATTTGATAAACCACAGCTTCAGTATCTATGTCCCTACATGGCATTTCTCTGGACTCTGAGACTGTAGAATACACGGAAGGCAAGCATACTCTCCTGTAAATAAATAAATACATACATATAAATACATAAATAATAAAACCATGTGTAGATTTTTAGTGGTTTCAAACTTTCAAACACATAAGCTTTGGGAAGTGTTTAAATCCATATTATATCAAATACCTTGTTATTATCAAAGTACACATTACATTGAGAATATTCATTCTAGGCTAAGTAATTATAGTAAGTCAGTCTTACTCCATTAATTCAAATAAAAGAAAATTTAAAATGTTCTGTCAGATTAGTTATATAACAATTTGAATTATTTGACAAATTTATATTGTTTTCTTTTAATGTTGTTTTTATTTTAATTTTGGTAAAATAAAATTTTCTGACATATTTTTAATTGTACAATTATATAATGTTAAGTTCATTCAAACTTCTTCTCAAGTTACAAACTATAAATTTTCCACCCAATAAATTTGGATCCCCTACTTATCCTAGTATCCCAAAATTGACTTTAAGCCTCTGAATTAGATCATTTTATCAATGAAAAATATCATGGCATTTGTCATTTTTCAGTTCGTTTCTTTCATGTAGTATAATGTCCTAAAACTTCATTCACATTCTTGATGGTGACAGGCCTCCCTGCTTTCCTAAGGCTATCGTTCCTTTACCTTCAGCTTTTGAGCTTCAGACCTGATATAGGAGTAATACAACACAATGTGGGTATCACATAGCCTAAAAGAAAGGATGGTGACAGCAAAATGCTTCTCGACAAATAATGATAATAATGAATTCAAAGTCAAATGAATATGAAGTGCTTTGGTGCTGCTCCCAATGGTGCACTAAGATATCCTGAAGCCTTCTCTCTGAGCTTTGCATTGATATGGAATGTGCTGTACCCCACTGGCACATGCAAAACCACTACATCTCAGACCAAACGTATTATGTATTATGAAATGCAATATATTCTAATGTGCACACAAAATTTTCTGCTCTAATAAAATATTGTGTTAGTTAATTATGGAAATGAAAATCTATAATATTTCATATGTTCATGCTCGGACATATATATCAAATTAATATATCTTCATTATATAGTTTATGAACATTTAATTTATAAATTCCTTTTGAATTGTTTGATTAAATACTTGTTCAGTAGAGTTTGGTTTGAGATTGGGACATATTTCTGATAGACATTCAAATATTATTCTGACACTTTGGGGTATATAATTATGGAAAATGTTGTTCTCAATATTGCTCACTACAAAATCGTATTAAATATGGGAAGAAGATTAAAACAAAATCATATTTTAAGTATATTCTTTAAAGTGTTGAAGATACTGTGGTTGTTTGAATGAGAGATTTGCTCCATAGTTTATGAAATTTAAACAATTTGATCCTCAGTTTGTACTGTTATTTGGAGATTTTATAGAGAGGGGCAGTCTGGCTAAAGAAGTAAATCTTTAAAGGTAGGCTTTGTGTGCTCATAGTCTTCCCCACTCCCTGTTCACTCTCTGCTTTTTAACTGTAATTTAAATCGCAGGCTCTCATCTTCCTGCATCAGGGGCCATGATGCCAATTCCTGCCATGTCTCCCCATCGTTGTGAACTCTTATCCTTTTTAATCATAAGCTAAAGTTGCCTTGGCCTTGGTATTTCTTCACAGCAACAGAAAAGTAACTGGAAAAGGTGCTGTATGTGCTCAAGTATCAAATACTCTAAAAACTAGAAAAATTTGTTCCTATTTTAGATTATATTTATTGCATGAGTGTAAAATTTTACTACCCTAAATAGACAAGATACAAGTATTTTATATAATATAGATTATACATATTATATATTTAATATTTATAAAAATTCATAGTATTTATATAAATATAAGTATGTAATATATATTCATATAATATAATATATTATTTAAATATATTTTATATAATATATATAAATTTATATAAACATAATATTAGTACTATTATTAACTATAATATTTATTATAACTTATATATATATTAATATATTTATATATTATATAATTTATATAATATATAATTAATAATATATGTTATATAATAAAATATATGATATAGTATATAACATATACTATATAATATAAAATATATAACATATAAAACATTAACATATAATATATGATATATAACATAATATAATATATAACATGATATGATCTATGATCAATGAGTCACAAGTTTTATGATATATGATATATTGTACATATTATATGAAATATATATTTTCCATTTGTAACTCATTTGGGTCTAAATTGTGGATTTTTGAGAGACTGTATTGCTATTACTGGTGTCCCTAGGACTTAGTCTTGTTCTCAGAAACATTTTTCTAGCATAAAAGAACATGGCATAATATAATAAGAAATGGAAAAATGACCTTGTCCACAATTTGGGCTAAAACTGTTGACATAAACTTTCAATGTATCTCTTCCTTCTTCAGAGTAGTGCCACACTTTACAGAAATAAACAGGGACAAGAAATTCCCAGGTGAAGGTGACACCATTCCACACTGATGGGCCATTCTCAGTTACTGATGCATTTAGAGGAGCCCTAACTTCCAGATCACCCACTCCTTATGCTCCTATCTCTTTTGTGAATTATTTAAAAAGTATGGAAGAAAGTAATAGGTTTTAAATAAGTTGTTCAAAATTTTAAAATATCTGAAGCTCTCCATAATAAAGTTTTAATGAATGAGCAAACCCTAATACAGTTTACTATTTTTTCTTCTCAAAGTCTATATCCTTTAAAATATGACATATTATACTTTCAAGAATATATGCCCTTATTAATTTCTTGGTTGGTTTTTAAATGACTGGAAAATGGGATAAGAAGGATAGAAAAGAGTTGTTAACATTGTTGTGACCCATGGGACACAGTGGAACCTTCATGACATGTTTATCACTATCAACTTCCTTTTTTAAATTTTATTTAAACTAATGGAATATTACTCAGCTATTAAAAACAATGAATTTGAGAAATTCATATGTAAATGGATGGAACTAGAAAATAACATCCTGAGTGAAGTAACCCAATCACAAAAGAACATACATGGTATTCACTCACTAATTATTAGATTTTAGCCCAGAAGCTTGAAATACCCAAGATTCAACTCACAGACCACATAAAGCTCATGAAGAATGACAACCAAGTAGGGGGGGCTTCAGTCCTTCTTAGAAGGAGTAACAAAATACTCAAGGGAGCAAATATGGAGACACAGTGCAGGACAGAACCTGAAGGAGGGGCTGTCTACAGACCATTCCACCTGGATATCCATCCCATGTGCAGTTACCAAAGGTAGACATTGATGTGGATGTCAGGATGTACATGCTGACAGGAGCCTGATATAGCTGTCTCCCTAGAAGTCTGCAAGAGTCTGACATACTCAGAGGCGATGCTCACAGCTAACCATCAAACTGATCATGGGGTTCCCAATGGAGAAGATAGAGTGAAGGCTGAAGGAGTTGAAATGATTCGTGACACCATGAGGAAAGCAACACTACCAACCAACCAGAGCCCCCAGGGTCTAAACCACCAGCCTGGGAGCACTTAGGGAGGGACCCATGGCTCCAGCTATATATGCAAGGGAGCTATATATAAGTGGGAGAAGAGATCCTTGGTCTCATGAATGCTGGGCGTCATGGGGGGGATATTCAAGGGTGGGGAGGTGAGATTGGGGGAGGGTGAGTGGGGGTACATCAACGTGGAGGCAGGAGGAGGGGGGAAGGGATAGTGAGTTTCTGGGAGGGAGGGGGGAAATGGGGTAAGGAGAGAACATCTGAAATGTAAATTAAATTTCCAATAAAAAAATTTATTTAATCTAATTTTACACTCCATATTTTATCCCCCTCCCAGTCCATCCTCTGACTGTTCCACATTCCATATCTCCTCTCCCCCCCATCTCCACAAGGATGTCCTCATGCTTCATCCCCACCTCAACAGACCTAACCACTTTCTGAGGCCTCCAATCTCTTGAGGATTAGGTGCATCTTCCCTGACTGAACGCAGACCCAGCAGTCCTCTCCTGTATGTATTGGCTGCCTCATATCAGCCGATATATGCAGACTGGTTGGTGGTCCAGTGTCTGAGAAATTTTGGAGGTCTAGGTTAATTGAAACTGCTGGTCCTCCTACAGGGTTGCCCTCCTCTTCAGCTTCTTCCAGATTTTTCCTAATTCAACCACAGGGTTCAGCAGCTTCTGTCCATTAACCAATGGGTATAAATATCTGCATCTGATTCTTCCAGCCATCAACATCTTTATTATAAAAAAAATTAAGTTTTCAAATGAAAGAAAGGGAAAAGAAAGAGAAAGAAAGGAAAGAAAGAAAAAAGAAGAAGAAAGAAAGGAAGAAGGAGAAGAGAGGAGGAGGAGAAGGAGGGAGGGGAGGGAGGAGGGAGGGAGGGAGGGAGGGAGAAGCAGCATGTCAGGCTTATTACCTTCATGCATGATTGTCTCTTATCTCACCTTTTAAGCATGAACTACTGGCACAATAAGAGAAGTTATGCCTGAATTTGTATTGCTCTGAAGAGCTGGCATCATCTTGTTACCAGGCTATCTACACTTCACTTTCATTCAGATGATCCAATCTGTCATTGTATTCATGAAGAAAAATGTATAGAAAATTAAAAACAAATTCCTAAGCATATTGATCATAACTATAAGCTATTTATCAGAATCCAGAATCAATAAAAGACTAGACTCTGTGCTGTCTTTTGAATCATGTAGATTAGACAAGTTAACGTGACAAGATTCACAGTAAAAACGGGTGGCACCATTATACAGTCTGATCTTTCACTCTATATATATACAATAAATATATATATTATATAAATATATATAGAGAAGTTATATATGTGGGAAAAGTAGACCAGTTGATAGAAATGGGATCATATGACTTCTTAAATGTCACAACAAAATTTGTATCATTTATGTTTAAAAGCAAATTATAAGCAAAGAAGTTAATTACATCCTTCAGTTAATCCACTGTGCAAAAATGTAGATAAATTATTGTAAATTGTTAAGGGTCCTAAAGTAAATATATTAAGTCTACCTTCTTATATAGCAAATATGTTATGCATTTAAAGTTTTACAGCAGAAAGTATGCATGGTATGTTCTCTGTGAATGTCAAAGAACTTTCTGTTGTTTAGCTGGATAAAAGCTCGGGCTCATATTTTGTATGCAGTACAGTATAGGCTGCTCTTCTTTCATAGTCTTAACTACTTCACTAATTTTCATTGCCTATCAAAATATTTGAATGAAAATATGAGATTGGGGTGCTCAGCATGGAGATTAGCCTAGGGTTGGTAAGACACTAATGGACTGTGTGATATGATATATTTGTTTTGTGGTTTACTTAATAATAATTCTCAACAATACTTAAATTAAAATCATATCAAAGTTACAAGTTATACTGTGAAATCCATGAATAGTGTAGAGAAATCATGTTATGTAGTATCATCCAGGCAATCTTACAAAGGTCTCCTAAACTTGGGACATGCTGCCTAGAGAAATGGATGAAGATGAACCTTCTGCTTAACTGTTGCTACTTGTTTTTTCATTGACTTTTTGATTCTCATTATAACTATGCCTTGCTATTCAGCAAGTCATTATAAATGACAAAGTATTGTACTAATTACATCATGAATAACTGAAGGATTTGCTGGCAGAGACATAAGTACCACTCAAAGTTATTCACTCAATCTTCCCATGCAACATTACTCTTAATTCATTCTAGAATTATACAGACATTAGCAAGATACATAATTATGGTAACAATTTTCTATAATATTAGAAAGTCATACAAGTGTAGGAATGCTATTCTAAATGAAGAACGATAGAAGTACCCATTCTACTGAAACTTAATCATCAAAGAATTGTGTACCTTAATAGTTCATCCCAAAGTCTGTCTAGATAGTCTACATTAGAAAATATGATATCCTGGTAAGTTGCAAATATTATTGCATTAAGTTATTTGTGACAAAGAGAAACTATCAAAAAAACCTATTAGATCTTCTTCACAAAACTGAAGAAATAATTTTTATGCATATTTAGATCATAAATATGGAAGTAAAAAGTCAACAATTGGCTGGTTCCCCTGAACCACACCCAGCAAAGTTAGCTGCACCCTATTCCTAAACCACAGTATTCATCCTACAAGTCTGTTTGCATTTTTGGAAGCCTGCTTGCACAAAGAGCAACAAGGTGTTCCCTCCCTGCCAAAGCCCTTCCTGCCAATTCCCCTCCAGCTGTGGGGCACTACCACAGCTCTTTGAGAATTCAAAGAGGCCCATGGGTACCAGGGACATCCAGATGAGACCCCTGTTTTCCCAATCCCTTGCTTGTTGTTCTACTTGGGCAGACACAGCAGTGGTGAGATGCATATTGTCCTGTGCACTCCGTTTTGTGCCCCACAAATATACCTGCATTACAGAGGCCTCTTGGTACTAGGTGAGTCTCCCTCTCCCCCAAATCCCTGCTTGTCATGTCCTCTTGGGAGCTCACTCATGAGGTGAGTGTATCCTGTTTCTGAGTTCCATTTTCTGACCAATATTGACCATATACTTGGTCATAAAGCAAGCCTCACCAGATACAAGAAAATTGAAATAACCTCCTGTATCTTATCAGACCATGATGGATTAAAGCTGGACTTGAACAACAACAGAAACAACAGAAACCCTACAAACTCATGAAAACTGAACAACTCTCTACTCAATGATAATTGGGTCAGGGAAGAAATTAAAGATCTGTAAGAATGCAACAAAAATGAAGGAACAAGATACCCAAACTTTTGGGACACAATGAAAACAGTACTAAGAGGAAATTTCCTAGCACTGAGTGCCTTCAGAGCCCCAGGGTCTAAACCACCAGCTGGAAGCGCTTAGGGAGGGACCCATGGCTCCAGCTATATATGCAAGGGAGCTATATATAAGTGGGAGAAGAGATTCTTGGTCCCATGAAGGCTGGACGTCGTGGGGGGCGGATATTCGAGGGTGGGGAGGTGAGGTACAGGGTTGGGTGGGTGGAGGTACACCAATGTGGAGGCAGGAGGAGGGGGAAGGGATAGTGAGTTCCTGGGAGGGAGGGGGAAATGGGGTAAGGAGAGAACATCTGAAATGTAAATAAAATTTCCAATAAAAAAAAAAGAAAGAAATTGGAGAGATCACATACTAACACCTTAACAACACACCTGAACATTCTAGAACAAAAAGAAGGAAAACACACCAAGAGGATTAGATAACAGGAAATAATTAAACTCAGTTCTGAAATCAGTTAGAAACTAAGAGAATACTAAGAATTTAAAAACCAAGAGCTGGTTCTTTGAAGAATCAACAAGATACACAAACTCTTAGCCAAACTAACTAAAAGGCAGAGAGAGAATATCCTCATGCTTGTGACCCAAACCAAGACCTTAGAACCTGGTTCAGAAGGCACAGAGTCAATGACACAGACTCCAGTAGTCAGGCAAGTGGCAAAAGCAGGCTCATTTATAGCAAGAACTGGGCAAACCTTTATACTCTTCTCTCAGCATTTCATTGGCTTGCAAGTAGCCAGCTGTGATGCTCTCTATTTCTCATTGCCTTGCTCCATTGCCTGATGCAGCATCAGCAGTCTCTAGCCATGCGAGCAGATTCTAGGTTGCTTGGGCAGGAAATATCAGTTGCACATGTACCAGCATTGCAGCTGGGCCTCTAAGTTCTTCCTACAATATCTAAATTAGCAAAATGAGAAATGAAAAAGGGGTACAACAGTAGACAAGGAAGAAAGTCAGAAAATCTTTAGGCTTTACTTCAAAAACCTGTATAGCATAATATTAGGAAAATGTAAATGAAATATATCATTCTCTTGATAGATAATCCACTCATGCTCATGGACGATTAGGATTAACATGGTAAAACAGCCATTTTACCAAAAGAACTCTACAGATTCAACACCATTCCCATGAAAATTCCAACACAATTCTTTACAGATATTAAACAAACAATACTCAACTTCATATGGAAAAACAAAAAAATCTAGGATGGCTAAAATCCTGAACAATGAAAGAACTTTTGGAGGCATAACCACTCTTGATTTCAAGCTGTACTACAGAGAAATATTAATAAAAAACTGCTTGGTATTGCCCTACAACAGACAGGTTGATTAATGGAATCAAATGGAAGAGCCAAAAATAAACCCACACACCTATGAATGCTTTATTTTTGACAAAGAAGTCAAACAATGGAAAAAAAAAAAAGAAAGCATCTTCAGCAAATGATGCTGCTCTAATTGGATGTTTGCTGTTGAAGAATGTGAGTAGATGTGTATCTATTATCCTGCAGAAAACTCAATTCATGTGGATCAAAGACCTCAACATAAAACTAGATACACCAACTCAATTCTCTGGAACTTCCTAGAGATTGATGGGGAAGCTCCAGAAGTCAATGATGGTGACTTTAGCTGAAAATTCCAACAGTGGTGATATAGAAGTTGAAAAACCCACCTCCAGACAGGAACTCCAATGAAGGGATGAGAACACAAACCCACCTACAAAACTTTTGACCCAAAAGTCTAAAAGAAGGCAGAGACAAAGCTGGCTAAGAGACTGAAAGAATGACTTATCAGTGACTGACCCAACTTGAGATCCATCCCATGGGTAGGAACTGAGCCCTGACACTAGTAGTGATACAATGTTGTGCTTGCAGACATGAGACTTGCACAGCTGTCCTCTGAGAGGTTGTACCCAGCAGCTAAGACAGATGCACATACCTACATCAAATGTTAGTTAGAGGTCAGGAGCCCAAATGCAAGTTAGGGGAAGGAACAGAAGGTCAGGCAGGCTGTGGCAACTTCTCACAGGAAGACCAATAGTGTCAACTAACCTGAACCCTGGCATATCCCAGAGACTGATCTGTCTACCAAAGAGAATACACAGGCTGGTACAAGGCCTTCAGCACATATGCAGTAGAGGACTGCTTTGTCTGCCCCAATGGGAGATGATGCACTTAATCCTGCAAAGACTTGATGCACCATTCTGGAGGGATACAGGGGTGGGTGTCCACAGTCTCAGAGGCTAAAGAAAGATGAGGGGGGTTGACTGGGAGTATTTGAGATGTAAATACATAAAAGGAAACAAAAAACAAAACAAACAAAAATTATACACTAAATTTGATAGAAAAGAAAATGGGCAATAGCTTTGAACACATTAGTAAAGGAGATAACTTTCTGACAGAACACCAATGGCTCAGGCTCTAAGATCAGCAAGTTAATAAATGGAACCTGATGAAACTGAAAAGATTCTGTAAGGTAAAGGACACTGTCAATAGAAGAAAACAGCAGTGTACAGAATGGGAAAAGATCTTGACCAACTCTACATTGTACAGAGAGCTGATATCCAAAATATATAAAGAACTCTAGAAATTAGACATCAACAAACCAAATAAGCCAATTAAAAATTATGTATAGATCTAAACAGAATTATCAACAAAGGAATCTTGAATGGCTGAGAAACAGTTAAGGAAATGTTCAGTGTTCTAGTCATCAGGAAAATGCAAATCAAAATAACTCTGAGATCTTACACCTGTCAGAATAGGTCAGATCAAAAACTCAAGCAACAGCTCATGATGGTGAGGACAGAGCAAGGGGAGTATTCTTCCATATCTGATGAGAGTGCAAATTTATACGAGCACTTTGAAAAACTCAATTTTGTGGTTTCTTAGAAGACTGGGAATAATTCTACTCCAAGACCCAGCTACACCATTCCTGGACATATATCCAAATGTCCACCATACTCATGGGTACTTACTTACCTATGTTCATAGCAGCTTTATTTGTAATAGCCAGAAACTGGAAGCAACCTATATGCCCTTCAACTGAAGAATAGGTAAAGAAAATGTAGTATATTTACACAATGTAATATACTCAACTATTAAAAACAATGGCATCAGGAAACTTACAGGCAAATAGATGGAACTAGAAAAGATCATCCTGAGTGAGGTGACCTATACCCAGAAAGTCAAACTTAAAGTGGATATTAGCCCATAAATTTCAGAATAACCATGCTATAATCCACAGTCTCAAGGACACTAAATAACAAAGAAGGTTCCAGGGAGGGTGCTTGAGATTCACTCAGAAGTGGAAATAAAATAGACATCAGCAGTAGAGGGAGGGGAAAACAAAGTGGGAGAGGACTGGGGAAGGAACAGAAGGTTCCAGTCTGAGGAGGATGGAGAGAGCTGTAATAGGTATGGGGGTACATCTCTAGGATAAGGCAGAAACTTTTATAATGGAAACTCCCTGGAACTCATGAGGGTGACCCCTATCAGCAATAGGGAATATGGAACCTGAAGAGCCAGCTCCTATACCTAGACAAGACTTCCAGTGGAGGGATAAGGACACCAGACACAAAGCCTTTGTCCAACAATTTGGCCTGCCTACAAAATATGCAGAGATAAAGTTAGAGCACAAAATGAGGGAATAGCCAACCAGTTACTGACTCAATTTAAGACCCATGCCATGGGAGAGACCCCAACCCTGATACCACTAATGATATTCTGCTACACTTTCATACAGCAAAACTGTCATTGGAAAGGCTTCCTCAGCAACTGATGGGAGCATATGCAGAGACCCACAGTCAAACATTAGGTGGAGCTTAGGGAATCTTGTTTAAGAAGGGAAGGAAGGATTGAAGGAGCCAAAGAGGTCAAGGACACAACAGGAAAACCTATAATCAATTTACCTGAAGCCATAGAGGTAGCCTGAACCACTAATCAGAGAGCATTCATAGGATGAACCTAGGCCCTGTACACATATGTAACAGATATACAGCTTGGTCTTCATTTGGGTTCCTTAACAACAGGAGAATGGACTATATTTTTACTCTTCTGCTTGCCTCTCTTGGATCCCTTTCCTGTAACTGGGCTACTTTGTCGAGACTCAATAGAAGGGATACACCTGGTCCTACTGCAATTTTATATCTAAGGCATGTTGATATGCTTCGGAAGCCTCCTCTTCTATGAAGAGAAAGGGGCAAAGAATGGGAGGGAGAAAGAAAAGAGTAAAACTGGGAAAAGAAGCTGGAATCAGGGATAAAAGGAAAGAAGCAAATTAATTAATGAAAAAAAGAAAAAGAAAATTACTTCTAACAACAAATATTGCTAAGTTTATCCTAACTCTGCAATTGAAATCTTTTTTTTTTTTTTTTTTTTTTTTTTTGGTTTTTTCGAGACAGGTTTCTCTGTGTAGTCGGCTGTCTGGAACTCGCTCGGTAGACCAGGCTGGCCTCGAACTCAGAAATCGCTGCCTCTGCCTCCCAAGTGCTGGATTAAAGGCAGTGCGCACCACCGCCCGCCGGCGATAATTTAGTTTAGTTTTTTTTTTTTTTTTTTTTTTAATTTATTGTATGTACATTGGTGATTTGACTCAGTGTAATACTGTATGAAGGTGTTAGACTCCTAGAACAGGAGCTACAGACATTGTGAGCTGCCACATGGGTGCTGGGAATTGAACTCGGAACCTCTGGAAGAGCAACCAGTCCTCTTAACCACTGAGCCATCTCTCCAGCCTTGCAATTGAAATCTTATTGAGTCTCTTATTGTGTTTTTTAAATAAAAATGTCTGTTATTAAGTCAAACACACAAAAAGGTCAATGATTATTTTAAATGAGTTAAACTGGTAAATTTTTTCAAAGTAAATTATCATGTTTTTACTTAATACTTATGCTCATACTTCAAAATGGTGCTATTTTTGTTATAATAGGGCACATGCATGAAAAATCTAAATTAAAAATAAAATAAATTAATATTTAATGTACTACTTATTAGTCCTTTATTCATTAGCTTAGTCATTTATTAATATATAGTCATTAGACATATAGTTAACATCTATTTCATTAGGACTCAACAAAATCACTCTAATGTAAAGGAATTCTAACACAAAAACATACAGATTACACTCAAATTCTTGAAGTGAGAGGATTAGAGGAATATGATTGTCATAATGCTACCTCCCACATGGAATCCATACTGATAGAGAATCAGTGTGACTACAATATGCAAACTATGGACAAGAGAAATAAAGTTACATGATGAGAGGTAGATTGATCTTAAAGTTTCTGTCTTCAGTCTGCAGTCTAAGTGAATACCAGAAAGCATTCATAGATGAACCTAGGCCTGTACACATATGTAACAGATATACAGCTTGGTCTTCGTTTGGGTTCCTTAACAACAAGAGAATAATATTGAAAAGTACACAAAATTACTGTGTTGATATCTGTAGAATTATTTGCCCATCAGTGACATAATTGCTTATAAAATAAAAGAAAATTCAAAAAAGTTCTGAAAATTGGCACCAAGATTCTCACTGTGACGTGTCCACCAATCCAAGCTATTATATCATAACCCTATTGATCTCGACTCTCTCTTTGCATGATGTACTCTACAGTCACCCAGGCTGCATTATAAACCCTACAAAATTTGCATGGAATTTACTCTTCCAGGGAACTGGTGATGTTTCACTGGAGCAGTACTTCCTGTTATTACGTACACTCATAATAACTTGGTTTTCTTGGTCACTAAGTTTTCCACTGATCTTTTTGGGGAATAGCCTCTGAACACAAACCAACCTTACTGTGGAAAAGACAGTAGTCAAATTACAACTGAATGACAATCACCAAATTGAAATATCATTATTTTGGTATATGTTCCAAATATAAAGCTGAGTAGAGTTCAAGCCTTGACATACGATAGTTGCTTCAGAACAGTTGTTAAATGAAGGTGTCTCAGTTGCTTTCCTATTGTTATGACAAAGCACCGTGACCAAATTACTATTGAAAGCATTTAAATGGGGCTCAAGGTTCCATGATCATTGTGGAGAGAATGGCAGCAAGTAGGCAGGAATAATGCTGGATCTGAGAACTTACATACTGATCTACAAGTTGGAATCAGGAGAGGGACAGAGCTAATAGAAAATAATGTGAATTCCTTAACCTCAAACCCAACTCCAGTGCCACACCTCATCCAGCATGGCCAAACCTCGTGACACTCCCCCAAATAGCATGACCAACTCTGGAACAAATATTTATTCACATGAATTTATGGGGGCCATTCTCATTCTAAACACAACAGAGACGCTGTAGCTGTGATGAAACACCGTGATATAATGCCATTTATCAAAGAATAAGTTTATTTTGTCTTATAAGAGCATTGGGATATAAATCTATGTTAGCAGGGGTACATTGTAACAAGCTACAGGTATGGCAGCCAGAGAATGGATATAAAAATTCACATCTTCTGTAGGCAGCTGATTTAAGATGGCGCTGGTTCCGACATGGCCAGCTTAGCTTCCTGTATAAACAAGCCTGTTGCGCATGTGTCAGCCTCGAGCCCCTCCTGAGAGGGCTTATGCTAATGAGGCATTGGCCCTAACCAATCCTTGGGCTTATGCTAATGAGGTATTGGCCCTAACCAATCCTGGGGCTTATGCTAATGAGGTATCAGCCCAAACCAATCCTGAGAGAACATCACCGCCTGGCCCGCCCCCTTGGATGGGTATATAAGCAGCGCATTCCTGCTGCTTGGGGTTCCCCTTCGATGAATCAAGATTGTTCCTGGAATAAAGCTGTCTGAGAAGGATCCGGCCGTGTCATGTCTTACTTGCTGGTCGAGGCATATGCGACAATCTTCAGACACATGAAAAAAGCAGAGAGTAAACAAAAGCTGAATAATTCTATTAAATTCTCAACAACCTCTCCCAGGTTACACTTCCTGCAGCAAAGCTCTACCTCCTTAAATTTCCATAACCCCCCAAACAGCGTACAGTGTATCCAAAAAGTTGAGCTTATGGGGAACATTTGCTCATCCAAATTACCACAAGCTGACATATAGAAAGGAAGATAGCATGGATATACATCATGATGCATTGTCCGGAAATGATACTAAGTGAAGTGAGAACAAATCTATGCAAACTCAATGCTGGTCAGCCCAATATTTCAACCACACATTTACTGAGTTTCTTCACTTATCTTCTAACTATGAGCACAAATGTACCCACAAATTGGCTGATAATTTGTCTTTAATATCATTGGGGAAAGTGTCATTTTATAAGCACCAAGGAACTATTATGCTTAAAGCACAATAACATGCTGATTGCTTCTGATGTTTCTCTCATTTCCACATCATTACATATATGGGAACATTGTGTTCATACTACCTAATAGTTAGCACAGGATAGTTATACAGTAAAGATTATTGAGGGATTACTGATGCCAGCCTCACTCATTTTTTATGGTCTAAATTGTGCTCATTGTGTATGCAAACTCTATTGTGATGTTGTAATCCATCAGTGAATATAGAAATATCAGAGATAAATTAACAAAGATGTGAATTAATGGAAGAACTATTGTGATATGCAGAGTGTAGCCCATTCCTTTACCTTTTTCTAGCATAAGTACATTTCCTAAAGAAATAATTCTGTTAAGCAAAAGGGTGTAATGAAAAAAATTCTGAGCTTAGAAAGTGGTTCTGATGCCATTTCTTGAATTTAATTGAACTTGATATGAAATTTTAAAATTCTATGCATGTACAGAGTTCATAGTCTTAGTCTATAAAAAGACAGTTGCTATTTTTATTATAAGTGATATCATCAATATATAAAATATAAAATATTTGGAAAGTAATATTATATCATGTGTGTTTTCACATATCAAATGTGTATGTGTGGTAACAACATTGTTAGCTCTAGAGTGGTTTTCCTAAAGTCCTTGTAGATAGGATTCACCTGGTTACTTATTAAATATATAACTTGGGGGACAGGGAGGAAGGTTCAGTAAGTATAGTTGCTAGTGAAAGGACTGATTTCAGATTCCAGAACACAAGTTAAGCGGCTAAGAGCAGCAGCACACTCTGTAATTTCAGTATTTCTTCAGTAAGATGAGAGGTGGAAACAAGACACAGAGGCTCTCAGGCCAGCTAGCCTGGTAATATGGCAGTGAACAAGGAAGTCCTGTCTCAAAGAAGGTGGGAGGAGAGTAGACATCTGAGATTGTCCTATGATCACCACATGTACACCTTAACTCATATGACACTTTTACACATATACACAGAGATTCAAATACAAATGCATAACTTCCCTGCCATATTGGGTTCCTACTTTTTAGTTTGGGGCATCTCCAGGAAATTTTTATTTGTTGTTTGGATTGCCATGCACCTGTGCAGCACTGAACACTGGGAGCTTAATAAACACTGATCTAAGAGATAAAATTGTAATTACTATCTCAGAAAACCATATTAATACATGCTAGACAAAATTTATTTGTACCACTAATCATTAAATGAATGTGTAGGTACTGAGTAATTTAATCTTCATAAACCTCCTAAGTCCTTACCTCTAGTTTCAAGGAGTGTAAATGTGAGCTACAGAGATGCTAAGGAATTTACCCAGGTGGTAGCTGGATTCCTAGCTGGCTTTCAGATCTTCAATCATGTTCTTGATTATACCTGAGTACTTCTCTTATAATACAATCCTAATTTAATCTGGTACTCATGTTTACAACAATCTCTATTTATTCCTACCTAGAACAAGTGATACTTACAAATATATAGAAACAATAGCTCCAGGGCTGCTATCAGATCTGGGGTAGTACATACTGTAGATTAAAATGGACAACACCATGCAGATACTAAGCACAATCTCCTAAAATTTAGCTTACTGTCCCTGCTGTAACAAATTTGTTATTTTGTAAGAAAATATATTTGTTATTTGTAACAAATCTGGGAAATGTCAGCACCTTTTTCTTGGCAGCACTCAATATGAACTAAAAGCCTAGAGAAATGGGTTCCAAAGTGAGGGGTATGTAGCTGTTACTAATCTGTTACCAGATCTGTTACTAATTTGTTATTTGTAACAAATCTAATTGCCATAACATTAGAGGCTACATACAAATAAAATGAAATCCTACTTAATCTTCTGGGAGTCAGAATTTCAAAATGAGTCTTGTGAACATGTCAACAGGACTAATTTACTCTGAAAACTTCAAGGAAAAAAAAAATAAACAAAAACCAGCCCACTCATTCCCCTATGTGTAGAAGCTATTGGCATATGTTGTCTTGTGGCCAAAGAACTTCAGTCTCTGCTGTATCTCTCATAGTGTTTCATTTTTTGTTTTTTGTTTTGTTTTGGTTTGGTTTGGTTTTTTTTTTTTTGCTTCCCACTTAGACAATTCAGAAAAGTCTCCCCATTATAAAAATAAGCCAAAATCTTTAACTAAACCGACTCCACAATGTCTTTTGTCATGTAAATTAAAACATACTCATGAGTTCTGGGATGTAGATGTCTTTGATGATCTCCTTGCTTACCATACCAAGAGTATCTGAAGGAGCAACTATAAAAAAGATTTTTATCTCAGTTGACACTGAGCTGAGCTGCATATGTCATTAAAAGGATAGAAATCAAATTATATATGTGTATGTATACATATATGTGTCTATGCATATATATGCAAAAATAAAAGTACAGGTACTGATTTAAGTACCTTCATCAAGTGTTTCTTCCTTATTAGATATCAACCACATTATTGAAAGATAAAAACTCATCAACAATTGATACTTGTCTATTAATTGTGGAGAACTGGTGTCACAAGATGACGGCTGGCAATCTGCCAGCCCTAGCTTGGGCATTGCTGCACCATTATCAGGGCACATAGATCTGGCGTTACTGCGCGTGCATATTGCTTGTACATAAGATCAGGCCGTGTGACGTATGGGCGCAGCACCAATCCAGAATGACTTCTGATTGGAGGAGACAGAGATTTAAGGGCGGGGAACGACGGTTGGCGGGCTTTTTGAACGTTAATGTTTCCTGAATAAACGGTGCTGAGAAGAAGTTCCCGTGTCCGTTGTCTTCTGTCTGCTGGTCAGATCGGGAGGCGACAATTAATGAAATATATTTCTATTGTTTATACAACATCATCAGATAACAGTGTGAGCTGGGAATGATGACCATCAGCTAGACATCTGAGTCCTGACAAGGTATATCAGGAGGCTAATTAGTTCAAGACTTCTCTGGGCTTATAGAGCCTTGAAGCCTAATGAAACAAACTTACATGTTTGAAAAAAGTTTAATGAGACCACACTTGGGAAGTGAGAGGTCCTAATGAACTACTTACAAGGTTGAAGAAGAAGCTGACCCATAAGTAGATAGGGGGGCTGCTGGAGGCCAGAGAGCTAAAATCTTAATGACACCCCATCTATGGGATAACAGGAAAGAAGGCATTAGCTCGGGCCCCTATGATTTGAAATGATCCCAGTGATGCTGATCAAATGAAGAACAAGAGAGTTTATTAACTCTCAAATTGCTGTTCTCCTTTAGCATATTTAAACAAATCATGGACAATAAAGGAAATGTTAACTTGGTAGTAGGAACAAACATAAATTGCCTAAATAAATGAAGTCAGCTTCATAACCATCATGTTAGAACTTATTTCTCTAGGCTTTCTGTTTCTTAGTTCATATTCGGTGCAGCTAAGAAGACGTTGTTGACATTTTCCAGACCTGGAGATTGTTGAAGTGTTTCCAGAACAAATATCACCATAGGGTTTGAGTTTGGCAGTGTATTGTGAGACAGCTATATGTGTCCTGAGAATGGATTGAGACCAATGAAATCAAGCTGTTTGCAAAAGCCATCCTGTGGACTAAGGCAAATGAACTGATCTGAAACTAGTGGTCACTTACAGTCAGCCTTGGAACATTACTCTAAGTGGCTCCAGGATATCACTTCAAGCAGAACATTTAAATATTCTACACTTGAGAGTCTCCATTTGTACAAGACAGACACTGTACATTTGCTATATTCTTACCTTTTAAGGTTACTTCATAAACATAAAGTTTCCTAATATTTTTGTAAGAAAATTGAATGGGCATAAAATTAACATAATTTCATTAAGTTATGTTCAATATACTTAAAATATCTCTCCACTTGCCTAATAGCAATGCTGATGAATTTGCTTTAAAGGAATCATTCAAAAGTGTTTGTAATTAAAAGCACCTGGAAAGACATTATCCAGAAATAGATATTTGATTATCAATGAAATATATTTCAATTATTTATAAAATATATTTTGAGCCATAAAAGATGATGCTTTCTGTGCATAGTGACAGTTGCACTTAGCTGCAAGTTCCAAACATAAGAAGTATATAGTACTTAAAAAATAGGTAGGAAATGAAATGCCAGCCCAGGCTATTACATAAGGAGACCTTGAGGAACACAAACACAAAGTAACACTAATGAAATTCATGTGGCACAAATGAAAACCAAAGACTTAAAAAAAGTAACCATGAACTTTATTTTAATCAAAGAGTTCTAATATCTAACATCTAAGCTATCTTTTCTAGACATGCAATATCAAAACACATGTTGTGTCTGGGTCAAAAATTAAATGTTGTTTATTTCATACATTTCTCCAAAAATTTAAATGTTATATAATCCTAAAATTTCAAAATTTTGTATTGGAATTGCATAATAAAATCTCCTCTAGGAACATTCTGGAATGTTGCCTGACTTTTGTTAGCCATCCTTTCTTTCATCTCCTAGACTCATCTGTGCCACAGTCTATACTTGGAAACTCTGTCTCCCTCAATCTCTATATCTATCTGTCTCTGCCTATCTGTGTCTCTGTGTCTCTATGTCTCTATCTCTGCTTCTCTCTCTCTCTCTCTCTCTCTCTCTCTCTCTCTCTCTCTCTCTCTCTCTCCTCTCTCTCTCTCCCCCTTTCTCCTTCCCCTCCCTCACTCCCTGTAACTCACAGTGCTATTTAAAAGTTTTGGCATTCACTGTACTCTGATAGAGCATTCTACAGTGGCCTTCAGGCTCTCTCTAGCTGACTCTCTTCCTGACTTCCCTTGGGTCATCCACACCACTGGCTGTAAAAATGCCAACAAAAAGATTAATGGAGCATCTGCCTACACCCTGATACCTTCCTGAGGGAGTTTACTTCCCAGGAGTCACCAAAGGGGCAGGGAAAATATGCAGAAACCTCCTGGGAACAAGATGTGAAGACAGCTGGTAGATTTGGCAAACATATCTCTGAAGAAACTTGTCGTGCAGAAATAATGTGACCTGATTCTCAATTCTCTGTGAATATACAGTTTTGACTGAAGTAAAAAGAGCATCTTACTCTTTGAGTGCAGCTATTTTCAAAACAGTGAGCCAGATGCACTCAGAAGCAGGTGTAGGTACAATCTCCTTTAATTCTTGCATCAACCTCAGTGAGAAAATATAATGTCCGTTTTAGTAATGAACAGTACAGAGCCCTGAAAGTTAACATCTTTCCAATTATACAGCTGCATGCACTAGAATTCTTGAGCCTTCACGAATTGAAGAGAATAACCTTCAAGAATTGAAGAAAATGAGAAGAGTATAATCACTCTGATATCCAGAAAACAGTCAGGCAAGAAGACTTGTTTCCCTTGCCCCTCAGGAGAACCACAGTCATGCCAGGAAGCAATCAGGAAAATGACTCAGTCACACAGGATTCCTATTTAAGCTTCTCTCACTTGCCAGTTAGATGTTTACCCTTTAAGAAATCAGTTTTCCTATCTAAACCAAGCTCAAACTATTACTTCCGTAAATCTGAAGTACCTGCCTCCCAGCATCACACCTTCCCCAATATGTGGTCTTCAATAAGTCTTTGGATTTCAAGGTTGAAAGAGGTCAGAGAGCCAACTGGGTTAGCCCATGTTATATATCCTGACTTTGGCGATGGGCACACTGCAACAGCAAGCAAGTATCTGGTCGCTCTGAGCTTCTGTCATTGCAAATTGACTGTAGCTGCCTCTCACCAAAACTAAGAGATTATCACTTGCTTTCCTTTTGCCACAGACAGTTGTCAAGGATGAATCTGGGCTTCAATTTCTCATTCTTCTGACTTACAAGTCTATAGATTTCATTTGAAAATTCAAATAGTACAACCTAAAGAGACTAAGACCTTCCCATCAATAGGCCCATTCCTTTGAGTCTACGACTTTATAATATTAAGTCAAGAAAAGATCAAAGTTGTAAAGATAAGCTATGGAAGGAAAAAGCCATTAATTCAGGTTCAATTTTAAAAAGAGACTCTCCAAGAGAAGAACTGGAGGAAGGAAAAAACCTTTGTTGTTCCTCATTCGTCTGTTTCGCAGAGCTGGGAATTCATAGTAGGAATATGACTTGACAGAAAAAAGGGCCACTGTGACTGTAAGCCCCATAAATGACAAATGGTCCTACGGATGTATGAGCCAACACACTGTGAGAGGGCTGTCAGGTACAGTACTAGTCATAGAGACACCAGAGAATATACAGTGGCTCCCTCCATTCTTCCTCAGCTGGCGTTTGTCACCTATGAGCTGCTCAGAAGCTCACAGACATTTCCCTGTCAGAAGCTAATTCTCAGGAAAGCAGACTTGCTCCTTTGCTTCTCACATATCTACCTAGCATGAAAAGAAACTAGATTGCACTGGTTCAAACGGTGTTTAATATTCTGAAATCATAATTTGAGCCATAAACTCTGTTCCCTTCAAGTGATTGCTGTCTGGGGATTCTCATAGCAGCCTTCGGTTTGAAAATGCTCAGATCCTTCCCTGGCTGTCACTGGCTTGTTTAAGTGACCCAAGCAAATGAGTTAAGCAGCTCTGGGACTTGATTTTTTTCATCTCTAAAGGAGGGATAAAAATACCAGCCACCTGTTGTGAAGATCAGGGAGCTAATGTCTCCAAAGCTTTCAAACCTCTGGCTCTAAGCCTTTTGCTATCAACATATTTAGAACAAAGACACATCCCCATTGCTTTCACCTAAATGCTGCATTGAAAGGAAGAGGAACACACACACACACACACACACACACACACACACACACACACAGAATATTTGAGTTCTAAAAGGCTTGAAGGTTATTGTATTAGTTTGAATTTCAAACTGTTTTTCTCTGTTGTACTTTGGCACTGCCATTTTTTAAGTACAGCACTTCATTTGCATAGTAATTACAAAGTTTAACAAATAGCATTAATGTCTGAAAGAAAGAGGTACACTCCATTTAAATTACTGACAGTATTACATTACACATTTTAACTGCAAGTTTAAAAAAAATAAAAAAGCAAGCTATTGCATCCTAATGTGCCTTACAGATTCCCAGTGCTCAGCAATATTTGTGCTTTAAGAAGGTAAAATCTCTTCCTGTGCTCTTTAGCGACTTCTAAAACCCTATTCATAAATACTGATTAGGCACTATTTCACCATAGGACAGAGCGCTGCTGGCACAACTCCCTATTCTGAGCCAAATTGGAAACGTTAGTACAGTAAATTAGGCCAAACGCTCTAGCTGTACTGTACATGAAAGATCATCTTTAATAAATAGATGCTAATGTGGCACTTGGATCGCTTAGAGCTGTAAATGTCAGCCCTTCGTCTTGATTCCAGGAAGTTAAGAAACAAAAGACATTTCAGCATTGTGTGCTGTTTCAATACAAATAAAAAGAATAATGAGCAAACATGAAAGACACCATTTGTTTTGAGAGTTCTATTTAAACAGAAACTTGCTCACTCCTTACTAGGAGTATAAAGATGGGAAACATCTGTATCCTTAGGACAGTATGGTAAAGGCTTTTGGGTATGTAATAAATTAGTCTTCCTTCCTCAATACAAACATAGAAATATTACTGAGCAGAACTGAAACTTCTAACAGACTTCTCTATTTTTTGTAACCCACCTATTGGATGTTTTCTTCAAAGCATTTGAGAAATTCTTGATTTGTATTTTCCTTTTCTGACATTTCTATATTAGACATATTATTTCAGGTAACCTTAATCCATATTCACGGGTACAGTTACTCATACTTGGTTCAAGAATAAAGAATAGAACACATTTTTCTTGGTAAGAGTTGCATTTTTGCATAGATATTCTCCCTCTTTTCATTTTGTATTTAAGCAAAACACTTAAGGGTAAAACGGAAGAAGGGATAAAGAGACAGATAAAGACAGATATAAGTGAACTGAGCAAATTGAGCTCAAAAATATATAAGTTCAGATTTGAAAATTCACTCAAATATAAAAATATTTTTCATTTTATCATTATGTGTGGCCTAAAACAGCATACTTTCAATTATAGAATTTTTAATTGGGCTAAATATTCATATATGCATATATGAATTTCAAAGAACAGAGAATAAACATGGGCGAAACAAAGTAAATAATATAAAAGACATTTATCCTGCCTAGACTGCTTCCTCAAACATTCTAATTCACTTAGTGATCTCCCTGGAGGCTGGATTCATTGGGTTAATGTCAGCAAACAGGTAGAATTAATTAGCATACTTGCTAATGTCAAAAGCTGCTGTAAGCTTCCCATATTAAAGGCTCTATACTTTATTCACCATTTTGGTTTGAAACTTATATCTTTTCTGATTATTGATCACTTTTAAGTGAAAAATTATCTGGGTATCTGTATTGTCTGGGATTTTGTCAACTCAACACAAGCCAGAGTCATCTTAAAAGGAAGATTTTAAAAAATATCAGATTGGCCTGTCTATGGGCAAATCTATGGCTATTTTCTTGATTGATAATTGATGTAACAAGGTCTAGCCCACTTAGGGAAGTTCCACTCCTAGGGAGGTATATAAGAAACAACCTGAACAAACTGGGAGAAGCATGTCAGTAAGTAGTATTTTTCTATGACTTCTGTTTCAGGCCCTACCTCCAGGTACCTACCTTGAGTTCCTGCCTTGGTTTCCCTCACTAGGCTATCATCTGAGCAGGATATATAAGCTAAATAAACCCATTTCCTCCACACAATGCTTTTGATGATGGTGTTTTAGCACAATAGAAAACTAAGCAAGACAATATTCTTCCATTTTAATTTTCTACACATACAATGATGGTACAGTATTTTTGATGTTTCTGGGTTTGTGGTCTACCGCTCTATTAAATTTTGAAAATATCTGGAAGGTATTTTCTTTATAACAAATTTTATTTTCTAAAATGTTAAAAATACTATAGTTGTATCCTCTGTCAGATTCCTAGTGTTTTCACTAAATATAAGGTGTGTGTTATATTTATGTATTTATCTAAGCATAGATGGATGATGGAATAAGAGTTAGACCAACTCCCTGGTAGGCAGACAGATGAGGAAAGGAGTCATAACTAGATGGACAAAGTCTTTCTCACCCTCATAATATGAGACAGCTTAAAACATGGTACTTGTAGATGTTCTTTTCTCCTGCCAGGAAGCCCCCTGTTAATAAACTGCTTCAACAAGTTGCAGAGCAGATCAGGACAGGTTATACAACATTTTATGGACCAATTAACCATCCTATTTTTCTTCAAACTTACCAAACCTAAATTATTGGAGGAAAACTCTTCAGACACTTGAAACCTCCAGATCACCAACTCACCCTCCCAATAAATGACCTTTTCCAACTACTGATTCTTCCTCTCCTGTTTGCAGTGTTTAAGCTTTTCCAGTTCCTACTTGCTGGGCTCTAGATTGCCTACCCCCTCCCCGTTTAATAATTTAACTGACAGAGAAAATAAATTATATGAGACCTCTAGACTATATCACTGGGGAGACATCTGCAATAAGAATTTCAGTATTCTGCTCAATTACTCCTCGGTTACACTCAACAAAGCCTTTGAACTTGATCGAATCAAAATAAAACTCTAGTAAGAGTTCTGCATTAAAATTGTTTTTGATCTCCCTTCTGTGGGCTATACGCTGTTTCCGTCTTCTCAAAGATTTATTTCTATTTCTTACCATAACCAAATCAATGGTCTTGATATAATATGAGATTCAATACCTCATTCATTCACATAAGGAACAGAAGCCATTATGTATTTTGGGCTTAAGCACTTTTGTGTATCACTACAGTGTTCTGTATTATAATATTGAATGACACATACCTTAGTAACATTGATTGTTTGCGAGCAATCAACATCCCATTACAGAATACTATTTCAGAGATAATTCAGAGTATATTTTAAAACGTCAAAATAAAAATAACTTACATTTTTTTGTAGGTCATAGAGATACTGATAGGCACAGGATTCATTTTATTATATTTTAGTTGTTATTTTTCATTGTACATGTCATAAAAGAACAGGCTGGCCATTTCATTTGTAATTGACTGCAAATGATCAGAGATGTATTATATAGGTGAATTGAAAGAAGGGATCCCAAAGAAGCACACTGATTACATAATTATAAGGAAGCTGTGTTATTTTGAGATGTGCATTCAGGTCAGGGAAAACAACAAGACTAGGGAGTTACATTGTCTTAATGAAAATAAAATATATCCCATGTCATGATGAGAAGCCATAAGGTGATATGTACCTGAATGCAGGCAAGCCCTCCCAAAACACAAAGCTAGTAGCAACAGAGTCTATGATCTTTAAGGCATTGC
Organism: Mastomys natalensis; assembly: GCA_021653895.1. NCBI lineage: Eukaryota > Metazoa > Chordata > Mammalia > Rodentia > Muridae > Mastomys > Mastomys natalensis. The sequence continues at coordinate 496,551 of JAJTUV010000541.1, read as the reverse complement.
CATAGGCAGAATATATTTCTTCTGAGAGAATAAAGATATAGTGCTATAGTGAAGGATGGTATTACAAGACTTTCAAGATGCTCCAACGTGAGGTGTCACTGGATACTAAAAGTACTGCTCAAAGTCCATAAGTGGGTTCAGAGACAGGCATGGCTTTAAGTACATCTCAAATTCCTGAAAAGGGGCGAAATCTTTGTAAAATCTTTAGTTTTGGGTGAGATGATGAGTGGTTCTTAAAACAATAATCATAAAAATATAACTTAATATTAAAATAATCTGTATTAGTTTCCAAAAGCTAGCTGAAAAATTGATAAAGAGATTAGAGATTGTTTGAAAGAGGCTCTTATGTAGTATCAATATTTTGTATTAATTTCTACAAGCCTCAACTTGAATATTTACAAGCTTTTGAGAATGAGCAGCATTCAATAATCACTCATCCAACAAATAGATTTGAATGTCAGAGTATGTGTAGTGAGCACTGTAGACTGCTTAATTAATAATAATTGTTCCAACATTCATCATTTTTTCCTTTCAAGAAAACTAATTCTTCCATGATTTTATATATCATATCCATCTGTAGGAAGAACACTGATCAGGACCAGGTAGATTGTGCTATCTCCTTTACTCCAAGGATATTATTATGATTTAAGTTAACCAACCACAGAGAAGGTATAGAAATATTTCCCTTTCTCCTATGCACAGTAAGAAAGATGCCATTTGTGCTTTGGGTTTGTTTATCTTTCTATCTACTATCACAGGTAGCTCTTTTTCTTAAAGAATAAGGTCAAAGAACTTCATTAATCTATATATGATTCTGAGTACTGTTATAACTGTGAGATCAGTCAGCTTCATCATATAGCTGTTCAACAAGGAAAGTATGTGCACAAAAAAAAAATCCTGACACAATTCTGAGAACATGACATTATATAATCACTTTACTTTTACTGATTAACTTTCACGTTTTCTGTCACATGAGATGAGATATCCCTAACTGATACAAATACTTGCTGATACATTTTATATATATATATACATATATATATAAAATTAAATATAAGTAGATATTATAGAATATTATATACATAAATATGTAAATAATGGCATAAACAATAGGATGCTTAACAGTCTTAAATAGCTACCAGTATCCTACATTGGCTTTTCCAATGCAGAAAGAGAATAAGAGAAAACAAAACACAATGTTAAGTTAGACAGCTGCTTGTACAGTTTCAGATATGAAATGTACATTCAGTCCTTGTAAAAACAGCATCAACAATGAACATGAAGACCGCCTTGAGCGAGCATCACATCTGCTCTCCAGGATCTGGATGGAATAGGAGATCATTTCAGAGGAAACCTCATTATTATCCCTGGGTAGTACTCTTGTGGAATGCATAAAAAAATTCTTTAGTAATTATATATGATTTTAGATTTCATTTACAACTGCACCTTAATAATATTCTTGCAAAAATATTTAAATATCTGTTGTCCTGAATGTACAGTGTTTATATGCTTTGGCTGGCAAAAGTTTAACATGGATATAGAAAAATTAGTCACTAGTAAATGGGGATACATAGTATATGTCAAGCACATTTCTAGGCTCCTGCTCTAGGGATACAATTAGTTAAAAATGACAGCATCCCTTGTTTATAAAATAAGTAAATACAAATTGCTACAGGGTAGAATGAATGTGCTTCTAGTCCAGCAAAGGAGATAAGTACTAATACTTCTGGGTTTTGTGTACGTGATCATTGTTAAACCCAAGGGTATCATGATAGCATTTGAATTTATAAAAGTATAGTCCCTACTAACATATATCTATTCTGGATAGAATAGAGAATCAGGTAACAGGCTTTGAATTTTACTGTTTAGTTAAGCTGCAAATTAAGAACCAAGCCAATGGTAATTTTAATGTAAGTATGCTTAAATATTTTCAGTCTAGTCTCATCAAAATGACTGAGGAACTGAAAATGATGCAGAATCTTCTATGTCTTCTATACTGTTGCTTTACCACATTAACTATAAGGCTTTCTTTTATTATATAAAATAATTGCTTCATTTATATGCCTTGCATTTGTATTCTAGACAGAAGAAAGACAGAAAGAAAAGAAGGAAAGAAGAAAGGGGCAGAGAAAGAGAGAAAAGATAGGAACTAGATAGAGTCAGGATGAGTGAGACAGAGATAATGAAGTGAAGTGATAAGAAGAAAAACAGTATAATCCTTCAACTTAAAGAGCATATCCTCTAATTCATACAATTTCTGGTTAGATTTTATTACCAATAAAATTGTCCTCAAGAATGTGGCTTCATTTAAGTGTTAATGAAGTTTTAAAATATAGATTTTATTCTGTAGGGCCTTACACTTAAACATATTTCATATCTGTTACTGGTTCAGAAAGGAAAAATATGTATCAGGGAAAATGATCCCAAAACAGATGCCAGTACCACATCTTACCTATGAGCTGCTAAGTTTTTGGCCTCAATAGGTGAATCCTGAAAAAAGGATGAAAGTAGCAATGAAGGGCTATGTAAAGTATGTACATTGGGGCTGTAGCATTAAAATGAACCACATGATCTCTGATTTGTTAAATGGGAATTTATTTTGTGATACTAACTGATTTAATAATTTAATCTTATACCCATAAGAATTAATATAACAAAATATAGATTGGGTGGCTTATGAACAATTGTGTTTCTCACAGTTTTAGAAACTGGATTCCCAGAATTATTCTGGCAGATATGTGTCTATGAAGGTCTTGCTAATTCTTGATGGATCTTATTGTCATAACATCAATGGTAGAAATGTAACAAAGAAATGAAAGTTTATTATTGTGAGGCTATTAATCTCAATAAAGGTGTATTTTCTCTAGTGCTCTAACCACATTCCAAGCACCAGAGATAAGGATATCAATTAGCACAAATATCTCTGTCCAGGCCTTAGAGATTCCTAGAGAAAAAAACAACTATGTATGAAGTACAGTTGATTTCGTATAGATTGTGTTTTCTGACAGAAACTCTTATTTTGCATTTTGCTCTTTTTAAAGGACTATAAACTATACTGCATATATTCTTTAATGTAGAAAAATACTCTCTGGGTTGTTGAGATCATTTGTTCTTCAACCCCGGAAACTGCTTCAGGAAATACATACATTGTATTTAAGTGTTACCTGCAATTTTCATGCTGACCCTTCTGCCACACAAGCAGAGATTATTCATCACTTGAACTGTTTTCTTTTTCTTTCTTTCTTTCTTTCTTTTTTTTTTTTTTTTGAGAGAATGCCAACAAAATTCCTTAATGTCTGCCCACTGCACTTTCACATCTTCCGTGGTAATGATTCATTCAGAAGACCATTCTGGCAGACTAGCCAAGAAAGGCAATTGTAGAAGAGCATATCTGTTATTCATCTGCCACGGGAGTTATTGAAACCAGAAAACAAGTAGCAGTGAAGAACTAGGTGACCCATTTTATAAGGAGATATCAACAATTAAAAAACACTGTCCACCCCAAATCTTTACCTCTTCATTTATCCTCACAGTCTCCAAATTTCTAGACATCCCTTCATGGAACACTGAAAGAAAAAAATTGGGGAAATGCAGAATAGTAATGCACTGTTATGCTATGTAGTAAAAAGCCAAGTACTGATAGATAAATGGCAATTATACAGGAAATATTCAGGCTTAAAACTCACAAATGCAATGCTGGAACTGGTGAGTGAGAGGAATAATTTGCAAGGTTTTGAGAAGGGTATGAAACTGCAGTTAAATGAAAGAAACAAATTCAAGAGACTTATTGTACAACTTAGTGACTAGTAAAGTTTTATGATTATTTGAAAACTGCTAAGAATAGATTTTAGGCATTCTCCCCATAAAGAACATATAGCATATGGTAAGTCACTTGAATTATGCACTCACTGCACACCCATAGATGTATATTCATACATTATGTTGTACATCACAAAACTTGTCACTTAAAAGTAAAATTTAGCCAAGAGTGGAAGCAAAGACCCATATCCCTATTTCTGCAGTCCTCAAGAGGGAGATGAGGGCAGGGACACTGGAAATCCCCAGCAAATCTAGGCAAATAGCAAGTTTGATGCCAATCAGGTCTCTATCAGGAAGTCCTGTCTCAACAAAACCAATAAGGTAAAATAAATGAAAATAAACTTTAAAACAGTGATTCCTGCAGAATAGTTTTACATAAAAAGCACAGAAGTGAAATTCAAGCCAAAATCATTAAAAAAAAAAAAATAGAAAACATTAGGCAAATTTGAGATGAATAGTTAAGCCAACCTTTCATGTCATTGGATCTCACTGGCAAGCACGGCACTACAACTGAGTGTCACTGATGGAAACTGCTGGCGTTTCCTGAGTTCAGAGGCAAACATTCTACAGTGCCTTAGTTACTTTTCTATTGCTGTGAAAAAACTACATGATCAAAGCAATATATGGAAGAAACAATTTATTGGGGGCTTGTTTATGGTTTAAGAGAGTTAGAGTCCATGACCATTATGGTGGGGAACATGCAACAGGTAGGCATGCATGGTTCTGAAACAGGGTCTGAGATCTCATATCCTTATCCTCAAGCATTTGGCAAAAAGATCCAACTTGCAATGACTTTGGTTTTTAATACCTCAAAACCTATCCCAGAGAAATACTTCCTCCAATAAGGCTATACCTCCTAATCTTTCAAAACGGTTTCTCCAATTGTGAAGGAACATTGAAACATATAAGGTTATGGAGTCATTCTCATTCAAACAACTAAATGGAGTAAATACATTTTGCTTAAAATGCTGGGGGACTTAATCCATTTCATAGCTTTTTTTATTGGATTTTTTTTATTTACATTTCAGATGTTATCCCCTTTCCCCATCCCCACCCCAAATAAACCCTTATCCCATCCCTCCTCTTCCTTTTTGATTTTATACCATTTTAATTTCATGCAAGTATTGAGGTCAGTTCTAGCAGGAACTAGTAAACAATAGATGCAAATATTTAGAGAACAAGTACAGCAGTATACAGAGTCCTGTGATCACTCCCATGAGCATTATTTCTAAGGGCTTATCAGGATGACCAAAATATCTGAGCCTACTTCCCTGTCCTAGCCCAAAGTCATTTTCATGTATGAAGCCTACTTCTTTGTTCTAGCCTAAGATTTAGATTCCTGCTTGAAATTACTTCTTTGTTCTAGCCTAATGTCAGGAGCCATCGAGTGTCATGCCAAATACCAAGAGCTGTATTACTTCTAAAATTTACAATGATATTCATTATAATTAGAAAAAAGTTGAAAGACACTTATAGGGTATTTGGCATAATTCTAACACCTCTCTGGATGTTTTAACTTTACATAGTGAGATTATGAATTTAAAGAATGCTGCTTGCTGAGCTTTTAAGCTCAGATAATGCTGATAAAATTATCCATGTTTTGAGGTCAGTATTCCATTTTGATCAAACTTCAAGAATGGCATATATAGTTTGATCATGCTAGCCCTTTTTGTCCTGGAATACTTTTATTCCTGCCCATCATGTTAAATCTTGTCTTTAACACATCAACATGTTGGGAGCCAAAGTATATGATTTGAAACTGAAAATGGACCCCAGACAGATTATTAAACTAACAGGCTGGATAAGCCAAGAACGGGTAAAATTCTGCACAGCCTTACCAACCTAAGAGAGGAATGTATTGTTTTGATAATGTATATTCCATGATGGGTAAGGAAGGCATTCTTGTCAGAAGACCTAAACAGGCTTAGTCTTGTTTATGAGATAAAAAAAGGTAAGATGTGGAGAGCTTTTGGGGCTGCCTGGTAGGAATCTGACATTGTCCAAGGACAAGAAAATGGCCTGCAGACAGGAGTCTGACATTAGACTAAGACATAGCTTTTCTTTATTCATCAGTAATGTCTGAAGCTGTGACTTAGTAAAATACTTGTCTCTGAATGTGCAAGTCCTGTAATTCAATCCTGATCACAGCATAAACCTGAATATAAGGAACAAACCAATTCCTTAAAGAAAATGCTATCACACTTACTTAAATAAACCTAAAATATTTAATACATATATAACTATTAAATAATATTAATTCATAATTCTTCAATGAAAAATATGAGCAGAAATTGTCATTGGGATTAGTAACAAACACTTATTAAAGTATTATTATAAATTCCACTTATTTATTTTCTATAGCAAAGAGGGAGAATTTCTGATTATAGAACCCTCTACATAGCAAACTAAAAACAAGGTCATAATAAAACCATATTAAAAATCTAAATAAAGACATCATGGATGAAAATGTGGCTTTATATTTAAAATATGCTTAATCCAAAAAAGTGACATTCGAAGCAAACTTCATCAGTTTAGTAATGAATACAATACCCCAGTTATCCTTGATACTAATAAAAGTCTGAAAGTTTCTCATATGAAATCAGAATGGACACCTAGATTATGTCTTCTCCACATTTTTATTCATTCTCATAGTAGAATTTATTTGTCATATAATAAGCCAAGAATATTACAAACTATTGTCAATGGTACTGATTATCCTTCATAACTTGACAGTAAGAACATGTTTTTGAGATGCTGTATATTCCAGTCATGGAGGCTTCAAGTTAGTCTGCATCTGCAAGCTTCAATTTTATTGGCTTGTAGTCATAGTGCTGAAAGGTACTTGGCATGCTACCAGAGGGGGTGAGCAGGTGAAAATCAACAATTCTACTGAGCTTGAAACCTGTCGGATATGATGAGTAAGATGGGAATACATATTACTGGTACAATAGTGGCATAAACATTATGGGAGAAAACAACAGTTTATGAGGAGGATTTAAGTTACAGTCCATAAGATGAAACCTATATGTGCCACAATTATTAAGCCAATAGTCTACCAGTTATTGCCATAGGGCCTAGGGGAGAATTTACTGTGGTTATTCTGTGGTTATTTGATTAAATATTTGATATTGTTATATCAAAGTGCATTTCTCGATCCTTTGAATAGAAAATGGTTAACACAGAAACCTGTTACTATTAAAGGTGCAGAGACTAAGAGATTGTATAATGGCCCAGTTCCAAATGGGATATAAAATATAAATATAATAACCTTCCTCCTATAGCTAATGGATTATTATAGAAAGGGAGCTAAAAAGATTTGCAAGAGCCAGGCCTGGAGACATGGCTCAGTGGTTAAGAGTGCTGGCTGTTTTTCCAGAGTACTGAGTTCACATGGTAGTTCCCAATATCTCTAACCCCATGGAATCAAATGACTTCTTCTGACTTCGACAAGGATATGATATACACATATACATTCAGGCAAACACACACACACACACCACACACACACACACACACATATGTGTGTGTGTGTATATATATATATATAAATATATATATTATTTTAATACATATAATAAATTATAAATACTTAATACAAATATAATATATAATATATATATATATAAAATAAATAAACCCAGCTATCTGTTCCAGAGATAGTTGCTCCTGCTCCTGCAGTGACAGCCACATTCCTTAGACATGATGGTGAAGTTTGGAGTGACAGGGTTCGTCTGTATCGGGTACCTGGTTACCGAGGCTGCCTTCTCATCTATATCTGGCAAACTGGAGATTGTTGCCATCAGTGACTCTTTCATTGACCACAATTACATTGTCTACATGCTCCACTGTGACTCTTCCCATGCCAAGTTCAATGGCACAGTCAAGGCTGAGAATAGGAAACTTTTCATCAACAGAATGCCTATCACCATCTTCCAAGAGGGAGATCCTGCTAACATCAAATGGGATGATGCTGGTGTTCAGTATATCGTGGAGTCTTCTAGCATCTTTACCACCATGAAGAAGGCTGGGTCTACTTGAAGAGTGGGACCAAAAGGGTTATCATTTCTGCCTCTTCTGCTGATGTCCCCATATTTGTGATGGGTGTGAACCACAAGAAGTATGACAACTCACTCAAAATTGTCAGCAGTGCTTCCTGAATCAACTGCTTAGCCCCCTCCCCTGAGCCAAGTTCATCCATGACAACTGTGGCATCATGTAAGGACTCATGACCTGTCAGTCCCTGCCATCATTATCATTCAGAAGACTGTGGATGGTCCCTCTGGAAAGATGTGGTGTGATGGCCCTGAGGCTACTCAAAACACCTTCCCTGCATACAATGGCGCTGCCAAGGCTGTGGGCAAGATCATCTCAGAGCTGAACATGAAACTCATTGGTATGGTCTTTGTGTTCCTACCCCCCAATAAATTCATGGTGGATCTGACATACTACCTTGAGAAACTTGACAAGCATGATCACATCAAGCAGGTTGTGGTGACACAGGCATCTGAGGACTCACATAAGGGGATACTGGGCTACACTGAGGACCAAGTTGTCTCCTGCAACTTCAAAAATACCTCCTACTCCTCTACCTTAGATGCTATGGCTGACATTGCTCTTAAAGACAACTCCGTAGAGCTCATTTCATGTTATGGCAGTGAAGTTGACTACAGCAACAGGTTGGTGAACCTAATGACATATAGAGATTCCAAGAATAAGAAGTCCAGAACAGCCACTCTACCAAGGACAGAAAGCAAGAGAGAGCTGCTGCTGCTGAGGAGTCCTATCCCAACCATGCTCCAACACTGAGCATCTCCCTCACAGTTTCCATCCCAGACCCTACAATAATGTGAGGGACTAGGGAGTCATGTTCTTTGAATACCATCAAGAGTTCATACCCCACATAAAAGTAGATAAGTAATAACCCCCTCCAAAAAAAAAAAAAAAAAAGAATCTAAGAGAAAGAGGCAGATGACTAAAAAGAATCATGTCTTTCTGAACAGTGAGCAACATATGAAGTCACATTGTTTTTTTTTTGTTTGTTTGTTTGTTTTTTTGAGACAGGGTTTCTCTGTGTAGCTCGGGTGTCCTGATCACTCTATAGACTAGGCTGGCCTCGAACTCAGAAATCCACCGCCTCTGCCTCCCAAGTGCTGGGATTAAAGGCATGCGCCACATCCGCCGGGCCTGAAGTCACATTTGTTATGATAGCATAAGCTCAAGTCAGACTAAATTCCAGAGTAGAAGAGGGTGGGAATAAGAACCAAGCCCCAACCCTAGCCAAGGGGCTATTAGTAATAGCTGCTGTGAGTAATATGCAAACATGCAATTGATTTAGCAGGCAATTTCACCTATACCAAATCATTTATAACAGTAAAATGAAAACTTAGGTTAACCTCAAAATACGGACATTAGATGCCTTTGTTAATGACAACTCCTCCAATTTGAAAAAAAAAAAAACCTACAAGTAGGTGGTTAGACAAAATGTGAATGTCACAATATATATAACTACTCAATAAAAGAGAAGAAATGCAAGACACACAGGAAAATTATTTACAGTTAAACGGTACTCCTAAAATGCTGTATCCTTGATAGTCCATTGTATTTATAAGATATTATGACATTCAAAAATTATTAAGTAGAGGATAGATTAATAGCATATGTTAATATTAAGAAGAGAAAAATTGGGTCCATTGTATTTATAAGATGACATTCAAAAATTACTAAGTAGAGGACAGATTAATAGCATGTATTAATATTAAGAAGAGAAAGATAGGGAGAATATGAATGTGACTATGAAAGGTAGTATCCTCACTGCGAATTTTAGCTGAAGTTCTCCCATCTGGCTCCCTGTATCATCTGCTGAGACACATCAACTGATTGACCATTTGTCTACTCCACTGTTGTTCTCAGAGTCAAGTTCTTCACAGATATTCAGTCTCATGCTCTAACCCCTGCTGATCCATGGCGTGAATGTACTGAGTACAGCTAATCACAGTTTAGGGTCATTATTCTCTTTTTGCCACTTCCTTACTACAAGTAAAGGTCACTTGTGAGATGAGCAACTAAAACCCAAAACAATTTTTTTTCTTAGAACAAACTTTGCTAAAGGATAGGAGATGGAGCTCAGAATGGATGGATTCTAATTAGAAGAAATTGTAAGGAATAGGGGTGATATCAATACAGTACATATACATGCAATTAAAAATAAAAAAAGAATATAACAAACATGAAATTAAAATAAAAATACTAAAAACATAATGCTTTAAAGGAATCACAGTCAGGATGCATGGGTTCTTCGTAGATGATGTCCCCAACTCCTTATTGGCAGCTAGAAGAGTAACGGATTTGGCTCTCTTTGAGGCCCATAATGGAACAAAGCCTGGTTTAGCTTTAAATCCTAACTCCCCACACATTCTTCCTTCTCATTGTTGCCCTGGAATTAAAAATTTACAAAATTACCTCAGCATGAGTAGGGCTGGTACAAGGCTAAGCCAGAAACACTCAGTCATAGATGGGGGAGAGGATCATGAAAATCCACACCCATGGGATGTAGATTGCAGTCAAGAGCTGCAGAGGCAGAGGCAGTCATTGTCTGCAGCCATGTTTCTTAACCTGTGGATTGTGACACCATTGGAAGTCACATATTAAATATCCTGAATACCATATATTTACATTATATTTAATAACTGTAGCAAAACTACAAGTATGAAGTAGAAACAAAATAATTAACTGTTGGGGGTCACCGCAGCATGAGGAAGTATATTAAAGAGTTGAAGCATTAAGGTTGACAACCAGCCAGGCGGTTGGTGGCACACCCCTTTAGTTCCAGCACTTGGGGGCAGAGGCACTCGGATTTCTGAGTGCGAGGCCAGCCTGGTCTACAGAGTGAGTTCCAGGACAGCCTGGGCTACACAGAGAAACTCTGTCTCGAAAAACAAAACAAAACAAAAAAAAAGGTTGACAACCACTGGTCTACAGTGATGTAGCCCATGGTAAGTTACCCATTGTGGTAATTTGAATAGGTTGGACCCCATAAAATCATGCTTGGCCCTTGGGGAGTGGCATTATTAGGAAATGTGCCCTTGTTTAAGTAGGTGTGGCTTATTAGAGAAAGTATGTCCCTGTAGGGGTTGGCTTTGAGATCTCTATGCTCAAGCCTGTCTAGTGTGATCCAGATCATCCTCCTGGATGCCTAAAGAAGACAGTCTCCTTTCGGCTGCCTTTGGATCAAGATGTTGTTCTCTCAGCTCCTACAAAGTCAAGTCTGCCTGCATAATGCCATGCTGTCCAACTTAATGATAATGGACTGAACCTTTGAAATTAAAACCCAGCCCAGTGAAATGCTTGCCTTTGTAAAAGGTGCATTGGTCATATTGTCTCCTCATAGCAATGGAAACCCTAAGACTCCTATAATCCCATAGACAGCTTCACATTTATATTCTTCTCAGAAGCCATACTTAGCTTCAGTAGGTCTCAAAGTACACACACATACACACACACAGACACACACATAACAAAGTGAGATGGGAAAAATGAGATGGGAACTTAGTAGGAGAAGCAAGTGGATGGGTGAGTGGTAGGAATGGTAGAAAGGTAAGAGAGAGCAAAGGGATAATTGTTACAGTGTTGTATTATTTACATACATGTAAGAAATTATTACAGTATAAATTAATTTAAATACTTAAATCCTCTGTGTTGCCACTCTTCGTTTTCATAACAACTGTTTATGTAGATGGAATAGAAAATATTGCTTATGATCCTAAAATTGAAACAATATAAACTTTGTTATGTACATTTAATATTGTAAAGAAAAGAAAACAAAGTAGTCCAGACATGTGAGAAGTAGCTCTTTAAGAACAACCTTTACATAAACACTAACAACAAAAACGTGGAGAAATAAAGCTGAATAAAATTGATAAAAGAAAATCTGAAGCTATTTAAAGAAGCATTATACAGCTGTTGTTCCTTTCCATACTAAAATGCAATATTAACTATAACTACCAATCACTGCACAGTCATTCAAGTGCATTAGCCATGGAAGAGAGTAATAAATTTAGCTCCAGCTTGTTTCTTGTATTGAGTTACTTACTAATGTTAGTGGCAGTGGAATTACTGTGATCAAATGAACACATTTATGTGCACCTGTGTAATTTAAGTGAGATGTTAAATCACAAAATGTAAACAACTGTGTGTGCTATTTGTCAGAAACTTCTAGGGAAAATTGTCAACCAGAACTTTATTGTGGCTCTGAAAAATCAGTGCATGCAGCTAGAACTAGCAGCAGGCTTCCAATTTCCATAGCAGGCTTTACTCTGTTAAGGTGTCTAGGCTCTGTTTTGACTAGTTATACTCTTCTTCAGGTGGATCATGTAGAGAAAGTGATTTAACTTAAGGATCCTAACCTGTTAAAATATACTCAGCTTTTTCTTTTTCATATCAAAACAGATTGCTCAGCCATGCATGCCGTTGCATGACTGTGATTCAGAGATGTACAGGAGAAGTTTCTGAGATCAAGGTCATTCTCAGCTACACAGCAAACTAAATGCCAGCCTAACCTATGGAAAACTCTAAAAATGAGCAAACAAGAACAATCAGTAATGTGTTCATCTATAGCAATGCTATATATATAACAGAAATATATATTATATAATAGAAATATACAGGAGAAGTTTCTGAGATCAAGGTCATTCTCAGGTAAACAGAAAGCTAAATGTCAGGCTAACCTATGGAAAACTTTGAAAATGAGCAAACAAGAACAAACAGTAATGTGTTCATCTATAACAATGATATAAATATATATATACATATGATATATGTGTTAGACATGCAACACAACGCAGTGTAGAACAGAAGCAGTTGAAGAGCTTAGAACCATAAGTTCCCAGCTGCTATCATATGCAAAGAATAGCTTTGGAATTAATTGTATAAGATTTAGAGGAAAACCATGAGATTTTTCTGAACTGTAGTTGACTATAATAGTAATCAATAAATAGAAAACATTAGAAAAAGATCATTTAACTCTTCAGTATCCCAGAAACAATAATTTTATATGAAACTTATGTGAGTGGAGGAAAGTAGCATTTAGAAAACTACTTGTTTTACATTTTGAAGTTGATTTTTCAAGAATAAAAGAGGCAACCAGGCAAGCTTCTGGAAAATAATTCATGTCACAGAATTATTAGCTCAAAACAATAAGACTAAACTTAAAAATTAACTAAATTAAATCTTCTAGTTTCTTTTATATGGTACAAACTGGAATATAGAAATGAATAAAGAAGAGAAATTCTATTTTGTGAAAAATTGTAAATCAAGAAGAGGAAAGTGTTTTGCCTGTTTGAAAGAGATAATTTTAAAAAAAACAATCTAGAATAATTATTTGATAATAACTTAATTCACAAACATGGTTAATTCTCAAAACCCAAGACTTTAAAAGATTTTATAGTCTGAGAAAAAAACAAGTAATTTGTAAAGATTGTTTTAAAAACATTGAATTGTAGCAAGTGTATATACAAATGTAGTTCTCTCTCTCTCTCTGCCTTCTCTCTCTCTCTCTCTCTCTCTCTTATATATATATATATATATATTTATATATATATATATATACATATTTATGCATCATATATGTATATCATATGTGTGTATATATGATTATAAACACAAACTTTGAATTTTTTATTTATATTTTGTACTGTATAATTACATAAACAGATTGTTCAAAGAGTACATAGACACAATGTTATAGTTATATTTTGAGATTGGTTAGGACACAAAATTATAAGTGCATTGTAATTTAAGGTATATAACAAAAATTACACTCAAAGATACAATCCAAATGCTGGCACTGGTTGTCTTTTAGCCTTTGGTTTCTTTTCTCGTTATTTTCAATAATTTCTGAAAGAGCAATTTTCACTTCATAATAAGGCTAATTAAGCTTAAGGGAATATTACAACATAAGCAAAATGTTTTGCTTATATTTTTTTCTTTCAGTGTTGGAGACTATACCTAGCAGTTTAGAAACAGAATGTAAACTTCAAACTACTTGGCTATCTGTTCAGAAAATTCATAAAATATGACATTCATTTCATTAAAATGTACCTAGAAATAAGCCACAAAATAAATATGCTGTATCACAGGAATGAAAATTTTAAGCGTGAGATATTTAAAATAATTTAATGTGTTTTTAAATACACTTAGTGTTTGAAACCCTTCCACCAAACATTCCCTTTTATTTACTACTCATGAAGCTCCAAGTTGAAACATCTTCCTGGGATGTCATTTGACAAATGTGCCAATAACTACAGAAATCTCAGCAAAATTCAAGGAAACAATAAAAAATTTGCAGCATGATTTAATTGTGAGAGCATTCATTTTATATACTGTGCTTCTTTTTAATTAAAATTGAAATGCAAGTGTCAAAAATACTAGAGTGCACAGCCAATGGTGGTATCATCAAAAGAATGAAAATTATATGTTCTCTGTTGATCCTGAACCCTTGGAGCTCTCAGAGACTGAATCACCAACCGTGGAGCATACCTAGTCTACACAGATCTAGCTCCATGGGCTGGACCTAGGCCTCCCTGCACATATGTTGTAAATGTGCAGCTTGGTTTTCATGTAGGTCTCAAACATCTGGAATGGGGGCTATCCCAAAACATGCAGCCTGTATATGGAGTATGGTCTTCTAGCTGGGTGCCTCATCTGGCCTCAATGGGAGAGGAAGCACCTAGCCTCTCAGAGACTTAAAGTGGCAGGGTGGGGGATACAGGAGGAGAGGGGTACTCAGAAAACAAGAGATGGGGAAGGATTGTGGGAGGGGTGACTGGGATGGGTTATAAAGTGAATAAGCAAAAAAATAAAATTAAAAAAGAAAAAAAAGAGAAAAAAAATTATATGTTCATAAAATTGATGATTTTTAGATGTCCTTCAGGTCTATCTGCTTTTTGATGTTATTTAACTCAAATGTTTCTGTTTAAGTTTTTTTCTGATAATGTGATATTGATGTCACTCACTATCACTATTTTGGGACCAATTTGTGATTTTAGAAAAAGAAGTGTTTCTTTTATGAAATTGAGTTCCTATGCCTTTGTTCTAAAAATGTTTAGGATTGTAATATCCTCTTGGTGGATTTTTCTTTTAATGTGTTTACAGTGTCTTTACCCATCTATTTTGATTGGTTTGGATTTGAATATATCTTGTTAAATATTAAAATGGCTATGCTTGCTTGCTGTTTGATTCCTTTTTTAAGAAAATCTTTCCATCTTTTATCCTGATGTAATATCTGTGCTTGTTTGTGATATGTGTTTCTTGGATGCAACAGAATGATAAATCATGTTTTTTATCTAATCTTCTAATTTGCATATTTTTAATGTGGAAGTGGGACCATTAATAATAAGAGTTATTATTGAACACAGATTATTAATTCTTATTATTTTGTTGCTGTGGTGCTTTCCTTCCCTCTTTGTGTTAACTGTTTTCGGATTATTTATTCTGTTGCTTTTGTGTAAGTAGTTAACTTTTTCTTCAAACTGAACTTTTCCTTTTAGTTCTGTAGAGTTGATTTGGCAGACAGAAATTGCTTAAATTTTGTTTTTATTGTGGAATGTTTTTCTTTCTCCATTAATTGATTATAATTGATAGTTTTGTTAGGTATAGTAGTCTGGCCTGGCACGTGTGGTCTCTTAGAGTTTGTAGAACATCTGTCCAGGTCCTTTTGATTTACAAAGTCTCTTGAGAGTCAGGTTTTATTCTAATTTGCCTGCCTTAATGTGTGAGTTGGTCTTTTTCCTTTAGATTTTTTAATATATTTTCTTTCCTTTGTATATTTGGTGTTTAAATTATTATGTGTCATGGGCTACTTCTTTTTTTGACTGTGCCTAACTGATGTTCTATGTGACCCTTGCACTTTAATAGGCATTTTTTAAAAAGTTTCCTTCTCTGATTATGTTAAAAATTATTTCTGTACCTTTAATCTGAATTTCTTCTTCCTTTATACCTATCATTTATAGGCTTAATCTTTTTTATAGTCTTCTATATTTCCTGCAATTTGTGTGTGTGTGTGTTCAGACTTGTTTTTTGGTTTTGAGGAGGTGTGTATGTCTGGTGTGTGTGTTTTAATTTTGACTACACTATACATTTCTTCTTCTTTATCTTCAAAACCTAAATCTCTTTTTTTAATATATATATATATTTTTTTAGTTTGTTGATACCTCTGAACCTTTGCTTGACTTCCTGAGTTTTCCATTTCAAGCATTATATCAGTTTGACTCTTCTATACTAGTCATCCTCCCTTTTTTGGTTAAATTCCACTATCTTTTCTTGATTTGCTTTCCTTATTTTATTCAATTCTGTTTGATGATCATCTCTGAGACATTTATTCATCTCAACTTTGAAGTCCTTAAACATACGCATGATTGGTCTTTTAAAGTCCTTTTCTTATGGTACAGCTAAATTGTTTTTCTCAGGACCTAGCAAAATAAGATTTCTTAAGTAGGCACACTTTCTGAGTTGTACATATTTGTGCTTTTACGCTGTTATCTAGATACTTGGAAATATAATCTTTGTGGTGCTTCTTTGTATAGATAGATAAATGGTCTAACCTTTGTTGAATGGGTGCTTCCTTCTTTGGTTCCTGTTACCACAATCTGATCCTTTCTAGACAAAAAGACTGTTTTGTTTTCAGTCTTTGATTAGGCTCAATTTTAGTGTTTAAATAGATATTTTCAAAGGAAATATACGGCTTTCTTTATTCTTTATTCATTTAAAATTGAAAATGAGTCTGATCACTGAGCCTCATGATCTACAAGTGTTGTCACTGGTACCAACGTTCTCTCTGGCTTTACTGCATTTGCTATACAAGTCATTAAAAGAATACATAGGTATAAACTGAATTAAGAACCTGAGATGGCTAGTTTTGAATGTAAAATTGACACAGTTTTCAACCACTTGAGAAAGAACTCTCAGTATAGAATTGACTAGGTTAGGTGGGCTTATAAAGGATTATTGATTTATAGTTAATTTTGGTGGGAAAACTCACCCTAAATGTGAGCAGTACCATATCACTGGCTGGAATCTGGACTAAATAAAACAAGAAAATAAGTTGATCTTTGGTATACATACATTAATTTATTGTTCTCTACTCTAAACGGGGTATCTAATGTAAATCATTGCTCTCAAATTCCTTCAATATTAATACCCTTATATTAATAGACTGTAACCTCCAGATACGAACCAAATAATCTCTTTCTCCATTAATCTGCCGTTTTAAGAGCCAGACATAAAACATAAAACAAACCACTATTCCTCTATCAAAATGTGCTGAAGAGAGCTACAATAATGATTCCATTTTAATAGTGTTCACTGCTATATAGGCATTAGAACTAGAATAAGACTACAAACAGCCATGTAACTAGTCAAGCCTCCCTTCATGTAAGCAATCTCAGGTCTGAGGGTGGAGACAAGGAGAAAGAGGAAAGCTGGATCTCACTGCCCTCAAGGCTCACTAAGAAAACAAAAGCTCCAGACTAAGATACAAACTAAAAGTACTGACAATGACCTTGTCTAAAGCTAGTAAAAAGGAAATGATACAAGAAACCTGACTTCCACTTCTGAAATTCATGTGTTGAAAAAAAATTTCACTATTTGAGAAATACTATTTTTACTAAAAATGGGCAAAATGAAGATCAAGAAGAGAAATATTAGAGTAGAATAAGTTCAAACTGGAAGAGAAATTGTGTGATGGAAGTAGCAAGGGGGTGGGAAGGAGCAAAATAAGAATAAGAGAAAAACATTTAGAATTTTACTATCTGGTGATTTGACTAAACAACATTAAGACAGAATTTAAAGGTAAATGCTGCATACATAAGGTGGGACAGTTCCAGTCTAGAAGTACCAGATCACAAGGCCAAACTCGCATTACTGCATGTGGGATGGAAAGGTTGTCGGTCAAAGATGACACAGAAACATTCAAATTAGTGTAGGTTTTACTATCCCTCTGATTTTTCCACCAGAACAATTCTGTAAGCCTCTATTGCTGAAAAAAATACCACATACCTTGGATGCAAAGTATAGAGAAATCATACTGGGACTTAGCTGGAAGGTTCCTCCCTGCTGTTCATTTTCATAGTACCAGATGGTGCTATGCAGGCTGCTTCTGGTGGAGTAAAGGCATCAACGGATCAACAGTTTTATCCAGCTGTGAACTTTGTAAACTACAGTATCAACTAGTCAGGCAAGTTGGTCCAATAATGGCTGGGGAGTAGGGGAGCCTATTACTTTATTTTAGCTGAACTTATAAGCCATCCACTAACATCTAATTATCCACATTTGCTCCCAAACAAAGGTTGCTCTCAACCTTAAGAAGTCATTCCTTGCTGTGAGTAAATGACAATGCAAACATATAGCTGTACAAGATGCTGAGACTAAAGAATGTTTGAAGGCTCATCTCTTAACAAGACATATCAATCCCTTGAGGCTCAGGTAACATTAAAGGAAAAGGGGCAAAGAGAGTAAAACAGTCAAAATGTAGAGAGAAAAATGTGTTTTTTTCTAAACATATCCCAGTCAAGGAAATCAAAAATTCATAGCATTGTTTCCTATTGACACCGGGCTCATAGGAATACATCCCTCTTTATAGTCATTTATGGGTGGAGAATTGTCTTACAAGATCTTACTACTTGCTAACAGGATATTTGTCTAGAACTCACACCTCTGGTCATGTCTATGCAGCTATGTACGGAGAGCTTTACCTGAGAGTGGAGGGCATACCCTAAGTGTGAATGGCACCATCCCATGCAGTAAATAAGAAAAAAACTGGGAAAATGAACTGAGCATCAACTAGCTACCTAACAAAGTCTCTAAGAGGCATTAGATTACTGCTGAATTAAGATATTAACAACTGTAACAAGAATTTCTACCACATTGTTAATGCCTAATAATCTTTATTATCTCTGGTTGAACAATGATGAATATAAGTAACTTTTTAAGTATACTCATTAAATTTTTTGTTTGTTTAATCAAATTAATTCCATTAGTTTTATTCATATACACTTTTTATATTTTATTTCTTATTTTATCACAATTAAAACTAATTACATTATTTTCTCTCTTCCTATTCCTCCCTCCAACCCATTTCCTGTACCTGATTGATGTCTTTCAAATACATGGCCTTTTTTTATCATGTGTGAAACAGTACTCTTAATTTAAATGTTTCTATAGAGCAAAACACAGGCATGTTTCACACAAACACATACACACACACACACACACACACACACACTACACACTAGTCTGAATCAGGGAATGCTAAACCATTATTCACAAATAAATAAATATGTAACATATTTCCTGTAGTTTATAATCTTAAATCCAAAAAACAAGTAATTCTGGGAACGTATATTTTCTGTTTTACACAAGAGAAAATGAGACTCAGAAGTGTGAAATTGCTTCAGTGAGGTTGGCACCCAAGAGAGGCATTGTTGAGATTACACCCTATCATACTCTCCAGTTGGGCACAGCTGAAGTTTCATGTCCAGCACTGTTTTGCCCTCTACCTTTCCAAACCTCTGGTCATCCCCACAGAGAATAAGGACAGGAAAACCTTTTCTATGCCATGTGGGAATTTATAAAACAATTGACTCAAATGTTTCACGCTGCTCCTGTGTCTGCAGCTTGCTTTAGAAGGTCCACTGGTGTTGATTGTGATGGCAGAAGGGAGCATTCGTATATAAACATGTTCACGGGGATGGAAGCCACAGGTAATGCGAAATGTCAGGATGTGTGCTCAATAAACTACATCAGTAAAATAATTTGCCTTGAAATTTTAAATATGCAAAATGTCAATAGAGGTATGAATAAATGTGATAAATAAAAATATACTAATTTTAAAATAAAGGTTCAGCAGAGTATATAATACTCTCTACCTGTGCATTTTAGTAAAGAAAAAAAAAACCTGCAATTTCCTGTAGTAGAGACATTATTATTTTAAATGTTTTATATTTATAAAATTTAAACCTAAGGAAAAAAAATCATAGAATAAAGAATATCAAAAATGTTCAGCTCATGTGAAATAAAAAACTGAATGTTAGTGAAATAGGGTAACTGAAAGTATTTGAAAATATATATAATATATATAATATTATATATATTTTATATTTAGTTTATATTATATCTCAGTTTGTGTTGTATGTGTGTATATATGTGTGTAAAAGAGGGAGTATGTTTGTGTGTGTGTTTAAAAGAGGCAGGGTGTGTGTGTGTGTGTGTGTGTGTGTGTGTGTTTATCTTTTACCACCTAGGAAATGTAAGGCTTAGAAGAGAATGGGAGGTTAATAAGAAATTAAAAAAAAATTCGAACATAGCATGCCAACAATGTATTTAATTTTTATTCTCATCTTCTAACCAATATATGGAAATTACTTCTTTTGGCAGAAGCAATTTCTTTTTTGGCCTGATCAAAGTAAAAAAAAAAAAATCCCTGCATGTTTAAATCCATTTTAAACTTCAAAGGACAGAATAGCCTTGGTGTTGGCTTGGTTCTTGCAAGCAGTTGGGTAAATTGACTATATAATGAGTCCTTGGCTGTCCCTAACCAAAACTTTGTTGGACAGGTTCATTTACAATCCTCAAACAGAATGACCTTCCATCTGGCTTAATGGCCCCTGGATTGTTGCAAATGCGACCTGACATTTCCTTATGGGTAAGTTATTAAATTATATCACAGAACACAATAACATAATTTGGTTTCAGAGCCTAAGTGAAAGTGATCATCCTGCAGATTAAGATGTAAAATTCCTTTGCAAAATTAAGTTATTCATAATCTGATGCATACCCCCTTGTTTTGTCTGCCATATAATAGAATTACTTTCCACAACACAGAAGCTGCAAATATTGATGATGCTGACAGAACAAAAACAGCAATTGGAGGGAGAGAGGGAGAGAACCTTCAAGGCGGGTGACTGACTTTTGCTGTTACATTTCTGCAGGAAAATCACCTGTGATTTTTGCTTTTATTACCTAATGAATTGATCCATTAAGCAGTGTTTCTGTCTTTTTACTAATAGTATTAGACACACTTAACACTGTGAACTGCTATTCCTTAATTCATTCTGAAATGTCTGCCTGCAGATGACTAACACTAATATATTTTTAAATTGGGAGTGTCTTCTGGTTAGCTGCTTTAGAACTTGGGAGTTAGCAAAAAGTAAACCAACATCTTACTTGTTATTCTGCCAGATTTTAAAATAAGAACCTTTGTCCTTCTAATAATCTGGATGAGTTTCAAACAATAAATTAAAAAAGAAGCAAGATGTATTTTAACAACTATACAAAATGCAAAATATCTCTGAGTCAGAATATCTCTGAGTCGGATGGTTTTGCCTTCAGGAAAGCAACACTAAAGGTAGGATCTGCCAACATGAAGTAGAATTCTATTCTAATAAAGAGACTCTTTCTGCACATTTTGCAGTAAAGAAGTTTTATGCTCTCATGTTTAGTTTTGAAGTAGCATTACCTCTCTGCCCAAAGCATCCACCTTTATTCTGCTTCTTCCTTGGTGCTATTTGTCATTCACCAGTTTATATGGAATACTCATTTAAGATACTTTTGGTTGCCCTATACATGTCTAGGCTTTGTAAAGATTATTATAGCTATAGAAATAATGACAACAACAATAATGCCAAATAAATCAATAAAATACAAGGTCTCCAATAGCAGAGACTATTTTATTCATCTATATCCTAGAGTATTTTCAATGTACTGAAATATACTAGGAATGCAGTAACTATCTGTGAACCACTAGGTCCATATTCTTGCTAAATGGCTAAGATTTCCTTAGTTAATAAGCATTATTTTCCCTTTAAAGTAAAGAAATGTAGTCATATATATGTGGAGTGAAAATTTCTGGTTTCTTTGGAGACTCAGTTGTGTCATGTGATGTTTTTTCTAGAAACTGTCTAATGATAGAATGTTTTTCCTGAAGTAGACACATAGGAGGATGTTTTGCTGAGAACAGACATGTGATGTTTTACTGGAAGCAGTCTCGAAAGGGGGAATTTGATGTTTTTCTAGAGTCACTCTTGAGGACATGGGATGTTTGGAAAGGGTATAATCATATCCCAACAGAGAGTGGATGACACTGTGTGGTATTGGTTTACCTTACTATTCTTTGTTGGTCATTTTTTGTTATGACCTCTTAGAGGGAAATGCACAAAAGACCTGGTGGTGTTCTGGTGGCTTCTTGCCACTTTCAAGGATTCAGGTGATTGGCAAAGCCTCGAGATTTCTTCTGGATCAAACTTCAGTTGCTGACTTTAGAATGGTGTTTGTTTGGTGTATGGAGCTGCTGCTGCTGATTAGTGTGAACTGAACTGCTGATATCCTGACAATGCAGATTTGATTCACTGCAAAGAACTATTCCTAGGTTCACATTCTCCTTTGCCCCATTAACCTTTCCATTCCTCCACCTCTGGTGGGTAGTGGGCTTGAAGGGAAATTAAAGCATTTAAGTACACTTAACAAAATAGGATTAGAAAAATATAAGCCTAGAGATATATACAATTATATTTCAGTGGTCACTGGAGTCAGTACATGACCAATTGAGCATTGGAATCAGATAGCAAATTCCACAGCCTGTCCTATGAGCAGGGATCATGTATGAAGCCACCTGCAAAGGAGACATTCAACAGGAAGCCTCCTGGGTCCTCTTTCTATATGTATGAGGGTGTTTTGTAGGCAAATTTTTTATCATCTCCAGATTTGATAGATTTCAAGAAGTTTCAGCAAGTTTAAAGGAGAAAACAGTTCAAGTCAATGAGAACTAATCAGTTTACTTAAGAAATATCATTTACACACCAGTGATGCTATCAACATTTAGGTTTTTCACATCTGTCTTCCAATGATATCACTTATAGCTTTAATTCTCAGACTAAAGTTAATTTGCTGTGTAAACATTTCCTCATTTCCCAATATTTAGCAGTCCATGCATCTTTTAATCTAATTTGGTTGTATCCTTAAAAATCCAAAATTTGCATCAGGGCAAAAATATCAAACTTATTTGAACTCAAAGAAAGTTCAAATATCAAACTTATCTGAACTCAATATCAAACTTATTTGAACTCAAAGAGACTGTACCCAATGATGATTATTTTTCTTCATTTATCAATAAATTATTGAATAACCCAATTTCCACCAATAGTTTATTTCCTTTCCCAGACCTTTCACACTTACACACTGGCTTTATCCCTATCCCTTTTCCTTTCTCTCCCCCTGTCATGTGGTATTGTTTTTACTTTATTTTGGGCGAGGATCTGTAATGCAGTCAATGACCACAAACTCAGTGGTGCTCACTGCATAAGATAAATACATAGGGGATCCAGGGTTTTACTATATTTTATGATTTCTATGTGTTTTTCTGCAGTATGGGAGAGGATCCTAATGAGTATCCAATAAATGTCAAAGATTTTAAAATTATGCTGTTGAAAGCATGCAATTCATTTACATAATGAAATGTAGCATTATCTATGAAATTATTTAGAAAACCTGTAGAACAGGGATTGTAAACAATATTTTACAGGTGAGTAGCTAGTCTTTGTTGAAAATGTCACCCCATCTACTCACAATACTAGGCCAGGAAGATCAAACAAAGCGGTTTACTAAGGAAGTTCAATGTCAGCTGAGCAATATTAGCGATGTCCTACTTGAATAATAACTACAAAAGGCTGTGTGTAGAGCACTCATTGAGGCCAGCATGAAGAATGGTGGAAAGTAAAAAAAAAAATTCGTCATATTTCAAATTTATGAAAAGACTGCTCAATCAAAATAACACACTTTAAAATCTTAGAGGATGAGTAAAGAAAAGAAAAAGCACACACTGACTTTTCCTTTCATATTTTTAAATGAAGTGGGATATCTCATTCACTTGTAACACATCTCTTAATTGCTTCATTATATTTTTATAGAGCACCTGAACTGCTTGGAAGCAGTTTAATTAAAATGCTGCTTGTTTTATAGTTAACAGAAATGCAAAAAGCATATATCCTGCAGCACAATCAATCATATTTTTCTCTGCTGCAGACTCAAAGTCAGTAGTGCGCAAGCAGATTAATAAGGCACGGAAACAGTTGAGCGCCATCAGAATTTAGATGTGTGCATCTTCCTAGACCCAAGCCTCCTGTGAATGTTACCATAATCTTCCCTTGAATCCATTGCAGCATTTAATGAGTCGCTGGCTAGACATATTTTGCAGTCTGACTATATATTCACTAGTTTTGTACGCTGTGGGAGGAGGAACATTTTCAGCAAAGCATTTATCAGTAGGCACAAATTCTCATTGTATTTAAAGTTAGTTTCCTTACTACTTTCAGTAGAATTTATTGGGAAACTAAAAGACCTAGTGTTGAGTCTTCTGTCAAGACAGCTGTGTTTGGTAGGCTTGATTGAATGTCTTATTTATCTGTGCTTATTTCTCTTTCTAAACAAAATAATTCTTCACTAGAGATAGGTTATATGATATACATTTGTATGTCTATGAATAAACACTTAAAATCAGAGAAAACAAAGGGACAAAATTAAAGTGGTTTTATAGTAGAAAACAGTTCTTGAGCTACATAAAAACACTAAGTAACCAGTGGCATAACTTTTAAAGTATCTATGTAGCCTACCATGGCACCTTTTGCAAAGGTCTTTTACTGTTTTAATGCAAAGCAAAACAAACAAACAAACAAAATGCTAAAGCCCCAAACTCCATCTTCTGAACCATAATTATCTTTTTCTTTCACTGAAGACATAAAGGCAGTGAACAGTAAGCAGATTTGGAAAGAACAACTACCTACATTTTTCATTTTTCTATTTACAATTACAAAGTAAGTTCCAAGTTCTTAATGTTTTATACCAGAAACTGGGGACTTTTAAAATCTTTTCTAGTGTTTACTTAAACCTGTAATGAAGCACTTGGTCAATCACATCTTGAAATATGTCCTAAGCATTTCTATTTCTGACACAGCTGAGATCTGGTTTGATAAGTTTAGACATCACAGTTAAAGGTCAGATATAGTTGTAATGTATAGAATATAAGTGGATATAAATAATGTGATCCCAAGAGTGAGAGAGATTTTGATATTAAAATATGTAGATTATGAAGCAACATTCATGAAATTCTTTGACCAATACAACATTGTGTCAAATGTTCTGTTATTAATAATTGTATCAGTCTGATTTATTAAAAATGTCATTCTGCAAGGAGACTCACAGTGTGATGGCAGTATCAGGTGTAAATAGTAAACAGCCCAAATATTCTGGAGCTGAATTTCAAGAATTATAAAATAAAATGTTAGAAGTAATATCACTAAATATCCTCCTCTCCCATCCTTCTAAAAAAATACATACATTCATATATACAACATTAAGACACACAAACTACTGGGACAGAATTCATCAGAAGAGAAGGAAAGATGTAAAATACATTAGACAAAGGATTCATGGTTATTTTCCAATTCCAGAATAACTGAACATTACAGATAGCATCTCCAGGTGCTCAAGTAGTTGTCTGGGAAGAAAGATTAACCCTACCAGTGGATAGAATGGCAACCAGGAAAATGTATCCATACAGTGAGGAAGACCAAGTGGGAACACAGCAGAATAGGCTAGAGGGACCAAATTATAATAAGTCTTAGCAGGAATCAATTGATGATGGACAAATAAAGGAAGAATTGCAGAACTTCCAGAAGCACAGTAGTCTTACAACATTCTTGACAACTGATTTCTGACCTTCAAAACTATAGAAAAATACATTTTTTTAAATTGGCAAGCAATTTTATTGTATAAGTGTTACAGTTGTCCCACCTGACATATACAGTCAGCTCATATATTTGTTTCATAGTTGCTGTGCATTAAAATGAATCTTCACATATACACAAAAATGCTATAGTTTGAGTAGTATGACTGAATTTGGTTGTTAACTTTTAATAACACACTACCCCCACACACAGAAAAACAAATATATATATATATATATATATATATATATATACACACAACACACAAAAATACATATACATCATATACATATACATTTGCATATGCATATACATTATAATATATATATCAACTGCAGACAACCTGAGGTCATTTACTGCAGCATTCGAGTCATGTGTTGCTCTTTCAAATGTTGTGAGACACACCCTCTGATGTTACCACCTATTCTCAGTACTCTCTCTGCACCTTCACTCTGCCCTGTAGAGGATCTTAAACAGATGAGGACAGTACAGTCCAGCTGTGCTGGGAGCTGAAACCTTACATTTTCAAGTCATGATCCTCTCAGCTCATGCTGAGCAACTTCATTTCTCTGTTCACTCATTCAGAATTGTATTGCTGAAGTCTTACTCATAGTCTCTCATAATCTTCCTTTCTTTGATGGCATCATATAGCAGGTCAACACCATATGATTCTGTGGCTCCTACTAAACAGCTTTGATTTTCTCTGGTTTTGCTTTACCATTTTTTTTTTGAGCACTATAAAAAGCATCAATATTTACTTCTGTTTTTCATAGTAAAATTTTCACTCAAAGGTATCTAAATCCAGCTATTGTGTTAATCTGATCATAGTTCATGTTGCAAAACAATTTGTCAACATCCAACTTACTGTTGTTACTTTTTGTGGGCCAACAAATAGAAATGATGAAGAGAACCAATCTGTGTGTGCTTCCACTTTGACTTGAGTAAAAGTTTACATGTTGCTTCATTTTACACTCAAAACAATAGTCAAAATTCTGAGTACTTTATGTTGTACAACTTATCTTAAACAACTCTATAGACTTACAAATATATTCTTTTTATTCTTTAGGTAATATATTTACTAATTTTTTTGACATTCCATACATGCATATAGTGTACTTTTCTCTCATCCATTTCTACCAAACACTCCAAGTTTTCCCAGGACGTACCTGCCCATCTCAAAAAGGCCATGAATTTGAAAGGAAATCTTGGGGTAACTCTAACCAAACAAGTGAAAGGTCTGTATGACAAGAATTTCAAGTCTCTCAGGAGAAAAAAATCAAAAAAGATCTCAGAAAATAGATCTCCCATGCTCATGGATTGGTAGGATTAGCATAGAAAAATGACCATCCTACCAAAAGTCATCTACAGATCCAACACAATGTCCAATAAAATTCCAACTCAATTCTTCAAAGACATGGAAATAGCAATTCTCAGTTTCATACGGAAAAAACAAAAAACACAGGATAGTGAAAACAATTCTTAACAACAACTAAAAAAGAACTTCTGGGGAAACCACCACCCCAGACCTCAAACTGAACTACAGAGCAATAGTGATATAAACTTCATGGTATTGATATGGAGACAGACAATTAATCATGGAATGGATTTGAAAACCCAAAGCAATGTACTTCTGTCTTAGATTGATAAGACTCCGTGCAGAATCTTACCCTTCCTTGGTGTGCCAGCCTGTTAATTTGATAGCTCTGTCTGGGATCCATTTTCAGGTTAAAGCCATGTACTTTGGCTGCCAACATGTTGATATGTTAAAGACAAACTTTAACACAATGGGCAGGAATAAAAGTATTCCCAGGACAAAAAGGGCTAGCATGATCAAACTATATATGCCATTCTTGAAGCTTGACCAAAATAGAAATACTGACCTCAGGCCATGGGTAATTTAATCTGTAAAATAAAATGTTATGTGTAGTATCTACCACATCAACACTCAGCAGAGCAGCATTCTTGAAATTCATAAGCTCCCTTTGTATTGTTAAAACATCCAGAGAGGTGTTAGAATTATGCCAAATATACTACAATTGTTTTTAAACTTCTTCCTAATTATAATGACTACCACTGTAAATTTTAGAACTAACATGAATCACAGAAGAACATTGCTTTGGATAATGCATCTTCCATTATGGGTAAGGAAGGCATTCTTGTCAAAATGACCTAAGACAGGCTCAGTCTTGTTAATGAAATAAAAAAAGGGGAGAGGTGGAGAGCCTTTGGGGCTGCTTGGCAAGAATCTAACATGGGCCAAGGACAAAGAAATGGGCTCCTTGGCAGGAATATGACATTGGCCAAGGACAAGGAAGTAGGCTTCATGCAGGAATCCAACATTTGGCTAGAACAAAGAAGTAATTTCAAGCAGGAATCTGAATATTAGACTAGAACAAGGAAGTAGGCTTCAGATATGAAAATGACTTTGGGCTAGGACAGGGAAGTTGGCACAGATACTTTGGTCATCCTGATCAGCCCTTAGAAACAGTGATCATGGGAGTGTTCACATAATTGGGTTTAATGCCTTGCTTGTTCTTTGACTATTTATGTTTATTGTCTTGCTTGTTCCTTGACTATTTTCATCTATTGTATTGTTAGATCCTCAACCTAGAACTGACCTTAATACATGCATGTAATTAAAATGGTATAAAAGCAAAAGGAGGAGAGGGGATGGGATAGGGGGTTTTAGGGAGGGGAAATGAGGAAAGAGGATGGAATCTGTATTGTAAATAAATAAAATATTCAATTAAAAAAAAAAAGAATTGAAAACCCAGAAATAAACACACACACTTATTGACACTTGGTCTTTGACAAAGAAGCCAATAATATACATTGAAGAAAAGAAAGCATCTTCAATAAATGGTGCTAATCTAACTGGCAATCAGTATGTAGAAAAATTAAAATAGAACCATATTTGTCACCTTGCACAAAGCTCAAGTCCAAGTGGATCAAGGACCTCAGTATAAAACCAGATACACTGAACCTAATAGAAGAGAAAGTGGGAAAGAACCTTGAATTCATTGGCACAGAGTGAAACTTCCTAAACAGAACTTAGAGCTCAGGCTCTAAGATCTGGAATTGATAAATAGGACCTCATGAAACTGAAAAGCTTCTGTAAGGCAAAGGACATAGTCAGTAGGACAAATCAGCAACCTACAGAGTGTGAAAATCCTTCACTAATCCCACATCCGACAGAGGGCTGATATCAAAAATATATAAAGAACTCAAGAAGCTAACCTCCAAACACCAAACAACCCAATCAAAAAATGGGTTATAGAGCTAAACAGAGAAGTCACAACAGAGGAATCTCAAATGGCTGAAAAGCACTTAAGGAAATGTTCAATATCCTTAGTGATCAGGGAAATGAAAATCGAAAGAAACATGAGATGACACCTTACACCAATCAGAATGGCTAAAACCAAAAAGTCAGGTGACAGAGCATATTGGGAAGGATGAGGAGAAGGAGGAACACTTTTCTACTGCAATGGGATTGCAAACTGGTACAACCACTCTGGACCTGAATCTGGAGGTTCCTCAGAAAATTGGAAATAGACTTACCTGAAGACCCAGGTATACCACTGTTGTGCATATACCCAAAAGATGCCACACCATATCACAGGAGCAAGAGCTCCACTATTTTCGTAGCAGTCTTATTTATGATAGACAGAAGCTGGAAACAACCCAGATGTCCCACAACAAAAGAATGGATGCAGAAAATATGGTTCATTTACACAAAGGAATACTATTAAGCTATTAAAAATGAGGACTTCACTACTTTTATAGGCAAATAGATAGAATTAGAAATTATCATCCTGAGTGAACTCAGAACCAAAAGACATGCATGTTATGGACTCACTAATAAGTGAATATTAGCCAAAAAAGTACAGAATTCCTAGGATACAATCCACAGAACTCAACAAGGTAAAAAGCTGAAGGGCCCAAGTGAAGATGCCTCAATCCCACTTGGGAGGGAGAATAAAGCAATCAGAGAGTTAGAGAGAAGAAAGGTCCTGGGTGGGAGAGGGCAGTGGAGGTGAAAAGGGGAATATGGTCAGTTATTAGAGGTGGGAACAGGAGAGAAGTCCTGAGGACCAGTAGAATGAATGGAAATATGCAACCTCAGGAAGTAGGAGGTGGGGGTACCCTCTAGAAAGTACCAGAGACTTGGTAGGTGAGAGACTCTCAGGACTCAAAGGGAGGGACCTTAGATGAAATGTTCAATAGTGGGGAGAGGGAACTTGTAGACTCCACCTTCAGTAGAAAGACAAAGCATCAAGTGGAGGGATGAGGTTGCCATCCCACAGTCAAAAACTCTGATCTAGAATTTATCCTGTCTAAAAGAACTGCAGGAACAAAAACGGAGAAGATAGGAGGGAAAGGAGGTCCAGTGTCTGGCTCAGCTTGGGTTACATCTCAACGGGAGACTCTAACGCTTGACACTATTACTGATGTGCTTACAGAAGGAACCTATCATGGCTATGCTCCAAGAAGCCCAACAAACAGTGGACTGAGACAGAAGTAGATACTTACACCCAACCAATGGACTGAAGTTGGGGACCCTGTGGTTGAATTAGGGAAAGTCTTGAAGAAGCTGTGGAGGAGGGTGACCCCATAGGAAGACTAGCAGTCTTAACTGACCTGGACCCCTGAGATCTCTCAGACACTGAACACTCATCAGGCAACATAACTAGCTGGTCCGAGGCCCTTACATATACAGTGGAGGACTCCTGCTCTGGCCTCACTGGGAGAAGACAAGCCTAACCCTCAAGAGACTTGAGGCCCCACGAAGTGGGGAGGCTTGGCAGTGGTGGTGTGGGGGTGAGAGTGGGGACATCCTCTTGGAAACAGAGGGAGAGGAATGGGATGAGTAATACAAATACTCTTAAAACACCTTTACACATGTTTTAATCGTTGGTTTTTAGCATAAAACTTTGGGAAAAAAAGAAAGAAAGGAGGATGGATACTAGGACAAGGTGAAGAAAAAGAACAAAATAAGATTTGAGGGAGGAAAGGTAAGAGGTGAAAAAATCTGAATATATATTTTGATTTTTAAAATGAACCTTTTCTCACCAAAGTTGAGAGTAGTACAACTATATTGATATAGACAGAAACACTTAGAGGTAATTGCTATCCTTTTTAGAAGACAAGGAACTGAAGGACCAAGTAAGTATTCTGGGATTTGTTCAAATGGCTCATATGTTGCTCTCTCATGCCAAAGATTGGAAACGGTCATGATCTACATGTTTTGCTATGTCATAGATACACTATGTTTTTCTAGAAGAATCTTGTACTGAAAAAAAAAAAAACACAGTTTTATTCTTCAGAGTCCCCATGAAATGTGAAATTAATAGAAAGGTTTCCCAAGAGAAATTTTTCTCTCCTGCTACAAAATTCCCAACAGTGAAGTCCTTTCCTCAGACAACCTTCAGTAGAGCAAAATCTATTTCAAATTTGCTCTGCCTACTTAAGTTTTGTGTCCCATTACTCTGTTTTCTCTTTCTTGTCCCAGAACCTGGCAAAGTGTTCTTAATCTAAACACTCATCAGAGAGCTGTTTTCTAAGCTGTTTTATTTCTACCTCTGATTCCAGTTGTCACAAGATTCTGTCTTGTTTGTCTAGTTTGAGAGAGCCCAATCACACCTGTGGCTATAAGATGGTAAGAAATATATATTTATTTGTACATGAGCCATACCTGTCCCCCTCATTATCTATCATTGTCCCATACCTCTAGCCACTTCTGCAGTCTTTACAGAAGTCACCATGAGATAAGGATGTTTTAATTGTCATCATAACAAGAATTCTCAACAGTCTTCCTCTTCTCACAAGCACTGTCAGCTTTTCCTTGAAGTCAGACACTGCAAACTTTATATTGCTTTACAGTCAGAAACAAAGCTTTATCAATTACTTGGTTTGTCGTTTCTGAAGTAAGGAATAAGTTTGCACTTGCAGTGATGTGTATAATTTTCAATGAATATTTACATGGATATTTGTTTGTAGACCTATTTTAATCTTTCTAAATGATTGTTTGAAAGCAGCTTCTGTATTTTCTCCTCCACTGTGTACTTCATAACTCAATAGATGGATGAATAAGCGAGCACTACTTAATGCTTTCCTTCCATTTTGCCTCCCTTATTCAAGGAATCATATGCAATTTTTTTTTTTTCCCAAGCACGACCTCCTTGAATAACTGCCAATTTTTTTTAGATTAAAACATAGGACTTTTCATACTAATAATTGCCCAAGTGGATTAAACAAAAGAGTGAATAAGAGTTTATTATGAAAAATAATCCCGATTTCTCCTGAAGGTACAAAATCAGAGTATGAAAGGAAAGACAGAGATGATGATTTTAACTTTTAAATAAACTTAAAATTGAATTTGGCTGCAATAAATCAGTTTACATTGAATCTGGAAGAACTGAAAGTGACAGAGACTAAGTCGTTACAGATTTAGGTGCAGTAGTCAATAACCGACCTAGCTCTGATTTCGTTGTTGTTGCTTGTTTTTCTTTTTGAGACAGAGTTTATGTAGTCCTTGGTTTGCTAGAAATTGCTGTATCCTCGAGGCTAGCCTCCAACTCACAAATGTTGTAATTAAATGTATGTATCACTATGCTGAACATTAGGAATTTTTACATTAGTTCTCTGAGAGTTTCATAAAAGGTATTTTGAGTATATTGTCTTCCCTAAACTTCTGCCAGATCTGCTTTTCCCTTCTCTGTCCCGTCATTTCTAGTGTCCTCTTTATTTCTTTAAACCTGTGAAGTACTCTTAGTGCTTCCCACACGTTCTAGGATGAGTGGTCATGCACTGGAACATCATCAGTTCACCAGAGGCTACACATTTAAGGAAACAGACTCTCCTTCTCAGAAGCTATCTATTGTCATCCTTCCTGCTTCATACTGACATTTTGTCTGGCTTAACTGTTGTGGGTTCTTGCATGCAACTGTCCTGTTGTATCTGTAAAACACTGTTTCTTTGTGTCATCCAGCGCTTCTGGCTCTTACAGTATTTCTATCCCTCATCCATTATGCTCCTCCTGCCTTCCTTTATGGGGAAGTGTTATGTAGAAAACCCAATAAGATCTAAGGATACCACAGTAACTTATTCTCTGCACTCTAATGAATTTTGAATCGCTATTATTTAGTCTCCATTTACTTCAAAAAGAAGTGTCTCTGATGAGCATTGAGAGTGAACTGATCTATGAGTATGATGATAAGTCAATAGAACTCAGTTTAATACTATGTTTAAACAAGGAATGTAGCAGTTTCTTCACTATAGCAAAAGAGAGTCTAGCCACATGTTCTTGCCTTATACTGATGCTAGGTATGGGTTTTATCCTTGTAATAGGCCTTCGTCCAATCAGAAATTGGTGGCTATTCTTATAACATTCTTAACAATCACTCTACATGAATACGAACCTTATGATCACACAGAGTTGTCAACTGTTCACTGAAGTATAACTGTTAGGAGAAATGTTGTCACAATAATTTGGTGATGTGTTTAGAATACTTTTAATGCACAACTTAAAAAGATGCTTATAAGACTAAACACCATAATACTACCCTTTGAGAATTAGAAACTTGCTTGGGTGGCATTTTAAATTATCCACAGTAATATATAGCATTATTTTATGAATAGTATTTATTGAGTTAATTGCCTATGTTCTACATAGCCATGTCTTTATTGCAGAGATAAAAGATTTGCATCTTGCTTAAAAGGCAAGTTATAAATAACTACAGGGAAACTACATTGTTTATTATTCCTAATTTATAAAATGTATTAATCTAATGGTTAATGTAAACTGGATTCCAATGACATTTTACTATAAAAATTGAAAAGTCTAATATGTTTAGTAACAGTTTGATTTGAAATCATTACTCATACTTTTTTCTTGACTGCTAATAGCCTTCTGTTAATAGTCAAGAGACATCCAATTAAAAATGGCTGGATCTTATAATGCATTAACTAAATAATTAATGTTTGAGCATAAATAGTTTTTGAAAACATTAAAGTGAAGAAATAATTTGAGACATTGAAAAGCAAGTACCAAGTGAGGAAAAAAAAGATTTTCTGAGGGACTGGAATGACATCTAGGAAATGAAATATACTGTTAAGTTAATGAGGACATCACACATCAGTTGACCACTCTAGATACAGAACCACAGCACAGTGAAATCCAAACAGCAGGGTCTTCACTTGGGAACCATGGTCAACATGTTTTCTGACAATCTGAGAGTCATTTTTGTGATAATGTAAGAGACAGAAAGAATGAGAAATGGAATTGACACACAGAGACAGAGTAACAGTGAGAAACACAGAAAGGCAGAGACACAGAATTGACAGACAGATAGATAGAAGACAGACAGAGACAGAAACCCAGAGAAACAAGGACTGTGGCAGAGAAACAAAACCCAAAATTATACACAGAAAAGAGAAAGATACAGACATAGAAATAGACAGAGAAATGAGAGAGGCAGAAATACAGAGACTGAAACCATAGGATTCAGGTTTAGAACCTTTGTGATCAATTGAGGTCAAATCACAAGGATGTTCAAAGTGTTAACAATACTATGGTTTTGTTAATTAAAGATTCTTTCAAAAAATTTAGAATTCTGACATTCATTTCTCTTTTTATTTATATAAATTTAAAACGCAGAGAAACCTTGTAATATACAACGTCATATACCAAATTTTGAGGTTCTTCAGCAAAGTTCTTTGCCCAGACACTTTCTGAGTTTGTCTTCTGGAAAGGGATGCTGTTAACAAGGCCTGACTTTACAGGCCTGTTGAGTAATTAAATGAAGTACATGAAGAAATGTACAATTTTAAGCATTGACTTAGAGAAGAAAAATCTAAATGAATACAAAACATTATTTTGACTTTGTGGCATTTGGGGGTGTTATTGAGTCTGCATGAATGAGTTGAGGAAGACTTGTCCACATTGTGGGTAGGCATCCAGTCAACCTGCTGGGTTGGAACAAAAAGAGAAGGATCATATCTTCTGCACTGGATACCAGAGTGATATTCCAGACTACCTCTTTCTTTTTCTCTTTATTATTTTCTTTCTTTATGTCTGTCTGTATCTCTGTTGTCTTTTTTCTTTCTCTTCTCTCTTTCTTCTTCTTTCTTCTTTCCTTCTCTTCTTCTTTCCTTCCTTCCTTCCTTCCTTCCTTTCTTCTTTCTTTCTTCCTTCCTTCCTTTCTATCAGTCCATCCATATTTCTTTCTTTTTCTTTCTTTACTTCTTTCTTAATTTTAAGGCTTATGCCAACAGTTCCTTCATCCATGAACTTTATAACATTTTTATGGTTCCACAGATATTCCACTTGGTCTGAGCCGTGACCAAGTGTATTCAGCCTGCAGACAACCTCTCTTGAAACATTTCAACCTTCACAATTACAAAATCTGACTATTCTAGTCATCCTGTATCTCTATATCTATTCATCTATCTCATCATCATTTCTTACCTATTTTTATCTATACATCTATCTCATATTGTCTTTTATTCTATATATTTTTCTTTTTTAATTTTTTCAGCATCATAAAATTTAAGCTTCAAGAAAAAATGAAAGACAAACAGTCAATCAATCATGTATACTTATACAAATTCTATAGACTTATACAGCAATCTTTCATCTATGTATCCTCAATGATCTATACTGTGTGTGTGTTAAGTAAATATTTACTTATCTGATTGTGTTATTCATCACTTCATAGTTTTCATTATTATCTATTCATTTCTTCTTGATATTAAATGAACTCAGTTATTTGACTCAGTTTTCATTGATGTTAAATTATGTTTTCTGAGGTTCCTAATCATCCTTCTCTGTTTATTTTTCTACAAACTTGTCATGAACTTTCACAACCACCCTATATTTACTATAAATCATCTCTTATGAATGTTAATTTTCTTCCCTTTTCTATTTGTCTTGACTGCTTTCCATCACCATTTTCTCTTTACTTTCTATTGAATTGAAGAGCTGATGTCAATTGTTCTTGCTATATTTCTCTTTCTTGCATTCCTGGTTGTTTCTTCTTCTATAACAGTGAGGTTTTGGTGGTTCAAAAACAATATAGTGCCTTGGTTTGACTTATAGACTTTAACATTATGGTTTCTTTGTTCTTTGGTGTTGCTTGTTGTTATTTTCTGAAAGACAAGGTCCCTCTAGCCTATCTGGCCTTCAGCTTGCAATAGAGTCAGGTGATTTTTCTGCCTTCATTTCTTAGTGTTAAGAATACACAGTGACAGAGGCTCTGTACATGCTTGACAAACTGAGTCCTATGCTCAACCTCTACCACTGTGTTATTCTAAAATGAATCCATCAACCCTTGTTTATAAAAAAGTAAATTGCTATTACAAATAATATAAATTTAGCTTACTCTTCACGTTTCCTCATTAATATACACAATATTAGAGAGGATATGATTCCTAGTGAAAGACTGATTTTTCTTTATGATCTACAAAAACACACAAATTTTGTGTCAGATAAATATCTTATAATTTGAGCAGTAATTAAATATGAACTATTTAAAAATTTTTGTTATTTGATTTGTCCTAGTTTTGGCTAAGAAGTTCTTCCTCCTGGGTCTTGAATCCTTCTGACTTAGCCAAGGGGAATTTTTTTTTGTCACTGTTTTTAAAAACTTCCTCACTTTTCTATTTTATTTTTAAATCCGAGAGGGAGAAGGAGAGGGATAGGGAGAAAGGGAGGGAGAGAGGAAGGGAGGGAGGGAGGCAAGGAGAGGAGGAAGAGAGAGAGGAGAGAGAGAGAGAGAGAGAGAGAGAGAGAGAGAGAGAGAGAGAGAGAGAAAAGAGGTGCCTACTTTGTGTCCATGCGGAAGAAAAGAGAAAAAGATTAAAGTTTGTTTCATCTTTTTTTGCTCCATTTTATTCAGTGTGGAATGCTTGCAGAATTCTGTCTGCTCCCTTATGCATGGATCGTCCCTTCATAATTAAGCCTCTCAGAAAAGGTCCTGACAGGCACACTCGGAGACTGGTTTCCTAGTGCTTCTAAATCCAGTCAAGATAACAATATTGATTAAATATCAATATATTCTCCTCCCAAAGATGAAGATGTCTTAAATCTTAGTTGGCTTATTTTACATCATTTGGAGTGAGTGTGTGTGTGTGTGTGTGTGTGTATTTTTTTTAATGCTTTGCA
Source organism: Mastomys natalensis (assembly GCA_021653895.1). Taxonomy (NCBI): domain Eukaryota; kingdom Metazoa; phylum Chordata; class Mammalia; order Rodentia; family Muridae; genus Mastomys; species Mastomys natalensis. The sequence continues at coordinate 459,804 of JAJTUV010000541.1, read as the reverse complement.
ATAGTTTTTTTTTTTCCTGTGCCCATTAACTCTACAACACCAATAAGATAGAAACTATATCTTGTACAAGTCTGCATCCTCCGTATCTAGCTATTGAAAACATTTTGTACCAAATATACCTTGAACTATGTCATTCCTTCTATTAGCACAGTAATGGAGTTAAGAGTAGAAATAGGTAAAGATTCAATGACAGGGAAGAACTAATTTTTGAACAGTTCTGAGAGTCATCGAAGGAAATAAATATCTTAGAGACAACTTTATAAAAGGCATTAATTGATTTGGATTAACCTCAATTAAAGTATTCATTTACAAAACCTTTATGAATATGGACGACATTTCAAAGTGCATAGTATTAACAATGTAGTACATATAAGATTTCACATAATGTAAGTTAAATTGTCACAAGAAGTTACCTGCTCTGGTTTGCAAACTGAAAACATTTTTATTTTAATACATGCAGCCTTCTTTTATGGTCATGATGAGCTATTAAGGTCCAATTTTCTTCCAATTGCACAAAACAAAGAAATTCTCCTAGGAGCTTCTTTTGAAGATTAAAGCACTGAAATAATTGTATTAATGTCCTTTTCTTGTATATAACAGTATGCTTAGGCAAGCCTAAATTCTTCATGAATATCAGCATTATCCAAATAGAAACATTCTGCCAGTGGGACAATGTAACAATGGCCTGGCCATGTGCACAGGAGAGAGTAGATGTGAGGACATGTTTCCTGTGAATCCTGTGGGCTTCATCAGAAACTACTAAGATGTTAGAACTAGACACTGCAGTCGACTTCAGTTCTGTCCACAAGAGATTATTCCCACTTCATTTGTTCCATTTACAGTTCTGCAACTGGAGTTTATTTGGCTGATTTCTTTCACAGAGTCCCAGAGACCTGCGAGAGACTTCTGAGGCCTGAGGATAAAGATGGGTAGACTTGGGGGAGAACTCTGAGTCTGGTTAATGGCTGAGTGAGGTTTTCTCTGGAAGGATTTTACTTTCAGTTTTGGAAATGGTTCTTTCAGAATTCAAGGCTCTGGATAAAAAGAGAATGTATAAGGCACAGAGAAAGATATATATATTTCCATATTCATGATTTACCTAAAGGCCAGGGGGCGTAGCTAAATTAAATTATTCCTTCCCAGTCCCTCCTCTTCCCCCTCCCCTATTTAAGGCAGGCCCACTCTGGCTTAACCGGAGGGTGCACATCCAGATCCAACTACCACACCATGAACAATAAAACACTTGGAACTCCAGACTTTCTCGAGTTATTGGGACCTGCCATGTGGAAAGCCCTCCCGGGATTCTGCTATAGTTTTGTCCTACACAATACCTTCCTGCAAAGATACTAGAATATAGGAAACCTCCTTGGAGGTACCAAGTGGACTTTTTCATGTTCAATGAACTGTGCAAATGTTGTCCTAGGCAATGGTGACCCACTGTCAGTTTGCAGAGAGCAACCTTTTGTTTTTAGCATCAGCCTGGGTTGTTTGGGGGATTTCCATGGAACCTCCTTTGATAAATGTCTGAAACCCAGGCCCTCCACTGGAAACTTTGCCAGCTACAAGAGATGGCCAATTGAGACTCAATATATCCCAACTCTAGAAGTCTGCATTAAGATCCTTGCATCTCTGGGATGATCACGGTGGATGATCTTTTGGATGTGTTCTTGGATTCAGTTTTCAAGTGTTTTATTTATTATTTTTACATCAATGTCCATAAGGAAAATTGGTCTGTAATTCTTTTTGTTAAGTGTTTATGTGGTTTGGGTACCAGGTAACTGATACCTATCAAGAAAATTATTATTTATTATTATTTTTTTTAGAATTTCAAATTTGGTGGAGTATAGGTTTGTAAGTATTTTCTTAGATTTCCTACATGTCTGCTATTATATACTCTTTTTGTTTCTTATTTTGTTAGTTAAGGTATTCTTTTATTTGTTTAAATAAAGGTTTATCTATATTGCTGATTTCTTAGAGAAGCAACTCTTTGTTTCATTGATTCTTTGTATTTGTTCTCTTTGTTTCTATTTTATTGATTTTGATCCTCAGTTTGACTATTTCTTGCCTTCTATTCCTCTTGGGTGTGCTTAATTGTCTCTACTCTTGGGTATACTTACTTCTTTTTGTTCTATAGTTTTCATGTGTGCTGTTAGGTTGCTTGTATATTATCTCTCCATTTTTTTTTTAAATTTATGTACTTAGTGCTATGAACTTTCTCCTTAGCACCACTTTCTGTGTGTACCAGAAGTTTGGGATTGCTGTGAATTTATTTTCATTGAATTCTAGATAGTCTTTAATTACTTTATTTTTGTCTTAAACCATTTTAATTGAATAGAGAGTTGTTTAGTTTTGATGAGTTTTTATGTTTCTGTTTTTGCTGTTGTGGTTGATATTCAGATATATTCTGTGGTAATCTGATAAGATGCATGGTGTTCTTTCAATTATCTTATGTCTGTTGCAACTTGCTTTGTGTCTGAGAAAGTCTGTGAGGTGCTTAGAAGAAGGTATCATCTCTTGTGTTTTGGTGAAATCTTCTGTAAATGTCTATTACTTCTATTTGGCTTATAATATCTATTAGCTCCAGTATTTCTCTGTTTAAATTTTGTCTGGATGACCTGATCATTAGTGTAAGCATGTGGTATTGAAGTCTTCCATGATCACTGTGTTAGGGTCTGTGGGGCCAAGGAGCTATGAGACTAGGAGATGGCCTGGAATAAGAATGGAGTCGAGGTGTATCATAGAATATGTTGCTCTTTTCACTATGATGATTGAAAGGTTTGCTGGGTATAGTAGTCTGGGATGATATCTGTGAGATCTTAGAGTGTACAACACATATTCCAGGACATTCTGGCTTTTAGAGTCTCTGTTCAGAAGCCAGGTGAGATTCCAATATGTCTGCCTGTATATGTTACTTGGCCTTTTCCCCTTGCAGCTTTTAATATACTCTCTTTATTCTGTGTGTTTAGTGTTTTGATTATTATGTGTCATGGGAACTTTTTTCCCATGCTCATCCATTTGGTGTTTTGTATGATTGGCATCTCCTTCTTTAGCATAGAAAAAGTGTCTTTTATGATTTTGTTGAAAATATTATCTGAGATTTTAAGCTGATTTTTCCCCTTCTTCTATTTCTATTAATTTTAGGCTTGATCTTAACATATTCTCCCAGATTTCCTAAATGTTTTGTGTCAAGAATTTTTTAGATTATACAATTAGTTTGATAAATGTATATATTTCTTCTATTATATTTTTAATGCCTGAGATTCTATCTTACATCTTTTATATTCTGTTAGTGATGCTTGTTATATCTTTTATATTCTGTTGATGATGCTTGTTTCTGTAGTTCCTACTCAAATCCCTAAATTTTATGTTTCAAGAATTCCCTCAGTTTCTGGGGTTTTGTCGTCGTTGTTGTTGTTGCTGCTGTTTTCTCTATTTTCTTATTCTGGTTTTTACAGTTTATTTGTTTCCTATAACTGTTATTATTTATTTAAGGGATTTACTTATTTCCTATTTAAGGACTTCTATCTTCACATAGTTGGTTTTATGGTCTTTTTCTTGTGCTTCAAGTAAGATGGAATATTCAAGAATTTCTGTGGTAGGATTTCTGCACTCTATTAGAAAAAGACATATTGTACTGGATGTTACTGATTGTATAAACAGTTGCCATAGTCTAGAAATCCGAGTTTGGGAAGATTATAGTTTTAAATGCTGATTTCTAAGTTTATCTTTGTTGGGTGGATAATTTATTCCTTGGTTTCTGCTTCCTCTCTGGATTTTCAGAGAGTGATGGATGTGTGTTGCCTGTTTTACTGGCTTGATCACCTAGTATGTTCATGTTTGTTGCTAGTAGTTCAGGACGATAGGACTTGCAAAAGTTATAGGAAGTGTGAATGATCAGGGATGATCAGGTATCACTTAAGCCTTCACCTATGGGATCTGAAAGTAATTCCAGATAGTTAATGTGTTAGTTTGGTGTGGAGAAAGTTAAAGAATTGGCTGTGAGGGGTAAGCCCATACATCTGATGGTGAAATGATTTTTCATAGAAATACTTCAAAACTTCCACCCCTAGAATCTCTTTATTAACCCATCTTTTTGTTGTCATTATTGTTTAGTTTATCTTATTACCAGATTGGAATCTTATGCAGGGACCATTAATGGTCACTAACATTTTTTAATCTTTTCTGAATATAACAGTAATAGCATGAGCATCCATCGCCAGCTCTTCTTTGGTGCCTGAGTACTCAGGAGAAAACTCAAGCAGCGCTAACTTCTCTTATGTAGCACTCACAGGAAGAATAAAGTATAAGAATGGAGCTAATTTTCTAAAATGGTTGAGTGAAAGTAATCAGACATGGTGTTCCAGAAAGCAACGATAAATTTTTTAAAGTCAATTGCAAATTGTTAAAGTGAGGTCCAAGTAAGAAAAGTCAATAGTCATTGGTAACATGCTGAGATATAAATGATACTGAGTCATAAAATTCTGTGAATAAAGCTTACTGATGTAGATCAATGTTGAGAAATTATTGAAAAAAAAAAAAACAATAAAGATGATAATCCTTAAAAGCTTCCATTCTTCCACTGAGAGGATGCTGTTCCATTCTCTTCATGAACTGTGGGCAAAAAAGGAAATCAGAGATTTACACTTGAGTTTCTGTCATATCTTTTTGAACCTATAAAATATATACTGAATCTCTTTTTCTATTAATGCAGAATCATATGTAAGAGACACCTTAAAACTAATTGTTTTCTAAAATTTATAATTTGTCACTCTCATTAACATTAGAACACTTATTTTTAAAACCCATCTTTCAACTTCATTTGATTAAAAGCCCTATTCTACCAGAGGCTAACTTTTATCCCTCTTTCCTTTCCTTGGATGTATATGAGCATGGTATACATGTATGTATGCTCATATTTGTATGGTATAAATTCACACTACATGTATGCTGTTACATATGTATCCAAGTGTAGACAGAGACTGAAGGTCAGCATAGTGTGTCTTTTTCAATCACATTCCACCTTACATATTCAAGTGTAGTCTCCTACCAAATGTACAGCCCCATAATTATTAAAGCTACTTTGTCTAAACAAAAATTAAGATTCCTTATGTCTGCCTAATGTGAGCTGATAGATTACTAGGGGACAGGAGATGGGATGCATGCTCACATAGTACTGTAAATCTGAATTCTGTACATAAGAGAAAAATAAAAAATAAAAACAAACAAAAAAATCCAATTTTACCCACAGAGCCAACTAACCAGGGCTTCGGCTTCGGCTTCGGCTTCAGCTTCTCCCCCTCTTCTCCCTCCTCCCCTCTTCCCCTCCTCTCCCTCTCCCCCTCTTCCCCTCCTCTTCCTCCTCTCCCTCTTTCCCCTCCTCTTCCTCCTCTCCCTTCTCCCCCTCCTCCCCCTCTTCCCCCTCCTCTCCCTCCTCCCCTCCTCCCCCTCCTCCCCCTCCTCCCCCTCTTACTTCTCCTCCTACTCCTACTCCTCTTTTTCTTCCTCCTCTTTTTCCTCCTCCTTTTTCCTCTTCTTCAAGTCAAGATTCAATAAATTAGAATAGATACATACACAGAGAAAATGTTGAATGATTAGAATAATGAATGTGATACTAAAACTAAGAGACTAAAGTCAGGAGATTGTTTAGTAGGTAAAGCCATTTGACATACAAGCTAAACAACCCAGCTTCAATCCCCAGAACCCACAGGAGAGAACTGACTCCAGAAAACTGTCCTCTGATCTCCACATAAATGTTGTTCTCTCTCTCTCTCTCTCTCTCTCTCTCTCTCTCTCTCTCTCTCTCTGTCATGATAGTAAAAATAATCAGCATAATGAAGTAATAGTTTCAAAATTAAAAATATTAAAACAACTAAGATTAACTTGCCTCTAATAATAAACAAATATGTAGTGGGCACATAAAAATGTTTTTCTTAATTTCTTTCATTATCAAGCATTATGTAGTAAGCCAATATTAAATTATTGGTTTAATGGTTATCCACAATAATTCATTTTTACGGAGTTCAAATAATAAAACCATGGCTTTGTTTAATTGCATACCATAAGAGTATACAAGTTGTGATTAAATACTTAAAATGTATCATTTAAAATACTGCCCACAGGTCCAGTTATAGGAGTTGCTAATTTCAGTGCTGTTTTCATAGCAGCAGAAAAAAAACGAGCTCTCCTAGTCTATATGTTGTTTATTTCTAGCGCAATAACTTTATTATTTCCAAGGAAGGGAAAACCACTTGCAGAAGTTAGACAATTTTCATAAAATAATAAGATAATAATAAAGAGACCTTGATATTTTCCTGTAAAGTTCCATAAATGTCCAGAATTCAAAACTTAGTCACCAAGCATGCCATAGGCAGAAACAAAGCAAATGTTTTGAATGACAGCTGAGGCAGCAAGCACTCTAGGGCAGGGATGGAAAGCTGTGTTGTATCAAGCCATGATTGCAAGTATTTAATCAGAAAACACAACCTCAGCCTGAGCCAGTATTTAGATTCCCTTTTATCAGACTTGGTGTATATTATATTTCTTTAAATATCTTTAGTAATGAATGATTCTAGGATAAGGGAATACCCCATGATTGACATAAAGACGTAGGGTGGGGAAAGGATGAGAAGAAATAAGAACTAACATTTGTCAACAATGGATGTTATGTTTTATAAAGATTATCTAAATTCAGTCAATTCATCTCAATAATACAGAATTAAATACAGTTTCAGTTGAATTAGGAAAAAAAATAGTTTAAAAGAGATAGGGGAGAATATTTAATATAACTTACTGCTTTCCTCAGGTACTAAACTATAATATTTGATGGCAAAATTAACTTACAATCTTTGGAAACAGATGGGAGATTTAGTATATAGTTATTAAAATATCGATTTATTGTCCTACTGTACCATATATTATTCTAAAGAATTTCAGCTTTTTATGAAACTTAGTGTGATGTTTAAACAAACTACGTTTAGTAGGCAACATCTTGTATACATGAAATCTCAATTAGTTCCTGGCCTGCAAAAATGTATGCTGACTCATAAATACATGTTTAAAGTCTTACTAAGTACAAATAAAATTATTTGCTGTACTCTTAAGTTTGTGGACATGTAGCAGCATAGATAACTATCTAAAGAAACATTATTTTTGCCAAAATTCAATATAACTGTTTCATAAAACTTTTAGTTAATATCAAGTAAAGGAAATATAGTAATTATTTGGGCATTCATGGAATTCAGTTAAGTAATTGCGATATGTATATTCTATTTGGAATATATCCTAAAGTGTGTAGCATGCATAAAAATTACAAATATCAGAAAGCTTCAGAATGATTCATTTCCCTAACTGGAATGCTGATAATGAGGCAATTTGAAAGCTTCTTTACGTGATATTTCATTCCATTCTAAGAATTATAAAATTGTTTATGTGTTTGAGAGACTATAATGGTAGTCTAATCTACTAATATGTCAAAGTTTTAAATCTTTGAATACGTGCTTTGGGATTGTTCTCTTGTCATTTAGATCACAATTTACATAATATATTGACAAATTGTTTTATTAAAAATTTATTAATGAAGATGCACATACATATTTTAAAGCAATGTTGTTCCTGAAGTCTAATAGGCTTTTAAGTTATTTTAAGATAAAATAACATTAAAATAAATTCTATATAAACAGGATGAATAACTTATATTTAAAACAAATCTTTCTTAAAATTTTTCAAATAATTATTTCATTAATCTACATCCCAAATGCTGTCCTGCTCCCAGTACTCACTCACAGAGTTATTCTCCACTACCCATTCTCCGAAGCCTCTGACAGGGTGCCTTTCATGGCATCCTTCCCCCGGGGTATCACATCTCTAGAAGATTAGGGGCATTCTCTCTCATTGAGGCCAAACAGTGTAGTCCTCTGCTACATATGTGCCAGGGCCTCCAACTAGCTTCTGTATGCTCTTTGGTTGGTGGCTCAGTCTCTGAGAGTTCCAAAGGGTCCAGGTTAGTTGGTGTTGTTTTCTTCTTATGGGGTTGCCATCCCCTTTAGTTCATTCAATCCTTCCCCTAACTGCCATAGAGGTCCCAGACCTCAGTCTAATGGTTGGCTGTAAGTATCTGCATCTGTCTCAGTCAATTGCTGGTAGAGTTTCTCAGAGGACAGCCATGCTGGGCTCCTGTCTGCAAGCACAATACAGCATCAGTAATAGTGTCAGGGATTGGTGCTTGTGTTTTGGATGGATCCAAACTTGGGCCGGTCACTGGTTAGTCATTCCTTCAGTCACTGCTTCATTTTTTTCTTTGCATTTCTTTTGGATAGGAGCAACTTCAGGCTGAAAATTTTGTAGTTACATTGATGGGCCTATTTCTCCACTCAGGGATCCAGTCTGACTACTGGAGATGGTCTTTTCAGGTTCCATTTCCCCACTGTTGGGCGTTTCTGATAAGGCATGTGCTTCATATGTATGCTTCAAACTCATCCCTATCTTTCTCTCAGGATCTTGGAAGACTGATTTAGGGAATTCCTGTGGAATATCAAAACCCCTATGGGTACACATATCTGTTATGGAAAAGGCTATAGTATTTGCATATAGTCAACACGCAGCCTCTCATACCATTGAAATCATCTCTAGATTAATTATGAAACCAAACATACTGACCATTCCTTATAAGAAGTTGTTAAACTATTCAGGAATAATGACAATTACAAAAGGTCTGCACATGCTTAATAAAATTCTCAGATGTTTGATGTCTTTAGATGCCTGAGTCTGCACATAGAGAAGCTGTGAGAATGTCCTGTTGAGTGTACTTCTAAAACAGAAACTCACAGCCATTTCCTCTGTAACAGTGAGTTAGAGATACTCCAAGTGACCTTTAAAACCACCCAGTGGTACATAACTGTGCTACTGAACAGGACACATCTGAGAAAAAGTATAACCAAATACCTGTGCCCAGTAGTGTTTGCTCATGGCATATTTCTACTATGCTAGGTTATGTATCCGGAACTGAGCATTTCATACACTACAATAGCTTGTAAATGAAACCAATTGGAGTTTTAGAAATCAACAGATTATTTAAACCTTTTCTTAAGGATTAAACCATGAGAATATATACCCAAGGAAAAAATAATGAAGTTCCAAAGCTATGGATTACGACACATAAGAAAACAAAAGGGGATACCTATTATCACTGCTTATTTTCTTGTGTTGTTGTTGTTGTTGTTATGCTTTTATAAGTGGCAAGATAGTCTGATACCATGCTCAGTGGGAAAACCTTCTTAATAACTTCTACAGTTTTAAAGAACATGAATATTTTTAGAACAGTGCTCAAGAGACTATTCTTACAAATAAACAAAGCAGAATTAGTTCTTACAGACTCTTTCTCTGTGTTTTAAAACATTCCTCATTTTATAAGTGGCACAAACAGCAATCAATGATACTTGTCCATGCTGCTCATTTGAGATGGGTAAACAGTTAGCACGTTCACACTGCAATGTTTTTCCCTTGAGTTTACAGTCTATGTTACTATAGAAGAATAAGTGTGCAAACTAAGATAGGAAATGTCTGAAAAGACAGACTCTATTGAGCCATGCTTGTGTGCCTACAGTTTGACAACTTATCTCATAGCATCTCCCTGCATAATTGCCTCCCTTCTAAATTCTTTATGATAGTTTGGTGGCACATACCTTTAATTCAAACACTTGGGAATCAGAAACATGTGAAACTCAATACATTTGTGGTCAGCTTTGTCTTCATAGCAAGTTTCATGCCAGCCAAGGATACATTGTGAGATCCTGTTTCTTTTTTTTTTTTTTTTTAATTTTTTTTTTAATTTTTTTTCAGCAAATCAAAAAAAATTTAAAAAGCATTCAAACAGAATAAAATGAAAAGGAACAAACAAGCAAAATACCAAGGGTCAGATATACTTATACAAGAATTCTATAGAGCCTTCAAACAAGCAATACTTTTTGAGTTATGTTTAAAAAAATTCAGAACCACAATAAGCTCAAATAAATATTCACAAAGCAAATAGTATTGAAATAGTGAAATCAAGTGTAAACCCAACAAAAATATATAAATTATAGTCCAGTATCCCTCATGAGTATACAAGCGGATATTAGCCCCAAAACACACAATACCTAAGATGCAACGCATAAACCTCATGAAACTCAAGAAGAAGGAGGAAGACCAAAGTGAGGGTGCTTTTGCCCTTTTTAGAATGAGTATCAAAAGATTCAACCAGAGATCCTGTTTCAAAGTAAAGAAACACACAAACATTGGAAATCCTTCAAACATATGGTTACACATGTCTTTTAACTTTAATGTGGATATCAAGTATATCTTTCTTGATTTCATAAACAAATAAATTCTTTTGAATCTTCACTAATAAAGAATCACAGTCCTGAAACTACCAATTACTTAATGTCAGTAATGGATGCTGAAGAAAAGCTGCATTTGTTTCCATTTATTTCCATTTATTGTACCAATTTGATTCTGGTTGGTAGTTGTGTTCCTACTGGACATAAACATTACAATACAGCATCATGGCAATAATACCAATGTGTATGAGCTATACAATTGTCACAGTTGCTTGGCAACTACTGACAAGTACTATATATTGGGGAGTCAGTAGCACAAAACAACAAATGTAAGTTTTATCAACTACATAGATTCTGCAGAGAGAAAACTGGATGGAAAGCAAAATACCTGTTTTGGTTTATGAGGAGAAACTGAAAAGTATGTGGGCAGGTGCCTATTTCTAAAGATTAACATAAATTAACAGTTGTATTGTGAAATAATGTCAACTCATGTCATGCAAATGCTGCTGACTATTGGTGGAGACAAGAAGTGGATGCTACTAACAAATGATCTCTGGAGTACATTCTTGTGATAAGGTAAGCTATTGCTCATCTGCGTGTAGAAAGTCTACATAACTCATTTCTCACTTTTATCACCATTTGGCTTGACTGATATGTTCCACTGGGGAAGCTTGGCATTGCCAGTTGCTATCTAGACAACTTAACCTAGAAAAAGTTGATCCTACAATCATTCAACCTCACAATAGATTTCTTCTAATACCAGAAGTCAATTTAAACAAATATAAAACTTAAAACTTTGTTCAATACCCTTAGCCATTGGTCAAGATAAATTAAAACTACTTTGATCTTTTATTTTACATGAATTAGAATGGAGAAGATTAATAAAAGAAATGACAGCTCTTGTTGGTGAGGGAGTAAGAAAAGGAACCACTCATCCATTGCTGATAGGAGTACAAACTTGTAGAAATCAGCATAGTGTTTCCTCCAGAATCTAAGAATAGATCTACCTAAAGATCCAGCCAAACCCTCATAGGAATATACCCAAAGCCTGTAGATACTACTATAATGATATTTGTTTATTTGTTTCATTCATAATAGCAAGAAGTTGAAAACCACCTTTATGTCCATCAATTGATAAATGGATGATGAGAATGTGATATATTTGCACAATGAAATATTACTCAGGTATTAAAATAATGAACATATGAAATTTGCAGCTAAATAGATAGAGCTAGAAAATCTTCCTTGCAGGGATAACCCAGACAACCAAAGGGAAATATTTCATGCTTTCTATTTTCGGTGGTCAATAGTTTTTAAGCTTTTGATACATGTGCTATAATCTGAATAGCCACAGATGCTGAATACACAGTAAGGGAGTAGAAGCTGGAAAAGATCTCCCAATGAAGGAAAAATAGAAGAGAATAGAGTATTGTGGAGAGATAAAGGTAAAACTAGAATATTAAATATTAAAAATAAATTTGGAGGATAGATGAGAAGGGTGAAGTAGAGAATATGGGGAGTAATAACTTATACCAGAAGTCTCTAAAAAAGCTATACAGAAACCTACTACTGAAGAAATGCTTATGTCATCAAATACAGAGAAGTTAATTTTGTCACCAGTTAGAAGTTTCACCACTCTTGACCAGTGTTCATGGTACTGGAATTTATAGAGTGTACTACCAGAGAAGGAAAGTAATCCTGAGTACAAACCATATAATACTAACCTGCTAGAAATGGTTAGTGGTATACAACTGTTATACAAGTGTAAAGGTTGCACAAATATTTTGGGAGTAACTAATCAAATTTTGATTGGATGTAAAAGCCCCTCAATGAAAGGGAACCCAATCCTGACACTGCTAGAGTGACCAAGAAACTGAAGAAGATGAGAAGTGAGCCTAGGGGAAAACCTTCAACAATTATTCTGCTAAAGGAACACAGAAATAAATGATTCTTCATGAACTCTTCCTTTGCCTATAAATAAATACCTTGATTAGGCCTCATTAAAGAAGAAGTACAAGCAACTAATTTGTTTGGGACCTATCTCAGAGACCAATAACTGGACAAGGTGCAGAGACTTTGGAGCATGCAGTCTTAAATGGGAGTCTTCATCAAGTCCCATACCCGGCTCCACTTTTAAGTCTCAAGAATTTGTGTGGAAGAAGAAACAGGAAGGTTTTTAAAAGCCAGAGGGGATGTATATCTCCAAGGAAAGGATGTCTTTTAGAACAAGATTTATATAAATGTAAATTTGAAAATGGTCTTCTATATTCCAACATGCACAAGACATGCACAGCTAAAATCCAGATAGAATCTCAGGACATAGAGATGTAAGTCGACAAATATTACCATGGTTAAGCAAGAAGTTCTTTGCAATTGATACCCACTGGCAAGAGTAAAATTATTTTTTCTGTTGGACTGTCACTGCTTAAATCAACCACATTTCAGGAAGGATCCTATGCCTAGGTATAGTTGGTCAATACAAAAGAGACTCTAAGCTCTTTTTTTTTTTTTTAATGAACTTTTGGTTCATTTTGTTCTTATATTTTTTTTTTTGTCTTACCACTTTGTTTGTTTTGATTTTTGTTTTAGGGGTTATTTTGATTTTGTTTTGTTTTTGTTTGTTTGTTTGTTTGTTTTGTTTTGAGTTCTTGTTGTTTGAATGTGAGAAATAATAGAACATAGAATGAGGTGGATATAGAAATGGGGAAAATCATGGATGACTTGGGAGAAGGGAAAACATGATCAAATTATATTGCCTAAAAAAAATTTAAGTATTAATATATATGTATATATATTAATATATAAAATTTAGATATGTTTAGAAAAACTGAAATTATCAAGTAGCCATCTTGTTTTCAGTCTTTTGTAGAGTGGAGGCAATCACTAAAACCATGGCTATGGATGAAGATCTTGGATTGATATAGAAGGTGACTTTTGATTTAAGACATGCTATCAGCTTATTATAGTGTTGTAGGCTGTTGAAAGTTGCTTAAGGGAGATTGAAATTTCCACTTCAAAGTTTCCCTTTACAAATTTATATTATCTAACTCTAGGAGAGAGAAGTGTTCTCAGGACAGTGTGACTATTCTATTTTAGGATAGTAAAACACAAAAGAACAACTTGTACTTGATAGGATTGTTTTTTTAATGCATACAAAGCTAGGTGACTGGAGAGGATATGAAGAGAATTGTGGAAGAAGTTGAAATGACCAACACATATAGCAATTTCTCAAGGAAATAATAATAAAATCACACACATACACACACACAGACACAAGCAATCATTAGAGCATTAACAGCATGAAAATAAAAAATATAGGTCTAGTTTGTATTATCACTTATTCTTCAGATTCTGATCACAAAATTCTATATAATATCTGAAAAATAATAGGTAGCAAAAATGTTTTACACATCTTAAAATTTTGGAATTAAACTGTTGTAAATAAGGGCAAAGACATTATTGGAGAATATTTGAGTAAGCAGTGGTTCTCTTCCTTGGTATAAAATATTAAAGTTAATAAGAATCTATTTGAGGACAGGCTACAGATAATGATAACATGTAATAATAACTCTAGATAACTTAGATAAGGACAAGTGAATCATAGGCAGAGCCATAGTGATCTGTCCCCTGAACGTACACCCAGCTGATACCTGTTCTGAAAGGTATCTGTACTCCCTCTGAACACCTATGCTCTGGTGCCATTCCCTTCCCCACATCCTGCCTCTTTGTTTATAACCTCTGTGTAAATAAGCAAATTACGATGTGATTTAAATAAAAAAAAAGAAATCATAAAAAAAAAAAGAAATTTGTAATTTTACCTAAATGTGACAATCTAAGATTTAAAATATATTTGACAAAATATTACAATAATTATGATATCTTGATTCATTTATGAATATGGCTTAATAGAAAAATGTGTCACTGATATACTAATTAAGACTACTTTTTAATACTGCTTATTAAATGAATAAAATATCTATTAAAAAGTGATGTAATATACAGTATCTTTGTTTCAGTACATGAGCATTATTGGACTAGTTCTCTTCACACACTGACTTAAAACACAGACAAAGAGTGGCATTTGAATGAATGTTTCAATAAATACAGTTTAGAGAGAAATATGTTCTTTTGCTTCCATATACTGTTTACTATGGATGTGAAGAGTTAGATGAACTCTACAGCTTTTTCTTGAAGAATCAATCCAAATAGATGCCCTCTAGACAGAATTATAAGGGATTTTTCGTCACTCCAACTCATTCCCTTGATTATTTACTCATTCAAAAAACTGAGGTTATCTAACACTCAACTTGATCAGCTCGATATTCACTATGCACCAAAAGACCACAGGATTAGTCAATGCTGATCAAAATTGTGATTCTGTTGATTAGTTCTTGCATTAAATCTTCACTATAGCTGGAAGAGGTACAGGCAACTTAGACACAGAACTTCTGCCACACAGAGAACTTTTCTCTGATGAATATCCACTCTATGGAGAATTTTAGTTTTCATGAATAAAGTTTTTGACTCCTTAATGGTTTATCTTGTGGATTAAACAAATCTATAACTACAAAACAAGGTTTGAGTCTCTCTATCAAAACTATACATGATCCTCAATTACTATTATCATCTATTATCACATTTGTGAACTTTTCAACAAGAGATAAATCATGTTTGATACTAGAAATATAGGCACCAACCAACCCATCATAGTCCATGACCACATTCTAAGTATTTGTCCTTATGTGCAAAAATTTGTGCACTCTTCACCTACTATCAAACAAATTTCTTTATGAAACAGATAAGGCCATTACAGAAAACTACAATGAATCAAAATCAGAGTGGTGATTCCTAGATCCAGGGGATACACCTACAAAACAGTCCCGCACCTAAGTTCAGGGAGGAAGAGGAACAGAAAGAGTGTAAGTGCCATGTGGTAACAGGGAGTTTGCTGAGAGACTGTGTCTGATAGGAAGGCCAGAAGCTACACCCATAACCTCTAACATGACTGCCTAAATGTGAGCTCAAGAAGGGTGACAATAGATGTGCCAGAGTGGAAAGACAATGAGGCATCAAGCTAAAAAGGAAGCACAAGCAAGTAAGAAATGCTGAGATTTTTCCCTAGGGAAGAACACATCAATTGGTTGTCCACTATAAACTGATCAGCACTGAAAACATACATAGAGACTGAGCTGGCTATATTTGTGTGTGTGTGTGTGTGTGTGTGTGTGTGGGTGGGTGGGTGGGTGGGTGTGTATGTGTGTATTCTTAAATATAAACCATTTAGTCTCCCAGTATATACATATATATTTATCCCTAAATGTATATGTGTGTGCTTGTGTGTGTGTCTGTGTGTATGTATGTATTAATGATTAGTTTGTTTGTTTGTTTGTTTGTTTAAAAAAAAGGACTATGAATTTGAAAATTTGAAAGACAAGCCAAAAAGGGGTACTTGGGAGAAGTTTGGAATGAGAAAAAGGAAAAGTTTGTAATTATATTATTATCTAAAAAAAATAAATGTTTTTTAAATGTATGTATAACTAGGCAAAATATGTGGTTAGTTTTCTATATTTATCTCTATCTCTCCCATTTCTCTTTCATACATTTGTACACATACACACAGATGCTTAACATCACAATAACCATTTGAATCAATATAGTCTTTTTTAAAATGAAATATAACACTAAGCTACACATGAACACTAAGAGTTCAAAGATGCTCCTCTCATGGCACGAAAATAGAAACTGTCAACGTAAACATTCATATTTATGCAACAACTTCAGAGTCTAAACTCTTTACCATTGTTTCTTTTGGTCTTCTTCCCCCCACTCCAACTTCCATTCCTCTCTTTTCCTCTCATCTTTATTTTTTGCCTAATCTCTCTATTCTATCTTTATTTACTTTGTTTCTATTTTGAGACAGGATATCTCTATTAAGCCCCAGTGAGTGCGGCAAATGTCACCTTCTGATGCAACCACCCAAATGCTGTGATTACAGATAAGCCCCACTGTTATCAGCTTTTCAAAGTTACCTTTAGTTGTGTGACACTGTGGCAATGTTGTGAATGCAGAAGTTCAGTCAGTCTAGACTTCTGTAAAACAGCTGATGAACTATGCTAGGAGATACCTTTTTATCTCTAATTGAGATGGAGAACGATGCATGGAGTACTCATTTAACTGGGCTGATTTATTCTAATCTCATAATTAAAAGCATCAGATTACAGGTGAGATGAAACTGGAAGTGGTAGTGCTTTGAATGCCTGAAATAAAATCACCTTAATAGACTGTGGAAGGTGATGAATATTCAAAGATAAAATTATCAAAAATTACAAAAATGAATCATGATCATGAATTGCCCTGGGAGTTCCACATTATAACTGTAGGCAAGCAGAAAGTCCTTAAACATGCTTTGTAGATCCTGTGACAATATCAAGGCCTGTGGGAGTCACCAATTTCAATGGTAATCATTCATGACCTCAGAACAGATAGCAGAAAGGCAACAGATCATCAACTACAACAAACCTCTTCTCCTCTCTGGTTTGTTCAATCCACAATATTTTATCTTTACATGTACTTGAAGGGCAATGTTAACTCCGCAGATAGACTCTCATGGAATAAATCAGTTTGGTGAAGGAGGCTGTAACTTTGAGAATACCAGAAGAGATATTTAGCTTGATGAAGAAATGAAAGTGCACTTGAACATAAATATCTAAAAGTCTTTCCAGTAAAGGTAGATAGTTACTCAATTCACTCAAAAGTAAAACTAGGAGAGAAAGATGGAAGCCAGGGGAAGATGAGTCAAATGCTCACACTTCTTCAACTTACAAACTAGTTAGTGCCTAAGCACAAGACTAAAAGCAAACTCATGTGTAGTTGTAAGAGGATGTTGTGACAGATAACATATGAATGAGGCTCCTTTAGAACTGCAGGAAGTTAGTATTCTGCCCGTTGCTACCGGTTTGTTTATCTGTCCCTGAAAACTGAGGTCAGTAAAGGACAGAGTACACAGAAAGGAGAAAGACTAATGAGCATACAGCATCTGGACAGTGAGACAGTGGGCATGGCAGCCCTGCTGGCCAATTTGGTTTCCTTGGCAGCATCAGCATTAGTTTGTTTAAAATTTTTATCTCGTCTGTGTTTTCTGTCCTCTGAAGCTTCAACTCAAATTTAAAAGATATGACAAAAGTATCTGAAACTCTTTTAAAGTTCTATGAAAATAACAAGGTCCCCATATTCATCTCTACATCACTCTATTCTTTAAGAGCACTGATTTTAGGCCAGGAAAAAACTGTTTTAAAAAAGTAATTAGCTATATTATGAATTGATTTTTTTCTGGCTGTATGGATATCTTTAGTATGATTCTAAAGTGAGCTTCTTAATATCAGTAAGTTTTTAGTGTAAGCATCTTTAATTTTTATTTTATTTAAAGAATTTCATAGGATGAATATGTTTTGCATCATCCCCACTCCATATTCTCCTACCTTCAACTCTTCCATTCTCAGATAGATAGATAGATAGATAGATAGATAGATAGATAGATAGATAGATAGATAGACAGTCATCACTCATGATCCTAGGACAGCAGAAAGGCAGAAGGTCAGCACCTACAACGAAGTTCTACTCTGGTTTGATCAATCCACAATTTTAATATTTTGTCCTTACATGTACTTGAAGGGCAATGTGAACATGAGTGTGTATTGTTTTCTACTACTACTACTGTATATACTACTACTGTATATGTTATTCTCTTCTACTAGCTTTCAGAGCATACTGGTGTATCTGTGGGCCTAAGTATATTGTTTAAAACACAGTTGAAAATTATACTGGTTTAGGGAATGACAGTACTGTTGTTTCCCATAGAACCATGACTTTACCAGCCACTGAAAGTTGGCCAGTTTTATAATGTGAATCATAATTTCACTCCTATTGAGCAGGCCTTATGTCCACTTTTATGGTTGTTAGTTACTCCAAATTATAAATGTCTCTGTTGCATTCTTGAATGTATGTTGCCCTGCTGGTCATTTTTATAGTTCTAGGCTTCACAGCTTGGTAGAGCTATTAATTATTCCTTTCTAATAAAAATTTGCATAGCACCTTCTTCTAATAGAAATTCTATTCATTGGAAAGGCAGCTTCCAGATCAGTTCCAGCTCAATTCCTCTAAGTTTTATGTCCAACTTATATGATAGTTTTAATAACAGGGACTTATCTTCAAGTTCAAGAAACAACCAAGGACCGTAGTGATAGCCTATATTGTTTTACATGTCTCTTGGACTCCCTGACTAAACAGGTTTCTCATTCTTGCTAGGACGTTTGTAATATAAACTATTGTTCTTGTGGAGGGCATTATTCATCCCAAAAGGCTTAACTTTTTTATATTATTTTTATGTTTGCACATTCACTATATATTATTAAGTATTTACAGAATATTATACATGTATTTAATAAATAAACATAAAATCCTGTTTTCCTGTGGTTTTCAGTAAGTCTTAATATTTTTTATCCTTCCTCCATTTTTCCACCCCTCTGTAATTCTTACCATTCTACCTCCCAGGTAAAGCCTTTTCTATTTCACTATTTTTTCATTTCAAAGAGATCATTTTTAAAAGCAGAATTTGCTCTAGTTCTGCAGTAGATTCTAAAGTGTTTACACTGACTCCTAGAATAGATCTATAATGGCTTCCACTGGCTTTGTTCTGCCTCTTCCCAGATAGCCATTATTCTCTGAAAGCTAGTCGAAGACAAAATGTAGAAAACAAAGTACTTACCACTAGTTAAGTGCCTACCATGAGCTAAACATTGAATTTCCCCTTTTTGTTTACTGTAATATTTCATACTAATATCAAATTTGAAAAGTATGACTGTCTTAGTGTTTCCATATAAGAAAACTAAATTTTCCCTCTAGAAAAAAAAAAAAAAAAAAAACCCAACAACTTCAAAGCAGAATACCCATTGCTGTTGGAGGTAGAACCCATAATTACACTCATGAGTTCATCCCACTGAGGGGGTAAGGGAAGGAAACAGCCATAGTTGAAGTAAGCTTTCAAACACCCAGTTCTTAATTGCTGAAAATCTACTCCCCATAAAGATGTGCCATTTATAAGTACAAAAATACAAACAACCCAAAAATAATTAGCTTCAGACCACAGGGACTCTGGGCAAGTGCAATCATAGAAGGAGAATGTGAGCCCAGGCTCTGTGTTCTTTGCTAGGAATCAAAACCATGCAAGTTAGCAATGTTTCTGAAATACTTCATTCTTTTTAATTTACTTTTTCTAAGATTTAAATCTCTTCTCATGCCTCAGAAAAAAAATCAAGTATAAACACATACACACACAACACACACGCATAGTTTGAACATTTAAACTTTGATAACTAAAATCTTGGCATAGTCTTTTAATAATGATGACATCTAATATTTATAGATAAATAATCAAATTAAATTATAGTCTGATTAAAATTAACTGTAAAATTTGAATACCTTCCTGAGAAGCATGAAAGCAAAATAATACTTATATCAGATTCACCTATAGGAATATCATGAGGAATTTTGAAGTGGTGGGTTTTGTTTGTAATTGCAGAATGTCTAAGGGAGTAGGAGTCAACAGCCTAGCAGAGTCTGTGGCAAGTGTCCATGGTCAGCAATCAACAGAGGTCACCTTCCCCAAAAGGAAGCTAAAATGAAGAGGCTAGTTCAACTCCTCTATAGACTTGTTAGATGTCTTGGACCTCTAGAACTGTGATTTCAAGAAATCTTTGAGGAGATAATACAAAAGAAAATTGCTAAATACAACTAATGTCAGAATCCATCTTTCCCCTTCATTTTGTGAAGTAGAGTATCATATACCATAATTCATAAAGATACTTTATGAAATTTATATTAAGTTTCTAAAATATCACATTCAAAAACAGACTTTATGGAAATTTATTAAACAAATGAATAAACCAATGGATGAATAATAAAAGTCCACTTGATACCTTGAATTCATATTTGCATTTAAACAGAGAAGTTTGTTTTCTAAACTGTCAAAGACAAAATTACTATACATTTTACAGCCCTAATGGGCTTTATTTTTGATTTTACAAGTAGGCAACTGTATTGTCCACAAGGTAGAGTCAGTAGTCCAATGAACCAGGCAGAGGAAGTTGGTGATGTACACAGACAGAACAGAAAACGGGTGGGGACACTGTGCATTGTGGGAAGTAACAGAGCACTGTTGCCTAGGATCTGTGAAGTCCTAGGTTAAATCTAAGCCTCAGATAGGTGAAAAAAAGTCGGAGTAAGCACAAGGAAAGATAAAGGGCATTTAATAGAAAAGACACAGTCAAATCCAATACACATGGGAGAGAGAAATTTCTCAAAAAATATTGAAGATCATCGTACAGACATTAAAGTTTTGACAAAATCAATAGAAAGGAAATCCGAAGATATTTTTCTATCAAAATATTATGATTATTTCACCTACTGTGAGCAGAATACATGGAGTATGATTCTTTTACAGATTAGATTAGAAATGGAGTGCTGAGCTAAACAGAGAATTCTAAACAGAGGAATCTCAAATGGCCATGAAGCACCTAAAGAAGTGTTCAATATCATTAATCATGAGGGAAATGCAAATCAAAATGACCCTGAAATTACACCTTATATTAATCAGAATGACTAAGATCAAAAACTCAAAAGACAAAAAATGTTGGCAAAGATGTGGAGAAAGTAGAACATTCCTCACTCCTCCACTTCTGTTGGAATTGGAAATTACTACAACCCTTCTGAAAATCATTCTGCAAGCTCCTCAGAAAATTAGAAATAGTTCTACCTGAATGAAGATGCAGCTATATGACTGTTAGGCATATACTCAAATGATGCTTCATCGTACCACAAGGACACATGTTCTACTATGTTCACAGCAGCCTTACAAGAACAGCCAGAAGCTGGAAGCAACCTAGATGTCCCTGAACCAAACAGTGACTACAGAAAATATGGTTCATTTACAACCTGGAATACTTGTCGCTTTTAAAAATGAAGATATCATGAATTTTGCAAGCAAATGGATGGAATTATAAAATATCATCCTAAGGGGAGAAAGGGGGTAGGACCAGGTATGGGGAAAACAGGAGAGAAGCCCAGAGGGCCAGGAGAATGAATTATATAGCTGTTAGAGCCAGGAGAGATATATAGCTGCTGGGATATTACATGACAAAATCAAATTTAAACAATACCTTTCTACTAATCCAGCCACACACCAGATTCTATAAGGAAAACTCCAACATAAGAAGGGTAACTACACATTAGAAAAAATAAGAAATTAATCATCTCACAACAAACTCAAATTAAGACAATCACATACACATAGAACTACTATCAACAAAAAAATAACAAGAACTAATAATCATTGGTCATTATTATCTCTCAACATCAATGGACTCTATTTAACAATAAAATGACACAGGCTAATAGACTGGAAATATAAACAGGATTTAGCATTATGCTGCATGAAAGAAACAGAGCTCAGCAACAAACATAGATACTACATCAAAGTAAAGGGCTAGAAAAGATTTTTCAACAGTCCCAAGAAACAAGCTGATGTCGCCATTCTAATATCTAATAAAGTAGACTTTCAACCAAAGGTAATCAAGAGATTAGGAGAGACATTTCATACACATCAAAGGAAAAACCCACCAAGATGAAGTCTCAGGTCTGAAATCCATGCCCCAAATGACAGGGAATCCACCTTTGTAAGAGAAACTTTACTAAAGCTCAAAACACACATTGAACCCCACACAATAATAGTTGGAGATGTCGATACCACACTCTCACCAATGTGCAGGTCATTGAGATAGAAACTAAACAGAAATACTGTGAAACTAACAGAAGTTATGAACCAAATGGATTTAACAGATGTCTACAGGACATTTCACCCCAAAAGAAAAGATTACACCTTCTTCTCAGCACTCACAGCACCTTCTTTAAAATTGACCATATATTCAAACACAAAACTAGCTTCAGAATATACAAGAACATTAAAATAACCCCTTGCATTCTATCAGATCACTAGGAACTAAGGCTAGGTTTCAACAACAGAAACAACAGAAAGCCCACATACTTTAAAACTGAACAACTCTCTACTCAATAAAAACTTGGCCAGGGAAGAAATAAATAAAGAAAATAAAGACTTTCTAGAATTCAATGAAAATAAAGGCACAAATTGCTCAAACTTATGGGACACAATGAAAGCAGTGTTAAGAGGAAAATTCATAGCACTAGGTCCCTTCATAAAGAAATTGAAGAGATATTATATTAACAACAGCACACTTGAAAATTCTAGAACACAAAGAAGCAAAAACACCCAAAAGGAGTAGATTTCAGGAAATATTCAATTTCATGGCTGAAATCAATCAATTAGAAACAAAGAGAACAGTACAAAGAATCAACAAAGCTAAGAGCTGGTTGTTTGAGAAAATCAACAAGATAGACAAACCCTTACCCAAACTAATTAAAAGGCAAAAAAACATTATCCAAATTAAGAAAATCAGAAATAAAAAGGGAAAGAAAATAACAGAAACTGAAGAAATTCGAAAAATTATCAGATCATCCTTCAAAGCCTATACAAGACAAAACTGGAAAACCTAAATGAAACAAATGATTGCCCAAACAAATACCACCTACTAAAGTAAAATCAAAATCAGATAAATTATCTAAGCAGAACCATAATCTCTAAGAAAATAGAAGTAGTCTTTGAAAACCGCCCAACAAAGAAAAGCTCAGAGCCAGATGGTTTTAGTGCAAAATTCTACCAGACTATCAAAGAAGAGCTAATACCAATACTTCAACAAAATCCAACATGTTAAAAGTCCTGGAGAGATCAGGAATTCAATGTACATACCTAAACATAATAAAAGCAATATATAGCAAGCCAATAACCAGCATCAAAGTAAATGGAGAGAAACTTGAAGCAATCATACTTAAATTATAGGCAAGACAAGGCTGCCTCCTCTCTTCTTATCTATTCAAGAAAGTACTTGAAGTTCTATCTTAGAACAGTAAGACAATTAAGGGAGATCAAAGGAATACAAATTGGAAAGGAATATATCAAGGTACATTATTCTCAATTGATATGATAGTATGAATAAACAGGCCCCCAAAATCTACCAGAAAATTCTTACAGCTGATAAATAGCTACAGCAAAGTAGCTGGATATAAAATTATCTCAAAGGATTCAATATCCCTTTTTTATACAAATGATAAATGGGTTGGCAATACCAATGATATACCCCACAGACCCAAGATGTTAAATAGGAAAGCAGGTCCAAGTGAGAATGCTTCAATCCCACTTAGAAGAGCTAACAATAATACAGTAATGGAAGTCAGAGGGATGGTGGGAGCAGGATGGGTAGAGGGGAGGACAAGGGAAGTGGTGGGCAGGATCAGGTATGGGGAGAGGCAGGAGAGAGGCCCAGAGGGCTAGGAGAATGAATGGAAATATATAGCTGCTGACAATGGGGATGGAAGGTAGTGGAGGAAATCTGTAGGAAGTCCCAGAGATCTGGGATAGGAGAGGCTCCCAGGAGTCAATACAGGTGACCTTAGCTAAAACGCCCAACAGTAGGAATATAGACACTGAAAAGACTAACTTCAGTTACCAGATAGGACCCCAGGGGAGGGATGGGAACACCAACTCACCTACAAAACTTTTGACCCACAATTGGTCCTGTCTAAAAGAAAATTAGAGACAAAAATGCAGCAAAGATTGAAAGAATGCTGATCAATGCTCAAGTTGGAATTCATCCTATGAGCAGGCACCAGTCTCTGACACTATTACTGATGCTATGTTGGAGTTGCAGACAGGAGCCTAGCTTGACTGTACTCTGAGAGGCTCTACTCATCAGCTGACTAAGACTGATTCAGATACATCCAAGCATTGGACTGAGGTCAGGACTCCTATGGAAAAGTTAGGGGAAAGATTGAAGTCACTGAATGCAATGGCATCTCCACAGGAAGACCAATAATGTCAACTGACCTGGACCCTTGGGAGTTCCCAGAGACTGAGCTACCAAACAAAAGAACATACACTGGCCAGTCTGAGAACCCTGGCACATATGTAGCATAGGACTCCCTTATCTAGCCTCAGTGGAAGAGGATGTGCCTAATCCTGTAGATTCTTGAACTTCAGGGTGGGGAGGACCTACAGAGGCAAAAGGAAAGGAGATGGGGGAATAACTCTGTGAAGGAGGATCATGAAGGGGGAAACATTTGGGATATAAATAAATGAAATAATTAATAATAAAAAAGACTTTTGAATGAAAAAAAAAAGAATGTGCAAGTTTGATTCCCTGTACCCAAATGAAAGCTCACAGCCATCTGTACCTCTATCTCCAATATACCATATACCATCTTCTGACTAATATGGGCCCTAGAAATGCGAGTAGTACACAGCCATACATGAAGGTAAAAAAAAAAAAAACAAAAAAAAAAAAACAAAAACAAAAAACCATACAAAATTTTAAAGGAAGGTATATTAAGAGTAGAGAGTGACGGAATACTGGACTCCAGTGAGCAGTTTTCAAAGATGACATGGTGCATGCATAAGCTATCTTTAAGGACTGAAGGAGCTAAAGGGGTTTGCAATCCCATTGGAAGAACAACAACATCAACCAACCAGATGTCCCAGGGCTCCCAGGGACTAAACCACTAACCAAAAGTACACATGGAGGGACCCATGGCTGCAGCTGCATATGTAGCAGAGGATGGCCTTGTGGGGCATCAATGGGAGGGGAGCCCCTTCGTCCTGTGAAGCTTGATGCCCCAGTGTAGGGGAATGCAGGGCAGGAAGGTGGGAGTAGGTGGGTGGGTGGGGAAATACCTTCATAGAAACAAGGGGAGGGGGATGGGATGGGAGCTTCCATGGGGAAACAGGAAAGGGGATAACATTTGAAATGTAAATAAAGACAATATCCAATAAAAGAAAAGAAAAAAAAAGATGGATTTAATTTCTACAGGTACAATTTCACCTACTGCAGAGGACTGCACAGGCACAGTGATTAACCAAACTGCTATTAGATGGTAAAAATATAAAATTTTAATCCAAAAATATATCTCTTAATATTTTTCCCCAGCCAACAGATGTTCTCCTAACCATTAGCTAATAGATTTTACATCTGGGAAGACATTAAGACATTAAAACCATGAAAGATATTAAGAGCATATTAGAAGAAGCATGCTAAAGATGACAACCAAGTTAGGTGTATGCGTCTGAGCCATTTTCACCATGTTCCCTTGACTTTAAATCACTCCTGCAAATGCTAATTCTGTTTCAACCTCAGAAAAGTAGTTCAAAGGAGAAGGAACAAAGTGTTTCCTTTTATCCTTGGCCTACACAATCAGATTTCTCTGAAGGGAACAAAGAATTAGAGGACATTTATGCAAAAAGATTAGAGATTGAGAGAACTTTCACAATCCTATGCAGCTTCGAATGCCCTTGATAGTCCTTACCAGATAAGATAAAAGAAAGTCTAAAAACCTCCCCTCCAATTCCCAAGCACCACACTCCAATCAAGAACCCTACACTCTCTTAGAGCAATTATATTTTGATTTCCTAATGCCATTTTAAAGCTTTTTCTTTCTTTTCCCCTGTCTGGAAAATAACAGATAATGTGACCCTTTATAGCATCTTGTTTTTCATCTGCTGATGTGATTCCACCCAATAAATAGCAACCAATGAAGCCTAGAGCAATTCAGACTGCAAGGGCGGGTGGCGGTACACAGACAAGCTCTGAAGTGTGTCTGTTGATATTTGTGGCAGGAGGTTAATTAGCATTAGCAGAAGTATCAGCAGTTGCCTGGACTTACTCATAAGGTCCTGGCTGCTCCCAGCAGTACAGTACAGAGAAAAACAAGTCAAAATAGTTTTTGTTCGTCTTACAGAAAAACCATTTACAAAAACAAACACAAAGTAATTGGATTCCTCTTTGTTTGCTTTCTGTTTCTCCATTCCCCTAAGTGTTTGATTTAGCTGCTTCCCTTGCTCCTTCCAAGTCCTACACAGTTTGAGCAGTAAGGTAGTTGTAATTTCTTTTTCCCTTTTGCATTCCCTCCTCCTGTGCCCGTCTGCAATCCTTACACTCCTTTTTACTCTGAAGGAAACAACTTTATATAGAGACAATTTCATTTTCAATTAACGAGGAGTGTTTTCTTGCCAGTTTATAAGCTTGGATCATATAGATCCAAAGCACACATCTCCCTCTGATCATTTTGTAGCATTAAATCTCTTGAAAGCTGCTGCCTACCCCTAATCTCTGTGAATATCAGAATACCTATTGTATCCACTGTGTGAGCCTTTAACAAAGTGCTCAAAGGGCCTTTATTGGCTTGACATTGCTTGTGGTTTTCCTCTATTTGTTCCAATAAAGAAAGAAAATAGATTATTCTTTCAAAATAGCATTCCTTTTTATCTGTTTTCAAGAAAATTTTAGAATCACCTGACAAAGTAATTGAGATATTTTTAAAATAAATGCCCACAGCCTTGCAGCTCTAGGGACTACTTGATAAACAAGACTTCTCTCATCATTTACCAACTCTGGTGGTTTTTAGCAAGTTTATTACTATAGTTCATTGAGAAATGTTAATTAATAATGAAAGATAAATAAGCAATAAACATAATGTGTATTATCTAATAACTGTGTAATACCACCATTATTAGATTTTTAATGAGATTTAAGGTTTTTGTTTGTTTCTTTGTTTCTTCAACTGGAAAATGAAAATAAATCTAAAGACAATTAGGGATGTGTTTTAGATAGGAAAATTTCTGAAAAAATGAAATCAAATCTCAAAATGCTTTGGGCAAAATGGACCCCTTGATAATAAGGGATTTGGGTCGGGGTGCGGCACTATTGTTTTTGCAGCAACAGAAAAAGAAGAGTCATTAACACCATCTCTGTATAAACTGAGTGGATCAAAGACATGGGTAGAAATAGACAGCATCTCTACCTTATAAATGCAAAGGACACGTCTAAAATCACAGTTATGTGAGTATTTCTGATTAAGAATCATGATTCATAATAAAAAAAAAACAATCATGATTCATTATGTTGACATGGTGGAATTGTCTCTGAAACACCTTATCTGTCCCTGATGCCCAGAAAATGAGCTCAAAGGCATCATCCACTAGTTCTAGGTAATAGCTAAAGCTTAGAGTCTTCCACTCAACTGCCTTTCTTTTCATTCCCAAAGCCATATTGTCTTCCCTTGACAACTGGGATGAAGAAATATTTGGTCCAATATATTTATTTTCTATGTTCTCTGGGCAAATATTTATAGGGAATACGACTTTGAGATATTGGCTGAAGAACTGAATATATGTTAAAAGGATTCAAAGTTATATTCAAACTCTAAGTTATAAAATTCAAATTTCATTGTATAGTTCAAATTAATTTGAATAATCCTGACTGATGAAATAAACTGGAGAGAAGTGGAATCTTATTCATAACTATTCTCTATGGCATGAAGAGGATGGCTCCTACGGTTGCTTCAGTTCTAGACACTTAGCCAAAAATCCACTTAAGCCAAATGCAGATGGCATTTACTTTATGGTAACTAGGTAACAGATTAAATAGTTTTATAATAAAAATAAACTGTCAAGCATCAGAATAGATTTTGGTTACTAAACATCAAATATAGGATTTGGACCACTTAATAATTATTGAGTTATTATAATACTTTTATTCTCCTATTGTAATTATTATCTAGGAGGCTCACTGATTCTACTGCTTCTATCTACTAACACCTCCATACATTTAATCTAGGCCTAGAATGTTTTCAGTCTCTGAGACTTGCTGCGGAATAATCTCACTCTTTCTTGTTCTTATGAACTCTAGCTATCTGGTTTAACTCAGCTGTTCTGGCTCAAACTCCTCTCCAAGCTAACTGAGTCAGTCTAGCCTATCTCCCTCCCCACCCCACCTCTTTCTCTCTCTCTGCCTCTGAATTGTTCTGCTTAGACTCAAACTAACTCTAGCAATCTATCCAAATCTTCTGTTCATTCTTTGTTCATTCCATCTTTACCTGTGTTATCTTGTTCTCTCTTCAATCTGTCTCTGTAAAACTCTCCAGGAAACTGCCTCCTTCACCTCTCTGTGCTGTTCTACTCTCCTCTCTTCCCTACTGTACAGCTATCCAGGAACTCTACTATATTCCTGTACTGTACTCTCTTCCACCTTTATTGTCTCTCCCTGAAGTAGCTTCCCTTTCCTCTGTCTTCCTGTGAGAGTCAATCTTTCTGTCAATCTTTCTCTGATTTGTTACTTTGTCTGCGACTCAATTAAACATCACTTTCAAATACGGGTGCTTCCTTCTACAAACTAATTTTACTTTCATTGTTTGGGATAAAAGGTGAGTACTGAGGTCTTGTCCATATTCCGGCCAGAGGGATTAAAGGTGTGTGCAAAGGACTGACCCACACCCCCAACTAGAAACAGGTTCAAATATCCTGTAACAAGTTATTGTGTAAAATAAGAAGTCCTAGGCT
Source organism: Mastomys natalensis (assembly GCA_021653895.1). Classification (NCBI taxonomy): domain Eukaryota; kingdom Metazoa; phylum Chordata; class Mammalia; order Rodentia; family Muridae; genus Mastomys; species Mastomys natalensis. The sequence continues at coordinate 430,977 of JAJTUV010000541.1, read as the reverse complement.
TTAATGAAAAGTTAAATCAGAGTGTGCATGTGTGTGTGTGTGTGTGTGTGTGTGTGTGTGTGTGTGTGTGAAATCAGAGAGAGAGAGAAAGAGAGGGGAGGGAGAGAGAGATGCTTATGACAAGAACAGATGTGATAACTAACAAGAAATAGAGAACATGGTAAATACTAGAGCAATAAATGTTACAATTTAAAAGTAGATGGACATATGTAAAGAATGAGGATCATTTCATTTAAGTCTTCTAACGTTTCTATGTGCATTAGAACAGTAGGATCATTTTTCTAGAACAGGAAAGCAAGATATTGCAAAATATAGTATTTTTCCAATTATCACATAAATACCTGGCAGAAATTAGATTCAAACTTATGAATGTGTATATCAACAAGTTATCATCTTTGTTGATATATTATACTGTCTGCAATCATTATGAACTTAAATCCTTTCTGATATCTAGGGCCATGCTAGCAAAAGATATGACATCCCGCTCTCTCTCTCACACACACCACACTCACACACACACATATACACACATATAATACAAGAATGCAATCAAAATTTCTCTGTATTCCGTTTATTGAAAAAAATTTAAATTTATGAAGAAATTCTAGAAAATATTCTGGTTTTTCAATGTCATTGGTGGAGCTTTGTACATTGTATTGCCTTCCTTCTAGTGCTTAGCACATGTTCAATGAAAGAAAATCCATATGAATAATGTGATCAGAATATTGAGGAAGTCATAAGAAGAACATAAGGAAGAACAGGAATGTTTGTAAGCAAAAATGAGTCCTAAGTCAAATCAAAGCTTACAAATGGTTTGGAGAAATCAGTTAGCATGTCATTCAAATATAGAGGCACTTAAGTAAATATTGTCTCCTGGTTTAGTTTCAGTTGTGAGTCACTAGTAATAATAATATATAATATTTTATTTTTCCAAATGATCAAATATAATTACTTTTAATATTTATGTCACAGTGTTCTTCAGATACAATTTATTCTTAATTTCCTACCTCAACTGAATCATTTCCAAGGATTATGTTTCTGTTTAACAAGGCTTTAGAATTAATAGATAAATACATGTATTCTTTGGTAGATGAGCAAATACATTGCGCATTCTGTGCATAAGACTTACTATATCCTGTAATCTAGGTCACATGTTCACCTTATACTCTCCAACTCCGTACTGCTTCCTATAATTCCCAATAAAAATTGTTTTGGATAATAGTGGAGAATCTATCAGCTAAGGAAAAAAAAAAAAGAAACACAGAGAGCAATGGTGCTTTCGCACATAGATCAATGCTCATTGTATTTAATGGAGGAAAGAAGAAACTGCATAAGGAAACATCAGTCCTGAGAAAGAAACTACGAAAGGATGTATGAACTAAGGTTTATTATATATTATTATTACTAGTGATTCACAAATGAAACAAAGTCAATTGTTTAATGTAGTTACCTTGTCTACTAGCACAATGTACCAGGCAAGTACAAAGACTTCAATATAGTCTCCAAATTCCCTTTGGTAAATGGAAGGATCTTATAACAACATCAGCATTTAGTGGGTACAAACTATTTCTTTGAGAAAAACAATAGAATGTTCTCTCATTTAAAAGATATAATAGTAGGGAAGACATCCTATACTTGTTTTCTCAAAACCCTAAAACAAAAACAGTCAGTTTGTGTATTTTTTGAACCTAGTATCTAGGATATTAGAATCAGTGATGACTAGAGTTGACTGGTTTTATGTGTTTTGCTCATATTTCTGTATTTCCCTTCATCTTGACAGCATGGTAGAAAAAAGTATCACTGTATATATAAGATAGGCACAAACACTGAGGTATTAGATGTGAAAGAATTTGTTCATGGCAAGGCAGGAAAAAATCAGTTAGAAGCAGATTTTTTGTCAGAATACAGAATCCAACAACATTTTCTGACAGAATTTTACTGAGTGTAAATAATATTGATAAAAAATTTATTTTCTGAGTTTGGTATTTGATATTTATATTTTGTTTATAAAGAGACAGGGTGTTTTCTGGTGGTCATTTTGCATCTTTTGAACCAGAAATCAAACAACATTTGAGAATATAAGTACATATACAACTTGATGCAGAACTTGGATGCCTGATTTCAAGTAAATTACCATCTTCTATGTGTGCAGTCTTTAAGAGTGCTAAATGAAATTAATGAGTTTTGTCTATCGATTATAACAAAGTCATTGTGCCTGTCCACAGTGACAGATAGTAATCACAGGGTATGGGATCTCTGATATGTTTACAGTAGAAAGAAGTTAAAAGTAAGGGCAGAATTACTAAGAGCATGCACTATGTTATGACTAGCTCCCTGCATGATGGAAAGTTTGTCACAGGAAGTTCTCTGGTGGGAATCAGAGGTACTGACACTTTGCAATGCCCATTTTACAAAGAGATGGAGGATATAATTTTTTTTCTACTAGCTTCTAGAATTCTTTTTTTTGTCTTTTGTTGCATTTTCACTTATCTGGAAATAGATGGTTTTCTTTCTCAGAAATTTACTTTCAAAATATTTTATTCACACATATTTAGATTTTGTTCAATTAATTTCCTTTCACAGGAGAATCTCCACATGGGACTCGTTTACAATGTTTATATAATTCAAGGTCTAGTGTAAAATTCTCCTGGAAAGGATTACTTGAGTTTGGCAAAGAAAACTGTACATAAAATATATATGTGGACCTTAAAGAGCTCAGTATTGCAAAGAAATGAGATACATCTTTAGTCAACAATACTGGAAGTTCTTGAGCATTCCCAATAGTGTCTTAGTATCTGTAAGGAATAAAAAAAGAATTGATGAGTCATCTCCTTCCCAGAAGACGTCTTTATTATACTCTCAACTTCTTAATTTACCAACAAAACAGTATTTATATTTTCCATTGGTCTGCATTACATTGCGGGGTATGGGTATGACTTAGTCAAAATATGATGCTGGTAAAACCACACACATACCATTGAAAGAATGAGAATACATCTATACCTCCAATCTTGCTCAAAAATTCAATTTAAAATGCTAGTAATGCTAGAGGAATACATAGGAAATATGCTCCAAGATATAGGTATAAGTTAGCACTTTCTTCACAAAAGCCCAATAGAATAGAAAATAGACCCAAGTATTTACAAAGGCAACAATAAAAACTTAAAAGTTTTTGCACAAAAATGAATTATAATGACATAGTAAAGAGAAAGGCTACAAAGTAAAAAAAAAAAATTGGTAGTTCTATTTCAGGCAAAATTATCTGGAATACATAAAGAACCAGAAAAATTAAACATCAAAATAAAATTTAAAATGTTCCAAATCATCAGATGGGCTGAACTAACTGATCTGAAAGGAACAAATACACATGATCAGCAAACACGGAAAACTGTGTTCAATACCCTTAGTCACCACGGAAATGCTAACTAAAATTACTTCGAGATTCTACCTCACCATAGTCAGAATGGTTACTACTGAAGAAATAGACAACATAAATGCTGATGAGGATGTGGTAAATAGGAACCTTGTGCACTGAGGTGAGAATGTGAAGTAGTATAGCTACTACAGAAAATAGTATGACAATTTCTCAAGCAAAAGTAACAATAGAAGTACCTTATTTCTTAGCAGTACCATTCCTGGACAATATATATAAAGAATACTACATAATATCATAGAGATACCCATAAACTGTGTATATTGCTGCTCTACTCATGATATATAGAAAATTTAACCAGATTAAATGTCCATTAACAGACTAATGGAAAAGCTAGAACTTCATACTTCCACTAAAGGAAAGCTAGAACTGCTGACATGCACTGCTATATTACTTCTTTTTATGTGCATTTGGAGGTCAAACCCCAGTCATCAGATTTCACTAATCATTGCCATCCTTGTATAATATAAATATATAATAATAATATATATATATTATATTATATTAGAAAAGAGAGAGAGAGAGAGAGGAGAGAGAGAGAGAGAGAGGATATTGTTGTTAGCATCAAGCCCGAACTCTGAGTGACGATATTCAGGTGACACGACCTCTACCTCATTACTAACACAACCGCCAACTTCCCATAATTCACCTGACTACCTCACCTGGTACCTGAGAAAGAATACGTCACAGGCCATATAAATATTCAGGGCGAGCGACATCATGCTCTCTTTCTCCTTTTGCCATATTTCCCCCAACTTCTTCCCCACCCTCTATCCAAATAAACCCACGCTCTCCCGTGGAATCAGCCAGTCTGCTGTGGTCTGTTCTTAGCCACGCAGCGCTGTAACCCTTTAATTGTACTGAGTATTGAGGACTTGGTAAATATCCATTCACTCATTCTATAATGATATACAGTTTACTATTTAGTAGGATATGAGCTGTGCCCAAAACATTCAATATCATTAAGGACATGGTAGTATGCATGAAAGTGAATAGAGTTGACCTTTGAATATGTCAAATTAAAGCAGTTACTCCAGGGTGTTTTGATGGGAATTTGAATCACTGCCCAACCATGAATAATATGTGAGACTTTGAAAATGACCAACGTTTTTCAGCTTCAGTTATACACTGTCCAAGTTCATGGAGACAATTCTTAGAGACCTATCAAGATAGCTGAATGATAATGGACAGTATGTTATCTACCACCTAAAATATTGCTCAATAAATATTAGTTTAGTCTTCAGTTTTTACCAATCCCATATGAAATTAGTGAAAAGGATATCAGAGATATTTAGAAACTATGTTAAAGACATATATAAGAAGTAATTATGACTTTTGAGAAATGAGCTTCTGCTGAGAGCCTAAGGGCTCACGGAGTTTTAGACAAGTCTGTTTTTCACGTTCTCAGCCCCCAACTATATTATATGCTAAAAAATGCAGACCAGGTTACTCAAAATCTTTGGTGGTTTAAGTTTAAAGGATCCTAATGAAAGCTGGGTTGAGTTTGGATCTGGGAGTAATAAACTCTTTGAGTTAATAGCATTTTCCTTTTCAAGATTATTAACTTCATTTATTGTGACATACTCAAATGCCAATGTCTTATCTTTAGTGTTCACAGGAACACTCTGCACTAGGATGATAATTGCATTTATTTTATACACATTGAAAGTAAGACTCTTGAGAGTGAGATAATTTGTTTGAAATCACAGGGAAGAGAGGATCTAGGCAGAGTGGCTGTTGTAGTTGTACTTCTCTGAAGTTAAAGGTAATAGATATGTTACTCAACATTCTCAGCAAATTCACCAAGAAACAAGAGGCAGGGTCCCTCGTGGCCTTACTTCAAAGGCTATTGAACAAATGTTGCTCAGTTGCTTCTCTCCTACACTGGTTTATCCTGTGGAAACTATTATATAATAACTACTTACCAATGGCTGTAGGGAAATGCTGGAGCTGGCCTTTTAAATCTCCTATTTCATAATAAGGTGATTGTACACAGGCTAAGACAGTTTTTCCTTACTGTAAAATATATATGAATGCATGTAGCCTGTAAAGGTTAACTTATCTATGTGTAAGAACATGCATAAACATTGTTTTCAGAATTGAGAAAGGATTATAAATTTTTGGCCCTATAGAAAGATAATGATATCTGAAAATTAAAAGCCACCAAAAATGTCTAAAGAGATCTGATTTTTACCAGCTTCAGCACTTTCTAATGCCTGGGTGAGTTACAGTTATAAGAAAAAATGAAAAAAAAAAAAGCATATTTTAAACTACACTCTGTCAACAAAGAACACATTTATTTCTGCATGGCAGAGTTTTCATGTTACAAGGAATGTCCAACGGCGTGGGAAGACAAGGCTGTAGCAAATCTTGTAATGACAGCCAGCCATGTCAGAAGTGATTCAATTCTGACACTCTCTACTGGACTCTGTCCCCAATTGTCATGCGATGCACAAGACCCACCTGGGGTTTTTTTAACCCATGCTTCTGACTGGCTGTTATATATTGAGCGCCATGACTCTGTTGTTCGATGAAGCTTCACACAGGTCTATATCATTATCTGTATTATATGATATAAATATAGATATATGATATGCCCACAGGTCACACTCCATAGTGTAAAAAGATGAAAAGCTGCATAGGGTTAGGCATGGAAAAATTAACAGGAGTCCCTGTGATCTCTCAGGGCATACAACCATCCAGTAACCTCTATGAGTTTAGCTATCTCAAATTCTCCTTTAACTTAGACCTTTGAAGTTTCTATGTAGGCTTCATATATACTCATGGTTACCCAAAACATTAGTAATCAACTTATACTTTGCCTCTTTGCTGGTTAATTTTTAAGCATCTAACACAAGATAGTGTCATTTGGGAAGAGGGATGTATTTCAATTGAGAAAATACTTCCAGGACATTTATTTTTAGTGATTATTGGTGTAGGAGGCCCCAGCCTTCTGTGAATGGAGCTATCCCTGGGCAGGTGGTCCTGGGTTGTTTAAAATTCAAGTAACACACACACACACACACACACACACAACACACACACACACACACACACTAAGCAAGCCAGTAATCAACATTCCTTTATGGTTTCTACTTCAGGTCCTGCCTCCAGGTTATTGCCTTGGGCTCCAACCTTAACTTCCCACAGTGATGGAGTGTGACCTGTGAGTTGTCAGACAAGTTGTAAGTCCTGTGCTCTCCAGGTTGATTCTGGTTAGTGCTTTATCATAGCACAAAGAAACACACTAAGACAGCCCCTTTATCCTCCCTGAAGCTCAAATGAGAGATCTTGCAGGATCTGGAGAGATATACAGACAGTATCTGTATTACTGTCTTGGTCTTCCGAAAATTTAAAAATAACCCATGTACTCGCACTTTAATTATACTCAATTCATTTGCTACCAGACTAATGTCTCTTCTGTCAGAGAAAAATAATTAAAATCTAGATTAATAATGTGAAAAGTCTCTTTAAATGTTGCAAAGCAGTTAATAGAAAGAATCATGATCTGTGAGGGAAGTAAAATAAAGCAGGGGACCTATGTTTAAACGGCTTTCTGTCAGGAGCCAATTTCCAAATCTTCCTGCATATGAAAGAATATCCAGAAAAAGCAGGTCATTTTCACTACATTGAAAAGATGGCAGTAGAAACCAGAAATGTGACAGACATAACACTACAGAGCAGAGAACCACACAGAACAAAAGGTCTGGTGATTTGCAGAGATGTCTTCTCTCATTTGTGTCTGAATAGTTACATGTGCAAATGTAACGTGAGATCTGTAACTCTAGTCACAGGACAACTTACAAGAAACAGCGATTAGAATATTCCACTGTTTAACTGAAGGGCTCTGCATTCTACCCAGCCAAAGCTAAAAGTGACAGCAATGATTACTCCAGAACCCAGAAAAGTTATGATTTCAGGGTTTGATTAATCTAATACTTGTATTTAACATACCCTGCCATGCTCAAACAAAGCATCAAACACATTCTTTAAATATAAATAAGTTAATAACACTCCTCTGTAAGTTAATTCAGAAAAAAAACAAGATGGTACTTTAAAAATATCTTTTATTAATTCTTTGATAATTCTGTATGTATAAAACAATATATCTTGATGTAATTCACTCTCACTCTGCCCAGCTACCCCACAGTGTTTCTTTCTCCTCTTCTTTCCTTTGACTTTACAGTCTTCTGAGCTGTCATCTAAGACAACAAAAGTTTAGAGAACTTTTAGAACCAATATATCATGCTAGTTTATATGTAGTTTGAATATGATCCTGTTTTCCAAAAATTTGTTTATGTCTTGATATGCAGGGTTATGTTATTGGTATGTATGTACACCTTTAGGTCACACACTAAACAACAACTGTAATAAACCTATTTTATTTTTATTTATTTTTTTCCAGTAGATAAAACATTATTTATTTTAATGAATATATGTTGATCCAGGAATCAGACAATGATGTTTCCTTAGAAAATCTACTAATATGATTTGTTTGAACAATCTACTAATATGATTTATCACACCAAGAGGTCTAAAAGTGAAAATAATGAAACCCTCTGAAATGGTGATATAAACTTTGTATCTACTTATGATAAACATTTTTTCATTTGTATTTATATGTATTTTTATTGTTTATTTTACTTATTTACATTTCAAATGTTATCTCCCTTCTGGGTTTCCCCTCCACAAACCCCCTATCCCATCTCCTCCCAACCCTGCTTCTATGAGGGAGCTCTCCCATCTACCTACCTACTCCTCCTCACCACTCTAGCATTCCCTTACACTGGGGCATCAAACCCAGTCACAAAAGTACACACATGGTATGTACTCACTGATAAGTGTATATTAGGAAAAAAACTTGTAATACCTCTATACAACTCACTGACCATAAATCAATTTTTTTTTTTTTTTTTTTTGGTTTTTTCGAGACAGGTTTCCCTGTGTAGCTCGGGCTGTCCTGGAACTCACTCTGTAGACCAGGCTGGCCTCGAACTCAGAAATCCGCCTGCCTCTCCCTCCCAAGTGCTGGGATTAAAGGCGTGCGCCACCACCGCCCGCTATAAATCAATTTTAAAACTTAGTTTAAACAAACAGTTCAACAGTTGACTTCTAAAGTAGTCTTGACTTCTTGTTTTCATAGGCCATTTAAAATAGTGCCAGGTTGAGGCTATACTGAAAAATCTTAAACTTCTTAATAATTTTTAGAGAGAAAAATTTAATTGAAGCTGCTAAATGAAATAGCTAAAGTGAAGGTGATAGGTTGAAGCTAGAAGAAGAATGCTAAGTTCAGGAAGCCTACAAAGTGAGCCCATTTCCCCCCACTTCCACTTAGAACAGGACCCAGAAGAATGCAAATGAAGAGCTTAAACTTAATGAATGATATGATTCTCAGTGTCTACAAGCTTCAATACTTTTAGACAAATTGCATTGACTTAGTGAATCACAAGGTGTTTTGTTGTTATTTTTTATTGCTTCTTTATTGCTATTTTTATTGCTTTATTCTTAGGGTTGAGATCAGCAATTCCTTTTCCGTGATCAATTGCATGACCAGAGGGATCACTTCAATTGATTGCTTGAAGTCAGAAGGGACATTTAAATATGCAGATAAATTCTGTAATTCCACTAGAATAAAATGTTCCATTGGTGGTTTTATAAAAATGACCCCTATAGGCTCACATGTTTGAATAATTGATCCCCAATTGGAGGAGCTGTTTGTGAAAGGTTAGGAGGTGTGGCCTTCTTAGAAAAGGTGTATCATTGGGGACATGATTTGAAGTTTTAAAACCCCTTGCCAATTCCCAGTTAGCTCTCTCTGCTTCATGCTTGTGGATGAGATATGGACTCTTGGTTACTACTTCAGCCCCATGCCTGCTTGCCTGCCTGCTTGTGCAGTGATTCCCATCAAGATGATCACGGACTTAACCTCTAAAACTGCAAGCTCCTATTAAAATTTTTCTTTAAAAAATTGCTTTGGTTATGGTGTCTCTTCATAGCAATAGAAAAGTAACTAAGACAGTCACTGGATTCTAACTCTTAATTTTGCACATTAAATATTTCAGAGGGAAATTTCAATACAGAATTCATTCAGATTCATTTCTCTCTCTGGTGTCAAGCCTAGAACATAAAGGTGAACGTTCACTGCTTTAAATTAGTGGCAACTGATATAAAATTTAAGATCCCTTTGAAATGCAGAAAATATTCAATCTCTAGACCATCTGCAGCAAATTTACAGCAAACACTCATGCATCCTCCATAACAGTTTTATGCCACAAACTAGGAATTTCTCCAAAGTTACAATTATATGATGCAAAACAGGTAATTTTCACACCGAACTCATGTTTTCATTCCAGGTCTTAGTTAATGTAGCTGTGATGGCTGCTGTTTGATGAATCAGCTTTCCTGTTAACTAGAGGTACAGGGCCATCATCTAATGAAAACACTCTGTGCTTTATGACTCCCCAGGCTGCAGTTCTGCATATTAAAATAGAATTTCAATCTCACTGTTAGAAATAAAATCAAGCCCAGCATCTGTGGTTTGAACAGAACTGAGAAAAATGTTGCTCATTTAATCTTAACAATATTTTTCATGCTAGGCAGTATAAAAAAGAGAACTTAGATATAATTTTAAAATGCCTATAAATTAGAAATAAATTCATAGAAATCAGCATAATAGTTCCGTGCATGGCTTAGTTCCTTACGTGTACAAATTTGACTGCTGAAAGTTTTCTGTTCTAGTTAGAAGTTCCAAAATATTCACAAATAAGGGCTTCCTGCTGTTCCTCAAATACCTCTGGTAGCAGATCACTGTCATTCTTCTTACTGCTACGATTAAGCTCTCTGATGACTCACAGTACTTTCTAGCTTTGTTGATAATGGACTTACTTCTATATTCAAGACAGAGAGACCATCCTGACAGCTCAGAGTAAAAGTCACAGCAGCAGATTCATCAAAGAACCGGACGTTCTCTCACTCCGATGATTTTCACCAATCCCATTCACACAAACACATCAGGATCACAACCAAGCAGATTAGCAAGTACCTATAGCCCAAACTTCCTATGGATTACTGGTAATTGTAATTACAAAAAGTCATATGGAATATGGTCAGGATTTTCCAGATGTATTCTTCTTTCTTGCTCTTTGCTCATGAGTCACTCACAAACACAGGTATACACCAGAGTTCATCGAATTAATCAAATAAGAGTTTCAGTGAATTTTTTGTCAGAAGAGTTCTATTTCAATACAATATGATACAACAAACAAATAAATGCTAAATATGTTCCCAATACCTGGATTGCATAGATTTCATCTTGTTCAGCTCTAAGGAACCATAAGTACATGGATATTATTAATAATATATACTTAACAAGTATAATTAAAATTCAGAACACTTCAGTAGTTTATGCTATGATAAAAATGGAGAAATTTAGAAATAATTTTAAAACTATTTTGAATTATGAAACTATTTTCCTACATATTTTAATTATATTGTTAAATTATAATGAAAATAATGTTTTTCATGATGGTTCCATACATATTGTACTTTTGTCATGTTAATTTTAAATCATAGGAGCTGGCATAGCTTGCATTTGCGAATATGTCCCAAGAACAATTCACTGCTTATAATGTGAATTCTTTTTTGAAAAGTAAGCACTGTGTCAAACATCTTGTCATACATTTTGCATGCAAAATGCACTAACTGATAAGACAAATCCATATCTCTGATATTAGCTCTTGCATACACCCAAGAGACTTATCTTTCTAATTAAAACGAAATAAAAATATTTTCCAGATTTTAAAGATAAATTACCAGTTATAAAGGGAAGAAAGCAAATTCATCAAAGTTAAAGACAAAAATCATAGAATAAAAAGAATCTGGCAACTGGGTCCTTTTCTCTTTTCCTCAATGAGCAAGACGGCATCAGGATGGACCAAGTATTTAATATGTGTCCACTAGAAATAAATTACATGTAGGAATCATTGGCTATCTCTTTCCATTCTCTTATCAGTAATTAAACAATGGTGCATTAATTTTCAAAGTGAAGAATCCTTTTGGAACACCAAAGTAATCAACAGGAATACTGTTCTAGTAATTAATTTAATTTCTCTAACCTATAAAAAACAAAATGAGAAAAATTGTTGTAGCACATATTATGAGATATATATCAGATCACTCTAAGTTGCTTTCATATCTTTATCAATATTGCATATAAACTAGACTCACCTTGTTAAGTAAAATCAATTCAATAATTTATGGAGCATTTAGGAAAATATTTATGTAGTAATTTAAATTCACATGTATCTCTGCCTGACTATGGAGTGATGAAAATTAAAGACATAATCCACAGTCTCTATCTGTTCCTTGTCTATTTGAGAAACAATGGACACATTTTGAATACTGGCCTATATTGTCAGTATCAAAAGGGTAAATTGATTTTAAAGTGAAGAATAAAGAATGGTCTTGTATGTGTTTGTGCTTAGGATGTGTTGGGAGGAAGCAGAAAGTTGTGTATCTGTATTCCCAAGTATGTATAAAATGTAACAAATTTAACATAATGGATGCAGTTCCACAGTTTCTGGTACTCAGATGTGAAATTCACAACAGTATGAACATGGGAAGTTTTTATAACTCATTGGTTAGGAGCTAAGCTTATGAAAAGGATTTAATGATCTTTGTATGTATGTGTAGTGAGTATGTGAGTATGTGTGCCACTACTCATTTATGTTTAGCTTCAAAACTATGAGGATGTTTATTTAGAGACGATACATCTAGCCACAAAGGGCTGTCACATGATGCAAGTAACTTTGTTAGCATTTTTCCAAGATTCAGAACTTCGGAAGTCTGTTGCGACTCAGACTCTGTAGAAAGACCATCAAGTTTCACTGTGGGAATGAGACAGAGGAGAGGAAAAATCAAAGGCTTGAGGAGACCACAGTGGAGAGTGAAAAGCAAGCCGCAAGCCTTCATGACGCTAGCAGATACTGGTGCAAGGAAGCCTTGGAGCAATATCAGTGTACCTGCAGGGTCAGTGTGACTTGTAACTTGTTTTATTAGTAAGTGAAGAATTGCCAAATAATGTGCCTGGTAGAGATTGTTTGGAAGACAGAAAAGAGGAAATTGGGTTTAATTTATGCAATCAATTATGAAAAAATTAAATTTATAAACATACCACTACATTATTAGAGTGTTATGAATATTAACCACTTTAGCAACATGTATATACCCCAAGAAAGTTCTGAGATATATATTAACATACATGTAAATATATGTAAACACTAAATATTTGTGTGTGTGTGTGTGTGGTGTGCGCGCGCGCGCGCCGCGCGCGCATGCGCGCACGTTTCATTGCCATTATCAGCAGAAAGACTCATGAATAAGAATTAAGACACAATTTTGGGAAAACTATAGAAACAGAGACAGCAAATAGCATACTTAAGGACAGAAGCCATTGTCAAAGTGGACCCTAAAGCTGTTTTTATAGAAGGCTAAGGGAGAAATTATACAAGAAAAAAATGTAAAACCTTTTACAACTTCATTTCTTTACTCAGGGCCTGAGGGTAGATACTGGCTGATTTTTTTTTTAAAAAGAGGATAAAAAAGCATCATGAAACTTGCATTTGATTAAATAAAACACAGAAAAATAATGAGGAACATATCAGTAGAACTGTACAGATCTCTTACTTATGACTGGCAAACCTCTGGGATATCAAATAGGCAAATTTGAACTGGGTGAAAAGATTGTCACTTTGAAGGTCCCTTTTCTCTATAAAATGATAAAATAACTGAATGACAAAAACATGCTCCTTTTATGTCTGTGAATTAAATGGTCCATTACCTTTGGACATTGATAACAAGACTCTGGGAAATACAAAGAACTACTTGGATCAACACAGACTCAAGCTATAGGAGAATGTGTGTGTAGAAGGCCAAGCAAAGGAGACTAGTGGCAGGCTGAAGTTATACTTTAGAACAGAGGCTCAGTCTAAATATAGAACCCATCTTGTTCAAAGCAGCCATGTTTTGACAGGTAAAGTCCAAAATCACTAGTAAGCTAAATTCATTCTTCCACTTGAACACATTGTACTTACTATGAACGCTATTCTTGAAAAGTATATAACAAAACCTATGCTATAAGAGTTCCAGTAATATAAGTAAACCAAAATGAATATTTTTAAGGAGCAAAAGTTTGCTTAGTCTACATCTTTTCTACATAAATATTCTAAAGTCTAAAAATGAGGAGCACTACTGAGAATTGCAAATTCAAGCTTTATTATAAAATCTTTTCTGATTCTAGCTAAATAAGCAAAAGTGTGTAGCTATTTATCACATTATAACATCGTAATTCTTGTACGGTCAGATGTTATTGTTGTGTAAAAAATGCTGGGTACTTTTTGTGACCTTGACATAAACTGGAGACACCTAAGAAGAAGGAACCTTAACAGAGGAATTGTCTCCACCAGATAGGTTTCTATATCTGTGGGGCATTTTCTTACTTGCCAAATGATGCAGAGGACTTAGCCCACTGTGGGATAGACCACTTCTGGGCAGGTGTTGGAAAGGGAGCTAAACATAAGCCTGAAAGCAAGCTGCTAAGTTGTCTCTGCTGCAGATTGCTGCCTTGTGTCCTTGCTATGGCTCCTCTGATGATAGAATATAAACCGTAAGTTGAAATAGATCCTTTCCACACTGACTTTTGGGTCATGATGTTTATTACTGCGAGAGAAACCAAATAGGACAATGAACTAGAAATAGATTACAGCTAAGTATGCAAGTTCCCCAAACTGGAGGTTCCTGTCTTTAACATTGGATTTACCAGAGTTGATGGTGCCACAGTATCTTTGATTTTAGTGGATGAAATTCATCAACCAAATTTGAATCAAAATATTAATCTTCCATAAGCAAATTTAACATTCTTTTTTCTTTGCCTAATTTTTCTCAGTTTGCATAATAGTACAGTCCCCAGAGCATCATAGTGATGGTTAAACATGTGTCAAGAACAGTAGCTTGCCCTAAACTACTGTGTCATGATTATTGCCTGTGGATCCCTAATTTCATTTCATTTTTTGTTCACCCACTAATGACTATGCTACCTTATCACTGCTGTTATATAACAGTTTCCTCTAAGATTAAGGTTTTCCATTTTGGAGGGAAACTTCTTAACACAGATGTTTGTAAGGTGGTGAAACAACAGGATGTTCTAAGGAGAGGTTCTTAAAAGCAGGAAATAAACAACTCAAGTGGTTTCAGGAAGTTCATGAATCAGAATAGATTCATCATCCTCTCCATTCCAAAGAGTATGCAAATAGCAAGGCCTGCTGAATGTCATTCTCAGACAAGCTAAACACCAAAGAAGACCCCCAGAGAAGTCTAGCAACCAGAAGAAACAGAGACATGCCAAACTGCCTAGAAGATATAATGACCAGATATGCTGCCTGCAGGAGGAACCTGGAAAAGATACTCTACAATCTGTTAACTGCCTGTAGGCTATGCAGTGTGCTCTAGTTTTGGTGAGCTGTCATCTAAACTGGGGTGAGCTTTGGTAATGCAGCTATCTTTAAGTTATTTGTGCTTCTATACATATTGCCTTACCTTGTAAATAACACTAATTAAAAATCACTGGATCACTTGTCCTTATCTAAGTTGGATCTGTACTTCCCTTGAACACCTATGCTCCGGTGCCATTCCCTTCCCCACATCCTGCCTTTTTGTGTTTATAACCCCTGTGTAAATAAGTAAATTATGATGTGATTTAAATAACTAAATAAATTTAAAATTAAAAAAATTAAAAAAAATCACTGGATCACCATGTTGAACTTTGTGGTATCTGTTCTTTGGTCTGTAGTCAGTTCTCTATCTGAGGTGAATAGTCATTTTTTCATATGTTCCTGGTAAGAGTTTGTTACACAACTGTCTACTTACTGATTATTCCATTTTAGTAATTCTGCTTAATGGAATAAATGAATGTAAACATTTATTCCTGTGCACCTAGTCATTGCACTAAGCACTGACTATATTTATTTTTTTTTTTAGTTTTATATTTATTTCCTAATGTCATCATTAGGTACTTAAAAGAATATTTTCCAAATTTCTAAGTAAAACAAATAAAACTGAGGCAAGCTGTGTTAATGTCTCTCAGATTGAAAGTCTAATAATTAATGCAACAAGACTCTAAAATACAAATACCTTACTCTAAAATGTTTGGCTATGCTAGAGACATTATATCAGAACTCCTAAAGCACATACTACCGATGACACCACCCATCATAAAGTGCATTTGTTCATTTTCTATAACAATTTACCACTAACTTAGTGAATTAAAACAACATAAATATATTCTCTTACCAGTTTGAAAGTCAATAGTCCAAAGTCATATCTGCTAAACTCAGGTATCACAGGGTTACTTCATTCCTCTTGCTTTGAAGGCAATGGCATTGGGTGACTGCTCAAATTCCCTGGCTTGTTCTCTAGCAGCAAAGTGCACCACTCATGGTCAACTTCTCTGCTGCTTCTGACCCTAACATGCTGATGAGGAGCATTATGGTTACGTCAGGTTCACCAGATAACCCAGGAAAATAGAAAGTATCCTCATCCGTAATTTCTTTTATTTGCATGTATATGTATATACATCTTTATATGTGTGTGTATGCAGATATACACGTATACATGTGTATATGTGTTTACATATGGTATTTTGCTCAACCAGTCTCCACTTTACTTTGAGGTGTAGTCTCCTAGTATGCCTGTAATTATCAATTTAGCTAGACAAACTGGCCAACAAACTCCAAGGATCCTCTTATATATGTTCTCATAGTGAAGGATTACAGAAGTCTATGGCCATACCTAGTTTTTATATGTCTGTCACTTTAGTTCTTGCTTGTCTACAAGGACTACTGACTAGGTCATTTCCCCCAAAATCCCAATGCCCGAATTCCTAAATTAATCAAATATGCTATTTGAATTTAATTATAAAATGTCTCCTGTACACTCACAATTGGAAGAGTGGTCCCCCAGATATTGGTGCTACTTAAAATGTTCTAGAACCGCTTTTACATGGCTCCTAATTGGCAGACCTATGACTCTAGGAACAATGGAGTTATAGGATGACTGTGTTTATTGCTGATCATTCTCTTTCTTGAGATGATGATGTATGAGAAAACCACATGTGACAGCTATAGCAAAAGACCCTATGTAGACATGCATCTCTCCAATGATGGGCTGCACATCCTACCATCTTTAAACACAGGCTGTTATTATCCTAGGTTGTTTTTGTCAGGGATTCCTGTCACAGTGATGAGAAATGTAACTAATTCATATGCATAACTCCTTTTTCAATGGATAGTAACATTCAATTGTTCTAGGATTTAAACCTACCTCATATGTAGAGGTCTTGATTCAGCCCACCAAGTGAATTGTCCTAATACTAGATGAATTTAAAGTTATATAGAAACACAATTATTTTGAGAAACATATAAAGAAATTTAATATGATCTTCATAGTCACTGTAATGGCCTTAGAGTTATTGTGGGATATTGTGATTTATTCTTATCTTTCAAATTAGAAAATTTTCTTTCCAAGTATGAATAACATAAATGGATAAACACATCATCACTGATAAAAACATGGTTGTTTAAGGTATAGCATTTCTCTGTATATAAAATAACAGCTTTTCTTCCAACTGATACTTATTAATGGGACAGATGTATTAGAAAAATAGCATTTCCATTCACCAAGGTTTCCTGTTATGTAGGCTGCTCTGTCCTCTCTTTCTTCTGGTTCTATTCAAATACAAGGTATTATATTCAATTTCAGCTGCATTAGCCACAGTCCCCAATAGCACTTGTTTATCTGATGCAAGTTTAATGTGGTATCAAGGATTTTTTTTTTCAGAATTAGAATTCCTTGTTATTAAACAAGAGTTATAACAACACCATCAAAGGCTTTGTGTTTGACTGATAACAATGAAAAGAAAAACATTCTCAGAAACTAATATAACCTAGGGAAGAAGATTCTGATAATGACTTCTTCACATGACATTTCATATTGCTAGGATTATGAACGGGTCTAGCATGCCAGAAAACTGTATCTTTAATTGGTCTTTATAACCATCTTCCCAACCTCTGAACCATATTAGCTAATAAAGGAGAACAGGGTTTGCATTATTTAGGGCCCAAGTAATTAGCAAGTCCATCTCCAGACAAAACCAATATGTTTTATTATTGGAAATGTCTAACCAACTCCATTAACTACATTTTTGCTCTCTAAAAAATCTCCCATCAAGTTGGCTGTCAGATATTTGCACAGTCTTCTCATCAGGATTGTTGACAATGAACAGCAAACTTCAGTTTAATTTGAATCTAAATAGTGATTTCTACCAACTGGCTGCGACTCATTAATGCCTTTATTTTCCTTTGGGAAAAGGGGAACTGGTTTATGTATCACAGACCACATTTAATTCTCCATATCTCATTCAGTCAATAGCAGCATTTGCTATCACATGTGCTCAAACTGAAAAGTGCTGACCACGTGGAAAAATAAATTAAAAGGAAATTAAATACTCCCTAACAGATGAACAGAGTCAATTAGTTATGAACTTTTGAAAGGAAGAAAAGGAATCTCAGTGGTTCAGAATAAGCTTGTTTTACTTCTCTACATTGGTGTATCCATAAACATGCATGTATATGTTAAAAACACAGGAAGCTCTCAGACATCAAGAGAGGGCCCATATTCTATGAATCGGGAGTCCTCAAACTGATTCCCAGTGGGAACTCTCTTAACCTGAGAGATTTATACATAATCTAGAGCATATAGAAATATAATATATCTCAAACTTTTACAAATAATAAATCATACACAAGTGCACTATAAAGTAGTTATTGGCATGCATATAATTTTACTATTTACTAAAGACAAAAGCAAATTTGCATACTAATGAGATGGAAGTGATATTTAATTTCACATACAAAATTAAATCGTGGCTGAATATTTGATACTGCAGCCCATGAGAATCTTCAGTGTTTTTCAGTTGATTGATATTTTAGATACGTAATCATCACTGCTGAAAACACCACTTTGCATAAATCTATAAAATAGCAGAAGTATATTTAGAGCTATTTCAACAATTTTAGAAATTCTATTCTAATTTAAAACCAAAATTAATTGACTTTTTTCTTAATGAAACTTAAGTCAGCAGCAGAACAGCAATTTTAAATAGAAGAGTCTAACAAAGCATAATCCAATTATAAGTATACTTAAATATACTTAAATGATGAAAGTAAAAAAATCATAAATAACTTATGTTGTATCAAAAAATAAAATGCATGTATAAAGTTAAAACACAAGTATCCACAAGAGAGCAGAGTTACATAAAACGTGCAGCACTGGAAGAAGCAGCTTTAAGTGAAATTCTTACCATGACAAAATGTGCATGCACGTGGTCTCATGTTTGGAGAGCTAAGGCTGGGAGAAGTTACATAATGGAACTAAATGAATCAGAAACATGTTGGCTTGGTTATGTATTTGGTTGCAAATCAAATTTTCATCATAGTGAGTTCTGAATTATGTTATGGTTTGAATTCACTTTTTAAAAAGCTGTGGAAAGACCAGTTTTAGAAAAAGAAACTTATTTCAATAAATGTATTAGAGATCCATTTGTAGGAGCAACGTACATATGTATCCTTTGAATAAAATGGCAAGTTTTTTAATGGGTGAGACACCAATTCATTCCACCACAAGAACTGGCTTCTAAGTAGAGGATATGACACAGAAGCAGCATGTTGCCCAGAATGCTTAAAGACCCAGGATCCATCCCCAGCTCTATAAAAGAAAAAGTTCTCATCTCATTAAATGTGAAACTCTTAGCTAAATCCTAACTGAAACTGTTTGGTGTAAGACATGAACTTTTCCCTTTACTCATAAAATTTAATAGTCTTATTATGTAATTTTAAAGCTTCAGATAGACATCAAGAGAACAATAACCTATAATTCACTTTCTCAAAAATAAATATAAAACTGGAGGAACTGCTATCATTAAAGACATGCAGATACTTGCCAAATACAATTTCAATTTGACACACACAAATCTGATCCATAAAATATGTTTAAAACAACCCAGAAGCTGTCAACACAGATGACGAGATAAACAAAAGAACTGTATTAGACAATATTTTATATAAAATTCATATAGCATATTGTGTATTTTTAAGGAAAAGGATGATAACTAACGAGTTGGCAGGCTTTCTTTGAATTACTTAATAAAGTAGCCAAAGTATGTGTAAAAATATTGGGTAAAATTACAAATACCAACATGCAGGGTATTGTTAGTGATACCTCCACACTTTCTTCACACACAAAAACTTTGCCCCAAGTCCTTTGGTATTACCTGTGTGTACCTGTTCCATTTGTTACACTGAAAAGGTATTGTACAATGCTGGCCGAGACCATGGCCTTTGAAGTCTCTGTTTGCTGCTTTGACAATACTACTTAAGAAATTCTTATCTTTCCTTATTATCCTACCTTGGGGACTGTAGAAAGGACTTAATGAGAAAGTACCACATAATCAAAATAACTTACAAAAAAGAATTTAAAAGAATCATTTGAAAATCAGTATCTCAGAATTGAAAGCAAAGGTTAAATAAAGCATCACAAGTTTCTCATTACAAGTACTTTATACTTCATGTCATGTGATCTTTAGAAGAGAACAAATCCAGGAAGGGGATGGACTGAGGAAAATATCAAGCTCCAAAGGCCTGCTGTGGAAGCCAAAGGGAACCCATGCCTCATAAATGGGTATGTTTGTGTTCTTATAATAAAGTATCAAAAACACACTAGATACATACAGCTTATGTGTCAGTTAAACAAATATACAAAAGTAGATCATTAAAAATCCTCAATATAAACCTAAAAAACATCAAATTCAAAGAAATAGTAAATACAGGGATAAGGCATAGCTCAGGGACACAGTACTTGCTTAGTATCTGCAAGACCCTGGACTCAATTCTCAGAACCACATGGCAGGGGTTTGAAAAGAGCTATGTAGACAAATAAATGAGATCTTAAAATATTATCAAAATATCTTTTAAGGATTATTAGTTCTTTTAACACAAGTCCAAGACTTTTGAGAAGTGAGTATTATGAGTTTATATTATCTAGAGCATCAGTTCTCAACTTGTGGGTAGCAACTGCTTTGGGGGAACAATGGTCATTTAACAGAGGCCTAAGACCATTGGAAAACACAGATATTTACATTACTATTCACAAGAATAGCAAAACTGCATTTATGATGTAGCAATCAAAATAATTTTATGGTTAGGGGTCATCACAACATGAAGAACTATATTAAAGGGTCACAGCATTGGGAAGGTTTGTGAACCACTTACCTAGAATTTTCTTCTGGATCTCAGTCAGACTACTTGGTGGTAGTTTCTTTTGTATCTTCCTATTACACTTCCTTAAGCATTAAGCATGACAGGTATAATTCCATTCTGAAGACTGAGGAATGGGGAATCTGTATTCATGACTGACTGGGTTATAAAGTAAGACTTAATCTCAAAAATTAAAAACAAACAATAAACAAAGGTGGGTATAGGGTGTTGTCAAGAGCTTTCTTAGCATGGAAAAGGTGGTTGGCTGAATCATTAGCATTGAAAAGTAAAATAAAACAACTGAAACAGAAAACAAAAACACAATTCTTGGTCAACACAAACATTAATTTTAACTCTCTCCTTTCTGATGACTCTATCAATGTCCTGTGAATATAGTCATCATCCTGTTTTACTGACAATCTGAGGGTGTCAGGCATCTGTGAATTCTGGATAACATTTCCTCCAATGATTTGGTTTTCTCTGTCTCTCTGTCTCTGTCTCTCTCTCTGTCTCTCTCTCTGTCTCTCTCTCTCTCTCCTCTCTCTCTCTCTCTCTCTCTCTCTCTCTCTCCTCTCTCTCTCTCTCTTTCTGTGTGTGTCGTTGCATAGCTTCCTGACACCATACATCATGACAGCTCTACAGTTACTATCAGGGTCTTAGTTTATTACAGCGCAGTCCAGAGCAGGCATGTTATGCATTGCTGCTCTGTCTCTTTTCCTAAAGGACACTCTTCCAGGGTCCTGCAATAACTCCTCTATCCAGGAAGTCCTTCAAGCTGTGTCTGCTCCTCTCCCTGTTTAACACCCTGACCACATTCATAAGGTATCCAGCTCAAGCCATCAGAGAGATTATCTTGGCTGTCAGAAATTTAAAAGGACCAGTCCTTCACTGACTCCTATCCAGTTATTGAGAACTGTCACTTCACATTAATTGGTTTTCTTTGTTTTTAGATGGAAAGTGAATTCAACCACTGTTGGCCCACTGGTCAGAAGAGTAACTCCATAACAGCTTAACTGAAGTATCTTGTGTTTTCATGAAATTTGATGAAACATTTTTTTTCTTTCTGTAATGTACAATCCCTGAATTCTTCACAGAATAATTTAGCATCTCAGAAGAGTGATGGAAAGCATGAAAAGTTCTCTGTTTTAGAATGTGAATTGTATGCCTGAGAATCTGCTTCATTTCTTACATTGTGCATATGTCTACATAAAAGAGAAGCCAGGTATAAGCACCGAAGAGATTATCAGTAGAGATGAAGCCCCTGAAGAAGCACAGAAAGTTTATGGATGAGTTTTACAGGATTATCTTCATCACCTCAGTAAGTATTGTTATAACCCATAATCCTCCCTATATTAACGTTGCTAGTATACTGTAAGTGCTAGAATTGATATCTGGGATTCCCACAAATATGAATCTTAGAACTTGATCATCCTTCCTGATTGAATAGAGTACAGTGAATTTGGTGCTTGTCAACTTTAAGACTTTGATTACTCTCCATAAATTTATTTTGTTTACTGGTCAGACAAGTCACAATCTGCCCTCTACTTATCCAAACAACAGAGTATTTTACAATTAATCAAGTAATATTCACATAGATGTTCAGTATTTTTAACCTGTTAACTTGAACATTTTTATTTATATATTGCCATTGAATTTTAAGCTTCAAGGTGTAGCGACTTGATGGCTACTTACTTTTAATATTTTAGTTGCCAGTAGAGTCCAAAGTAGTCAGAAAAACTACCTTACTGTATCTTCCTGGCTTAGGTAGTTAATTTATAGCCTCAAAACCCCATGAGTTGCCATATCAACCGCTGATCACCACCTTTGAGGTTCAAGCTTTGAGATATGAGCAGCTACAACACAAGTGGTTCACAGTTTATTACTCTCCCTCCTTTCTTCTACATTTTTCTCCTCTTTTCCTTTTCCATGATCAGTGGTAAATTTCAATTTGTACTTTATTTTGGCTTAGAAAGAGTAAACAGTATATCAATATCTAAAACTCTCCAACTAATATTTAAAATAACTAAAAATGTCCTAAATATTGACATAAATTGATTGCTGACAAAATTCATCTTGACAGTCTTGGCTTATCATAATATCCCTTGAATGGTTGGCTGAAACATTTTCTACAATTAAAAATATGAATGTAGAGGCAAAACAGATAACATCCTACATCTTTTATTGTATCAAAAGTGTCTTTTTCCAAATTTGCTGAAACATGGCAATAACTCATAAACTTATCCCTTCTTTAGAAAATCTTAGCATGCTTCTTCTGAAATGTAGTAATGTGGACCTTCTCTTGGGAAACCTTTAACAAATTTTTTACTTGTTTGCATTGATGAAAGGCATTGTTTGTTCCTCACATATGGACACAGTGTATGTATTACTCTGTGAAAATGGCTTCATTGTTTAAGAGTATGTGTTAGTTTCACATGTACTTATTTCATTCAGCTTACTTCATTTGTGCTCCTCCTCCAAGTACAATTATATTGTGTGCATCTTTGTTTCATTGTCAGCATTCAAAAAAACCTGCTGATAGCCTCTCCTCATAATGGTTCTCAGTTTCTAAGATGCTATCCAGCCATGGAACAAGAATGTTCAGGAAAATTACTTATATCTGTACTAAATCTCTTACAGTCATTTTTCTAGACATTATTAAATTTAAAAGTCCTATGCAGCTGCTATTTCAATGGTCCATACATTCAGTTGGCAGTTTAAGAAACTCCGAGATGCCTTGTCATACTAGAAGTTGGGCTAAGTAATGTACAAATCATATGATGTTATACATGTAAGGACTGATTGCTGTAGATAATTCCCGCTTTAGATGCCCTAGAACAAACATTCTTTAGATGCCTTGAGAAAGAGCACTTTCAAGACAAGGTGTAGAGAAAATTCAAAGGCTTACCTGAGCCAAACAAAATAATGGAAAAAAAAACAACAGTTCCAAGTTTATTATTATTATTTTCTAAAATGTCTGTATTTATTCCCAAACATGTATTTACTTAACTATAACTATCTAGTTGGCCATTTAGGACAGTAATAATTTCAGTGGATTTTATGCCCAGTATCTCTGTGTATATAACTCCTGTTTAATTGTAATTGAATTCACTCTTGAGAGAGAAAACTACATATTGCCCTCATCTGACTTACATCATTTTGAGTTGAGTATAAGAGATAAAAATGTTGAATGTTTTATTAAGCTTTACATTTGTGACACTAAAATACAGTGAATAGTTCATTCCTCAAAGAAGTGATGTGTTACCACTTGTTTTCTGTTTTGTCATTTTTTTTCTTTCAAATTTATGGAGTTCTGCTATTATATATTACATCATGAATTCACACTTTTTGACTCTGGTCATAGAAAGTTGTCATCTTCTCTTTCACCATGTTGTTTTACCGAACTGTTCAGAGTATTCTGGGCAAGATGACTATTACGTCAACCTCATTGAGTTCTTTTAAAAGCAAGCAGGGGCTTTCATTCTCACCCAGTTTCTCTGTTTGCAGCATGACAGCATTAAAGAAATGGCATCAAGGATGGTGACCCCTAGTTTTAGATAGTGAGATAATCACCAAAGACCACAAGACTCTAGAGTTCATATGTCTAACAACTGCACCACTAGAGATTCCACTGATAAATTAACCACTGTACATACAACCTCTTTCTGAATTATATTCCACATTTTCATCACTGTTACACTAGAAACTTGTGGATCAGCGGCTCTTTAAAAGCAGCTGTCAAGGCCCCACAGTCATTTAGGCCGCACAAGGATCAGATGGCTTCTTTCTGGACAGAAAGGGTTTTAGATGCTTCAGAGCTCAGGTAGCATCTTAAAGATGAATGTATTCATGGCCTTCTGGACCTAGTCCAGGGTAGTTCTTTCTAGTGGCAAGAGTTGAGGTTAAAACACTGACTTTTGCGATAGTATTAAACTCTTTCAGCCTGGAAAGGACCCCTGTGTCAACCACTTGAGTGAAATAGTGGCAGCTTGCAGTGAGGTACCTTAGGGACCAACAGGTGTTAGTAAATATCTTGCTACGAAAGATGAAAGTAGGTAAGTAGTATGTGATGGTTTATCTGGGTTGCCAATTTAGCATACCTGGGAAGAAGGGACCTCAACTAAAGAATTTCCTCCAAAAAGTGAACCTATTGGTTGGCAGTGTTTATAAGAAATTTTCTTTTAAATTCCTAATTGGTATAATAGGGCCCAGCCCACTCTGGGTAGTATCCTTTCTAGGTGGTAGCCTAGGACTCTATAAGAAAGTTAGCTGAACATAAGTCACGGAGACAAGAAGTCAGAAGGCAGTATTCCTGTATGGTTTCTGCTTCAGTTCTTATTGCTTGGTTCTTGACTTGAATTTCTACCCTGTCTTTCCTCAATGATACACTATGACATAGAAGGATAAGCCAAATAAATTTATCCTCCCCAGATTGCTTTTGGCCATGATATTTATCACAGCAACAGAAAGCAAACTAAAACACTACATTTACTTTTTCACTTGCTCAAAAAGCAGGTGTTAATTTTTATGTAAATTCCGCAAGGTCTATACAAAATATAAGGTATGTGGCTGTAAGAGAAGAATCAGCTGGTATAATGGAGCATTTCTTGAGATATTGATATCTCTGGATTTTGGCTCTCATATGCTTCCATTTGGGAAAAGTAGATGATAAGAGGTACATATAACATGGTGCCCTTTTCATAGTGGCTTCTTTCTGTTCATAGGTCCCAGAATCAATGCTTGTCAGTGCCTAGGATGAACTTAAAGTAGAACTAAACAGGTGTCTTCAGAAATCCACCAGCCTCATAATGAGCACAGCTTTATTAAGAAATATTAGAGGAAGACACCTTTACCAGGACAGCATTTTCCTGGCTGCATGAGAGGCCAAGGAAACAGTACTGGGTCTGAGAGCAGTTCATACTTTTGGTTATTACAACCAGAGTGAGGGTTCCCACTTAAATGGTAGTTCAGAAATCAGGTGAGTCTATCAAGAGATAATATTTCTGTTCTTTGAGATCTGACCATTGTGTTTGGCCTCTCATGTGCCTTTTATTGAGCTTTTGCCTAAGTATTTAAAAAGTAATAATAATAATAATAATAATAATAATAATAATAATAAAGTGAAGCCGGGCGGTGGTGGTGCACAGCCTTTAATCCCAGCACTTGGGAGGCAGAGGCAGGCGGATTTCTGAGTTCGAGGCCAGCCTGGTCTACAGAGTGAGTTCCAGGGCAGTCAGGGCTACACAGAGAAACCCTGTCTCGAAAAACCAAAAAAAAAAAAAAAAAAAAAAAAAAAAAAAGAAAAAAAGTGAGCAGAGAGTTCTTTATAAAGCTTATTTTACCTGCACTGCTTTCTCTGCTCTTCCAAAGATCCACTAAATTGTGCTTTCTTTCCTAAAATAGGGCACAATATTGCCTTCATACAAATTCCTGTGGTTTTTTCTTTATATATATTTCAAGACACTTTTATTCCTCTTTATTTTCATGCTAAGTAATCCTCCTAGGGCTAACTATTGAGTACTTAAGAGCAATGACAATGTCCTTTTTCTTCTGTGTATACCACACATTACTCAATATCGTAGATAGTGCTCAGTAAATATTCACTGGTTTGAACTGAAGTGAATTTGGTACACTTCCACCTCAGCATACGAATAAGTCTCTGATTTATAATGAGAATCACTGGGAAATATTTCAGCTAACCTTGCTGAATTTATCCATTCCATTAAATAAAAGTCAACCATGCAGTAACCAAGTATGTACTTATTATTTTTTTCTACAGAGTTAGAAAGTTTAGGTTTTCATTTAATGATAAAGATCAAAAACAAAGGAAACTATCAGCAGTAATAGTCCCCATTGCACTGAATGAAATCATTTGGCTTTTAATAAGGGGTAGAGCACATTGCAATCCTAGAAAACATAATGGAAAACTGAAACCATTCTGCTGCACATCTGACTGATAACATAAACAAAGAAAGGGTATCAACTAAGCCTATTGTCAAAAGTGGGGATAACTAATCAAGCTAATCACAAAAAATAAAAACAAATTTTCATTTTAAGCAAATACCATCAGCCAAGGTTACCACCTAGGACTAAACAAAACTAACAGAGTAACAATAGCAAAACTAGAATGGCCTTTTCCAGGAGTTAATTTCTTAGCTTCTCTGTTTTGTTGATTGTCTTGCCTTTGAGATAAATAGACAAGTAAGCCCTTGATTGACATATCTCAATTCTATCAAATCTATTTTACAATGTTTTATCTTTTGCATGGGAATTCCAAAACAACTTGAAAATGACTATTATGATCAAATTTTAGAAACCTAGGATTTTTTTTCTAAATCTTGTTGGGAAAGGCATCTAGAGTGGGAATTGAACAAAAATGACCACTCATGGTGCACACTGTTTCTCTCCCAGCATCACAACTTTATCTATGTCGATTCCCAGTATCCCCCTATCTGTTATATCATTTGACACACTGTTAGTTTCTATAACTCAGCAGATAATGTACACAGAAATTAACATTTGATGCTTTTCCATGAGGAAGAATTGTAGAGAAATTTTAATCTAGAAACATGACTGCTCTGAAGACATCTAAAGACCTCCTAAGTCTGTGTGATCTGGCTGGAATGCCAACAAGCCCTTAGAACACACCTTGAATTCTTCTGGATGGAATATTTTTGTATATACCTTTAATCCCAAACAATAATGTCTAGGAAAGACACAGTGACAAATCAGAGAAAGACTTGACAGAACCAGTCAAATATACCTAACTCTCAGGAGAAAAGCTACTTAAGAGCAGAGCAGGAGGAGAGAGAGTTCAACTCATCAGTTCAGACAGTTCTGTCAGTTGAGTTGGTGATTTGGGAGTCAGTGCAGTGAGTGCAGTGCAGTAGAGTTCGGTTCCTTTGTGAGTTCATGAAGTTCAGTGTACATCAGCAGAGGCAGTTAAAGCCAGAGACTAAGAAAGAGTCAGAAGATTAAAACATTTTGCCAGAGTTAGTTTGAGACCAAGCAAAGCAATTCAGTGAGAAGGTGAGAGAAGGCAGATTGAAACAGTCAGCTTTGTGAGGAGTTTGAGTCACAACAACTGAGTTGAACCAGCCAATTGACGTTCAGAAAGAACTAGAAAAGATGAGCTTATTCAGCAATAAGCCTCCTAAATGACAATTCCATCTGGTGGATAAAGGCTACTTTTACAGAGAGCAACATGATTTCTGTATTGATTAATTTTTGTTGTCCACTGGCAACAATCTAGGATCACCTGTAAGAGATTGTCAGTGAGATTTTTAGATCCAAGTTAACCTGTGGATATGTCTGTAAGGATTTTCTTGAATTTCCTTATTGCTATGGGAAAACACACCTTGGAAATAAGTAGTACATTTCTTACTTATGGGACCTGGTATAGGAGAAGAGAAAACTACCTGAGCACTGAGCCTACATGTATTTATTCTCTCTGCCCTTAGCTATGGAGATCACTAGGTACTTCAGATTCCTACCTTGATTTAGCCCCAAGTATTGGACTGAAAATACCCATTTGAATTAGATACCTGATGTACTAAACAGTTCACTCAGCAATGATTCTAGGGCACTGATTTTATGGCTGTTTATCCCAACAATACTTTCAAAAATTTTTAAAAATTGTAATAATATTTAAAAGCTATTGAATCCCTAGTGTTATTGAAATCTGATTCATAGTCAAAGACTCTGGACCACATCCGGCCAGATTTAAGGTGACACAGCTGCTTAAAGAGGATTTTCAGCACAAAACTAGACCATTATAAAGAAGACCTTTTTCCAGTCAGGATTTTAACATTTATTTGCCCATTTTCAAACCTCCAGTAAGCATAGAATTAGCACTTTTCACCAGAAACTTCTAGGGTTTAAATAGTGATATTTTATTTAGTTGAGCATTTAACTATTAGTCAGAAAACAGCATTGCTCTGGCCTAGAAATTAATCACAATGCTGAGGTTTGTTAAAAAAAACAGAAGAAGATCCAGTGAAAATGGTTAAGATGTTATTGATGTCATTCAGGCACACAGGTTATGAATAATAATTTTCTTAACAGTATAATATTTTTAAAAGAACTGATCTAAATGACAAGTTAAAGAGCAGTCTCAGCCTGCCAATTTAGTATGAGGTCTGGAATGGGCACTTCAGTCTGAGTCAAGAAAAATGCTGGGACTGTTGCCAAAGAGAAGAGGAAACTCTGAGAAAGTTAGCAGTGGTTGGTGAACATGTTACCTAGAAGCTGTTACTTTCCTTCACTATATCACTTGGACTGATAGAAAACTTCTTAAAAATACACTATTTCGTAATGAAAACAACAGCAATGGTTTAAGTGGATATGTATTAAAAGCTCATCTGGTTCCACATCTTACCATTTACCAAACATAAGACAGGGGAAAAATTATTTCACATCCTTTCAGCTATATAACATGCTAGTATGACATGCAGAAAGATCACAAAGAAAAAAGCCCCCTGTATATGGAATGTTGCCATGTACCAGATAGGGAAATAAAAACAGTCATATTTAAATATCTAGGACATCGCATACAGAATGCATGGTGCTGACTTTGCTCACTTCCGGAACATTCTCAAATATAGCATGGGTTCATATCTCAGCTTCACTATTTACCTTTAGTTTCATACTGAACAATTTATTCAGATTCCCTATGCCTCCTGATTAAAATGGAATTTGTGATAATACTTAACTAATAAATGTGTAGTAATGATTATGATACTACAAATTTCTGTAAATGCTTGAAAAAAGTACATTATTCACATAATGACTGGCTATAATGAACTAAATGATAAATAACAATATTGTTAAAATGTTAATCTAGTCATCAATTTAATAATATATACATATATATATTACTTAGCCATCTTATGATCATACTGTATTTTGTCATAGATCTATGGATTTAGTAAATCATACATAGAAAAATGAGTGATTCAGTGTTCATAAACATAATATTTAAAAATATTCATAATAATTCCATAAAATTAACAATTTTGTTGTCACATAGTTCATATATTTGTCATTTATTGAATGTAGTACAAATATAAAATGTTGACTTATTGCCTCATAAGTTTATTCAAAACATGTGATCTTTACCTTTATTGAACACTAAAAATATTTTAACATCTAGATCTTCAAAGTGCTTGTCTTTTAAAATTGTACCTCTTTGTATTACTTCTGTTCTTTTTTTGAAATTATGATATAATTACATCATGTTCTCGTTCCCATTTCCTAACTCCAAATTTTTCCATAACCACTTTTTGCTGTGTCTTCTTATATAGTAAGAGAAAACTAGTTTTGTATGTTAAATCCTCATTTAAACATGACCACTTTTAATGCTGTTCTATTGTGTGCAATGTCCATCTTAAATAATTCCATAGGGAAGGGCATTGTTCTTTGAAAAAAATATTTATTATAGCGAAAAGTGCAGAGATTACAAAATGTTTTAAACTGTCATCATGTGAAAATTCTCTTAGTACATATATTTCTGATGCAATGGCATTTGCTAACTGACGTTCTCTCAGACAAGTCTCCTTTCTTCACACGCTATACATCTTTTTGCCTGTATTTCTCACTGTGAATCTACTCATAATTAATCTCTGGGTTCACGTAATAGGCCTCTCCTGCATGTTCTCTTAGCTAAGGAAACAAGTCCTCAAGAGTTAACATCATAGACAGCGAACAAAGGCTCTACATTCCGCTCTCAGTGTTAGAGAGCGCTGATGTGATCCTCAGGGGCCAAGCTTCTTAGCAACGAAAGGAAGGATTTACAGCCCTCCAGCTTCCTCGGCTACCATAGCTCTTGAAGGCTTTCAAGAGCTGACCTTCTTAGCAGAGGGCTGGATTCTTTTAATGCGCTCAGTTTCAAAAGGTAGCATACCTGTTTTTCCAGTGTGATGTGGATGCTATTAAAAGGGAGTTTCCATGGATACAGACATCAGTGGGAATGAAACAGGATTGTCCTCTTTTCAGACTCATTGTTCCAAATATTCCTAAAGCTTAGATCATGTCATCTTTTTAGTCACCTTTCCCATGGCTAGCTACTTATTTACGAAGTACTGTAGATGGTAATTAATGTCTTTCATAAAGGGTAGGTTCATACCCCAAGTAAATGTAAGAGATGTTGTAACATGTACATGGAGAAACGGTCAGTTAATTAGTGTTCAGTAAGTGTGAATTATATTTTTATGGCTGTCTTATCAATGACATATTAAAAGAGTGGCTACTAATAAGAAATGGCATCTAGTTTCCTTAAGTAACAGAATTTGTCACATTAAAAACTTTGATATGAATTAGAAATTATATCACAATAGCTTTACACAGTCTCTCTCCACATCCCTCCTTATAATCTCTGCAAGGAGACCCTAAGCGTACATTTTGAACTATAATTACACATGTCTTAAATGTAATGATTAGTATGTATAAACAGTTCCTTGTTATAACCTAATTTTTAATTAAATTAAATATAAAAAAATTATTCATTTGATGAATTTATTATAGGCACAGCATATCCTCGAGACTCCTACGTTAAAGAGTATGCTAACTTTCTCTGGAGAACTTATGTGTTCTATCGTGAGTGAACACTGAGGAAATAGAACCTTGCCGGAAAATATGCCTACGCTTAAGGCATCTGTAAAAAGACAATAATAAATTAATGCCCTTACCTGGGAGAAGGGGAGAGAATTACCCAGATAATGACAGAATTAGTGAAGTACTCTTCTGAGCTAGCACTTAAACGGCTGCAGCTCTTCACAGTCTGCAAACTCAGGTACAAATTAACAATAACTTTTCAGAAGATGAGGCAAACTCAATCTTGTTTTCAGATATGATCATCAAATGATTAGAAATTCAACCAACTCCAGTGAAATGTAGTGAAATTTAATGTAAGTAATAAACTTCAGATGCCTTTATATTGGCTTCTGGTCAGAGAAAATAATGATAAAGCATATTTCCTCATGTGATCATGTGGCTTTAGTCTATTAGTAAACAGAGCTCACTTGTTTATGGTAGATTTAAATGAGTTAAGTTAAAAAATTTATTTGACTGGCTAAAAGTTTAGTGTCATTAAGTTAAATATGTGTCAAATTACTTCATTTTACTTGATGTTTAAAAAAAAATTAAAGAATCCAAATGTCATTATTTTTTCATTGAGTTTATGAAAATCCCATTTTCTATATAGAAGGTTGTTTATAATAACATTTTTACAGAAATAAGCATTTAATTCTAAGAAGTAACCTAGATACTCTATGACAGCTTACTAATTTATGAATTGAAATCTATCAGTTTAACATGGAAATCAATGCTGTTGGTTTTTCCCATGAGTTTGCTTTGCCTTTCTGCTTTGCTGAGGAAAAAAGATGAGAATTTCAATCCATCATAGGAAAGACCTACTACTATACTAATTTTTCAAAGGTTAACCCTTAAACAATGAAAAGATTAAGAGGTAAACACATGATCCTTCTGAAATCAAAGACAAGAGTGTGATTGGTGGAGTTCTAGTAATCTTTAGACAGTTAGCACTACCCTTCATGATAGATGCTCGTAAGAAACTAGATTAAAGCTTTAAATGGTTCTAACCACAATATAGCAAACCAACACTGAAACCAGAATAAAGTTAGCTTTAAGAATTAAACTTTTATTTTATTAAATTAATGTTAACAAGCAAGTTTTCAAAAATACCATTTAAAGAAATGGTACTTTCACATTCTTCTGAACAAAATGAGAAAATACATTCATTAATGGCTTTAAATATCCACATTTTAGCACAAACCTTTAAAGGAAAAAAAAGGTATTAAAAAAAATACCCTTCTACTTCTGGTACCATAAATAGATTTTAGGGAGAATGAGCAATTTGTTAGATTCATTGCTTCCACTCACTCACATAAAGGAAGTTATAAGGCATCCTATAAAGGAAGATAAAAGTGAAGGTTGGTGGTGGAAACTGTTATTGTTGTAACCTAACCAAAAGAGGGATGTGTAACCCAGGAATAAAAAAATCAAAACTGTTGCTCTATCTTTGCTGTCACCTCCATGTGTCTTGCCTTTGAAGCCTCTCTGGATATTTTCCCTTGTTTTATTTTCAGTCGTGTGAAAGCAGTCCTATTGTTTAGTAAGCAGAATTAGGCTCGTTCATGTTTATAGAGTCAATGGCTGACAAACAGTAAGGTCAATGTCTATCCCATCCTGGAAAAATTGAGGTTAGAGCAGGTGAAATTATCATCCTGTTTTGTTTTTATGGCTCTAATAGAATCCCAGTGAGTCCCTGACCTCTGCTGCCAGGCATGTCTTCCTCTCACAGCAACGTGTAACCTTTGACACTCAATTAAAACAGGAAATAAGGCAAAGGATGTGTCAATATGCGTGTTTGGCCAATGCAGGCCTTTGAAATAAATTCTAAGGGGCTTTCAAAGAAGTTATAACCCTTATTCATCAAGCATATAAAATAAGTAAACAAAAAGCTTTTTTTTTTTTTTTTTTAGAAAAAAATGTCCATAGAAAAAAACAAACACCGAACAGTGGGTTTTTTTCTTTCTGATACTAAGGCATGTGTATTAAAGTATCAGTAGCAGTCCATAGGCCTATATTGTGAATATGCTGGATGCATGCCAAAACATAGAAGCTTTAGGTAGATTGTTTTTGACCAGTAATGTCTTTATATTTTGTAAACTTATTTCTGAATAAGAGAAATGGGGTGCTTTGTTTTGAATAGAGCCAGAGTAGTGCTCATATTGTGCAGCTCTTTCCTCTAGATGGAAATATTCCCTCCTGGAGAGGTTGGGTGATTTGAAAGGCTCTCAAGAAATTTGAAAGATGACACAAGTTATATTTTTAAAGACTCAATGAATGAATGAAAACCCAGCCACTTGTGTAAAGGTTAACAACTGTCACCTGTACTATGGGGAGAGGGAAAATCAGTTGTCTCCAATAGAGTGACACTGTGTATATCAGCCACTGCAGGGCAGGCCTCATGATCAGGAATTGATCAACACTCAACATATAATTGGACACCACAGGGATTTTGTTGTTGTTTGGTTCATTTTTTGTGTGTGTGTGTGTGTGTGTGTGTGTGTGTGTGTGTGTGTGTGTGCAGGTACATGCACACATGTGCATGTGTATATGGCTATATATGAGTGTGCTTATATTTGGCTACAGTTATTTTAGTATGA
The DNA here is from genome assembly GCA_021653895.1 of Mastomys natalensis. Taxonomy (NCBI): domain Eukaryota; kingdom Metazoa; phylum Chordata; class Mammalia; order Rodentia; family Muridae; genus Mastomys; species Mastomys natalensis. Next base: position 396,997 of record JAJTUV010000541.1, on the reverse strand, counting down.
TTTTATTTTGTTTTCTTATTGTGGGCTTTTATTGTATTGGTTTTGTTTCTCTTTTGACAAAGTACTTGGGTGGGTAGGAAGTGGGAGAGGATGAGTTATGATCAAAATGTTTCTGAATTAAAAATTATTTAAATTTTTAGTAATGAAAAAAAATAATAATGATTATAATGATGATAATTGATAATTATAATAATGAGGAGGAGCAGAGGAGGAGGAAAAAGAGGAGGAAGAGGAGGAGGAGGAGGAGGAGGAGGAAGAAGAAGAAGAAGAAGAAGAAGAAGAAGAAGAAGAAAGAAGAAGAAGAAGAAGAAAGAAAATTTTAACCTTCCTACCTTCCTTCCAAGATACAAGCAGTAAACAAAGGTTGGAAAAGAGTGACATATCCCCAGTGGCTTTTTGCCAACTATCAACTGTTCAAGGGCTATGCATTGATAGTGCAGCCTCCCTGAGTCATCTTGCCTGCTGGGGGGCTTTCCAGTGATTCAACTGCCTGAGTCACCCATGGGTAATCACACTGCTTTAAATAAGCCCTATAACCTCACTGATCACTTATCCAGACTCAGATGAAATCCTTTCTTTGTCTGCCACTAGTAACTTATCTGGAATGAACAAGAAGAATTCCTGTCTCTTCAGAGAAACACAACTGTTCAGTATGCGAATATGTGATAGTTATGAAACTGAGAAGTTTTCACATTAGACACAAAAGATGTGTAGAAATCTAAAAGACCCTACAAAGCAACAGCCCGGAAGCAAATGTTCTTACCAATGTTCAAAAAATCATTTTTTTTTCAAAACATGAGAAGAGAGACAGAAAGCAATAGCAGAAATGGTGTGCATGAGTTTGGTTAGGTCTAGAATCAAACGACAGTTTCATCTCTTGCTAAAAGTACACACAGAAATTAGTTAAATGAGTATTTGATTAGCATGTCCAATGAGTTAAGATTACTCTTTTATTCTTGTTGATTAAAGTATTTATTGTATAATAATACAGAGAATATCAGAGAACAAGCATACACTATCTTTCATTCTCAGTAGTTCATTCTATATAATTCTTTATTGATAAAACTAATCTCATCCAATGAAAGAAAATAGTTCAGAATTACAAACAAAACTGTCTTAAAAAGAATAACAAAACAGGACAATAAAAATAGACATTAACTTTTGAAGTATTTTACTTTGGTTAAAAATATTAAATTAGACTGATATTCTTTACATAGCCTATAGCTGTCATGTCACAACAGCAAGACATAGGCTTAAATCCACAGTGTCCTTCTTATGAGTGTGTCTAACAGTTCTGTGTCTGTATTCTATCCTGTTGTTTCCAGTTATTTGCTTCTCTTCTCTCCAATGGGTCTGTCATGCTCCTCCTGGAATTTTATGGCATAGCTCAGTAGAGCATCACCAAATTGGAGCAACTCTTTCTAAGGAAATCTGTTTACATATCGTTCATATGACACATTTACAATCTGAATCAGTTCAAATCCTTCTTCAGCTATGTCAGTAGTGGCTCAATTGTTTCCATTTCATAGTTTCGAATGAACACACTTGTTAATATAAGGAGATTGGATGGTCACCAACAGGTAATGAACAGACAGCCTAAAACTGAACTGTTTACTTCATTTAATTTTAAAATTTTTCTGAGAACTAACATCAGTTGGTACGCTAAGGTTTAATGTCAATCTTATTCTTGGCAGAATAAGAAGTGATTTAAGCAGGAGTGAGTAGACAGGTTTCTATAAAAGTAAAATAGCTATACAGTTATGAGTTATGGGAAATTTGTGTGTTTCATTCAAGGATGGCTTAGTAACAGAATCTTTGAGAATCATTCAATCAGAATACCCTACTATCTTAGTTTAAAAATTGGCAGAAAAGGTGCAGAAAGTTGAGGTATATTGAATGTCATACAAAGAGATGGTAATAAAGCCTCACTTGAAGCTTGGCTCTTAAGCTGTTTCCAAAACATTGTGAGCTTACGTGTCTCTCAATTACTTTAGAGGCTTTAAAAGCCATCTCCTCCCATCATCTCTGAAATGTGAAATTTAGAATCCTGAAGCTGACAATGAGTTTTATACAAACATCTATAACTTTAACACTGTATTATTCTCACTTCCAGTAGAATTCTCTGATGTTAAAAAAATAAAATGATTTATAACTTATAAACCCATTTGTTTTAAAAAAAAAAGCCCAATTTTTGTATAAGTAATCTAAAGACACTCTTAAGGTAGAGAAGTTATAAAAAGTTAAGAAATAATAATTTCATTGTAAGAAAATGTATTAAACGTCTCATTTTAAAAGGAGAGGCCTAACAAGATGTGGTGGCTCACATCTGTAATAAAAATGTTTTTGTTAGTTTTTAATAAATTATTTTATTTATTTATATTTCAATTGTTGTCCCTCTTCCCAATCTCCACTCCACAAAACCCCCACCCCATACCACCTCCACTTTGCCTCTAAGATGGTGCACCCGACCCACCCACCCACTCCAGATCACCCCTCCAGCATATATCTTCTTCCCTGGGACAACAAGCCTCCACAGAATCAAGTGCCTCCACTCCCATTGATGGCAGATAAGGCAATTCTCTGCTACATATGTAGCAAGAGCGATGGACACACCCATGTACACTCTTTGGTGGCTTTCGTCCCTGGGAGCTCTGAGGAGTTCGGTTACTTGTTATTGTTGTTCTTCCTATGGAGTTGTAATCCCCTTCAGCTCTTTCAGTCCTTCACATAACTCTTCCATTGGGATACCAATACTTCACAGTCCAATGGTTGTCTGCGTATATCTTAGTCAGGTGTTGGCAGAACTTCTCAGAGGACAGCCATAGCAGGCTCCTGTCTGTAAGCACTTCTTGGTATCAGCAATAGTGTTGGGAGTTGCTGTCTGCAGATGGGATGAATCCCAAGGTGGGGTGGTGTCTGAATGGCCTTTCTTTCAGTCCCTGCTTCATTTTTGTCCCTGCATTTCCTTTAGACAGAAACAACTCTGGATTAAAATTTTTGAGATGGGTGGTTAGCCTAATCCCTCCACTGGCAGCCATGCCTATCTACTAGAGGTATTTTGGCTAATGTCATCCCCATTGGGTCCTGGGAGCCTCTTGCTTCCCTGGCATCTTGAACTTTCTAGTGGCTTACCCCTGGACCTATGCCCTACAGCTACATATTTCTATTCATTCTCATGGCCCTCTTGACTTCTCTCCTGTCTCTTCCATACTTGGTCCTGCTGACCACTTTTTTCCCTCTATCTCCCCTTTCCAATTCAGGCACCCCTCCTCTGCCTCCTATGATTATTTTGTTTCCCCTTCTGGGTGGGATTGAAGCATCCATACTTTGGCCTTCACATGGTGGATGTATTGTATCGTGGGTATTCTGAACTTTTCAGTTAATATCCACTTATCAATGAGTACATATCATGCATGTCCTTTTGGGTCTGGATTACCTGAGTCAGCATGACATTTTCTAGTTCCATATATTCCATCTATTTGCCTACAAAATTCATGAAGTCTTCATTTTTAATAGCTGAGTAGTCTTCCACTGTGGAAAGTACCACATTTTCTATATTTATTATTATTCTGTTGAGGGTTGTTTCCAATTGCTGGCTATTATAAATAATAAGGCTGCTATGAAAAAAACAAACTAAGCCAGTGGTGGAGGCAATTGTCTTTAATCCCAGAACTCTGGCAGCAGAGGCAAGCTGTTCAAGTTAGAGGCCAGTCCGTTATATAGAGCAGGACAGCCAAGGATATACAGAGAAGTCCTTTCACAAACAAACAAACAAATTAAAAAAAAAAGAAAGAAATCAAACTAAAAACCATTTCATATCCCTTCCATATTATTCTCATGTAATCTATTTTAGTAAAAGTAATTGTGGTAGCATTTATCATTTGTATGGCACTGTATAAAAAAAGGCAGTATAGGTATAAACAAATACATTAAGTTGTCCCTTCGGTGTATCACTGATATAAATAAAGAATTGCTCTTCTTGGATTTCTTGGGTTTGAACTTAAGAGTGATTTACCATGTCTTAAATAAAATAAAAGAAAACAAACAAAGCAAATTAAATAAATGGTAACTGAATTCTACCTGTCTAAAACCATTAGCCACTACAAAGAAAGTTGTATCATAACAATACTTAGAATATAAATATTGAACCAAATGAAATTAGAATTAAGAATATAAAGACTTATCAATTATACCCTTAAGTTGATATTCAAGGACCCACATGCTCCTGAGATTATGTAGAACAAGAGATGTTAATTCTGATCTTTTTGGTCCTTCATGGGTTTTCTGACTTAAGCATCTTAGTAAGTTAAACATGCTGTGTTTAAAATTGCTTCCTGTTTTTATACCAGAAATCTCTGAGTAGAATTCAATGATCTAGTACTTATGGAACAGACTCTGAGAATCTCAAAGTATTATTAATGTTAAGTTTGAGTGTGAATATTTATTAGCTTTAAATTTATAGCTAAAAGTGTGAATCTGAATAAAGTATAAATCCATTTATCTCTTAGAAAATTAAGGTAAAACTGTGCTTTTATAACAAAACTTTTATATGATTTACAATTGCTTATAAAAGAAAATTACTTTAGTATGTAGAAGATATACGTTTATTATTTCTTGAGAAGTGAGCTACTCTGTCTCCTTCAATGATCCAGGAGGATAAGAAAAAAAAAAAAAAAAAAAAAACAGCATGTATTGAAGGTGATAGGACACCAATGTCAGTGCTGTACTAGAAATCCTAGCTCACTGTCCTTTCTACAACTTGTCACCAGTGTAAATGTTCTCCTTTACAAATGCTTTCTGTCTTCTCCCATGTTTAGTTTTATATAGGATTAGGGCTTCCTTCAGTTTGAGAAATACTACCAATGACTGTACACAAAGACTTCTTTTCCCTCAGGTATAGGATCAATTGAAGCTAGGATGTAAATCTAAAATCTATGTTAGCAACACAAGAGGTCATACAGATTCAAGTAGGGTAATTTCCACAGATATTTTCACAGAACTGTAGTATCATAACAACACTCTTTGTTCTAAGGGCTTGAATCACATGAGAGAAGAATCCAGCAAAGGACTTAGCATTCTTTGCTCAGGTCAGGAATGCTACAAGGAACTTTAATAGATTGGGTATCAAACATCATGGTGGCCCCTTCCCTAGTATTTCAGGGAAGAAACAATTTGCAGCAGGAAGACCTGATTTTGAAATGACAGCAATTTCTTCTTCTACTCAGCATTATGGATACTCAAAATTAAGTCATAATTAGGATAAAATGCAATGTGTTAAGTTGTCCCTAAGCTATCTAGCTATAGGAATCAGATAAGAGGTATTCAACATTGCCAGGTGTGGGGGGATCACATAAGATTGTGATAACTCAAATGCTCAATTTGTCAAATGGCTTTTTCTATTCCAGAAGAGCTGAGACACCTTGTGAGTTGGAAATCAAGATCCTGAGCATTGGCTGGAAACAAATATTTTTCTTTGTGGGAGAACAAAGACAGATGTGTTCTGAAACATGAGGAGGAAAGTCTGGCAGTACGTAATATTACAGATTTTCAAACATGTTTTATTTTGGAAGGAAAACCAACGTAAACATTTTATTTCCCTCCAATCTTCTCATTCCTATATATACCGTTTTTAGTAAAAGTAATTGTAATAGTATTTAGCAATTTGTTGGCTAGTTTGTTTTTAGATAGAATATGTTAAGATCTGTTTGTAAAATCACAATAACTCAGTTGTAATCGAGAGAGACATACAGTCATGGTCATTATTTTGTTTTCATCAACATCTGGATTTTCCCAATGTGGTAGACGTGAATATATCATTAGAAGTGTGGAATGCCTCGCTGTACCTACATTTCCATAATTATCTTATACGAATCATCCCCCAACATTTTTTTTAGTTTGAAAAATTTAAACCTTTTTAACTATTAATTATATTGAATTTTTAATGTAGGATAAGACAGGTTCTTGAGCCAAAATAATCCTTGATCCCCAACGTGGCAAAGTACACAGTTGATTACCAAGTCATGAACCAAATATAATAGCCTTTTTGTTTGAAAAATGGACATTCAAATAGTGACCAAGTGCACTAAATTCATTTAAAATTAAACATTTTTATAAATATTTAGTATGATTGTGGGAAGTGCTATGAATTAGGTGAAACGTGCAAGTCTAAACCAGTGTAAAAGAGTACAGAACTCTTCCCAGAATATACAAGGAGAGAAATGTGGTTAAAAATCATTGAAGTTGCTCAGGAACATCAGAGTCATGCTCAGGATGGATTGCACATATAACTGGCTTTCTGATGAGCAAACTCTTGAACAAAATCTGGTAAACTTTTCTTGATGTTTTTTTAAATGTCTTTATGAGTTAAGCAACTATAAAAAAAACAATGCTGGGGCAGTATCGCAACATGTGTTCTTGGAGATACATCTGTAATAAAGAACACACATGATATCCATTCTCAATAAAGCCAGTATTATTCATTTATCCAATCACTCATTCATTTATAGTAGCTAAAGATAAGTGTTGAATGTTTACTGTATGGCAGATACAAGAGATATACCAATAAACAAAAATCTCTGTCTTCACAGAAATCCTATGGGAAATATACTGGAGAGATTATTAAGGCTACACATTAGGTCACAAGGTAATATATATTATAGAGAGAACAAAGCAAGGAAGCAGACCAAGAGGAGCCAGCTGAGGGTAGAGTATAACTTAAATAGACTTAGTCAGAAATGAACCTTAAGATGATAGGAAAATAGAGATTATGAAGGAGGCAAAAAAAATCTCAGCACAATAACATAATAGCATGAGTATTAAAAGTCATGAAAAATGACAAACTGCAGAGGTGGGAGGGATACCCCTTAACGTTATGAAGATGGTTTGGTTAATGAAAGTGGCACAGATAAGAGACAAAAGGGTATTCATAGATGTAATGAAAGTTGAGGATGAAAACCATATCTTAAAGGCATTTGCTTTTATTCCAAGGAAAATTCGAAGTTACTGGGAAGTTTTGTGAGGAGGGTAACTTCTACTGATGTACACATAAGTATATCTACTTAGAATGCTTTGAGGAGAATAGATGTTCAGAGAAGAGACAAATGGACTAAGCAGAGACCTTTTGGGAGATATTGCCAAAATCCACAAGAAGAATTTAGAGAAAGATGTAGGGCTGTGGTAAGACATATGTGAGAAAGGAAGATTCTAGGTAGATTTGCCAAAATAATGTCCTCAAAGAAGATATGAAATCTAAAATGAAAATAAACTAGACCCCTAAGTAAGAGTCACAGCATGTATCAGAATAAAATTACAGTGAAGTGGGGTTGAAACAACTACAGAGGTATGGATTTATTAGAAACAGCACATGGGTATAAAGGCCACAAGATGGTATAGGATAACAAGTTGAGTCATGCCTAAATTACTTTAGAGGGTAGAAACAAGAACTGATACAGAACTATCAATGAGTAAGCACAAAAACTTATGCTAGCAATAAGCCCTACATCAAGACTTATGGGAGAAGTTATCTACCCAACAATGCTTCAAGTTGGACCAGAGTCCTTCAAGGTCACCCACACCACGTTGAAGAGATTTGGTTCAGAAATTACATGCTATGCAATGTTGAGAATGAATGAATGGAGAATACCAGTGATTCTAGATTTCTGTGTTGCTATTCCAATCAATGTTTTCTTTGTCTTTCATGTTTTTGCTTTCTGTGTCATTGAATTAAAATAGAACTGATTTTGTTTTGGGGAAAATGATTACTCAGAAATCATTGCTCCCAAAAAACATTTCCTCAAAAGGCTCATCTTACTTGTTTTTAAATTTTTACAATCTATAATTTTGAGAGCAAAATGAAATATATTGGTATATTGAAAATTCTTCAAGTATGTTTTACATAGAGAACCTATGGTAACTATGATGACTGTCCCTATAACTGAAAGTAAAGTGTTGCCAGGTAGAATTTTAAGTATTCCTTTCTCTAGTTTTTCCTTATTCTCCAAATTTCTTTTCCTGAGTTAATCTCTAATAATTTAAATTTACTCCTCTTTTGTCTAAATTTCTAAGTATACCTTATTTTTCTTCTTCAATCTCTGAATAGTCTTTCCCAATCTTCTTTTCATCTTTTTCTTCCCTTTATCAAATGTGTCTTTAAATTGCTTTAAGTAAATAGTTGGGTTTTTTTTATAATTATTTCTTTAATCATATTCTTCCCATGACTATTGCAGGAGAGTTGCTGTCTTATATCCAATTCTAACAATGTGTACTCATCAACACATAGGGAAAAAACATTGTTTACTATCCCTGAATGTCTCAATAAAGGTCTCTCATTAGTAATTCTGACATCACTTGGGCCCAGAATAAATGTGCAGTGACATTTCCAGCACATTTAGAATCCATAGTGATTGCAAAAATGAAAACAATTCTCATAGTTCATCTTACCTGTTTAGATAAGAGTAAAAATTTCAAAGTAGTAAAAAGTGACTAAACAGTTTCCTGTTGTGTAATGAGCAGAAGTTTTAACACAATTTAAGCTGTGATGATAGATCTTTCTTGTCAATCTGATTGGATCCTTTCAGATATATCTGTAAAAGCATTAATTAAGTGGGGAACAGACCTAAATGTGAAAAACTCCATTCAATAGAATCGAAGAGGAGAAATGACAGTCCTGAGAAGCAATTTCTCTCTCTCTCTCCTCTCTCTCTCTCTCTCTCTCTCTCTCTCTCTCTCTCTCTCTCTCTCTTTCCCTCCCTCCCTCCATCTCTCCCTCCCTTAGACAACATGAGGAGGAGAACTGCTGTGCTCCACGATGTCTAACTGCCATTTCCAAGTTCAAGAACTGTTACTCAAAACAAATATATCCACCTTTAAACTCACTTTGTCATATATTTGTTACAGTGGCAAAACAAATATGCCAACACATGTATTTTATAATAATTTATCTTTTAATTGTTCAAACAGTTTATGTTTGGAAAAAGAATCACAGAAAATATTGAATATAATATCCCACAAACATGTAAATTGTATCTTATAATACTAACAACATTATGACCTAAATTGATATAATATAGCTTGTTAGTTACTTATCACTTTTCATAAGCTAGATTGTGTCATGTATGGCGACAATTTCACCTACTACCTATGTAACTTTGCTTTTTATCTGTTGTTTATGTGCTAAATACTTACCTGCATTCACACACAGACTTAGATATATAATTTTGAATGTAGTTATCATTTCTTTAGTCAAAAATAAGTGCATAGTACTTTCCTAATAGGCATATTGTAAAAAGAAGTACATGTATATCACTAAAATCTGTGTCTGGCATGTAAATAAAAATGACTCCATAAATATTTAGCCATTATCGTTGTGTAGCAACATAGCATGTCGACATGTTTATTTGCAATGTTCTCTCATAAACAAGAAAATAAGACATTTAAACAGGACTGCCCAGTCTGGCTTCAGTGGTAGAAGCACCTAACCCTCTAAAGACATGAGGCCCCAGAGAGTGGGGAGATCTGGTAGGGGATGTGGGGAATAGGGATATCCTCTTGGAGATGTGAGAGAAGGAATGGGATGCGGAACAGTCAGAGGTTGGACTGGAAGGAAGAAAATGACTGGACTGTAAAAAATGATTAAAGAATGATAATTTTAAAAATATGAAAAAAATTTACTCATAATTTTTCAATTTTCACTATAAACAAGATTCAGTAAAAGCAATGAATGAATGAATGAAAAAATTCAATTTTTTTCACTAGTATAAAACAACAAACTTTATACACAGATCCATCAGCCAAAAACATCAAAACAAACAAAAAAATTGCTCTTGAAATCTAATGAGTCTACTCGAACAATATTTTTGTTTCTTTGGCCTTGTGTCATAGGAGCTCAGGAAGTTATAAAAGATTTTTTATCCATTTGCTGACTTCCTACAGAGCCAATTAATATTTCCACATTTCAAAGCTAAATTTAAGACTAACAAATTAAATGAATTTCAAAACCCTATTTATTCCTGCAGATCACTGTGTTAGTTCCTTTTATCATTGCTGTGACAACATAGCTGACAAGAAACAACCTGAAGGATGAAGGGTTTATTTTGGGCTACAGTTAGAGATGTGATCATTCATTATGCCAAAGTCAAAGTTATAGAGGCTTAAGGCAGTTAATCGCATTGCATCTATTGCCAGGAAGCAGAAACACATGAATCCTGGTACCCACTTTCTCCTTTATATTCAATCCTGGACCCTGACTCCAAAGAAAGGTACCACCCAGAGTTAAGTGAGTCTTCCTATGTCAATTAAGCAAAGCTAGATAGGCTAAATTATCTCTCAGAGGTGTGCCTCGAGGTTTGTCTTCTATGTGATTCTAGATATTTCCAAGTTGACAATCAGAATTAACTTCCTCACGGGACATTTCATTTAGATCTTAAAAGCACCAGAGATGTGGATATGCATTAAATAAGAATAGTGAGATTTGCTTGGATTAAGCAGATTGCTGATGGTGCTAACTGAAAGAGCTTGAGCCCCATGTCCAGAATTACCAGTGCCTCAATTTGGACAATCAATTCATAGATGTGAATTGTCTTTACAGAGGATGACTCAATTGTGTTGAAAGGAATGAAATTTGACATGTTCAAACATATCAATCAAATGTTTTAAAAGTTGTGCTGTGTGGCTGTGTGCTAACAAAGTCATTAAATCTTAAACTCATTTTAGTTTATAGCCAGAGAACCATTCAAATATGTACATCTCTAAAGTCACTGACTATTTTGTGGATTGTAAGAAATGTTATTAAAAACAAAGGAACGCAAAACACCATGTGGTGACCAGTCTCCTGTGATTCTACCTCATTCTCAAAGACTTTCTTTCTCTTGTTCGATCTCCAGAAGTGCCATGATATGTATTTTTCTCTTATTGCAAACACTGATATGATCTTCCACTCTCATGAGAAGAGCACTTTTTTTATGAAACATTTTAGCTGCTAAATAAATATACAACAGTGATAATTTTAAAAGAAAGATTGCTCAGTGATAAAGAGACCATATTCTTCTTCCTGAGAACCTGAGTTCAGTGATGGGCACTTGTATCATGAGGCTTACAACTGCCTATAAGCCCAGCTCCAGGGGAATCTGATCGTTGTGAACACTTGCATACATGTGCCTATACCCACACCTGCATCTACATTAAAAAATATCTTTAAAGAGAAGAAAGAAAAGGTTGTAAATTGAGAGGAGGCAGCAAGGAGAGAAATGGGAGGTGAATGGATGGATATCATGTAAATACAGCCTCATGAGTGCAACTCATAAAAAAAATAATCTTAAAAAGACTTCTGAAGAAATCCATCCTTCTTGTTAAATTTCTCTAAAAACTGATTTATTGTGTTAAATAAAAGTTACTATGTTTGTGGACTTAGGTTTGTAAGTAAATTTCAGGGGAAATGACTTGCAGACTACAGAAAGTGAATGTTCACGTTCTAGACATGTGATATAGAACTCTTCATGAAAGCCATCAAGGAAAAGTTAATAGAAGGATCAATGAGAAGAGCGGAATTGTTTAAAAGAAAAAATATGGGCACAATAAAAATACTATAACTTTGAAGGAACATTAATTCTTTTCAACCTATTCTACACATTGTCTTCAATTGTGACTTCTTTCATACATTGAAAATTGTAACTACAAAAAAATTATTTCCAAGGATTAAACTTTAAAAGATATTCATGATCTACACTTCAAACATCTTTAGAAGTTTCAGAGAGCACAATAATGTACTTGAAAGATGAAGCAAAAATTTTAGGGCAAATTTATCTTCATAAATTCATCAACTTTGCCCAAAATTTTCACCCAAATTAAAAAAATAACATGTAATATTTTATAGTTGTATTTACAAATTTAATATATAAATTAAAAATTATTGAAAAACCTTCTAAGTTCGGGAAAGCAGATATTAAGTTAAGGTATGCCTACCAGATAGTTTGGAGTATATAATAATTAATATCATATGGTGAATTAATATTATATGCTACTGTTGGTAGGGCAAGAATTCAAGGCACTAACTGGTGAAAGGAAATATATCAAACCTAGACCCAAATAAATGTGATTTTTATATGTGCATAAATCATTGAGTTAAAGATCTTGAATTACACACAACTTGAGGAATACTTGTTCCTCAATGAAGTGTTACATACTACATAATACACATAGATTAAGTTTAGCAATAATTATTCTAACGTATGAAAGATAAAACATTTACTCAGAAACCTCTCATTTGGGACATTACATTACATGTGCTCCTATGAATAAAACAACTTTCTTGTGATAATTTTAATTATAGCAGTGATCATAGTGGCAAAATATTAGATCCAAAGAAATTTTCAATGCCATGTATAAATTGAATAAATAAGAGAATATATAATCACTAAAAAGAATAAGATAACTATATTTGTATATAACAACTTAAGTTTACACAGTTAAATGGGGTGAAGAATTTCATTGAGATGAGTTATTGCTGAATGTACAGGGGAATTTTCAATATTCATAAATATCTTTATTTTTGTACTGTCTCAAAAGACTTGATAAATGTTTCTCTTTGGGGAAGATGTAAGTAGCTGCTAGCTAAAGAGGAAAATAATCTGTGGTTTGGGTAAGTTTAAACTTCATTATCTTTTCAACTGTATGTATTTCACATTTAAAAGTAAAATTTTTAGGACAAATTAGTAGCTATGTAGAAAAAAGTTGATACTCATTGTGTCCCAGTGCTCTTCTGCTCATTAAATATTGAAACATATTTGATAATTTTAATCATTCTAACAAAGCTTCTAAGCAATAACACACACACACACACACACACACACACACACACACACACACAAGCACTAACACTTCTATGTAATATGTAACCTGAATGAGATATTGCTTTGATGATGTATTAAGCTATACATCATCAGGGCTACCTGCCACTCTGTTGATGCATTAGAGCAATAAATCTCAAGGTGTGACACATTGAAAAAGTATTACTCAAAAGAGAATGGTTTCCAAGTTAAAAACTGATCCAATATAAGATTCAAAGAGAAAACCATAGAGAAATAATTTATCTATTGCCAAGAAAGGAGACACAGGCAACTCTGTCTTCTCTGGTCACTTTCATTTTAGACATGAGAACTCTCACAAACTCAGGGAAATCAAAGGAATATGTTCCTTCCTCTAGTGACTAAAATTCATCCTGCCAATAGCAGTTTAAAACATATCCATGGTACCATCAAAGGGAAAATGAAGGCAGACGGTCACTGGACATTTATAACGATGCTTCAGGAGTGCTTGTGTGCCAAGATACTAGAGGCATTCTAGAACATATACTCCTGAAAGCTAGAGAATTAAAAATTGCAAAAGATGTGCAAAACTTAAATCAAGACTATGTCTGAAAAAAGGTATATTCAAGTACATATTACAGGTCAAATTAAACAGCATCTTAAGGTGTATGTCATGGATGAGAAAGTTACTTCAATGAAGAAATTGCAAATGTTGGTTCTGGATGACTTTTTAATCTTTAAAACTAAACATTAATATACAAATAAGACCAAGGAGTTTGATAGTCATATGGAAAATTCATTTGCCTTTGTAACCCAGTGAAAAGTGTAACCCATCAAATTTGCCTCTTTGGTTGTCTGGGATGGGAGTCTTTAAAAGTATATATCAGGTGACTTTAGCAGTCAGCGTTTTCTGATGTGTATTTTGCATTACTTAGTATGTGCTAAGTAGCATAGTCAGCTCTGAGGACATAAAATTGAAAGAAACAGATGGTGGCTCTTCTCTTGTGTCCAAGATTTGTCTCTTATATTATCTAGCAACATTCTGTTCTTTCAGTTTTACATGCCATATTCCTTCACAGATTATTCATTCTTTTGCACTTCATCCCAAAGCATGTTCTTCCTCTTCTCAGTTTCAGTGGGTTTCAGGACTGAGAGAAATCAGCATTTGAAAATGAAATGAATATGGCCCATATAGATCAACTGATTGTGCACAGGGATTCATATCTCCCAGATTGTGAGAGTATAGGATTTGGCCAAGGCCCTTTAATGTTGTCAGGTATGTTTCTGCTTCACACTTTTTCTGTGTAGACCGTGTAGTGTATATATTAAAGTGAGACAGTTGAAGAAAAATCAAATTTACCTATGTATTCTTCACATTCACAATTTAGAACTTGAAATAATATGACTCTGCAAAAGTTATATTTTTAAAATATCTATTTCTGTCGCTTTTTCTATATGTCTAACTGTATACTATATATATATAGTCTATCTATAGATATATATATATGTCTATCTATATCTATATCTATATCTATATCTATATCTATATCTATATCTATATCTATATATATATCCATGTATCATCTCTCTTATACCTACTGAGTGAAATATTTGCAATAGAAATGAAGGAAGCTAAAATCCAATTTTCAGATCTACCATTCAGGTTTTCACTGTTAACTTTGCTAGACATTTTTTTTTTCTATGACATTTTCTCTAGTTCTGTATCAACCAAATAATGTCATTCTGAACAGATCAGGTTGCCCTACTAGCTGTTTCTCTCGAACTTACTGATGTTCTTTCCAATGCCTTAGCCATAAATTTATATTCTTGGGTGTTGAAAGAGATCTATGAGCTGAAATGTGGCTCAGTGGCCAAAGAGTTTTCTGAGAAAATGTGAGGATCTGAGAGCGCTTAGGGAGGGACCCATGGCTCCAGCTATATATGCAAGGGAGCTATATATATATAAGTGGGAGAAGAGATCCTTGGTCCCATGAAGGCTGGACATGGGGGGGGGATATCCGAGGGTGGGGAGGTGAGGTACGGGGGAGGGTGGGTGGGGGTACACCAATGTGGAGACAGGAAGATGGGGGAAGGGATAGTGAGTTCCTGGGAGGGAGGGGGGGAAATGGGGTAAGGGGAGAATATCTGAAATGTAAAAAAAAAAAATTTCCAATAAAAAAAATATTTTTAATAAAAAAAAAAAGAAGAAGAAAGAAATGAAGGAAGCCCTTTATTCATAGCGCTCAAAGGCATTGTTAGGAAGGCTGGAAGGTAGTGATGAGTCCTTCAGGGTTAGTGAGGTGTTCCTAGTATCAGCTGAAACTAAAGATACAGCCACAAATTCCTGCAGGATTATTGTAAAGATACTAACTTAATACAAATATTAATTATTTCTACACATAAGAATCATTTTGTCTTCCTCCTCTCCTTTCAGGTTTCATTTAAAAATCCAATTATACCAAAATGCAGTTTTAATTATAGTATTGATTTTATTTCTTTGCAAGGAGTGGGACTAATTCAATTAGTTCTAATTATGTGTATAGAGTAGTTGGACTAACCTTTCATGATGTTGGCCCACTAATTTCATATCACTTTTCCATATATCCTGGCCACAGAGGGAATTAAAGTTATGAACTTCAGAAATTATGCACTTAATAAAGGCAAACAAGGATGAGCATAAAATAGTCTGCTTAAGAGTCTGGCCATCTGACAATGATTTTTCTGATATAAAATTTTACAAATCAGATTTGGATAGCCTTTACAATTAGCTTTGCCAGCAGGGTTTAAAGCACTTTTACAAAAAGTAAAATGAAGATTACTAATGCAGATACACTGAAGAAAATAACAACTATTTTTTTCAATTTAGAGAAAATCAGGGTAAGATCAAATGAAGTATTCTTAGTTAATGTGAAAATGAGAACTTTTGTAGAAACGAGTTGGTATGCTACTATCAAATCAGTATACTGGTTAATTAAAAATGCAGGAAATACTTTCTTTAAGGCTCTTGAAATAAAGGTGAGTTATAAGACTGAATTGATCAGAATTCTTCCAAGGCAAAGGTCAGTCTAGGCGAATTTAGTTCATCTGTGTTTGCTAATTGGCTTCATCAAAAGACTGTCTGAACTTCCTCTTCTATCTTCCTAAAGAGAGATAGTTTTACAACTTGAAGGAAGATATCAATGTCTTCAGACATTTCCCATACACAAAGACTGGGAGATGAGAGATACTTAAATTTTAAAGAGATAGCAACCAAGATTTTGAGTTGGTGTATAAAACTAGAAAAAGTTTTTTGTTATTGTTGTTATTATTTAAAACAAAAATAAAAACAAATTGTAAAATCCAGGAGACAGAGAAAGAATTGACATGTTTAAGTTTTCTAAAGTAGATACTCTAAATGAAGGAAGGTGCTGAGCCAACACTTTACAAAGGAAAGTGGACTGACAAAGGAGTATGAAAACTTTTGAGTTTAATAAGGGATGCAGTCTAAAATTGGGGTTTTGAGGACATGCAATTAACCAAACACAAATAAATAAAGTTAGTATTTTTTAAGAAATGCTTATCAGATAATCAAACATACTATAAAAGACCCAACGATGATATGGGGCAGTGTTCTAAGCACTCCAGTGCATCTACTCATTTATCTCTTATATTTACCATTTTACATAAGAAGTTAAGCAAAATTTCAAGAACCAAGAGTCCTGCTGCTTGCAAACAGTCATGTGAATATTAAAAGCTAGAGCATCCTCCATATGCTAAACCCTTTCTTGTTGCCAGAGTAACTTTCCAAAGAGCTCAACAATATGTGATTCCAACAACAATATGCAAAACATCACTTTTGTTTTCCAGATGTATGCTTGCTTCTAATGTTTTGTCAGTTTGGTTAGGAAAGGACAGCAAGTATTTACACATTCTTCCTGAATACCTTTCTCATAATTAGCTCTTTGAGCATTGAAAACAAACATTCTTTCCCCAATTATTTTCTGCCAAAGTTATATATGTATATATACAGATATATATATGCTTACATACATATCTGTGTGTTTTGTGTGTGTTATTATATATATACATTATAATATATATACAATGATACATATATATGGAATAAGTGTTATGTATTACATATGGATATAAATATGTGTGTATTTCCATGTACTATTTGGTTATAGGTTAGACTAATGTGTCCACATACACTGTGTATATAACAGTTTTCATTTATAGTCTTGACTAACTTATCTGTTTTAGAGTATTTTATTCCACATAGCTAACTCACTTAGGTGTCTTTTTAGATTTAATTTGAAAGTTATTCTTTTCTTCCATATGTTTGGCTATTATAGACTCTGTTATGTTATTGAGGTTAAACATTAGAATCACATAAAGAATGATGAAAGATACCATTGATCAAAACTTGAATTCTACTTAGAAATTAATTTGTGAATAAATATGAGATAAATAAATAAAATTCAGTCAAGTTAGAACCAAACTATAGCATTTTCCTTAGGAAAAGGCATTTTATATTTCTTATAAAGATTTATTCAGAGGTACTCAATATATGAAAACTACACTTTTTTATATTTTTCTAATAGAACAATCATTTAAAAATAATATTTTCAGTGGTTCTTAAATTCTCTTTTATGTGATTTTTTTTTAGCATTGACTTAAGTATAATTGCCCTTTGTAGCACAGTGTCAAAAGAAGGTACTAAAAGAGTAGATAAGTAAAGAAGGGTTACACAGGAGTAGAGAGCAAAGTAGCTGTCAGATGCTTCCAAAGGAGAGAAGATGCCTCCTTTTGGTGAAGGAATCAGCAAACTGAACTGGACTAGGACTCCCCTTCCTGCACTGACTTGTGTTTCCTCCTCTATAGTTCATCCACTCTTTCAGAAGTGGAAATCCCTTTTTCAGATTGAGGAAGTTTCTGCCCATTGGAATACTCCTTTCTTCCGTGTTTCCTGGACAATTAACTTAGAGAAGTAAAGCACCATAAGACCACTGTTTTCTTTCTGTTGAGTCAAAGTCTATGCAGCCAGTTCACAACTTCTCAACTTGAGATGTCACTAGCAGATAAATCATATCTTCCTCCATTTTTTCTGTTTCTGTCTTGTGATTTGTACTTATTTTCCCCTTTGATCTCACACTGAATATGATTTGTCCCCAGCACAGCTTCTCCAAGATTATTATCTGTGTTTCCACACTTACATCTGGGAGTCTGGACTTTCTTGCTGTCATTGCTAAATATGTTGCTGAATTCACTGTCTGAGGAGCAGGAATGCACAAATTACTTCTGTGTCTGAAGATAGGGAAAAAAAAAGTTCAGTCAATTCTTGAATTAATTAAGGGATAACATTGATATAGGAATGGGCTAGTGCCACAAATAATTATCACTTGAAATTACACAGTCAAAAAGGCCAATTAAGGAACCAAATATAGCTAATGAGAAAATTTAATTGATAATGTTTCAAGCTGATAGTCTGGTCCTGCATTTTCTATAGCTAAATAACAATGACAACAGCAACAGCATAGTCTAGGAGAGCAATGGCCAGATGCTGCTTTTAGAGTAAGGCCTCTGGATCCATGTGTGAATGTTTGCTTTAGCTACATGCACTCACTGACTTTTTTCTAATCACATGCACATGTATTTAGTTTGACAATTAGTTTCTGTGGTGAATACAACTTGTCCCTCATTTTAAAATCTTTTAAGATCAATATAGAATTGGTTTCAAGGTTTTAAACTGCCTGGCTTTGAAATAAATTAAAATTTACTGTAAGCTCCTGAGTTTTTGAATTTTTTCCCCCTTCTTTTCAAAATGTAGCAGACTGCATAATCTCTGTGTTCTGACTGATCTTTCCGAAGAGAGCACTCAAATGCTATGGTGAAAATATAAGCACAGTCGTTGAAAATTAATTGCTGAACAGGCAATGTAGTCAGGAGTCTTTACAGATAACATCAAAACGTGACCCAGAACCCAGACAGATAAGAGACTGAAGTTTGTTTCTATCTTGATTATGTTTTCTCGATAACTTTGAATTTGGTTTTCAAAACTCTGTGCAACATGGATAAGAAGAGAAACTGGAATTTACACAGTTGTCTTGTTTGTTGTTTTTTGTTTTTTTTTGTTTTGTTTTGTTTTGTTTTTGAAGGGTGGAAATAGAAGACACAGGCTTGGATATAAGGATGGAGCAGCACAGAAAAGAAAACCAAAAATGAGAAAAGAAGAAAGGGACGAATACACCTCTCAAATATTCATGTTCAGAATCCAAACAGTTTGGATTTCATAAGTGGTTGCAAACAGAATTTATACTTATTGTTTTAAGTTAAGGTATTTGAAATCAAATGTTAGTATTAAAAGACAAATAGACTGTGGGTCCCCTAGGCATCTACAGAAAACAATAACCCTTCTTGGAGAAAGTCATCTTCTTAACTCCTACATAATCATTTCGTTCATAGATTCAAAAATATAAATGCAGAAGAAAACAGGACAATACAGGTAAAAATACAAAACACAGCTGAGAATCCAGTCAGGTTAAATGAGACTTTGTGACCCTTAAGAAAAACCGAAGCACAAATTGATTAGGAATCAGAAAGAGTTTATGTAGAATGAGAGGTGTTTCAGCTTGGAACTGGGGAAATGATTGGATGGTTCAGAGGACTCTGTGCTTTTATAGCTGGCCCAGGTTTCTTTTCCTTCACCAACATGGTAGCTCACAACCAACATAACCCTAACTTCAGGTGATCTAAATTCATTTCTGGCTCTTAGGACAGTATACACATAAGTGATACACAGTCTACATTCAGGCAAATAGTCAAACCACCAAATAAAAACCAATAAATCTTTCTAAAATATAACTTCAACTAAGGAGACACAAGTCTAAGCAAAGTGATGGATTTTATGAATCTTCACTAAGTTTTAAAATTAAAAGTTCATACTGGTAAAGGAATTACTAAATTGCTTATATAGAGTTCAGATTGGGCCAGACAAGGTAACAAGCTATCTCTAAGCAAGGGATCTTGTTACTCAGAAATGACCCAATTAAACAATTCTCAGAAAAGGAGAGGAGAATTTTTTAAAAAAGCAAAGATTTTTTTGGAAAGAGGGAGAAGAGTTAGGGCAAGCCTAACTGTGTCCATTGTGGCACTCCAAGATCTAATCTAATGAGAACCACAGACTTAAGACCATAAGTTAAGTTCAGCTCTGGACTGTGGGATTTCAGTATATGCCAGGAAATGATACACAGCATGTCCCATGCTATATGTTTATGTGCCTTTGATTAGATAGATAGATAGATAGATAGATAGATAGATAGATAGATAGATAAAAATAAAGGGGTGGAAGGAAGTGGAAGAAAAATGGAAGAAAAGACAGAGAGAGAGAAAGACAAAGACAGAGGCACAGACAGGTAGAAATTATCTTAATAGGAATAAAGGAGAGTTTATTCTAACAAACTATAAGTGACCATGGCCCAGGGACTGTGATTCAAATTGTTCCACATAAAAAATTTCTGATGTAGAAGATGTCAAATAAGCTTGATTACCATAGAACAAAAGAAAATTCTAAGAGACCTAACATCCCTAATACATGGAACTGACTGCACAAGCTCTTGTCTGATGGCATCATTAATTTGGAGGTTGTTGAAAGCCAGACTTTGCATCAAAATATTATATTTTCACCTGGTTGTTGAAAGAATATTAGGTTACACAAAGATTTGGGCAATGTATAACAACCCTTAAGGGATATCTTAATTGTAAAATCTGAATCTGCAATATTTCAGCTCTACATAAGCATTGAATTGTAGTCATCCAATCAGCATTAGGGAGTGTTTTACTGGAGTGGCTTTTGGGTCTGGGAGCCTTAGTTCACAACTGAGTCAAAAGTTGTCTTGGAGACAGATGTAATGTAAGCATAGTCAGTCATAAAATTCTAGTATTTTTGAGTACCTAGATCTTTTTTTTTTTAATTGGAACTTTTATTTACATTTCAAGTGTTTTTCCCCTTACCCCCTTTCCCACCCTCCCTCCCAGGAACTCCCTATTCCTTCCCTCCTCCTCCTGCCTCTATGATGGTATACCCACACCCACCCTCCCAGAACCTCACCTCCCTACCCTCAAATACCACTCCCCATGATGTCCAGCCTTCATGGGACCAAGAATCTCTTCTCCCACTTATATATAGCTCCCTTGCATATGTAGCTGGAGCCATGGGTCCCTCACTAAATGCTCCCAGGATGGTGGTTTAGACCCTGGGGGCTCTGGTTGGTTGGTATTGTTGCTCTCCTCATGGGGTCCCGTACCCTTTCTACTACTTCAGTCTTCACTCTTATCTTCTCTGTTGGGAACCCCATGATCAGTTTAATGGTTAGCTGTGAGCATCCACCTCTGAATATGTCAGACCTTGCAGACCTCTAAGGAACAGTTATGTTAGGCTCCTGTCAGCATGTACCTCCTGACACCCATGTCAGCATCTACCTTTGTGACTGTACATCAAAACAACCCTGAGATTCCACCTCACACCAGTCAGAATGGCTAAGATTAAAAACTCAGGTGATAGTAGATGCTGGCGAGGATGTGGAGAAAGAGGAACACTCCTCATTGTTGGTGGATTGCAAGATGGTGCAAACCAATATGGAAAACAGTCTGGCAGTTCCTCAGAAAATTGGATATATCACTACCTGAGGACCCAGCTATACCACTCCTGGGCATATACCCAGAAGATGCTCTAACACATAACAAGGACATATGCTCCACTATATTCATAGCAGCTTTATTTATAATACCCAGAAACTGGAAAGAACCCAGATGCCCTTCAATAGAGGAATGGATACAAAAAATGTGGTACATTTACACAATGGAATATTACTCAGCTATTAAAAACAATGAATTCGATAAATTCTTATATAAATGGATGGAACTAGAAAATATCATCCTGAGTGAGGTAACCCAATCACAAAAGAACACACATGGTATTCACTCACTGATTATTGGACTTTAGCCCAGAAGCTTGAAACACCCAATGATTCAACTCACAGACTACATAAAGCTCATGAAGAATGAAGACCAATGGGGGGGAACTACAGTAGTAACAAAATACTCAAGGGAGCAACAAAGTAACAACAACTCAAGGGAGCAACAAAGTCAAGAAGTAACAAAATACTCAAGGGAGCAAATATGGATGCAAAGTGCAGGACAGAAACTGAAGGAGGGGCCTTCTGCAGACCATTCCACCTGGGTATCCATCCCATGTGGAGTACCTAGATCTTAATATTTTTAAACTTTAAGATGTTAGAATTATCAGATTCGCATACTGAGCTGAGTGCACATGTCTGCACTCTCAGAAGGGAGGTGAAGAAAGCAGACAGGAACAGTTCAAAGCTGTCTTGTTCTAGATAGGAGGTTCGAGACATTCAGAGCAACAAGGCAAACCATGTCTTAAAACAGCAAAAGATAACAAAATTTAAAATGATATTTAATTATTCATTAAAATGAAAATTAAAACAAATGTTGGGTAATATAGAAAGAGGACAAAATAAACACAGATATTTGAAAGATATCAATATCTGTGTCAAAATATGGAAAATATTTTAAATATAATTATAAACAGCATAATATTAAGGAACAATAAGAAATTTACAATTAACATAACAACCCACAAGAGGTAATTTAAAAGATGTCAAGAGAGCTGCACCAAAGAGGACAGCATGTAAACTGTGAACTTGGATTTCCTATAAAGAACAGTAACTGTCAGTTGCTTAAAAAATTCTCATAAAACTATAGGAATAGCTTTACTGTCCTATCAGAAAACATCTTCCAACCATTAATATAATAGAAAACAAAAGCATCTTTCAAGTTATTTTCTACATAAACAAAATTGGAGACTTTGCATTTTTCCTCATAAGAGAGACTTCTGAAGGGATTTGGTTTCTTATAAGCTAACAAAATGGAAATGGAGTTCTGAGGTACAAAATGAATGATAAATTATATGATAAATTTATATGACAAATTATATATAAACCAAATACATATCAATTATATGAGCCAAGAACAAAATCCTAATTGTTTTATTAAAAGTATTCAATTAAATCGTCAAGTAAATGCAAATAATTGAATGAAATGGTCAATTTAAAGTGATTTAAAGCCCTTATAAAGTGCAAAAGGGGGCCAATATAGTCATTAACACTGAATTTGGAATTTGATAGATAACATATTAATTAGAACCTGTAAAGAATTAAGTAAGAAATATTTAGAATTATTCTAATAAACACATTAAAAGTTTTAATTTAGTCATTATGCTTCTCCTAAGTATCAGAACACTCATCTAGTCTCAGAAATTTTTTCTTTTTTCTTATTAATGTTCTATGTCTATTAGAAGGGGTCTCTAAAGTTTGTGGTGCAGTGAATTTCAATCCATCAGTTATAGTATGAGTGATACTAAACTCAGCTCTAGCAACTACCAGACTGAACTCTAAAATCTATGCATGTGATTTTATTTTTCTGAAGCCATCCTTAAACACAAGGCTGTTTTAATTCATCAGGGAGATGCACCAATATGAATTGTGTATTCAGCCCGAAAGTACAGAATCAAAAATATGAGCAGGAAATTGCAACTTTCCAAAGAGAAAACTATATTGTCCCATTAACTAGGGATTTTTAACTTCAACCTAGCAACTGCAAGATAAGAAAGACAAAACAAACAACGAAAACCAACTCGCATATGAACACTACAATTAACAGTGGTGGCCCCACACATTCTTAGAGCATGAATGGGGACATGAGATAGACATTCAGCTGAAAAACATACAAAATACTGTCCATACAAGAAACAGAGTCACTCTCAAAAGATTTGAATAAACTGGATAAATGAACCACTTAAACAATATACCAAGGAAGAAAATATAAGTTGATTTTTCTAATTATTAACTGTTAGGCATGAAAATTTGTAGACTCCTAATAAACAAAACAGATAGACATCAGTGAATTTAAAGCTATGTCAAGAAAACAGAACTTGAGATGTTTAATTTAAGGCACTAGGAAAAAGATGAGCAATGATAAAACTTTAATGGACAAGAAGGCTAATTAAAGAAAAATACATCAAATGGATTCCAGGGTATGATTTAAGGAATTGATACCTGGGACTTGTTTCTTAGAAAGCATTTTGAAATGACTTATTTGAAAGTAAAAGATGATTTGATTTTCAGTTTTAATCAGATAGTATTTGACTTTCATAAAATTATATTAAGTATGGAAGAAAATGAATTTTAAAGAAAATATTTATTAGGTAACCCATAGAAAAAAATTTCAATAACTTAACATAGAAGAAAACTGAAGTATCTATGAAATAATTTGTAATATCATGAATAATGTGTTGCATTCTTATATGTGAGATATAACATTGCATCCTGTTACATGTATGAGCTGTAACTTTCTACAAGTTCACTTTCTACAGGTGTAATTTTAAAAATAAAATCATCAACTAGAAGTTGCACAGAAAAAGAATTTACCTTCCAGCAAGGGAAATTCTTTTAATCAATTTTCTTTAATTATTTCATTTATTAGTTCACATTTTATTAACACACTCAGTAAATTGTTAAACAAAAGAAATTCCTGGCTTTCCAGAAGGATTCATGATTCTATCATATTTATAAAATAGAGACATTTATTTATATTTCTTATGCTGAAAGATCAAAATGTGAATTGTAAATTTATTTTCTGGTCATGGTACATGGGATTGGAGACTTATTTAATTCTGAATGAAAAGTGCTTGTAATGCATTAAATATTTGAACAATTCTCTCAAAATGCCTTATAGTAAGTATATCAGTTATTACATTTTTCCTTTGTTAATTTCATATTGAACTGGGAATCAATTTCTATCATATCAGTTTGGCTCAGTTTATGAGTCTTAATATAGCAACTCTGGTAGTGTAATTAAATTCTAAAACTAAAAAGCAACCCAAAACATGAAACATACCATCCTAACATAAACCACTAGATTATGGATGTATGAGAGTAACTAAACCAAAGTATGTCAACAGTGATGGAGATTAGAAAACAAGGTTATAACAAGTATTTTATATGGTGTGTATAAAAAGGTGTATTTTACTTCTGAAATAAGACTACACTCCATATACCAGTTTTTGTAATATTTCATAGTGTTTCTGTAGTTTGATTTAGCTTTGAACACATAGTCCTTTCAACACAGTCTCCTGAGAATCTGGAATAAGATGGACTCACAAAAGCAGACTTCATATCTCATTAAATGTTATTGGTATTCATTATTTGAACTTCATGCAAAATTATTTCACTAGTCATTTTCTTTTTAAAGCTGCTTCATAATCCTTGAACACACACTAAAATCTCAGGTTGAAGTGTATGGTACTGTCTCTCTTTTAACAGTAAACATCATTATAAAACACTTTCCTTAGCTTATATAGCATAAATAAATGTAAATTAGCTATACTGTGTAATATATATCATTATCACATATTTGCACTATTAAATGTGCATCATACTGTGGCACAGTGTGAAGCACAAACTCATAATAAAATGCTATTTACCTACTTGTTACACATCTGAATTATTAAATGATTATATTTAAAACTATGAAGAAAATAAAACTTGTAGAAGTAGTAAACATTAGTTAAAAGAATTAAGTGATCCTTAAAAGTTCCATAATACACAGTCATAAAAGACATTGAGAGTGTCTATTACTCCTATCTCTTGGGCCCTCATAAGCAGAGTCTCTTTAGCTGCCGAAGTCAAACATTATCTTTGCTGACAACCAACTTCCTTCATATTCTTTAAGTTCCTCATTGTGCACACAGTTGGTTAGCAACACATGTCTCTTGGTAGATTTTGACAGTTCCTAAGAAGGAACCAGGGTTGCAAGCTCTGCCTATGATGTAAAAATTCACTACCACAGAGACTTGAATAGGTTGCCTTCTACTTTACCAAGAATTATGCAGTGACCTTCATAATCACCTTAATAAGTCATTTCTTATTGTGATCAAAGGATTTAGCCAGCCATTAGGCAGAAATTCCCCCAGAAATCTCTGTCATTGAGCACATTAATAGAAATGGAATGTCTCACCTAAGGGCCTCCTGAGGAAACACTTCATTCGTTCTGTAAAGATACCATCTTGATGCCATATTGCACACAATGGAATCTTTTTCTCTTTTTCAGTATTTCCCATTTTTCTCTTAATACTGTCATATCTCAATTGTAAGTTATGCATGACTCCTTGGTTTTCTATATGAATGAGTGAGCATGTCTTCTAACTCAATTTAAAAACATACCTAGTCTTATTCTCTCCTATGTTTTTGGCAAGATCAGGAGGCTAATAGCCACATTGCATTCACAGTCAATGAGCATAGGTAAACCATAAATAGGTATCAGCTACAAAAGCTTCAAGGCGTGCCTCAGTGAAGTACTTCCTCAAGTTAGGTGCCACACCCTGAAGGTACCAGCTATATTTTTCCCTTAGAGCACCACCTGCTACCATGTAAGGAGTAAACTTTTACTGTGATAAACCACAAAAATTAGTGATTGTATAAAAGACTTGACCCACATTGATTTACATGCCCTCACAAAATTACAATCTAGTGAAATTGTAATATGGTGTTATAATATTCTCCAACGCTTTGGCATGCTTTCAGTTTGAGAATATAATTACTCCATCAGAGAGTGCTGTATTAGAACTTGTAACAGAAGCCAAGCTCACATAACAAAAATTAAATGTCATTCTCAGAAAATGAGGCCAAAATTTACATAGAAAAGGAAGCCATAGAAATGGAAGATCATAGAATAAGTTACCAGATTTTAGAAAAAGGAAAAGTTGTTAAAACAGTTCTTTCAAAGTGCTTCTCTTCTTATGAAATTATAATAAGAATCTGTTTTATGTCTAAATCTGCCTTATGGAGCTTTACGCTGCAATGTGCCACTTCTATTTCGTCTTTTCTAATTCAGTCAGCTATTTAGGAGCTGGAAGTGTACCTACTTTGCCATTTCTGAGGACTAATTGGCACTTCTGTTAATTGCATGAGGTATAATATCAGAGTAATGGAAGTCATCTAGTTTTGGGTCATAAGGCTACTGGTTCTTTGGGCTCTTTAACAAGTCCTTTCATTACCATGTAATATTCTTTAAGTGGCTTTTCAAATTTTACTTTCAGGTATTAATTGGTGCCCCCTTGAGTCTAAGAGATGGAAATACCAAGAGTGACCAAGTTACCAGTTAGAGTCACCGCACACCTCTTTCATTCCCATGGGATAGTCTCATTATGAGTCTTTCACCTGTTTGCAGTAGCCAATGCAATGCCTGTCCATTAGCTATTTTCACAGTTGACCCTAGTATGGAAAATGTGCCTGGAGACAGAGTACTTAAGTTTAGGAGACAAGGAATCCTCAGGCATGACAGAAATTATAAATTTTCAGTGAGCCCAAATGAGAGTACTCATTTGAAGTCGTGCTTCTAAAATATTTTAGATAATTTATTAGTACCATAAGCTTATTTATAGTTAATTCAACAAAACCAATATTATATATGTGTGTGTGTGTCATAATTATATTATATAATTATAATACATATTTTGTAGTATCATGTAAGTAAATTTTTCTCACTGGAGAATTTTCTACATGAATTTTAGATATCCTTATACTCTATTTGATAATATATTTTTCCAAAAAAAATTTTTTCCAAAAAAGTATGTGTTTTTAATTTCAAATAACAAAGTCTGTTTGTTTCTGCTATAAATATACAAATATACAAGAACAAAGATCTTTGTTTATTTTTTCAGTTTGTTTCTCTTAGTGCCATCTTAATTTCCATTAGATTCTTGCTTATGTATTATGAAGAAAGGATACTAAAAGTTATTTCAAGTGAAGTTTACTACATTTTAAAATAAATTGTGTTACCATAGAAAGCATGGCATTGTTCTGATCATGTGTCTTCTTCTTTCCTCTCCTCCCTTCTCGTGTAGCCGGCTGTCCGGATCACTCTCAGACCAGATTTCAAGTGAAGTTTACTACATTTTAAAATAAGAATTGTGTTAGCATAGAAAGCATGGCAATTGTTCCTGATCATGTGTTCTTTTCCTTTTCTTCTCTCCTTCCTCTTCCTTCCTTCCTTCCTCCTCCTTCTCCTTCCTTCCTTCCTCTCCTCCTTCCTGTGTAGCTCTGGCTGTCCTGGAACTCACTCTCTAGACCAGGCTGGCCTCGAACTCAGAAATCCGCCTGCCTCTGCCTCTCAAGTGCTGGGATTAAAGGCGTGCACCACCACCGCCCGGCCTTAGGACCTTCTTTAAAGACACAGTCCTTAGCTCGCAAGTGAGACGGCCCATAGGACCACTTTGGAATGAGAGGTAAGAACTGAATATCTGTGCTGCATCCCTAGTGTCCCTTTTTCATCGTCTAGGTTTTAGTGAGCTGTTAAGCCTTATTTGTTGTGTCCTATAATTCATGTTTGTCTACAAGAATGGCAAAAACTTTATATTAAATAGCAGTTACGGTTTGGACTCCTTTCTAGCCAATTTAAAAAATCTCAAAAAACATTTTTTTTTTAATTTTAGTTTTTGTTTTCATTTTAGTTTTAGCTTGCCATAATGTTCTACTGTGAAACTCTTTTTGAAATCACTTAAAAAAATGTTCCCTCATATAACAGTATTGACCTACTGAATATTTAATTCTTTTACATATATACTTTATATGTTAACATATATTCTTTACTTTTATTATATAATCATTTAGATTTATAATTATAGTTTTTATATACCAAGCAATTCTGAATTTTTCATTTTACTTTATTTGTTAATTCTATTTTATTTCACTGCACTGATGTAGTGTAGAGTCACTTATTTTTTTATTATTCTTTTTCACTAATTCTTTCACTTTAACTTTTAAGTGAACATTACATTTGGCACTTTCCTTATAATTTGAAATGTATTATTTTGTAATGTAATCATAAATTATACCTCAATTGAAGTCTAACATATATGTTCATTCACTGAAGGTTGATGTGTAAGTGTGGATATGTCCAGCTACCTAGTTAAATATGAAATTGTGACTACCTGTTTGATATGTTTAGGAAAACATTAATTTAACACTGCTTGAAAATTATTTTTACCATTGAGTTTAAGGAACTTCATTATGTTTGGAGTTCAACAAGAAGGAACACAGTGTTGGAGACTAGCTCAGAACCTTAGAATGATTTCTACAAGCAGAGGCTCCACCTGAAATAATGGCTTTCCCATAGCACAGTGCACAGCTAGGGATGCCCAGGGAAGAGAACAAATGTTGAGTGACTAGACTCTGAATTGCAATTACTTCAGTTAGGCTAAGCACAATATTCAGACCTGTCTTCCCAAGAAGCTCTGAAAGGTGGCTTAATTTATTCTAAGTGGATTCTAGCATTAGAATTGATGGTTTGTAATTCTGGTTTGTTTGGTATGTGTATTGTCTTGGGAATTTTATTTAAATTTATTGAGTCTCCATTTCCATATAGGTTAAGTGGGGATTACAAACAAAATTGTTATACATGAAATTAGATATCTGAATGAATTCCATAGAAAAGTACCAGAGCCAACTGGGGGAAGGAAAGGAGTTCAATACAGAAGGGAAGGTAATTAATACCCAAGCTATTTGATAAAGCCTCAAAGAATTATATTTTACGTGTATATATACATATTTCATCAAGAAAGTTTAAGTTTAAGAACCATAGATTTAAAAAAAAAAAAAACAGTGTCAAACAACAGAAAATTTTCAAATAGTTGGTGAAGATAGTCCAAATGTTTCACCAAAACACACAAAAAACTCTAGAGTATTTCTCAACCTATGGGTCATGGCCCCTTTGGGGATCAAACAACTCTGACACAGAGGTTACCTAAGATCATCAGAAAGTACATATCATTTATATTGTGATAAACAGAAGTAGCAAAATTACGGTTATGAAGTAGCACCAAAATTAATTTTATGGTTGGAGGTCACAACATGAGAAGCTGTATTAAAGGCTCACAGCATTAGGAAGATTAAGAACCACGGGTATAGATTACTGAAGCACTCTTTGTTTGCCTCCCAAGGCTTGAGGGTGAACCCCAGTTGATGAAGACATCACACACTTAGGAAACAGGATTCCAATGAATCACAGAATATTTGAGCTAAAAGTCTCTTTCCTGAAGTCTAGCTTTCATGGTTCCAGAAGTACTTTGAAAAACTCCTGAGGGAAGGAAACAACCAAAAAATCCTACCCAGCTGCAATATCTATGAACCACAACTATTAAGAGTGTGACAAGACATTTCACAAAGTTTCATTAAGTGGAACTCACTGGTTGATAGAAACCAATAATTGTCTAAGTTACTAAGGTCCTCAACAGGAGAGAAATCATTCCTGGTAACAGAAACCTAGTCAGCTTCTTGAGATTTGTGGGGTCATGGATCTTAGTAAAGTCAACTACTACCACCTTGCTAGACCAGCATAATTCTTTACCACATACTAAAGTTTATACCCACTGGTAAGTGTAAGTACCACTCCGCATCAAAGAAGCTTCTCTTTACAGCAGATTGAGAACATCACATAAAACTGCAACTGAACACAATATAGAGATCAACAGATCATGGGAAGCTTTACTCCAGTAGATACATTTCTATCTTCAACAAAACTCCTGCATCGATGTCTTAAAGAACAGGGCATGGGAAGATTGTAATAGCCACATTACTGGGCAGTCTTCTGTGAAACAATCTGTCCTAGAAATGGCTATAAACACAAGATAAGAACAATGGTAATGTCAATGGCACTGGACATGTTAACATGGAAAAAGAAAAATGTTTCTGGGTCCCGTTCCTAGACAAAATCCTAAGATTGATATGGAGTACTAAAGCACTCATGAAGTATAAACTTATAGTGTAGGTGGAGCAAAAAATGACTAAGGGGAAATCTAAAGAGTGAGTTTTGCTGAGTAGAGAACATTTAAATTTTATTATGAGTGTGATAGAGATCGAAAGAGATTTTAAGTAGAAGGCTGTGCAATGTGATTTGCAAGATGAATTTAGGCTTTATGAAGGGAATAAAAAGGTGAGAAACAAAATCAGATATTTAGTGATGATTGGGGATGTTCTTGCAGTGATCAAGAGAAAGAAAACTCCAAAGTGGGATAAGTATACATGTATGTTTCAATTACCGCTAGAAGGAACAGCAGCTGCTATGAGCATAAAGCTTAGGTAAATGAGTACAATTCACCTCCATTGCAATATCTTTAGTTTCAGTGACCAAATGGACCCTGTTGTCATTGAATGAGAGATAGTTACCTTGATAATATCTCCTATTTATATTAGTGTATATTATTGATGTTTAAAATCTATAAGTTTTAGATAGACTTAATCCAAGGTAATGAATTGCATTTTTATTTCAGGTCACAGCAAAGTACTTGTTAGATTTTGACACATAATTTTAAAGTCACTAAAAACTACTGTATACTATTTGCCCAAATTTATTTTTTAATAACAAAATTAAAATGTTTCACTACATTGCCTGCCTTTGAATCTCTTTTCTCTAACTTGGCTGCCTTGCCTAGCCTCAATAGAAGATGTGCCTAGTTTTACTGCAATTTAATATACCTGATTACATTCCATGGAAGGCTTTCCCTATTCTGAGTAAAAGATGAGGGGGACTAGATATGAGCAGGAAGGGAGGTACCAGGAGGAGAGAAGGAAGAGAAATCTGAGAGTGGAGTGTAAAGTAAACAGAATGTTTCATGCTCAACAAACTTTGCTCCTTAGATTCTGCCTTAGTCATTGTCTATTTCACCAATATTATAAGTTTACACTTCATGACAACCTTAGTACCCCAAATATATTTTAGATTACTTTCTGGTTTCTCTCTCTCTCTCTCTCTCTCTCTCTCTCTCTCTCTCTCTCTCTCTCTCTCTCTCTCTCTCTTTTCCCCTCTCCCTCTCTCTCTCTGCCTCCCTCCTTCCCTCTGAATGTCACTTTGCTTTAATCAGAAAGACTTTTTGTGACAAATCAACAAAAGCTATTTCATATATTGTAGAAATCATATTCTTTATTTGTGTGTTAATAGTTGACACACATTTAATTTGAGATTTCCATTATGATAGAAACTTTAACTTTCTCATTCCTCAAAATCAAGAGTAACTTTTTAGAAAAACTTAAGAAATCTTTATCATTTATTTAAAGTAGACAATTTACATACAAGAATTGGTTTGCCTTACAAAAAGAAACCTAATCTTGTTTTAGAAACATGAAAAATGGAACTGGAATATCTTTTAACATATTTCTCAAGATCCGTTAATTTTTATTTATTTTGATTTAATTACTATAAAACTAGTAAGACTCATTTTGTGAGTCAGGACCATATGTCAATTCCATTTTCAGTATATGTAAACATTTTGTTAAAACTAACTGCAAGCCTATAATTAAAGTAATATTGTCCTGTTTACTATTTCAAGGTATTGAGATTTAAGTCCTATTCAACATGCTAATACTTACCTTAGTAAAAGTATACCTACTAGCCTTGTCTTTTGTTTGGTTGAAAATTTATATTAACAAGTATGGTTCCCGAAATTAAAAGCAAATCAAAATCAAAACAAAATTCATTAAATAGCATTTTACAATGTGTTAAAGAATGTAAGACATCCACATAGATGAAAATGCAGTTCAACTCTACACAAAAAAATAATGAAAAATGAGAAACGTGAAACTTTAAACAAACATCAGATATGAAATATTATCACATGTAGTTAGAAGTTAATGTACTTGCATATATTTTATAGAAGTCTTAGTAAAATATGTCTCTCAAATCTCAAAGGAAAATTAGAGTGAAAATTAATTAAAACCACTGTAGTTAAAACAATGTTTTCCAATTATCAGGCATTCTTGAAGGACCTATTTACTTACTAGTAAAATAGAAAAGGAATATAAATGTAATAAACATGACATAATATACCCTTACACAATAAGATTTTCAATTACAAATATTATATCCAATCATAAGAAATTAAATAACTAATAAAATGAAGGTTGTTTTGTAGAACCGTGGAAGCAATCTGTGATTTGATCTTGGGAATGCTTAGGAAATATTCAACATACCTATGACTCACAAGTACTTCCCACTGTAACAGGGAAAGCTGTGGCTAATTTTTAAACTTAATTAAGTAGGATCAGGAATCAGTATTGAAAATTATATATTGGATATTAGCTTTCTATCGGATGTGGGATTGGTAAAGATCTTTTCCCAATCTGTTTGTTGCTATTTTGTCCTATTGACGGTCCTTTGTCTTACAGAAACATTGCAATTTTATGAGGTCCCATTTGTCAATTCTTGATCTTAGAGCATAAGCCATTGGTGTTCTGTTCAGGAACTTTTCCCCTGTGCCCAAGTATTCAAGGTTCTTCCCCACCTTCTCTTCTATTAGTTTCAGTGTATCTGGTTTTATGTGGAGGTCCTTTATCCACTTGGACTTGAGCTATGTATAAGGAGATAAGAATGGATCGATTTGCATTC
The DNA here is from genome assembly GCA_021653895.1 of Mastomys natalensis. Classification (NCBI taxonomy): domain Eukaryota; kingdom Metazoa; phylum Chordata; class Mammalia; order Rodentia; family Muridae; genus Mastomys; species Mastomys natalensis. The sequence continues at coordinate 363,698 of JAJTUV010000541.1, read as the reverse complement.
CTCTACATGTTGTCCTCCAGTTGAACCAGCACCATTTGTTGAAAATGCTGTGCTTTTTCCATTGGACAGTTTTAGCTCCTTTGTCAAAGATGAAGTGACCATAGGTGTGTGGGTTCATTTCTGGCTCTTCAATTCTATTCCATTGATCTTCCTGCCTGTCTCTGTACCAATACCATGCAGTTTTTATCACTATTGCTCTGTAGTACAGCTTGAGTTCAGGGATGGTGATTCCTCCAGAAGTTCTTTTATTGTTGAGAATAGTTTTCACTATCCTGGGTTTTTTGTTATTCCAAATGAATTTGAGAATTTCTCTTTCTAACTCTGTAAAGAATTGAGTTGGGATTTTAATGGGGATTGCATTGAATCTATAGATCGCTTTCAGCAAGATGGCCATTTTTACTATATTAATCCTACCAATCCATGAGCATGCAAAATCTTTCTATCTGGTCCCTGATAAGGAGGGACAAGATGTATCTGTTCTTAGATTTCCAAGGGAGATATATATTTCTTTCTATGAAAACATCAGGTTAGTATTGAAAACTGTGTACAATATGACCAAAATCTACTATTGCAACTTTGAATTCACCCATCAAACATGTGATAAAGCTCAATGTGAAATGATTCCCATGATGCTCTGCATGAAACATTTGCTTCTAACAGAAGAAGACAATTGTTTGTCAAAATAGAAAACTTTCCTGCCTTTTCTGGTAAGTTAGTCCTCACTGACATCTCACAGGATCCATTTGCCTAGGAATTTTTAATCACTTAGGTTTGAAACTGAATTATATTCATGGTTATGCATGACAGTTGGTGCTAGAACCATGCTTAAACCAGGTATGGTGAGTTCCTACTCCTTTGAGTATACTTCTATGCCACTGTAATTAATAGGAGAAGGAGAGCAATAAGGGCCACAAGAAAACATGATTTTTTAATTTTGTTTGTGCTTGTATTCAAGGGAAAGATGTTCTAGCTATTCTGCCTGGATACAAAAATAAATTGTGTGTCTCTAGAATGGTACTCTAAGAGCCCAATCAATCTTATTAGCAAGCCAGTGGAGTTTAGAGATTAAAAACAGAAAAATAAGTGAGGGCAGAAAAAAATGAGTTTCAATAAATTGGGTGTAAAAACACCCTTAAGTCATTTACTTATAGACTCTAATACCTTTATTTCTCTTTATTTCCTTTGTCAACTTCAGACATATTTTTTAGTCACTTGATTTTGGATCTTCTATTTTTATGAAAATATATAAAGTTTATTATATGTGCCCTTCTCAAAGAAAGTTTAAATATTTTGGAACATAAATTATAGAAAAACTTAAAAGTGAACTAAAGCCAGGTGTGGTAGAACAAGCTTGTTTTTCTAGCATGAAGGAGAGGCATGAGGACCAGGCATACCAGAATAGCTTAACAGCTTAGACATTAAAGGGAGACTGGCTCATAAAAAGAGTAACTAAATAGATAAGTAAGTACGTAACTAAACAAACAAAAAAAGAGAACATGGTAAAGTTTCTGCATAAATAGTTGTAAAAAGAATGCCTACTTAATTTAGTCATAAAGGTAATAAAATTTAAAGTAAAATATTTAATACTGAAATGTAAGTCAATAGAAAATCAAACCTGCCCACAAACATTTCTGTTTCTGTAAATGGCATTTCAAGCTAAACAATCTGACACACTGTGTTTCAGTGGAATAGCATTTAGAAGTTCCAATGATGACATCCAATCTATTAGTACAGAAGAAAAATATTTTCCATTAACTTTTAAGTGTGGATTTACTTTTACATTTGGCATTGAGTTCCAGAAGTCATTTGGAAAATTGTTTGAATCTACTATACCGTTTTCAACAAAATGCTGCCTTTACAAAAGTAATTCATAGAGCTAGCTAATCAAGAAAACAAATGGTATGCAGCTGCACTTGTCCCCACCCACTTGGTAATGAGATAGCCACAACCAAGTCTTTATTGATCCCCTGTTTTTAAAGGAGTTCTTATTTAATTCCATCTCCCTTTCAGTTGTGTTTTGTTGTTACCATTCTTTTATTAGAATAAATCCTGTAAACTTTAAAAGAATCAGACATGGGGGGGGGGTGTCGGTGATCCCCAGGCCTTCAGGGCAACCAGGGACCATCTGATTCTCAGGCTCCTGGGTACCCAGGTGCTGCTGGATGTTGCAGAAGAGCTGAGAATGAAGTGGAGGCCCACGGGCAAGACTGGCCCATGAACTAAGGGGAGAGGAGGAAAGAAGCTCCCTGTCTGCTCACCACAAGGAATGTGCTTTGCTTGTCTGGCAGTTTGCCTTGGTTGGCTGTGGTTGGCTGGCTTGGGTTGGTGGTCATTGTGGCTGAGAACGAAGAGAGGTCTTCAGTGGGAGATAAGAAGCCAACCCTGTAGGAGAAGGCCAGTTCCATTGTTCCCCACTGCAGATCCCAGTGAAAAGTAGTCCATAGTTTAAGATGTGTTTTGTCATGGCAGAAAATAGATGAGAAGCCGTACCCGTTTCTCAGGGTGGGCCTGAGGTTAAATACCTTTTGAAAAGAAGAGGGTCTGGGAAAGAAAGCTTAATTGGCTATGTCCTTCTGGCCATCAGGTACCTCATTAATATGGAGATCTATCTTGAGAATACATGATGTCCTCTACCTATGGAGTGTCTAGGGGCATTGACCTTATGTGATTGAAGGACACAAGTCAATGGAGGGCTGTGGCCTCTTGTCGGGAACCTGGGGTCTGGGGGTGTGGCAAAATGCCTATCATCCCTTGCAGGGGGGGGACCCTGTAGGGTCACCTGTGGTGCCTGTCACCAGGGTTTTAAACCTAGCTCAAACAGAAATCAGGCTGCCTTTCACAGTTCTACATTCCACCATTGGCTGCACATACAGAGTTGAAGTGGGGATAATATGACCTATAAAAAATGCAGTTGAGCTTCCAGTCTGGGCCCGAGCAGATACCAGGTGGCAGCTATGCACCCAATCTCTCAAAACCCAGAGGAAGCAGGCCTCCCAGGAGCTCTAACCTGGGCAGTACCTTAGAATTGTATATTGCAGAATACACAGCCTAGGCATATCTACTCATCAAGCAAGCTGAGCAGGCCAGTTCAAACCTCTGATGTCCTGGAATTTCAGCTGGATGCAGTGAAGACACAGATATCAGAGGCTTATCAATTTACTCTTCTCTCTCCCCCCACACACTAATATCTCAACGCCCATAATCAGCTTGAAGAAGTTAATGAAAAGTCAGTCGGCGCCCCATTCCCTGGGCTTGGGGACTGAGGTGGTTAATATTGGGCTGTCTTTCTAGGGAAAATAGTGGTTTTGTTGGAACAGCGAGGAATAGCTAGAATTTATTACATAGTCATAACCTATTGGTAGAAATCTGTATAGTTGTTATTAAGCTGAAGTTATAATTTCTTAAATGGTACAAAATTGACTTTGATTTCAAATTTAAGGTTTTCATTGGTACATGTTTCTTATTGATATAAAAGTGAGATTAATATTCTTACTCTCGTAGGCATTGTGCCTATATAACACATTTAGGAATACAAGGCTTAGATCCAGTCCTCTTTAACTTTTTTAACTGATTTGAGATGGTTAACCTGTGAGCTAAGGGCATATAGCAAATTCATGGCCCTGAGTTTATTGTTAGGGTGTTTTCTATATTTTATTTAGAAATAGCTGAGAGGAGTTAACAGACAACAGTCCAGATTGCCTTACATGGATAGTTGGTTTTCAAAACATCAGAAGTCCACAGAATTGACATTACAAACATTTCTGTATTAATGTTCATTATGATTAGAGACCTGTCTGCTCCTGACAACTTCCTGTCTTGAATTCTAAGAAAAAATTGAGCATTTTTGGAGTTACTTCAGTTGTGATGAGACAGCAACTAAGCAAGAATTTCCTCTTTTCATCTACAGACAAATTACTGTCCAGAAAAGGACACACTTGCAGAATAGTCAACGGATTATATCGCCAAGACAGAGTAATCAGCTCTTAATAATTCTGCATCACTAGGTCTGTCAGATGATCTTGGGCCAGAAGGCTGAAGATCAGATGCTCCAATGTTTTGTAGTATAGGGTCTGTCCAGGTGTTCAGCGGTCTCTATAAATTGGCTAAGTTTTAGAAACTATGCTTTGTGCTTCCCATAATTTCAGTTAATTCAGCCATTCTGGATTTCTGATGGGGTTGAAGACTTATAGTCTCATAGCCAATCCCGGCTATTTACTTTGTTATTGAGCATTACCAAACTTATAAAGCCTTTGATTAACATTTTAAAAAAAAGTTACTAATAAAAAAAAAAAAGAAAGAATACCCAGGAAAGAAAAAAAAATAAAGTGGGGTTTAGGGTGTCATATGAAAAAAAATGCAGTTGAGGTGATTATTAGAAGTTCCCTTTTCATAGATTTCAGACTACTCTTGCATTAACTCAGTATTTTAACCCCACTCTTTAAATACTACATGTGCATAGAAAAGCCACACACTCTTGAATATATATAATATAATATTATATATATAATATACATATTCATATGAACTATATAGCTATTATACACAGAGGAATGGGTTAAGGACACCTACAGGCCATGTTTTTATAAGTTATTTACTCCTTATACTTTTTGCATTTTTATTCTAAACTTTGGGAAATCATCTGAATTGAAAATCTAAATTTAATTGCACTTTTAAATTTTTTCTTGGTAATATAAAATAAAAGAATAGATGAGAAAGGATCATACAGTTAAATATTGGGCTGCAACAAAGTTTAATAAATACCTGTTTTGTCAGTTTACATTTGATGTGATGCAAAAATGGGGGAAACAAAGGTATTTTTGTTTCTACTCTCAGCTATTTGGTGAATCGGTGAAGGTGCACATAAAATTTCTAAGATGTAAGAATTTTAAAGTATAGAAATTGAAGATTTATCATGACACAATTCACTAACTAATGATGACACAACTTTTTATCAATCTTCATAAATGTATTTAATATGATTACTAAGCTTAGTGTGTCTACCAATAAAGTTACCATGAGAAATAAATAGAAAAACAAAACACAGAAAGACCTACTGCTTCTTGGCACAGTGAGTTTCAGCTCCTTTGCTCACCATTTTATGATATTCTTGACTAAAACACTGTAGATATCAGAAGCCTATGGCCAGGGTCCTACAATTAGCATATTAAGGATTGCATATAGATCTTTGAAATCTGCATTTGAGTCAGGAAATATCAGCAAGATTTTTACATGGATAGTACATATTTTGCTTCTAGGTACAAATAGTCCAATCACTGGTTCTATGGTCAACATCTGTCAACATATGGGTTTTATATAAATAAAAATCAATAAAATCTAATGTATCAAACCTAGTAATGTTGATATCTACCTCTAAAACTCCCATTCATGTGATTGCTCTATTTATATACCATATTCATTCTTCTAAGATATGCTGCCCATGACTGGAGGTACACATCTCAGATTGATTGGAACTACAGAAATATATCATTAAGCTAAGACTTGTAATTACGATACATGCACATCTAAAATACACCTCACTTGCTCTGATTATATTTTATAACATACCCATTTAAATATAATCATAATCATTATGGCCTTTCTTCAAGTCAGTGTGTCACCAGAACCTTGTTCCAGGGTCCCTTAACTCCCTTGTTCTTTTTAATCCATAGAAAGAATGTAGACAGAAGACATTATATAGAGATTATTACAAAGCAAAGTGAAGCAGTCTCAAGTGATAAAAAAAAGGACAATGACCCAACAGCACATTCTCAAATACTAATAGCAGCCAAAGTCCAGAGACCATTCTACCAAACTGTACTTTAGGAAGGCTTAGTCTATTTCTGTAGTCTCCAGAGAGACTTTATCAAGGGTGATCTACATAGGCAACTGACAGGTTCATTTGGATAGATTCTTACAAGCAGAGATAATAGCATGCCCTTGTGCTTTCACAAAGTCTCTGACTATACAGTAAGACACTAAAACATTCTGGCAATTTCACACTACCTCTCTGCATCCAGAACCAGAGAAATGATTTAGATCTTGCCAATTTTAGATCCTAAATTTACAAGATGATGATTATAAGATAGAACTCTAACTTCAATCACATTCAAATTTGATAGTACTTAACTAGCTACCAAAAATATTGACAGTGCTTCATTTTTTCCAGTTATTTTGAGGATTCAATGTATCAGCATTGATATTTAGCAATAGATGATGTTTCATGGGCCAATCAGCTTACTTTCCTTTAAAATTTCATGATCAACCTAATACATCTCAATATAACCCTATATGATGGATGTTCAGAATCACTGTTACTTCCCTACAGCCTAGCAACTATAGGCAAAAGGGAAAACATCTGAGAAATATACTTCAAGCCTTTCAAAGAAGAAGACATATTAGTGAGAAATAAAATAACAACACAACATTCCATTCATCTCCACAAAATTAGCTTTGTTTTAAAAATTGAGTGAAAGTTTTCTTAGGGAAGACTATGTTCTACCCTTATGTTCATTCCTAATGTCCTTGATTAGGATTGTTATGTTGCTTCTTCTGTTGTTAATAGTGATTTTTGTTTTGTTCTTGGAATAACTGTTAGTCAGGGGAAATAAAAATTTGACATTATTTGTACTTTCTCACGAGGTGTTGCACTTTCCTGGGATATACATGATTCTCTAGTATTTTATATATTGTTATTAATTATCATTATTATCTTGTTTTCTCTGCCATCCTATATGTTCTCATATTCATAAATCATCCTCTTAGTCTTCTTGTGTGAATTGATTACAGAGAATTTTTCATGTAATAGCAATCATTGACTGTGGAAACCCTTGGGATCTTTGATTGTAAATTATTTGGTTTGTACAATACAATGTTTATGCAATATTGGTGTATTACTAAAAGTTCTCTCTCTCTCTTTTTCTTTCCTCCTCTCTCTGTGTATGTGTGTGCGAGCACAAATGCATGCATGCCTTTTGTGGTCTGTCTGTCTATCGGTCTGTTTTGCAAGTGATTTAACCCAGAGTATTTCACATCATAAACTAGAGCTCTGCCACTGGTCTTATGTCCCTAACTTTTTGTTATACTTCACTTTAAGACATCTTCCCTTTAGCTAAAACTAGCCTCAAACTTCAATTCCTTCTGTCTCAGCATCACCAAAATAGCTATGATTAACACATATGTCACCATGACTAATTAAATTTTCAAGATTTTTGTATTTGATATAATTCTTCCATCCAAGGAAGCAGGTAAGCTAACTGCAGATCATCATCTCCTTCCTTACCTCCATATTGAATACTCCTAGTCTCATCCTTGTTAGGCAGACTACCTGATGTGACACCCCAACCGCATTCTACCCCCCCTCATACATTTTAAAGGTTTCTACAGCCAACAACATCTAGTACATTCTCCCAACACCAAAGAGAGGAACAGAAATTACAAAAATCAAGGAATAAAATGCCCACCCAATGTGGGGGAGGCTGCCGGGAGGCTTCCACGAGGTGGGTCCCACATACAGGAGAACTTCTGGGGTTCCAGAGGCTGGAACCTTTGGCGATGGCAGGCCCGCAGTCCCCAATGATATGAGGAAGTCCTTGGTTCCAAAATGGTTTATTGTCATGGCGGATGGTGGATGATCTGGATGTACCCCCCTGAAACTCAGGGTAGACCTGAGTTAAATAGGGAGGGAGAAAGGGAGAGGTTCTGGGGAGGAATGCTTAATTGGCTCTGCCCTCTGACCTTCATTAGTATGTAAATCTCTAGGGCCTGAGGCCTGTAGTCACTCCTTCTACCTGTGCACTTTGGGAGGGGTTGTAATGGCCTATGTGACTGAACAATGTAGGTCCATGGAGATTAGACTGCTTTTCAGGACCCTGGATTCTGGGGATCTGGCCGAACTCCTGCCATTTCTCCCTTGGAGTCTCGGGGTTCCAGGCCCATGCCCAGCCAAGAACCAGGATACCCTTATGCAGTCTCACAACCCAACAAAGACAAGACAGGATATCAGCACCTAGAATTACAATCTTCTCAAATACCAGGGTAAACATACAACCAATAAGAGCCAGCACAACATGCCTCTACTAGAGCCTAGCTATCCTACCATAGTAGACCTGAGTATTGCAATATAGCTAAAGCATAAGACAAAGACTGTAAAGTAACCTTTAGTAATATGGCAGATATTATTAAAGAAGAAGTGAATAAATCCTTTAAACTTTAATACTTGAAAGTAGAAATAGAATCAATAAAGAAAGCCCAAATTGATGGAAATCTGGAAGGAAAAATTTAGAAACTCAGATAGGATCCTCCATAATCCAAATGGGTTGACAAAGCTGTCTTCCTCAGAAGCTGTGAGGAGAATGTTTCCAAAACTCAGTTTGTAGACAACTCCTGCTTTGCCATGTTTATTGTAAAGCTATCTATACAATATATTCAAATCTTCCTCCTTATTTTCTCAAATCTAGTTCTGATATTACATCTCCCCCTTTGATCCAGATCCTTTTGCTCTTGTATGTTCCCTTTGCTTCCATTGAAATCAACCAGGTACGTCAGCATCATTTACCTGGACTTCCTGGAAGTGTTAATTTAATCATATCTAAGCAACCCTTTTCCCTAGAAAAGGAAATCCATGAATTGCAACCACAAGGATGAGAACATTTCAGACCCATTAGTCTCAAATGTGACCACATAAGTATCTATACTCTTTATTTTTATAATATATTTTTTAGTTTAAATATAATAGATGCCCAAGAAGTTGAAACAAACTGAACTTTCCTTAAGGTTCATTTTTAAATCTATTATTGTTTTCCAATGCTTTCAAAAACAACATGTTGGGTGCTGAGTCTGAGGATTTAGCTCAGTGTGAGCCCAGTGTCTCACCTCTCCATTGGGCTGAAGGTTGGCAGTTAGTGTGCTATATCTGTTCTAGAAAACATTTTTGTTACATTTTTTTAACCCTCTGCTACTTATTTAACATTAACAGTCACTTTGTCCCCTTGTAAGCCTTTTAATATGAACTGCTAACACTTCATTATAAGTTGATTCATGTGTACAAATAGAAGATCTATTTATTTAAAATATATTTATAAAATTTAATGCTGGTTTTGCTGTACATACGTGTAAAATATTAGTTTAGAAAACTTTATGTCAGTGCTATGTTTCAGTTTGTACATTTTTGTCATTACTACATACCTATAATTCTCATATATAGGTTTATTCTAAAATTTCCCCATTTGGCTTTTTTACTTTTTTACTTACCTGAAAATTAGACACACATTTCTGTAAGAGGTCTTCTTTTACACTAAATAGAAGTGTTTTAAGCAAACTACTGTGGTCAAATCCATACCTTATAACAGTTTACACACAAAATTCTCTAAAACATCTGTATCTGTAGTTCAACTAGTTCCAAGCCAGGACCTGTCTCATTTTAGTTCAAATCCCATGATCATTCAAGTGATGTTATCGGATAATTGGTTTTGCTTTTGTCTTTCCTGTAGTTCACTGGTCACAGTTCTACCCTGTTGAAAGAGTCATCCAGATGTCTGGTTCACTTCAATATGTGTAAGAAGTATTCACATGGTTTACATGGCTGCATCATTTCTTTTCACTCTTGTCACTCGTACTGGGTGATACAAATATGTCCTAATAGATACATATTGCTTTTTACACACAGGGCTTTTGTCCACAAAATGATATTTGTAATTGTTTTATTTTCTGTATATTACTCTTTTATTTTCAGAATCATGGATTATACATAGCATTTTGCTACAGGTTTTTTTTTTTTTTTTTTAATTCACCCTCATTTAAAGCCTTTCAAATGTTGTTTGTGGTTTCCTTGAATGTTTCCAGATACTTTTATAAAATGTTATTTCATAATTCTAAGATATTTTTTTGTTTCATCCTCTGTACAATCTACTGTGCCTTGAATAATAGACAATAATTCCAAATCTGAAATAAATAATAAATTAATGGAAGAAATAGGGTCTATCTTATTACTCTGCTCATCAGTTTTTGGCTTTTATTCCAAGTTTACAGACTTTACAGATGCAAAGCAATGCTGGAGAATGACATAGGGAAAATATAAAATCAAAGAGAATGTCCCACAAAGCAGAAAGGCAGTCATTTCCAAATGCTTTGCTCACTAGTTATAACAGTGCAACTGGAGAAAACTCTTATGCAAATTCAGTCATGCAAGCCCCATTTAGCTCAGGAAAATGTGTAGAAATTGATTGAGTGAGCAGCTGGTGATATTGTAGTCAGGCTCTCTGGAAGTTAATTGGGAAGCGTTGTGAAAAATCCTGACATTGTACATGTAGCTCTACTGACTTCCATTGTGCCCGAGACGCTCATCACACACAATTCCTCTCCACTATTACAAAATAACTGGATGCCTCAGAGTCTCTGATGATGCTCATCAATAGCCTGCTAAGAAAACTGAGGAGAAAGGAGTAATGGGATTCAACAAGAACTTCTATAGTTGAATGAAAACCAGCACTAAAGTAGTAGAGTTGTACTCCTCTCATGAAATATATTTATTTAATCAACAAAGACAAATTCTTTCCTCTGGAATCTTATTTTATTAATTATGAAAAATTAAGAAGTAAAATTAAAATAATGTTTTCCCTAGTGTTTTATTTACATGTTTCTATCAGTCACGTATTTTCCTGAAACAAACACTCCAAAGTTATTCTTTAGACTATAAGATGGTCATTTGTTATTGTTAAGAGGTAAGCTTGAGAGTGCCTTTGTTCTGTCTGGGTGGGCCTGAGGAACTGGCTATTTGGATGGTGGACAAAGGTGGATTCACTCGGAGGAGCACAGTTCTATGTATATGCGTGACATCCTAGTCATTATTCTAAATATTGACCTCCATCCTAGGAGTACAAAGATCAATAAAACCTTCATTTTAAAGAATTTAGAGACTAAAAGATAGAAATATATACAAATAGCACATTTAATAACCATGAACACTGAAAGAGAAATTGGTGGTATGCAGGAGAGATAAAGACCTGAAAGGAGGGAGAGAGTATTATTTCCTAAAATACAAAAAGTATTTTTCCAGGTTTCTAAACCAGGAAACATGATTCAAAGAAAACAAGTTAGAAGAAAATGAGTGCATGAGATCAGACTAAAGAATCTGATATAGGTCATAAGATTGGGGGTCTTAGAATAACACATTAACTTTAAATTTTACCCTAGATCATTAACATGATAATGATAACAAACAGTAAACAATGCTGATTTTATGGTGAGTTATAAATATTGTCCTAAATAGTCTATTTGTCTATGACATAAGCTAATATCTATTTGAAGATGTACTTGGTAAGCAAGGATAGAGATGTGGAAAAGTTTGAACATAGTAAGCAAAATAGAATGTATTCTCAGATGGTACAGTTAAACTCATATCTGCTAAGTTCTCATTGAAGAGGCAATAAAATGGTTGATGTGGAGGAAAAAAAATATGGTCAGATTTGCATTTTATAAGAACATTTATTTACAGCACTATAAAGAGTATAAGACTATGAAAGAATAAATCTTTTGTAAACTATGGAAATAGGCTTAGAAACTACAATATTTGAATTTAATAATTAGCAATGGAATCAGAACAGAAAAAGGTGGATTCATGTTATTAAAAGAGAATGTAATAAACATGTGGTTTATACAATTTGGGATAAAGGCTAAAGTGGTATCTAGATATTCTAGTCAAAATGATTGAAAAAAATGTAATAGCAAAGGTGCTCTGTAGCACCACTGTCAATCATCCAGCTTCTCCAGAATCTATGAGAATTTGCAGACAACTCTCCCATTTATCTAAATGCCTATTATTTTTTTCTCATGGTAAAGGGATGAGCATCTGTCTCTGAAACATTATAAAGAATAACCAGATATAACATGCTCAACTGCATACCTGGCATAAGGCTTACTCTCAACAAATTTGACAGTGGAATATGAATATGAAAACAGCTGATATGGAAAATTTGAACTAAATTTTTATTTTTTGGTTTTTGAGACAGGGTCTCTGTGTAGTCTTGGTTGTTCTTGAACTCACTCTATAGACCATGCTGCCTCGAACTCAGAAATCTGCCTGACTCCCAAGTGCTGGGATTAAAGGAATGCCCACCACTGCCCAGCTGAACTACTTTAATATATGATTTTTTTTTTTTGATTTGGAAGAAAAATATCTAAAAAAATATTGCTATCATTAGCATGTAGATAATTATTAAAACATCTTTGTGAGGGCGATAATGTAGAAGGAATATTTATGTGAAAAGGAGATAAACATACCAAAAATAATAATTAGCAAATAAAAAGTCCAGAAAGTGTTCTGAAGTGATAACAAGTTAGACAACTTCAAACAGTAAAGACTTAAGTCAGATGGGACTATCTAACAGGCACTCTTGGCTTAACATGTTTCATGACTTTTCCAGCCTTTTACTGAGTCTTAATGACCCTGCTGCTCACCTACAGGATAAGACAAAACTCATCTTAATTATTCATTTGTTTCTAATCGTACTGTACTTTCCTTTCAATATTATAGCGATGTAATCCCTCAAATTTTAAATAAGTAAGGAAAGAGAGAGACACACAGAAAGAAAGAAAGAACAAAAGGAAGGAAGGAAAAAGGGAAAGGAGGAAGGAAGAAAGGAAGGAAGAAAAGAAGGAAAGGAAGGAAGGAAGAAAGAGGAAGAAAGAAAGAAAGTCAGCCTTGGCTATCTTCATCACTCTTCCCACTAATTCCTAGTCAAAACAGCTAAGGAGTTCTTCATTCTTCCAATTTTCTTACTGAGAAGATGCTAATAAAGTTGAAAGTTCCTGTGAGATGAACCCCTGACTTAGCTGTTTGCTATGCTTCATAGCATGTAACAGGGTGCTGAACTAATAACAAACATGCAAGAAATGTTTACTGAATTTAAATTAGACAATTTATCACATCATGATAGTGAGGTATACAATTACTGCAGCCTAGTTACTTTGGATGATATAGCATTTTGTGAATTCACTATAGTACTAAATGTTTCTATGGGAACAAAAAAAGACTTCAACAGACTCAACCTGCTTCTTAAGCATTTTAATTAATTTCTGTATTTTTTTAGCATCTAATCAAATATATTTTCTCTCCTTCAACACAGTTGTGTTTTAAAGTATTTATTTCTTTCCCTTAAAAAATACTGTTTCTGATAACTTGAAGTATACATATTTACCTTTTGATTCTGAGTTACTGAAATTAGACATAAATGTGGGTCAAATTACTTATGTTGGCAAATTCTGAAATCTGTTTACTAAGCTTTGATGTTATATATTCCACTAATTTAACTATGCATTTTATGATGAGCTAGCAGAAAAGATTTATGTACATCAACAGGTATAAGCAAATATTTTGGATTTTGAAGTTCAGGAGGAGTCTTACACTCAAAGATGAGATACACAATTTAAGACAGTTATATGAAAAGCTTCCTGTGGCTCTATGTTCAAAGAAAATCCTGAGTTTTTCATAGGTGTGCTCAAGTTATGTAAAAAGGGAAAGAAAATGATTTTGTTAGTAAGCAAAATTCTAATTAGAGAAAAAATATGGTTATACTATTACCAGGTAAGATATTGATATATTCTTCATCATTTTTTAAAACATCAAAACACAAACAAACAAAAATCACAGGTAAGAACAATAGGATCGAAGGGAAAACTGGTTGGAGAGGAGATTTACACACCAAATAGTCTTGGGCATGGTTTTCCTCCCGAGGTTCATGAGCTGAAAGCTTGGTGCTCAATGTAATGGCACTGAGTGACATGAAGTCTTACAGAAGGATTCATGCTTTCCTTCAGAGAGGGAGTTCTCTTGCAATCTTAGATTGGTTATCAATAGTAGGTTGTTAAAGGAAAGCCTGTTATTTCCATTGGTCTCCCATCCACAAGGCTTCGCTGTGGCTGTTGTTACAATCGGATCAACTATATTATATTGCAACAAATAATCCTGTCAGATGTGCGTGCTTGGTCTTGAACATTCATCCTCCAAATCTGTAGACTAAGGACTTTGGTTTTACCCAGTCTTTAGGAACCACAGAAAACAGGGAGTAAAACTTAAATTCTCTCTCCTTTCCCATTTCCCACATCTACTGCCTTCTGTTAGTTTTATTCTCTATATTTTGAGACTAAAATTAAGGAAATTCTTATTTTCCGATTACCAGCCTAGAAATAATTCACTTTAAAATTTAAAAACTTCTAGAAACATCGTGAATAGCTACGCTTAGATAATAATTTGTTAAGGGAGCTGGATGCTACAGTTGGCAATTCCCCTTCCTAATGAAGTAGGGATATTAAAACTTTCCCTCAAAAGTAATAATATTATGTCTAGGTAAAAAGAAAGCTTAGTAATTAATAAATGATTATCATAAGCATTCACATATAGCCATAAATATTCTATAAACAATACCCATTCTCTTGGCACTTCTACTTGATTCTAATGAACCCGTTACATATTTTACAGCTAGAAAGAACATAGTAACCGCTTGATTGGAGGTAACATTGTGCCATGTTTGATTTAAATCTTTGTTTAAAATAGAGTCAGTTTATTTTACCAAGAATTAAAGATGTAATGACAAGATTTTATGTGGATTTGTGAATTTCCATTTTCTATCTAAGATATATCTACTATATATTATATATAAGTATAACACACACAAACATTTAGGTAGAGATAGAGATAGATAGATAGATAGATAGATAGATAGATAGATAGATAGATAGATAGATAGATAGAGATACATATCAGTGACCTAATCTCTCTCATTAAGAATAAAGCCTTACAGTTACATAGGATATACCTCATAAAGCACATGTGTACATCCATCAATTCTGTCCCAAGACAATCAACTCTTAGATATGCTATATGTGGTAGACAAACCCAAGCAGACTCATTACACATTTTCCACAGTGCATGCATGAAGTAGCTATACTTCTTCTTAAGCTATAGCTAAATTATTCATTTAATTTTTAACTATTAAGGTTGGTATTAATCAAAATTTAGTGCTAAGGGAGGCTATAGTTAATTCTCCTTCATATGGAGCATGGATACTTTCTCAGGGATTTAAGTTGCTAGGTATCAATTAAAATTAAAATTGTATATGCAGAAGAGTCATCTGGATATGCTATATACTGTAATTACTCTGCAAAACAGCCATAGACTGCTACTATTAGTTAATATGTTTGTTAGATTTCCTTATGGGCATTATCCATCTTAATATAATTGAATTAATTTTAATTTTCATATTAAAAAGTTAACAAACATTTAAACAAACAGTCTTATGTATGTTCTCTGGTAACCTTAAAGTTATTTACCAGAATATAGGAACCACAAGTATAGATTTTCAATATACAATCTTTGGTTCAAAGATTACAAGTTCATCTCCAATGCATATTATCAATTATGTATTAACATTATACTTTGAATATCACTAGCAAGAATTTTACAATTTGAAGCCAGTTTAAAGAAAAATATGTTATAGAACTATTCTTTTTATCACTAAAATCTCTAAAAGATTGTCACTATTTAATCATATAATAAATAACAGTAAGTCTAATATAGGAAAATATTGAACTCTCCCCCTCTAGAGATAAAATTAGAGATGAGAACAAGAATAAAACAAATAAAATTTAACTTCCCACTTGTCGTTTATGAAAAGAAAATTAGTTTTGCTATTTTTCAATATGCAGCTTAGATGGAAGGCATCTAAGTCATCAATCTGTTTATTGTTACTATAACAAAATACACAAGATTGGGAACATTATAAGAAAAAAAAACACTTTTGAATTAGCAGTTCTTGAAAACAAGAGGTTTAAGATTGTATAGATACATGAAGTTAGAATTTATGTTGCATCCTATGATGGCAGACAGCAGGCAGAATATGCCACCCAGGGAAGAGAAGATGATAGAAGGTAAGCCAAACTCATTTTCTTACAGCCTGTACTCATTTTGACCAGTCCCACTAGATGGGCATTGGTCTCTTCTGAAGTTGGTATCTAATCACTTCTTACTAGGCCCTACCTCCAGATTTAGTAACATTGGAAATAAAGCCTCTTGCATGTGTACCTTTTAGGAACAAAACAGTTTCAAATTATAGCAGACAGTCCTTAACTTATACTCATACTCTGTTTTGTCTTAGTTATGTTTTTTGTTGCTGTAATAAATTATTAGGGTCAAAAGCAACGTAAGGAACAAAGAGTTTATTTCACCTTTAAGGTCTAAGTTACACTCTACCACTGAAGGAAGTCAGGGAAGGAGCTCAAGGCAGGAACCTGAAGGCAGGAATTGATGCAGAAGTAAAGGATAAAAGATGCTTACTTGCTTGTTTGTTCATTGCTTGCTCAGTCTGTTTTTTATGCTATCCAGGACCACTTGCCCAGGAGTTGTACCACTCACAGTCGGCTAAGCCATTCCAAATTAGTCTCAATTACTTATCCAGAAAATGCACTACAGGTTTACCCACAGGCCAATTTGGTAGCAGCATTTTCTCAATTAAGGTCCCTTCTTCCTAAGTGACTCTGGCTTTTATCCTGTTGACATAAAATTAACATGAAATTAACCAACATATATTTATACATAAACAAAGTCTAATATTACACAGCTAAATTATTTCTATACTTCTTATAATTAAAGACAACTACCAAACACACAATTCGACTTCTTTGAAAACTAATAGTTAAAACTGTCTCCAATTAGTCACCTATGGAATTCTGAATCAGGCTTGCAGAACAATTACTGTAGATTTTGTTACTACATCAGATTGATAACTAGATATTGAAGTGGAAAATTAAGGATTCTTTGAAAAGTCACTTGTGTTGGGTGGTGTTTTGTTGAAGCAAACATGTGAAGGAGTGTTTTCCTGAAGGGGACACAGGTGAAAGACTAAGGCAGACTCATAAAAAAAACATTTCGCTGAAGCAGACACAGGAGAGAGGATGTTCTGCTAAACCAAGCACATGAAAGGACATGTACTGAAGGATTCTTCATTAATGACATGGAGGTGTTGTTCTGCCTTATATTGCATCATTGAGCTGCATTTGTTGAGACTCCACAGGGAGAAAAGGCACCAAAATCTTTGGTGATGTGCTGCAGTTTACAAGGACTCTAGCTGACTAGCGAATAATGGTCAGACCCACGTGCTGAGGCAAGACCAGTGGAGGACACAGGATGTTTGAAGGGAGTATAAATAGGACTCCACAGACAGTTGGGACAGTGGCTATGGCTTTACTAGGCTTGCTTACAGAGCCAGCTGTGCAATGCTTTCTGGTCTCACAGTCTTTGCTGGTCTTTGCTTTACTGACAGGCCACAGACAAGAACTTGTCTTTGGCATTCCCATTGGTCCCTCCTACTGACTCATGCCGAGGCCGAGGCCTGCTACTTAGTGCCACCACTGCTGATTTATGTTTTCTATCCTGACTCTACCAAAATTGACTGCTGGTATGTAGGTAAAATGTTTGCAAGTGGATCAAGCCGCCACTCCTGACCCATGATATGAACTGCTTATTTCCAGAAAACACAGATGGAAATTGTTCCAAAGAACCTTTCTAAACATGTCCACCACCCCACCCCCACATAGTCTTTCTTTTTCAGTACCTCTGGTTAGTGGTGGTCTACAAGAGAAATTAAAACATTTAAGAATCATCATTAAAAATAGGATTTGAAATTTAAAGTTACAAGAGAATTCATTTAAAAAGTATGACTCATTTCAATTTGAGGCTCCATAAAAGAATCTATTTGCAAAGAATTAAGACACAATATCATATTAAAGGTTTATAATGACCTCCCCAAACTGTAAGTTCTATGACATTTTAACTAATCACATTTTGTTTCGTATGAATATGATATTGACGATCTTTCCTTACTAAGGACTATTGAAATGCAAGAAAATAATGCTAAACACCAATTCTAAGTGTTCCCTAGTTAATATAATTCAGTCACTCTATTTTCTGCCTGTAACAATAGTCCATGAAGATCAGTGACTCCAGACACCTTGTAAATTCTATTCAAATTTACTTAGAATCATTTTCAAATATGGAGGAATTTTGCCTTAGAAACTCTTAATACTCTTCTGAACCTGTTACCTTTCATCTCATTTTAAGAGATTTCATTATTAATTTATGCATTAAGACATATTTGAAGAGCTGCTATGCATCAAACAGTGTGCTGGAGGCCAAGGTTACAAACTTAAATGTCTACTTTATGAAGAGAATGAGACAGAGGCATAGATAGGTGGGTATGTTTATGTGTGCAGTGAGACTGAGCCTAGAGGAAAACATGATTAGACTTGGGATTCGAATGACAGAGAACTAGAAACAGAATATTTATCCCCAGGTTTGGAACATGAGAAAAAGAGTTAGCAGAGTCAACAAAGTTGGCAACAGATAAGTTAGCATAAATGTTAGAAATTAATGATAGAGTATTCGTAACTACCTTCATATTCTCATGCTGTATTATTTATCCAACGGGAGACAAGTATGTGTACAAAATGCTCACAGTAGTTTCTAGTGGCTGCTCTCCATTGCCCTGTTCTCCAGTGTACTGCCTGGGAATCTTCAGGATTACATTTTCACACATACACTAAGCACATTACTCAAGAAGTGTCTAGTCTTGGGAATTGTCCCAATTCTACACTGTAGGTCATTGATTTAGACAGAAGTGCCTCGCTCTGCTCATCACTCTTATTAAAGTGCCATGTTAAAATTTTTTCTTTGCAATTGTTTTCTGAGTTGATTATTTTGGGGGTCACAATATTCTACACACTTGTGAATGTAAGTAAATGGTTCTAATGGAAAAATGGCCTTTGTTTTGAAAATTGAGTATGTATGAATTGTACAATAAGAAGACATTCCCCACACATGAGTTTTGACCTCTTCATGTTGTATTATTTCATTTATATAATACGCTTTGCTTTTAGTTTGAAAATTAGAGCAAAATAGAATTTTTTTTAAATTTTTAAAATATTGTTATCCCAAATATCCAAGAAGGAGAAATTGAAAACATTCTTAACATTTTCATGTTCCACTCTGATCAGTTTATATTGATCATCAATAGCATTGACTTGAACTGATGTATACTCACGCACATGTAAGCAGAGGCAGGAAGATTACTACAATCTTTAGGCCTACCAAAGTACATCATGTGATACTGTCTGAACTAAAATAACAAGAAATGAACATCATACGCAATCTTTCATTTGCTAGTTCATCTTATCCTTATTATATGATGCTTCCATTTACTTTAGACAAATTTTTTAATTTATTTGCAAAATTTATATTCAAAGTCAGTCTTTAAGTATTCCTTGATTAGATCATTAAGGTTACATGCATGTCCTTTAAAACTTTAAGCTTGTGCATATGCCAATTCTTTCTTTTGTGTCTGCAGTAAGTATTCATTAAATATGAGCCTACTATATAAGAATATTAATGTGAAATTAATTTGTGACTATGAAAGGTGCTTAGCACTAGAGTACTTGACCAACATATGCAACTCCCTAAATTCAATCCCCAGAACTATCAAAAAATAATAACAATTAGCACATAACTCCCATCCTTTCACAAACATAAAACTCAGTGTTTCATGGTAGTAGCTAATATCTGGCTAAATTGTTTCTATATTCTTTCTACATTAGCACAAGTAGCACTTTAGAAACTAAGATTTCAATCCCCCCAGCTCCCTGGCATATTGGATTTTTAACATTTGCTATTAATTTTAATGAAAATGATTGAAAGTAATATTCACTAAATGTTTTTGGAAATTTTCCAATCTATGTTAATACTTAATTGAAATGTGCCGAAGGCACTTAACATATATTAGCCTTACACTGATGACTGTTTGGTTTTGCATAGGACTAAGAAAAATTGTAAATAACAGCAATGCCTTTGGGCAAGGAGGCTGGAAATTACAAGTCTAAGGTTAATGAAAATGACCTTTATGCACAAGTGTTACTGTCATGGGTAAAAAGAATGAGCTATTTCTTACTTATGAAAAATAAACAAAAAATAAAGTGTGTTGCCATGTCCCACTCCAATTTTGCAATGTCTTGACCTTTTAATTATTTATGTTTTAGAACATCTTTCTCTTTTCCTTTTTTTAACTAAGCATTCTTATAACTTACAAGCATTATATCTTTACTTAAATTCCTAGTTTTGAGTTTCTTCTAAACACACACACACACACACACACACATGCACACCCATATATCAGCCATTACTAATGACTTTTGTAAGTATCCATGAGTAGTGATGACTTCTGAGATCTCATTTATAGAGAACAGAGAGAACATGTACCCATAGGAAACTCCATGAAGTAAATAAACAGATTATTGTTGTAACTAATTTATAAGACATTGGGGCTGATATTCATAAAATAAATGGAATTAAAAACAATGTTTGCTAGATTGGAAACAAAGTATTATAGTAGGTATTTCATTTTAAATGTCTAGAATTATTTTATTAGAATAAAAAATGTTGAGCCTAAACAAGAAAATAACACTTTGGAACAAGAAAATATGATATCTCATCAAAATAGTCTTTTATTAGAATTAAGTAAATATATATAACATTTAAAGAATTAAGAAATTTGCAAAAGTCCTTTTAAAACATAGCAAAGGTCAAGTAATTTAAGTTATAGACAGACTTAGTTCCAGTGTGTCTCAATCAGCCCATATAAGTTTCTATAGATCTAAATTAACCACAAGAATTCTATAAGGCTTTCTAAGTCAATTACCAGAAGGTATATTCTAGTTATATATTAAAGTCACCAACTTTTACAGTTACTATTGTAGACTTGTACTGATTACCAAACTTGATGGGAATATATTAGAGATCCTCTAAAAAACAATAAGCAGATAGTTAATTAGAAATGTTTGAGTTCACTTGAGAAATTAGAAATCTTGTTAGCAAATGTTTTGTGCACAGAAAAGCAATGTTTACAGCAGAATATGAAATTGTGTACATGACACTTGAGGAAGAATTTACAAAGTAACATAAAATTTAAATGGAGCACATATGCTGTGTGTTCTCTTTCCTAAAATAGCCATCAATGACATGGACAAACAAATACAAAAAATGAAAGGATATTTAGACAAATTACTTTCATCAGTGATCTCTCTCAAGGTCTAATAGTAGAGAGGTGGGGGATATTTGCAGCCAACCCTTCCAAACTCCCATCCTACCCACACCCACATCCAATCCATTCATTCCAAAATGAGCATCACAATCTCCATCAACATTTTAATGTTTCCACCCTTATATCTTCACCCTCTCACATCAATTCATAACACTCTTCTACTTGTGCCCTCCGTCAGTCTGTCCATTCTCTGCTCTTCACTATGGTCACCCTGAAATCTCTGGATTTCTGGAGTCCTATTCTTTTTCTTGGATATTTTCTTTTTGATATTTACATTTCAAATGTTTTCCCCTTTCCATGTCTACCCTTCAGAAACCCTCTATCCCATCCCCCATTCCCCTGCCTCTCTGAGGGTGCTCACCCACCCATCCACCCACCCATTCCTGTCTTCCCACCCTGGCATTCCCTTACACTGGGACATCAAGCCCCCTTAGACCAAAGGGCCGCTCCTCCCACTGATGTCCAACAAGGCTATGCTCTGCCACATATGCGGCCAGAGCCGCAGGTTCCTCCATGTGTACTCTTTGGTTGGTGTTCTAGACCTTAGGAGCTCGGGGGTGGGGGGTTGGGGGGAAGAGTGCTTATCATTCTACCCACAATCCACATATACTCCCATAAAACATCAGCTAGCATCTCCCCTCAGGTAGCATCAACCCTTGTCATTCCAGCTCTGAAACTTCTCCCAAATTTTTCCATCCTCTTGTATTCCACATTCTTCCCAGACTTAGTGCAACTTAAACAAACATCTTCTAAATTCTCTCAATGGGTCTTCAATACCTTTTGTCCTTTTATGGATAAATGTCACTGGATTTTCCTACTTTGCTATATTTCTATTTGATATTTCATTTTCAGTTGTTTAATTGTAGCTTCTCACATAAATGCCCTCAAAATAAGACAGCATTGAGGTTTTCTATGTGCACCTAGATTCTCCTTTGATTTGCTCATCTCTAGTCATGGTATCCCCATTTCCTAGATCTCCAGGTTAAAGTTGTAAACCAAGTTCGCATCTTTCAATTTTTCCTTTTTCCTTAGGTGCTGAGAACCTAATACCTTGAGTCATCTTCAAATGTCCAAGTGCTCTTAAATACTGAGCCATCCCAGGTATTTCATAGGTAATATTATATGTAATATTCTATAAGATCTTGGAGAGAAAAGAAACTAAATTTTAAGTAAAATAATGTTAAACTTAACTGTCTCAAATCTATACAAATATATCTATGTAGTTAATGTATAATGTAATCAGACCTTAGCTTTTGTAAACTGCAAAGCTTAACTTTAAATTGATGACCAAATATATCCCTTTCTACACAGAAGTCCAGACTCTTTTTTTTTTTTTTTTTTTTTTTTTTTAGTAAATATTGGTTACTAATGCTCAAAATTCAGTAATTAGCCACATAATGAGAATTTAAACATAATAACTAAGAATCTCATATTAATAAAGAAGTAAAAATATTATTTTAGAACCATATCACAGACAGCAACAGTGGTATCAAAGGCACCCTTAAAGAAAATGTACACTCACTTTTGTTGACTGTTTACTTATTTCTTAACATTTACAAAAACTATCTCCAACAACAGAAAACCTATATTAATAATAATTCATTGACCTATACCTGAACCATTACGATGTCCAGAATTACCTGCTCCAAACCAATGAGTTAGCAAAAACATTTCAGGATTCTTGAAGATAAATTGCACAGAACTCTTAAGACCTTTTGGGAAGTCATACTGCAATCTATCTTGGCTCAGAATCAATGAAAGTGGTAACTTTTATCTCAGCTTAAATATAATGTTAATTATGTGTAGATATCATATATATATTATGCCAGTGAATTTTAAATCTAGTTTGAAAGACAAAACCAAAAACAACTTTTTTATATATGAGATTATGACCATCATGTCTCTTTACTAAATGAAATCATTGTAAACTAGACAGCTGGACTGACGTCATACTTGGACAGAGTTAGATTCAGAACCCTTAAGATAAAACTTCATACATTCAAATCAAATGTAATTTCTGACACCAAATGCTAAATAAATATGGTCAGAAATGATAAAAACAAAACAAAACAAAAAAAAACCCAGTACAGTCAAGCTACACTGTCATTTTTAATATAACATATTCAAAAGTATTTACTTATAATTTATTTTTAGAACCAGCTTAATTAATGTTCATAGGTTTCTCATACTGTACTTTGCTTCTAAAATTAATACAGTTCTAAAATACAGTTTTATGTTTGGCTGAGAGTTTAAGTCCATGTTAATTTAACTTTTGTAAAGTTAACTGGGAGATAAAGATAATTATCCAGATAACTCAACCAAACAAATTTCTACAGTGCTGGCATATAGTGAATAAATAAAACAGATATTTTAGGCAAAAACAAAGTAGCTGATGAAACTTGAATTTTTTAATTTAAAATTTCTATGTTTAGTTCTTTTTTATTGAAATTTTGACAGGGGAATGGTGTAGGGAAAACAATAATTACCCAAATCTTTTCATATTTTAAACCCTGATTCTCTGAGATTACAGTTAGAATTGAGATTACTAAGTAGATCACCCTTAAGCAACACAATTATCCTGGATAATAAATAAGACTATTCTGAACCAATAACAATATTGAAAGAACTAAGTGTGCCAGTAATACAACATGACAAAAACTCCACGAGTCCTTGTTCTCCCTTGTCCAGGAATACTCAAGAGACATCGTAATCTAAGGAATTAGGCAGCTTCAAGAAGCTGGAAAACTCAAGGAAACTACTGACATCCCTCCCCAAAAAAATCTATGAGTGTCACCATCTTGATTCTATCTTATATTCCTAATCATGCTTCTAATTTATGAATTGTAAGACAATCGGCATCATTTGAAATTATCAATTCTGTGCTGATTTGTCATAGAAGCAGCAAGGAACCAGCACAGACACGTTTCACAAATTTGTTACTAGTAGTTCCAATTTAACTTACTGGTAGTCATACTCCAGTATTGAAAGGATGCATGTAACTGGTTACCGAAGCTAATTTTATGCCAGTAAATCAACAACACAAAATATTGAGTTCCTTCTTAGTTACTGTTATACTGTTCTGAAAAAGATACCATGACCAAGGAAGCTCATAAAAGAGAGCATTTAATTGGAGGCTTGGTAACATTTTTAGATTGTTAGTTCATTATTGTCATGATATGGAGCAAGGAAAATAAGCAAGCCAGTAAACAAGCATATCACTTGAGCAAACATCAGGAAGAGAAAGACAGAGACAGACACACAAAGAGACACAGAGAGTCAGAGAGAGAGAGAGACAGAGAGAGAATTAGCTGATTTAGTTATTTGAAACACTTCATACCTTCAAAACCACTACTTGGGTGACTCTCTTAGAATACTGAGTTCAGCTACTACCAAAGGTCTAACCTTCACTACTACTCAAACACAGATGTCACCGCGATGAGGCTAGTCCCTTCTTAATAACAGCTAATTCTTCAACCCCAACTGACCATCTACTGTCCCAGCAAAAAAATAAAGTTTTTTTTTTTTTTTTTTTTTTTTTTTTTTTTTTTTTTTTTTAGTGGCTCTTGTCTCTTGTTTATCACAGTCAATTCCGTTCCAAATGACCAGACACTATAGTTTCCTCACGAAAATGGCCCAGTAGAGTGTTTGCTTCCTTCTGAAATGTCACAAGCCTGCTGCTTATAGTGCTCTTGCCATTTTTTATATTCCAAGCTCCTAAGGAGCAACTCCCTGCACTCTCAACACAGAAAGGCTTTGTTAGCCCAAAGTTCCAAAGTCCTTCTACAATCTTCCCCAAAACAATACGGTCATGTCTGTCACAGCAATACCCTACTTCTGGTACTTAGGATTACTATGTCTGTGATAAAACATCATGATCAAAGATCTATGGAGGAGACAGTTTATTTGGCTTATAGTGGCTTTTGCTTCCTTGGCTTTAGTTAACCTGCTTCATTATATAACTCAGGACCACCATCCCAGGAATGGCAATACCCACAATGGGACGGGTATTGTCCTACGAGTCATTAATTAAGAAAATGCTCTACAACTGGATTTCATGAAGACACTCTCAATTGAGGTTTCCTTCTTTCATAAGACTCTAAATTGAATCAAGTTGACATAAAATTAGCCAGGACACTGTTGAAGAAAACTTGAGCATGGTTCCCAGCACGCATGTTAGGTAGCCCACAATTACTTGTCACTCTTGTTTCAGAAGAACTGACTTGTCCACAGACACCTTCATATACAGGAACATACTGCAAAGAGAAACATAATTGAAAAATTAAAAGAAAATAGAACATTACGTTTTGAAAAGAACATAATAGTTTCTATTCTATATTCAAATAATTTCTAGTAGCTACTACAAAACATTTACAAAGTCCATAATATTTAATTGAACACATAAAATAAGGTGAACTAAATTGCATATGATGACATATACCCAGAAACTCAGCACATAGGAGGCTGGGTCAAGCAGAATGAAAGTTTAAGGCCAGCTCAGGTTTTATAATAATTAATGCCTGATAAAGTAAATATGAGTATTTTAAGTGATATAGATTTATAGATCACAGAGAATTTTTCAACAAATCCTAATCCAGCAATAACAGATATAAACATTTTTAAAATGTAAAATCATAGTTTGCTTCAACCTCCTATTTACTGACTCTGGGTATGTGTCATCATATCCGGCCTCTGCGAATATTGCCAGTGCACATACTTTGCAGATGTATTGAAAATTCACTTTCTTCATTTGTACTAGAATATCTGAAGATACTATTATTTCCCATATCTTGCATGTAAGAAAAGTTAAATGGATTAAATGAACTATTATATGGCCCAAAACAAGAAAAGATGGCAGAACTGGAAATAAGAGTTGCCTATGCTTAGATACCAAGGTTTATTAAGATCTACAATGTCACCATTGATTTTCAGGGATCAGCTTTCTCATTCAAAGTTGACAATGACCAGCACCAAGATGTCATTCTTTAATGACAGAGTCCTGAGATAGAGGATCAGGAGATCAGAAGATAAAGGTAAAAGATAGATTAGATAAGAAAGTTTGGGACTGGCAGGTATTATACAAGTTATACCTTATGTCAAGCAAACTTATTAAGAAGTACAGCACCATAGATACTATTTCCAGAGGGAATCCAGACAGTGTCAGCAGCATCTGCCATAAAATGGGATAAAGTCATCAGGAGGCTAATCAAGCAATGTTACACAAAAGGAGCACAGGCTGTCTCAAGAGTAATGGCAGACTGAGCACACAGTGGCCTTGTAACTGATAACTTTAGTCTTTTGGGGGGTGTAAGTCAAATTCCCAGGAACAAAACACTAACTCCTTCAAGGTTTCAACTTCATCCCCAGACTGGCCATGCCAAGTTTGCTCCTCTGATCAAGGACACAGAACTATGTTCTTTTTGTCCTTTTATCAGGACTTCTAAGGAAGCCTTGAATTGGTCCAACTCCCAAAGGGACCCTATATAAGAAAGCTGTAAACAAAAAGTAATCCAAAACATAATTACTCTAAAACACATTTGAACTATACAAAAACATTAGATTATTCATATGTGACAAAACATATTCATAACACCAATATATCAAATCAAATATGATATACTGCAGAAAATGAACTTATTTATTTATTTATTTATTTATTTAGAGTGCAGTTTGTAGATTTTCCTCATATACACTGACCTTTAAAGGTCCATGGGTGTTCTCAAAGCAATGGAGTACATTCCAAACTCTACACTCCAATTTTAACTAAATTATACAGGTCAAGGATACTTGCAGTTTATTTATAATACTTCAGCCTGAGATTTTCATATCATTGTGGGACTATCTCTTAAAACATGCTGCAATAAGATATAACAATCATGTTTCAAGCACCGATGTTCATGATTGTCTTTTCAAATCAGATTTTGTATAGTTCCAAGAAAACAATATAGGTGCTATTAATCTAGCCTGCTTTTGTTGTGACATGTCTTTATATCTTTTATGCCTGTGAATAGAAATAGATTCTCTGTTCAATTTCTACACACATGTTGTTTCAGGGAAACATAAATGTCAATCACTTTTATTTTAAACCCCAGCCTACCTTTAATGTACCATCTCCTGGCTGTACTTCACATTTGCTATAAATATTGATGACTCAGAAAATAAAGGGCATATGAGTATTTGATGTACATTCCATCCTCTACAACCTATCCCTAAGTCCCACAAGAAGAAAGGATATGGCACCTCGAAGCATCTGTTTGAAAGAGAAATTATGAACATTGTTGCACTTCGAAGAAAAATGTAGCATCCAAATTTGAAACCAGACCCAGCTCTCTGCTTTTCTAGAATCAGTTGTTTTGTTATTTTTCTACCAAGAGATGATACTTCCATTTCACCTGTTAACTTTCCTTTTATGTGGAAGTAAAAGAGATGGAAATTGGAAGCCCTGAGATAATTGCAAACCTACTATTATCACTCTATTTCTTATGAAGAAAAGGAAATGGACCTGCTCTTTGAAACCCCATCTTTCTTTGCATATTGAATCCTCCCATGTTTCTTTCTCTGTGTATTATTTAGGAAGACTATGGTCCTGGATTCATCTGTCCTTTCAGGATCAGTTTTCACTTGTGTTAATATACCATATCCAGTAGGTAAGAAAGAAGGGTAAGAGCAAAAATGAAGCTTTCTTCTGCCTTTTATATGCTGAAGTACAGATTTACCTATTAATGTTAGTTGCCGCTGATTGTCAATGTGATTGGATTTAGACCAACCAGAGAGATTAGTAAGACAAATTTCCAAGTTTGCCTTATGTGTCTTTGCAGAGATGATAGTCATTGGGGAAAACAACAGGAGAGAGTAGATAAGCCCAGATGAAACCAAAGTGAGCTAAAAGGAAGCACAGCAGGAAGTCTGCTTCATCTGCTTTCTGCTTCCTGTTGGTCATGAGGTGAACCACTTTGCTCCCCACCAAACACAACCAAAATATGACCAAACCAAGTGATCAGGAATTTAAAAGCATTGAAACTTAAGCCCCAAATAAACCTTCCAACTTTTATTTCTGTCAGTATTTACTTATTTTATTTTATTTATTTTATTTACATTCCAGCCGTTGTGACCCCAATCTCAGAACCCCTCCCAGGGTTACTCATCCTAATCCTCCTCCCTGTTGCCTCCAAGAGGGTACTCCCCCTTCCCTGGGGCCTCAAGTCTCAGGAGAATTAAGCACATCTTCTCCCACTGCAGCCTGACCAATCAGACCTCTGCTATCTATATATGTGCCAGGGCCCTCTGATCTGCTCATGTATGCTCCTGGTTGGTGACTCACTCTCAGGGAGCTCCCTGGGGTCTGGGTTCATTGAGATTGCTGGTCTTCTTATGGGATTGCTCTCCCCTTCAGCTTCTTTGATTCTTCCCCTAATTCAAGCATAGGAGTCCCCTAATTTAGTTTAATGGTTGGGCCTAAGTATTTGCTTCTGTCTCAGTCAGCTGTTGGTAGGGCTTCTCAGAGGAGAGCTTTGCCAGGCTCCCATTTGTAAGCACATCATAGCATCAGTAACAGTGTCAGACCTTGGCTCCTCCCCTTGAGATGAATCCCAAGTTGGGCCAGTCACTGGATCTCCTTTCCCTCAGTCTCTTCTCCATTTTTATCCCTGCAGTTCTTTTAGACAGGAACAATTCTGGGTCAAAATTTTTGACTGTGGGATGGCAACCCCATCCCTCCACTTGATGCCCTGTCTTTCTGCTGGAGGTGGACTCGATGAATTCCCTCTCCCCACTGTTGGGCATTTCATCTAAGGTCCCTCCCTTTGAGTCCTGAGAACCTCTCACTTTCCAGATCTCCTGTCTTTCTAGAGGGTCCCCAGACTTCCCACCTCCCCCACAAGTTACACATTTCCATCCATTCTGCTAGCCCTCAGGGCTTCTTTCCTGTCTCCCCACCCACCCATACATGATCATGTAACCCTTTCCCCCCTCAACCAAATCCCTTCCCCCTCTGCCTCACTTGATTGTTTTCTTCCCCTTCTAAGTGGGATTGAAGCATCCTCATTTCGGCCTTTCTGCTTGTTATACTTATTATGGTCTGTAGTTGTATCCTAGGTATTCTGTACATTTTATCTAATATCTACTTAACAGGGAGTATATTCCATGCATGTCCTTTTAGGTCTGAGTTTCCTCACTCAGAATAGTATTTTCTTGTTCCATTCATTTGCCTGCAAAATTCATGAAGTCATTGCTTTTAATGGCTGAATAATATTCCACTGTGTAAATGAACCACATTGTATCTATTCTTCTGTTGAGGCACATCTGGGTTGTTTCCAGCTTCTGGCTATTACAAATAAGGCTGCTATGAACATGGTGGAGCATGTGTCCTTTTTGTGTGGTGGGGCTTCTTTTGAGTATATGCCTAAGAGTGGTATAGCTAGGTCTTCAGGTAGTACTATTACCAGTTTTCTGAGAAACCTCCAGATTGATTTCCAGAGTTTACAAGTTTGCAATCCCACTCCAAGGAGGAATGTTTCTCTTTCTCCACATCTCTACCAGTGTGTACTGTCACCTGAGTGTTTGATCTTATCCATTCTGATGGGTGTGAGGTGGAATCTCAGGGTTATTTTGATTTGCATTTCTCTGATGACTAAGGACTTTGGACATTTCTTTATGTGCTTCTCAGTCATTTAAGATTCCTCTGTTGTGAGTTCTGCGTTTAGCTCTGTATCCCATTTGTAGTTGGGTTATTTGAGGGTTTCTTGGAGGTTAATTTCCTGAGTTCTTTATTTTATATAGTATATTTCTAATACTAATCTATCCCCCCCCCGCAAAAAATAAAATGTATGGACTAGGGAGAAGAATTAGTTCAAAGTGCTTGTCATATAAGCTAAGAGCCTGAGTTTGGTTTCAATTACCATGGGAAAAAGTGGTGACTGGTGGCAAATGTTAGAATTCCAATGCTTGGGAAGTAGAAACAGGAAGATCCCTGGTAATCACAGGCCAGCCAGTCTGGCTTACTCAGCATGTTCCAGAACAGTGAGAGACCTTATCAAAACAAGAGGTCACCTCTTGAGGAATGATAGTAAAGCTCCTTCTCTAGATTCTCACAACTGGCATATTCTTGTAAATGTGTGCACAAATGAACACACACATTTTTGATACATCTTCATGGCTCGACCTAAAAATATCACCTTAACTTTAATCAATTTCTTTCTTTTTTTCTTCCAGGTCTAAGAATGGAAAATTAATATGTATATATGTATATACATCTCCAATGCTAAAACCTTAACATGGCATTTAGAATAAAGATTGAACAAAGCAAATGTAACTCTTACCTACTTTATTTAGTTTCTGAACAACCAATCAAGTGATTTACATGTACAACACGTAATGGTTATTTAGGCAGGGCATTTTGCAGTAGCCTATTATACACTAATACAAAAATTATCTGGGGTGGTGATGTGAAATAAATAAGTAGAATATTGATGTTATATGAATTATTACAATAATTGTATGTATGACACGGGTCCTGAGCAAAATAATTATGTAAAAATGCTATCTGTGATAAATAAAGTCACACAGGAGATCATTTCATTTCTAAATATAGATTCTACTTAGTTATCAAATGGATGTCAATTGATGACTTCTAACTGCTGTAGGTATTGAATTGATTCTTTGAAATTAAGTAGAAAATATAGGTGCAGTATGCATATGTCTTAGTTAGTGTAACTATTGCTCTGATGAAACACCATAACTGGTAACAAGTTGGGGAAAGAAACGGTTTATTATAATGACAGTTCCATGTAACAGTTCATCAAAAACAGTGAGGGCAAAAACTAAAACAAGCCTGGAAACCAGAAGGCAAGAGCCATGGAGGACTGATGGTTACTGACTTGCTCAGCCTGCTTTCTTATAGAACCTAGAACCACCAACCCAGGGATAGCACTGCCCGCAATGGACTGGGTTGTCCTTCATCAATTGCTTATTTAAAAGAAAACAACCCTACATCCTGATCATATGGGCACATTTTTAATTGGCATTGCCTCCTCTCAGATGACTTTAGTTTGGGTCAAGTTGACATAAAATTATAGGGCGCAACATACCATTGAGGATTTCTATAATTTAAGGGCTTTGGTGGTACATATGTCAGATCAAAGAGAGGAACAAAGTACAGAGTTTGCAATCAAGATCTATGTGGTAGGGGAAAATATGAGATAGTGAAAGGAAATGATAAAGAACCAGCTATCACAGTTTCTCATATCAGGCTTAACATCAGAATTTAAAGTTGATCAGAAAATGATTTTGGTTCTTCTGAACAGAGATAGCAAACTATCTCCATGCCAACAGGATGCTGGTCAAAGGATGATGTTGGTAAAAGCAAGGGATATGAAGGCATACTTATATAAGAATGAAATAGTGGATGGCAGCCAGTTAGGATTTCTCTCTTGACCTAGAGTTAGAATAACCAAATGGACTTAGTGTCAACCCATAGGATTATTTAAAAGCCAAATAAAATTAATATACATAATTGTGCATCGACTACTAAAACTCCATATTATGAAAAGGATTTACTAAATCTAAGGCAACACCACTTAATGTAATTTTTATTATAACTTATTTGTAATTATTAAAGAAATAAGCTTCATGTTACTTTAAAATTACTGTATCTGGGTCAAAATTACTAAAGCAGCCATCTAAGATATTACTCAAAGGAGATTAAATAATATGCTAAGTATTACATATGATGAAGTCTATGGCTGTAGTTTTATGCTTGTACTTGTGGAACACTCACTGAAGAAAATGATATTTAATTACTTCTTACTCCAAAGCTATATGCATCTTTTCATTTCTATTGTACAATGTATATATAATCTATTTCTGTTATGACTTTTCACGCCACTAGAAAGTAAGTTTCTTATGTTGAGATAATTTGATTTTTTTGGTCCACAAGCATACTGATGTGTTTATTGTTTATTGTTTGTTTATTAAATGTGTTTATTGATATGTTTTTCCCATTTATATATGTATAGATATAGTGATATTACCCCTACTTAATCCTAGTACTATAGAGACTGAATCCAAATGAATATAAATAATCAAGCCAGGCGGTGGTGGCGCACGCCTTTAATCCCAGCACTTGGGAGGCAGAGGCAGGCGGATTTCTGAGTTCGAGGCCAGCCTGGTCTTCAGAGTGAGTTCCAGGACAGCCCGGGCTACACAGAGAAACCCTGTCTCGAAAAAACAAAAAAAAAAAAAAAAAACAAAAAAAAGAATATAAATAATGAATAGATCAGAGTTCAAACTTCCATTTTTCAAATAACAAAACCAGAATTATTAACTTATGAGATACACATTAAATATATGATCTGCCAAATACTGGACTAAGATCTTCTTAAAAACAAAAAATATTTTTGTGTACTTGGACAGCATACATAGAATTGTATGAGGGTGTCCCTTCTCAGTTCAACAATTATAATGTAAGTGCATTGTAGAAGAGATAGAGATAAAGAATCTGGGAGGAAACCAGGCCACAAGGACTGTCTTCTTATGGGTGGAGTTAATGTCATTGTGGAAGATTCAGAGAACTATACTGCCCTTCCCTTTTATGGCTTGTATCCTATGAAACCCAATTATCCTCTCCACCTTACCCATTAAATGAGTATGTAAAAAGAAATCATGATCAATAAAACAGGCCCTCAGTCCGCACCTATCAGCTACAATCTCAATCTTGGTATTTATCACCTTTTTATCATCAGTTCCAAATATATGAAAGCTAAGCTCTATTCATTATAATTTCCCTAGTCTGTGGCACTTTATTTCAGCAGCAGGATAAGACTAACACATGGTTACTTCATATTTGCATAAATATATACATACATATATACATACATACATACGTGTATGCACGTGAACATGAGCGTGAGTGTGTGCCTGTGCCTCTGCCTGTGCGTGTTTGTGTGTGTGTGCACATGTGTGTGTGTGTGTGTGTGTGTGTATGTGTGTGTGTGTGTGTGTGTGTGTTTTAAACTATAGAATAGAGGTCTAGATAGATTGCTTAGCCATTAAGAGCACTTGATA
This sequence comes from Mastomys natalensis, assembly GCA_021653895.1. NCBI lineage: Eukaryota > Metazoa > Chordata > Mammalia > Rodentia > Muridae > Mastomys > Mastomys natalensis. Next base: position 330,504 of record JAJTUV010000541.1, on the reverse strand, counting down.
CTTTTGAAAAGGATGCAGGTTCAACTATCAGCAATGACATGGTGGTTCACAACTATCAGAAACTCCATTCCCAGAGTTTTCAATGCCCTCTTCTGATTTCCAAAGGCATGAAGAATGCATGCAGTGTACATGAATTCTCCATGCCTGTGGAATGACAAAACATTCACATATAGAATTAAATGAATAAAGCTAATCTTAAAAAACTAAAGACAATTTCAAAAGAATTTATTGCTTTCTCTTTTGAAAATAGCTTCCCAAATTTTAGTTTAAGTTTTTGGAAAGACAAAAATATAAGATTGCTCTGAAAGAGGCAATGGGATAATGACAGTGTGGGCACATAGCTGTGAGTCACTTCCAATCTTTCTGGTTACTGTGTTTAAACCCTCTCTTTCCATTTCATCATCTTGATTTGTACAACATTTCACGTTCAATTCAATTAATTTCAGAGGCAATGTAAAGTGAAGAATCTCAAACTCAAATTTAAATGGAGACAGATTACTTTTCTCTTTTTTCCAAAAAGGTATGTTGAAGGCAAAGTGATGAGTTTTCCTAGAGATGTACCTAATTGTTTGGCAATAATTTCTGGTTCTTCAAAAATAGGACTAATTATCATCACGAAGGCAGGGAGGCCTGGGTGGTAATTTGTAATTTTTAGCAGCTTTTTCCTTGCAGCATTTTAGATTTGTTGCAGCAGGAGGTAAAGTACAAAATCATGTTTATTTGAATAGAAATCTTTAAAATGCTGTATTATGGAATCACTGAAAGAGAGGTCAGAAGAAGCGAATGTATCAGTTTTTGTTATTTAAACTTCCTGTGCGTGTTACATAATAATTGAGACTTGCTTATTCTTATTCTCTCATAAATGTTCTTGTGTATTAAATAGATATTCTCTTCATATATTTTAGTACTATACTGGTCAATACAGTGACCATTGGGTAAACATGGCTTTTGAATATTTAACATATCTATTTAGTCTGAAATGAGAACTGGTGAAATGTAAAAATTATTAAGTTAAATAATAATTCAGGATAAGTGAACTATAGCATTAATAGCTTTGCTTTAACTATATCTTACAATTATTATGTTTGAATTTAAATATAATACAGTAATAGAACTACACTTTTACAATCTTACTGTTGCTTCAGGAATCTTCAAAAGCATCCATGTAATTGTTCTGTAATTTTACTGAACAGTATATTGGAATAAGGACAGTATAACATGAAATTATTTGTCCCTCTATGTGCTGTATACTATTTTTATATTAATGGAACCTTAGATTTAGTGATTTAAAATAATATTACTGTGCTGAGATATTCATTGAATTTCTCACCTACAAAGAACATGGGTTTTACATGAAGCCAATTACCTGTAGGCCACTCAACCCTGCCTGCAGTTAAATTTATATGCTAAATTTTATGTATTAATTTTACTTACAAAGGGGTTTTGCAAATAGTACCAAAAATTAAAAAGTTAAATATTAAAGTACAATGAAATAGGAGCAGAATACGAATAGATATCATCCTGTAACAAATAGATTACTGCCATCAGATAGTCAACTTTGATTTTTCAAATGGGAAATGTCCCTTATACTCATGTATATTCCAATTTTTTGTCCTGATTTTGACACTGTTTCAGGAGGTTATGGAACCTTTAGGAGATGGAGGCTTGCTAAATAAAGGATATCCCTAGTAGGCTTTAGTATTTTATAGACTTACCCTACTTCTAGACTGTGTCTGCGTCCTGTGTTCCGATAAGGATGAGATCTCTCAGCTTCTTGCTCATACTTCTGCTTCCTGCTATCATGCTTTTCCACCTTATGCATTCTAACCTCTGATGCTGTAGCTCTCTTCATTAAGTTGCTTTTGACCATGAGATTTTAATCACAGCAACAAAAAATAATTAGTCCTGTCTTTTAGCACAGACTTTCATAATAGAAAAAAAAAACAGAATTATACATGTTACTTTGTAGTAGAGTAAAGTACAACTTTGCAATCACCCATGTCCATAGTCTCTAGAAACCTAGGCACAAGCCAGTACATTAAAATATCTACCATAGTCTATTGGTCATTGTAAGTACAAAGTAGGGAATTTCATTCCATCATTTTTATAGGAGGCATTTTATAGTTAAAAAAAAAAACATAAATATGAGAACAGATAAAGAATTGTGTTGTTATTTTGTTGATTATGTTATTGTTGCTGTCTGTACTTTATTTTCATACCTAATGCCTTTAAAATACTAAATAAGGCCTCTTTGACTGAGTTTCACCCCCAGTCTGACTCTATATGTTGTTGTTGTTTCCAGTTCCAATTCTTTCCACCTTTCTTAACTTGTTTATTTTGAAAAGGTCATTTTTTTTTTTTTACATCAAATACATTCTCTTTGGGTCTTCAAACATTATAGACTTTTCAACATTATCTTCTATTTTTGAGTGTTTCAGTCTCTTCAGTTAGCTTTTGTCTGGTACTTCCATGTAAGCATTTCTCCAATTCATTAGCTGTTCTTTATCTCTTACAATTTCATGTTTCTTTGGCGATTATGTAATCTCTATCCACGGTCTTATTTCAGGCTCTGCATTTAAAGAAAAGTCATTTAGAAACACGTCCTTCTGGAACAGCTGTTTGTCTGGATTCTGTTTCTACTGGTTTGTTCCTTCCCTGGTACTTCAATATGTAGCTTTGTCTTCCATTTCTGTAATTATGTGCTACCTGTATAACATTAAAACTATGTTTGATCATAACTCTTTCTCTACTTCCTAAAGATCAGAGTTAATTTCTCAGAATATGTTGATATATCATTTTCTTTTCCTTTCATATTTCTCAAGTAAAACCCTAGAACATGTTTGTATCTATCAAGCATAAGAGGACTAGAAAATTAACTTGAAAATCCCGAAGGCTATATTACTAAATCTATGTGCTTCATAACACCTTCTGAGAAGGATTAAAGCACTTTTATGCTTTTAATAAGGCACATCAGTAATACTAATAATTCTCAGGCTTGAAAATATCTGACTGTGAAGTTGATTATGTACTCAAGCAGAAAGCTATAATCAAAAACCTTTCTGAATCCACTCTCTTTCACAATTTTTTTTAATATATTATTGGTGCACATATTGAATTTCTTCAAAAATGAAAAATAATTGGATAGACCAACTCCCTTTAACTAGAAAGAAATTTTCATATTTTTGCTAAACCAATATCTTTCTCAATAAAATTAATTCTTATAAATTATTCTTTTGAAATTCAGATTTGTGGCATAAAAAGAAAATATTCAATGCCTCACAGCTAGATACCTTTGTCTCCTGTGTCCATTCTCTCTCTTACACATCTAAATGCATATTTATTATAATATTGATCTCTCTTGCTTTATGGATTCAAAAACACGTCTGATCTTCAGTTAGTGTTGAGAAGAGAAGCCTGAAGTTTTCACAGGGATTAATCGTCTGTCTCCATATACATTGGGGACTTTAGTGTCAAAGCATGGACTCTGGCAACTTTAATCAGTTCAAATGTGGCCAATTCCCCACCACAGGCCAAGTAAACAAACTACATATTATATTTCCTCCTTTCTGTGAAAAATTACATCCTATCTTGTAATATCCTCAGCAAAGTGACTTTGTAGATCCTTTTTTGCATTCAACCTCACTTTTGAAATGGAAAGACTGCAGCTAGATTCTGTACTGGGATATAACAGGAATAGTCTGTAGCTGGTATCCCTGGTAGTCATTGTTTTCCGTGATATCACATAAGACATGCCTTTTTTGACCACATATTTCTTGGTTTCTTTTCTTCTGAACTCTTACCAGAAATTCCCATTGGAGTCAGTTTACAGTATCCCGAGGTTTTCCTTGCCCACAAGTCCAAACATCTTTCAGAAAACCATTAAGAAAAGACTAAGAACAACACAGATTGATCAAAGACACAATTCCACTTTCTGTACTAGCTGCATTTCTACAAGTTACAATAAGAAAGTATCTGACAAAAGGAAAGTTAATGAAGGAAGGATTTATTTTGGTTTATGGATTGGAGTTGCAGTCCATCGTAGTAGGCAAAGACAGTTGCATTCTGTCTGTGCTCAAGAAGCAAAGATCAGTGACTGTGAATGGTCTACTGACTGTTTTTTCATTTAGTCCAGGTTCTCAGCTCATGGTATGATGCTACTGACACATAGGATGGCTCTTTCCTTAACAAACACTTTTTATACCATTCCCAGAGGTATGTTTCTATGGTGATGAAAATCCCATCAAATTTTTAATCAAGATTTATCATCATAATAGTCAATAATTTTGTTCTAAAATACAAGTAACATGAAGTAATTATCCTTTAGCAAAAATTTTTCTTATTTTTACATTGTCCTTTAAAGTACACAACGTCAAGAGTCAAGGTGGCACACATCTTCAATCCCAGTGCTCAGAAAGATAAGGCAGTTAAGTCTTAGTCTGAGGAAAAGCTTGGTCTACAGCAAGTTCCCTGTTATCAAGAGCTATAAAAAGTAACTGTCACAAAACAAAATGAAACAAAAAGTTTACAAGGCACATTTAGATATAATATCTATGTTGTCTCATAAGGATTTCTGATATTTTGAGGATACATTAAATTTTGCTAGAAAGAGAACATATATTAAAGAAATTAGGTTCTGAAATCACAAAGAAAATCAGATTTTTAAAATAAATTATTTATGTATTTATATCCCCAATGCTGCCCCCTTCCTGCCCACTGTCACAGGGTTCCTACTCCCATCTCCTTCACCTGAAGGTGCCTCCTGAATACCCCCCATACTGTGGCATCAAGTACCTACAGGATTACACTCATCTTCTTCCACTGAGGCCAGACAAGGCAGCCCTCTGCTGCATATGTGCCAGGGTACTCAGTCCAGCCCATGTATGCTCTTTAGTTGTAGTCAGTCTCTGGGAGTTCCCAAGGGCCGAGGTTAGTTGAGATTGTTGGTCTTCCTGTGGGGTTTCCAACACCTTCAGGACTTTCAATTCTTCCCATAACTCTTCCATAAGGGTTGTAGACCTCCATCCAATGTTTGACTGTGGATATCTCCATGTGTCTCAGTCAGCTGCTAGGTAGAGCCTCTCAGGAGACAGCTATGCTAGGCTTCTGTATATAAGCACAATATAAGATCACCATGCCTTAGTCAGGATGTTTTGAATTTAGAGGAACTGCAGAATGTTACTTAGTAGACAGTAGCACACGGAAAGTCTCAGCCAGGGCATAGCAGCCCTTCTGGATCCTACAAAAAACCATTGAAATTTCTGAAGAAGAGTCTGTATGTCCAACAGCAATAGAAACTTTAACTAAGATATAAAACCTCTTTCCCCACACTTCCAATGTTGGTAAGGAAGCATATACTTCCACATTGTATTCAATCATTGAAGGGAGTCAGGACAGGAACATGGAAGCAGCAGCTGATGCAGAGGCCATGGATGGGTTCTGCTTACTCTCTTGCATCCATGGATTACCATGGTTTGTTATAGAACTCAGGACTACCAGCTCAAGGATTGCAACACCCACAATAGGCTAGACCCTGTCCCATAAATCAATAATTGATAAAGTGATCTAGAGTTGGATCTTATGGAGACTGTTTTTTAAAATTATTTTTCATTTATTACTCATTTTCTTCTTTTACATTTCAAATGATATCCTCCTTCCTAGATTCCCCTCTGCAAACTCCCCATCCCAACCTCCTTCCCCTATGCCTCTATGAAGGTTCTCCTCCCCCCATTCACAAAGTCCCACCTCACCTCTCAAGCATTGTCCTACACTGAGGCATCAAGCCTCCATAGGACCAAGGACCTCTTCTCCTGTTAATGCCAGGTAAAGAGATTCTCTGCTACATATGTAGCTGGAGCCATGGATTCCTCCATAATACACTTTTTGTTGTTGATTTAGTCCCTGGGAACTCGGGGCAGTGTTCCAGTTAGTTGATACTGTTCTTCCTATAGGGTTGCAATCCCCTTCAGCTTCTTCAATCCTTCCCCTAGCTCTTCCATTGTCAGTTCAATGGTTGGCTGTGAGTATCTGCATCTGTACTAGTCAGGTGCTGGCAGAGCCTCTCAGGGGACAGCTATACCAGGCTGATGTCAGCAAGTGTTTCCTGGCATCAGCAATAGTGTCGGGTTTGGTGTCTGCAGATAGAATGGTTCCCTAGGTGGGGAGGCCTCTGGATGGCCTTTCACTCAGTCTCTGCTCCATTTTTGACCTTGCATTTCATTTAGACAGGAAAAATTCTGCGTTAAAATTTTTAAGATGGGTAGGTGGATCCATCCCTCAACTGGAGGGAATGCCTATCTACTGAAGGTGGTCTCTATAGGTTCTATCGCCCCTTTGTTGGGTATTTTGGCTAATGTCATCCTCAATTTGGGTACTGGGATCCTCTCGCTTCACTGGCATCTAGGACTTTCTAGTTGCTATCTTCAGTTTCCCATCTCTCACTGCTACATACTTCTATACAATTTCCTGAACCTCTGTACTTCTCTACTATCCCTTCCCATACCTGATCCTACCTGCCACTTTTTCCTCCTCTTCTTTCCCTCCCAGATCCCTCCCTTCCTCTAACTGCTATGATTATTTTGTTTCCCTTCAATGTAGGATTGAAGCATCCACACTTTGATGTTTCTTCTTCTTAACTTTCATATAGATTGTGGGTTGTATCTTGGGTATTCTGAGCTTTCAGGCTAATATACCTTATTCAGTGAGTATATACATGTGTGTTCTTCTGTGTCTGGGTTACCTCACTCAGGATGATATTTTCAAGTTCCATCCACTTGCCTAAGAATTTCATGAATTCATTGTTTTTAGTAGCTGAATAGTACTCTATTGTGTAAATGTACCACATTTTCTGTATCCATTCCTCTGTTGAAGGACATCTGGGTTGTTCCTAGTGGTCGGATTGAAAAACTGGTAAAACCACTTTGGAAAACAAACTGACAGTTCCTCAGAAAACTACAATCCCCCCAGCAATGGAGGAGTGTACCTCTTTCTTCACATCCTTGACAGCAATTGCTGTCACCTGAGTTTTTGTTCTTAGACATTCTGACTGGTGTAAGGTGGAATCTTAGGGTTGTTTTGATTTGCATTTCCCTGATGACTAAGAATGTTGAACATTTCTTTAGGTGTTTCTCAGCCATTCGAGTTTCCTCATTTGAGAATTCTCTGTTTAGCTCTGTTCCCCATTTTTTAATAGGGTTCTCTGGTTCTCTGGAGTCTAACTTCTTGAGTTCTTTGTGTTTATTGGATATTAGCCCTCTATCAGATGTGGGATTGGTAAAGATTTTTGCCCAGTATGTAGGTTGCCATTTTATCCTATTGCCAAATTGTCCTTTGCCTTTCAGAAGCTTTTCAATTTTATATTTATTTATTTATTTATTTATTTATTTATTTATTTATTTATTTGAATATTTAATTTACATTTCAGATGTGATTCCCTTTCCCCATTCCCCCCCAACCATGAAACCCCTATCCCATCTCCCCTCCCCCTGCTTCTATGAGGATGTACCCCTACTCACCTTCCCACTCCCACCTCTCCACCCATGATTTCCCCCACGCTGGGGCATCCAGCCTTCACTAGACCAAGGACTTCCTCTCCTACCTAAGCCAGACAATGCCATCCTCCCCTACATAAACAGCTGGAGTCAGGAGTCCCTCCCTATGTGCTCTCAGGGTGGTGGTTTAGACCCTGGGAGCTCTGGTTGGTTGGTATTGTGAGTGCATGCCACGTGTGTTCTTTTGTGATTGTGTTATATCACTCAGGATGATATTTTCTAGTTCCATCCATTTGCCTAAGAATTTCTCGAATTCATTGTTTTTAACAGCTGAGTAATATTCCATTGTATAAATGTACCACATTTTCTGTATCCATTCCTCTGTTGAAGGACATTTGGGTTCTTTCCAGTTTCTGGCTATTATAAATAAAGCTGCTATGAACATAGCATTCTTTGTTATACGTTGGAGCATTTTCTGGGTATATGCCCAGGAGTGGTATAGCTGGGTCCTCAGGTAATGCTATGTCCAGTTTTCTGATGAACTGCCAGAGTGATTTCCAGAGTGATTGTATCAGATTGCAATCACATCAGCAACAGAGGAGTGTTCCTCTTTCATTTTATCATATAATATCATGTGCAAATAATGATATTTTGACTTCATCCTTTCCAATGTGTATCCCTTTGATCTCCTATTGTTGTCTAATTGCTCTGGCTAGGACTTCCAGTACTATATTAAATAGGTAGGGAGAGAGTAGACAGCCTTGTCTAGTCCCTCATTTTAGTGGGATTCCTTCAAGTTTCTCTCCATTTAGTTTGATGTTGGCTACTGCCTTGCTGTATATTGTTTTTTACTTTGCTTAGGTATGGGCCTTGAATTCCTGATCTTTCCAGGACTTTTACCATGAAGGGATGTTGAATTTTGTCCAATGCTTTCTTAGCATCTAGTGAGATGATCATGTGTTTTTTTTTTTCTTTGAATTTGTTTATATAGTGTATTACATTGATGGATTTCCATATATTGAACCATCCCTGCATTCCTGGCATAAAGCCTACTTGATCATGATGGATGATTGTTTTGATGTGTTCTTAGACTCAGTTTGCAAGAATTTTATTGACTATTTTTGCGTCAATATTCATAAAGGAAATTGGTCTGAAGTTCTCTTTCTTTGTTGTGTCTTTGTGTGGTTTAGGTTGCAGTGTAACTGTGACTTCATAGAATGAATTAGGTAGTGTTCCTTCTGTTTCTAATTTGTGGAATCATTTGAGAAGTATTGCTATTAGGATTTTTTTGAAGGTCTGATAGAATTCTGCACCAAAACCATCTGGCCCTGGGCCTTTTTTGGTTGGGAGACTTTTAATGATTGCTTCAATTTCCCTTGTGGTTATGGGATTGTTTAGATGGTTTATTTGATCCTGATTTAATTTTGGTACCTAGTATCTGTCTAGAAAATCCTCCATTTCATCTATATTTTCCAGTTTTGTTGAGTATAGGATTTTATAGTAGGATCTGATGATTTTTTGAATTTCCTCAGTTTCTGTTGTTATGTTTCCCTTTCATTTTTGATTTTGTTAATTTGGATGCTATCTCTGTGCCCTCTGGTTAGTCTGGCTAAGGGTATATCTACTTTGTTGATTTTCTCAAAGAATCAGTTCCTAGTTTTTTTGATTCTTTATATATTTCTCTTTGTTTCTACTTGATTGATTTTAGGCCTTAGTTTGAATATATCTTGCCATCTCCTCTTCTTGAGTTTATTTGCTTCTTTTTGTTCTAGAGCTTTCAGATGTACTGTTAAGCTGCTAGTGTATTGTAGTGGGATATTTTCCCACTACATTTGCAATACAGCTCGGTCACTGGGCAGTATGAAAGGTAGGCATATTGAGGAAGGGGAGGAGAGAGAAGGAAGCAGAGGAGGAGAGAAGATGGCTGTGGATGTATGCGTGTCTCTAGCAGTCTAAGGTAGTTATAATATCTAGGTTAGATAATTGGGCAACAATTCTAATTGTTAGGGCATCTTGTTAATTGAGCTTTTCCAAATACATAAATCTATTGGATAATCTTTAAGCATTAAGAGTCTTTATTCTATTGGGTACCACTGGCATAGTGTGAATGGTCTAGACTCAGCAGAGCATTGTGGACAGCATGGTGGATTGGCAGATCCAGTCACCACACTGGCATCTCGTAGGTGCTAGGGTCTGTGCATCTAGCTATGCAGAGCCCTGGTCAGGGCAGAGGAGCAGCAGGAATGTGGTGGCTGTCCAGGAACAAGCTGGACCAGATGCCATTTTCTAAATATTAACCCCTACAGTGTATGATCTCTCCAGTTTCTTTATGAAGGCACTCAGCACTATGAGTTTTCCTCTTAGTAGTGCTTTCATTATGTCTCATAAGTCTGGGTATGTTGTTTCTTCATTTTTACTAAATTCTAAGAAGTCTCTAATGTTTTTTCTTTACTTCTTCTGTGACCAAGTTATCATTGAGTAAGGAGTTGTTCAGCTTCCATGTGCATGTGGACTTTCTGTTGTTTTTGTTGTTGTTGAAGACCAGCTTTAGTCTACTGTAGTCCGATAGAATGCATGAGATTTATTCAATTTCTTGTATCTGTGAGGCTTGTTCTGTGTCAATTAATGGTCAATCTTGGAAGAAGTCCCAAGAGATTCTAGAATCTCTTGTTTTAGGTGAAATGTCCTGTAGATCTGTTAATCCCTTGTACATACTTTTGTAGTTTCACTGTGTTTCTCTATAGTTTCGTTTCATGATTTGCCCATTGTGAAGTGGAATTTTGAAGTCTCCATTTATTCTGTGAAGTTCATTTGTGGTTAACTTAGTATGTTTCTTACAAATGTGGCTGCCCTTGCACTTGGCATAGAGTTCAGATTGAGAGTTCATCATTGTGGATTCTTCTTTGATGAGTATAAGTGTTCTTCCACTCTTTCTTGAGGACTTTTAGTGGAAGACTATTTTCTTTCATATTGGAATAGCTATGCCACTGGAGGCAGCTCTGCACTGACCTCACAAAACCCGGCGAAGTGGGGCACCCAGCAGCTCTGACCCAGCAGTATCTCTGGTAAGGAAACAGCAACACCCACCCCAAACAGGGAGTAACTGGGACCCACCGGACCCACTGAGACCCAGGGATTTACTCCTGGCCGGAGCACCGAGCTCCCGGTCTAGGTCGGAGCTCTACACCAAATCCCACAGAACCCAGGGGAAGCAGGGCTCCTAGGAGCTCTAACCCAAGCAGCTTCCTACGCAAGGAGGCAGCAACACTTGCCCCACACCGGGAGTAACTGGGACCCACCGGGACCCAGGTACTCACTCCTGGCCCCAGCACTGGTTCCTTCCGGTTTGGGCCTGGGCACTCAGCAGATCTCGGGCGGCAACTCTGCCCGATTGGGTAATCTCACAGAACCCAGAGGAAGCGTGGCTCCCAGGAGCTCTAACTCGAGCAGCTTCTTAAGCAAGGAGGCAGCAACACCTGCCCCAAACAGGGAGTAACCAGGTCCCACAGGGATCCAGGAACTCACTCCTGGCCCAGAGCACTGATTCCTTCCGGTCCGGACCAAAGCACTGAGCAGATCCTGGGCCCTAGCTCGAACCTCAGCAGCGACACCCAACCTAAACAGTTCTGACACAACCAAGAGAACAGGAAAGACAGGTTCCAGCCAGAGACAGCACAGGTAGCACCAAGGAGAACCAGATGGCAAAAGGCAAGCGCAAGAATACCAGGGCCAGCAACCCAGAACACATGTCATCATCAGAACCTAGTTCTCCCACATTAAGTCCTGAACTCCCCATATCACCAGGAAAGCAAGAGTCAGACCTAAAATCACTTTTAATGATGATGATGGAGGACTTTAAGAAGGACATAAATAACATTCTCAAAGAATCTGAGGAGAACACAGGTAAACAGGTAAAAGCCCTTAAAGAATCACAAGAGAACACAACCAAACAGGTGAAGGATTTATACAAAACCATCCAGGACATAAAAATGGAAATAGAAACAATAAAGAAATCACAAAGGGAGACTACTCTGGAGATAGAAAACCTAAGAAAGAAATCAGGAATCACAGACGCAAGCATTACCAACAGAATACAAGAGATAGAAGAGAGAATCTCAGGTGCAGAAGATACCATAGAAAATATTGACACAACTATCAAGGAAAACGAAAAATGCAAAAAACTCTTAACACAAAACATCCAGGAAATCCAGGACACAATGAGAAGACCAAACCTAAGGATAATAGGTATAGAAGAGAGTGAAGATTCACAACTTAAAGGGCCAGTAAATATCTTCAACAAAATCATAGAAGAAAACTTCCCTAACCTAAGGAACGAGATGCCCATAATCATTCAAGAAGCCTACAGAACACCAAATAGACTAGACCAGAAAAGAAATACCTCCCGTCACATAATAATCAAAACACAAAATGCACAAAACAAAGAAAGAATTTTAAAAGCAGTAAGAGAAAAAGGCCAAGTAACATATAAAGGCAGACCTATCAGAATTACACCAGACTTCTCACCAGAGACTATGAAAGCCAGAAGATCCTGGTCAGATGTCATGCAGACCCTAAGAGAACACAAATGCCAGCCCAGGCTACTATACCCAGCAAAACTCTCTATTACCATAGATGGAGAAACCAAGATATTCCATGACAAAGCCAAATTTACACAATATCTTTCCACAAACCCAGCACTACAAAGAATAATAGCAGGAAAGACCCATTACAAGGAGAGCAATCATACCCTAGAAAGAGCAAGAAAGTAATCCACCTCCAACAAACCCAAAAGAAGATAGCCACACAAACAATGCCTCCCCTTTTAGCAAAAATAACAGGAAGCAACAGTCTCCTCTCCTTAATATCTCTTAATGTCAATGGACTCAATTCCCCAATAAAAAGACATAGCTAACAGACTGGATACGCAAACAGGATCCGACTTTTTGCTGCATACAGGAAACCCACCTCAGTGACAAGGACAGACACTACCTTAGAGTAAAAGGCTGGAAAACAATTTTTCAAGCAAATGGTCCTAGGAAACAAGCTGGAGTAGCCAATCTAATATCGAATAAAATTGACTTTCAACTTAAAGATATAAAAAAGGATAAGGAAGGTCATTTCATATTTGTCAAAGGAAAAGTCAACCAACATGAACTCTCAATTCTGAACATCTATGCACCAAATGCAAGAGCACCCACTTTCATAAAAGAAGCCTTACTAAAGCTCAAAGCACATATTGCACCTCACACAATAATTGTGGGAGACTTCAATACCCCACTTCAGCACTGGACAGATCAGGAAACGGAAACTAGACAGAAGTACAGTGAAACTAACAGAAGTTTTAAACCAAATGGACTTAACAGATATTTATAGAACATTTCACCCAAAAACAAAAGAATATACCTTTTTCTCTGCACCACATGGTACCTTCTCCAAAATAGACCATATTATTGGTCACAAGACAGGCCTCAACAGATATAAAAAAATCGAAATAATCCCATGCATCCTATCAGATCACCATGGTCTAAAGCTGGTCTTCAATAACAACAAAGACAATGGAAAGCCCACACTCACATGGAAACTGAACAATACTCTACTCGTTGATAATGGGGTCAGGGAAGAAATAAAGAAAGAAATTAAAGACTTTTTAGAATTTAATGAAAATGAAGACACATCATACCAAAACCTATGGGACACACTGAAGGCAGTGCTAAGAGGAAAGCTCATAGCTCTAAGTGCATACAAAAAGAAACTGGAGAGAGAACACACTAGCAGCTTGACAACACACCTGAAAGCTCTAGAACAAAAAGAAGCAAAAACACCCAAGAGGAGTAGACGGCAGGAAATAATTAAACTCAGGGCTGAAATCAACCAAATAGAAACAAAGAGAACTATACAAAGAATCAATAAAACCAGGAGCTGGTTCTTTGAGAAAATCAACAAAATAGATAAACCCTTGGCCAGACTAATCAGAGGGCAGAGAGACAGTATCCAAATCAATAAAATCCAAAATGAAAAGGGTGACATAACAACAGAAACCGAGGAAATTCAACAAATCATCAGATCCTACTACAAAAGCCTATACTCAACAAAATTGGAAAATCTGGATGAAATGGACAATTTTCTAGACAAGTATCAGTTACCAATGTTAAATCAGGATCAGATAAACCATCTTAACAGTCCCATAACTGCGAAAGAAATAGAAGCAGTCATTAAAAGTCTCCCCACCAAAATAAGTCCAGGTCCAGATGGTTTTAGTGCAGAATTCTATCAAACCTTCAAGGAAGATCTAATACCAATTCTCTTCAAACTATTCCACAAAATAGAAACGGAAGGAACACTACCTAATTCATTCTATGAAGCCACAATTACGCTTATACCTAAACCACACAAAGATCCAACAAGAAAAGAGAACTTCAGACCAATCTCCCTTATGAATATCGATGCAAAAATACTGAATAAAATTCTCTCGAACCGAATCCAAGAACACATCAAAACACTTATCCACCATGATCAAGTAGGCTTTATCCCAGGAATGCAGGGTTGGTTCAATATACGGAAATCCATCAACGTAATCCACTACATAAATAAACTCAAAGAAAAAAACCACATGATCATATCTCTTGACGCTGAGAAAGCATTTGACAAAATTCAACACCCCTTCATGATAAAAGTCTTGGAAAGATCAGGAATTCAAGGTCCATACCTAAACATAGTAAAAGCAATATACAGCAAGCCAGTAGCCAACATCAAACTAAATGGAGAGAAACTTGAAGCAATCCCATTAAAATCAGGGACTAGACAAGGCTGCCCACTCTCCCCCTACCTGTTCAATATAGTTCTGGAAGTCCTAGCCAGAGCAATTAGGCAACAGAAGGAGATCAAAGGGATACAAATTGGAAAGGAAGAAGTCAAAGTTTCACTATTTGCAGATGACATGTTAGTATACTTAAGTGACCCCAAAACTTCCACCAGAGAGCTCCTAAACCTGATAAACAACTTTAGCAAAGTGGCTGGGTATAAAATTAACTCAAACAAATCAGTAGCATTCCTCTACACAAAGGATAAACTGGCTGAGAAAGAAATTATGGAAACGACACCATTCACAATAGTCACAAATATATAAAATATCTTGGGGTGAATCTAACCAAGCAAGTAAAAGACCTGTATGACAAGAACTTCAACACCCTGAAGAAAGAAATCGAAGGAGATCTCAGAAGATGGAAAGATCTCCCATGCTCATGGATTGGAAGGATTAATATAGTAAAAATGGCTATCTTGCCGAAAGCAATCTACAGATTTAATGCAATCCCTATCAAAATTCCCACTCAATTCTTTACAGAGATAGAAAGAGCAATCTTAAAATTCATTTGGAATAACAAAAAACCCAGGATAGCGAAAACCACACTCAACAATAAAAGAACTTCTGGGGAATCTCCATCCCCGATTTCAAGCTGTACTACAAAGCAATAGTGATAAAAACGGCATGGTATTGGAACAGAGACAGTCAGGAGGATCAATGGAATAGAATAGAAGACCCAGAAATGAACCCCCATACCTATGGTCACTTGATCTTCGACAAAGGAGCTCAAACTATCCAGTGGAAAAAAGACAGCATTTTCAACAAATGGTGCTGGTCCAGCTGGAGGTCAACTTGTAGAAGAATGCAAATTGATCCATACTTATCTCCTTGTACAAAGCTCAATTCCAAGTGGATCAAGGACCTCCACATAAAACCAGCTACACTGAAACTAATAGAAGAGAAAATAGGGAAAAGCCTTGATCATATGGGCACAGGGAAAAGTTCCTGAACAGAACACCAATGGCGTATGCTCTAAGATCAAGAATTGACAAATGGGATCTCATAAAACTGCAAAGCTTCTGTAAAGCAAAGGATACGGTCAACAGGACAAAGCGGGAACCAACAGACTGGGAAAAGATCTTCACCAACCTTACATCTGATAGAGGGCTAATATCCAAGGTATACAAAGAACTGAAGAAACTAGATTCCAGACCATCAAATAACCCTATTAAAAAATGGGGTAGAGAGTTGAACAAAGAACTCTCAACTGAGGAAACTCGAATGATTGAGAAACATCTAAAGAAGTGCTCAGCATCCCTAGTCATCAGGGAAATGCAAATGAAAACAACACTGAGATTCCACCTCACACCAGTCAGATTGGCTAAGATCCAAAACACAGGTGACAGCAGATGTTGGCGAGGATGTGGAGAAAGAGGAACACTCCTCCATTTTGGTGGGATTGCAAGCTGGTACAACCACTATGGAAAGCAGTCTGGCGATACCTCAGAAAATTGAACATGGTGTTACCTGAGGATCCAGCTATACCCCTCCTGGGTATATACCCAGAAGATATTTCAACATGCAACGGGCCACATGCTCCACTATGTTTATAGCGGCCTTATTCATAATAGCCAGAAGCTGGAAAGAACCCAGATGTCCTTCAACAGAAGAATGGATACAGAAAATGTGGTACATTTACACAATGGAGTACTACTCAGCCATTAAAAATAATGAGCTCATGAAATTCTTAGACAAATGGATGGAGCTAGAAAATATCATCCTGAGTGAGATGACCCAATCACAAAGGAACACACATGGTATGCACTCACTGATAAGCGGATATTAGCCCCAAAACACACAATACCTAAGATGCAACGCATAAACCTCATGAAACTCAAGAAGAAGGAGGAAGACCAAAGTGAGGGTGCTTTTGTCCTTTTTAGAAGAGTATCAAAAGATTCAACCAGAGCTCCCAGGATCTAAACCTCCAGCCTGAGAACAGACAGGGGCAAGCTGTCCTCTGAGAGGCTCTAACCAGCAGCTGACTCAGACAGATACAGACATCCAGAGCCAAACAGGAATGGAGCTTGAGGACTCTTAAAGAAGAATAGGTGGAAGGATTGTGGGCCCTAAGGAGATAGGAACTGCACAGGAAGATCAACAGAGTAAACCAACCTGAACCCTTGGAGCTCTCAGAGACTGAATCACCAACCGTGGAGCATATCTAGTCTACACAGATCTAGCTCCATGGGCTGAACCTAGGCCTCCCTGCACATATGTTGTAAATGTGCAGCTTGGTTTTCATGTAGGTCTCAAACATCTGGAGTGGGGGCTATCCCAAAACATGCAGCCTGTATATGGAGTATGGTCTTCTAAAAAAAAAAACAGTTGTTCAGTTGTTCATGGAATATTATTTTTTTATATCTCTTGTATTCAGTTTGCAACTACTTCATTGAGAATTTTTGTATGTATATTCATGAGGGATACTGGACTATAACTTATATATTTTTGTTGGGTTTATACTTGATTTCACTATTTCAATATTATTTGCTTTGTGAAGGAGCTTATTGTGGTTCTGAATTTTTTTAAACATAACTCAAAAAGTATTGCTTGTTTGAAGGCTCTATAGAATTCTTGTATAAGTATATCTGACACTTGGTATTTTGCTTGTTTGTTTCTTTTCATTTTATTCTGTTTGAATGCTTTTTAAATTTTTTTGATTTGCTGAAAATAAAAAAAAAAAAAAAAAAAAAAAAAAGGAATAGCTATGCCAGCTTATTTCTTGGGACCATTTGCTTAAAAAAATTGTTTTCCAGCCTTTTACTCTGAGGTATTTTGTCTTTGTCACTGAGGTGTTTTTGTTGTATGCATCAAAATGCTGGGTCCTGTTTATATATCCAGCCTGTTAGCCTATGTCTTTTATTGGGGAATTGAATCCATTGATGTTGAGTGATATTAAGGATCAATGATTGTTGCTTCCTGTTATTTTTGTTGTTAGAGGTAGAATTATTTTGTGCGGTTCTCTTCTTTTGGATTTGTTATGGGAAGATTAATTTCTTGCTTTTGGGGAGGCAGATAGTTTCTCCCCTTGTGCTGGGGTTTTCATTCTATTATCCTTTGCAGGGCTGGATTAGTGCAAGGATACTGTTAAATTTAGTTTTGTCATGGAATATCTTGGTTTCTCCATCTATACTAATTGAGAGTTTTTCTGGATATAGTAGCCTGGCTGGCATTTTTCTTCTCTTAGGGTCTGTATGACATCTGCCTAAGACCTTCTGGTTTTTAGAGTCTCTGTTGAGAAGTCTGGTATAATTCTGACAGGTCTGCCTTTATATGTTACTTGACCTTTTCCCCTTATCATTTTTAATAATCTTTCTTCTGTGAATTAGATATTTTGATTATCATGTTACAGGAGGAATTTCTTTTCTAGTCCAATCTATTTGACATTCTGTAGACTTCTTTTATGTTTATGGGCATCTTTTTCTTTAGGTTAGGGAAGTTTTCTTCTATAATTTTGTTGACAATGTTTATGAGCCATTAGAGTTGGGAATCTTTGCTCTCTTCTATGCCTATTATTCTTAGGTGTGGTCTTTTCATTGTGTCGTGGATTTCCTGAATGCTTTAGTTTAGGAGATTTTTAATTTTGCATTTTCTTTGACTGTTGTGTCAATGTCTTCTATGCTATCTTTTATGTCTGAAATTCTCTCTTCTACTCTTGTATTCTGTTGGGGCTTCTTGCATCTGTGATCCATGCTCTCTTTCCTATATTTTTCATCTCCAGGGTTATATCCCTTTATGATTTCTTTATTGATGATATTTCTATTTTTTGATCCTGGATGGTTTTGTACAATTCTTTCTTCTGTTTGATTATATTTTTCCTTATTTCTCATTCTTTGAGAAAAGAAACAAGAAAGATAAACCCTTAGCCAGACTAACCAGAGGGCACGGAGACAGTATCCAAATTAATAAAATCAGATCTGAAAAGGGAGACACAACAATAGAAACTGAGGAAATTCAAAAAATCATCAGATCCTACTATAAAATCCTATACTCAACAAAACTGGAAAATATAGATGAAATGGAGGATTTTCTAGACAGATACTAGGTACCAAAATTAAATCAGGATCAAATAAACCATCTAAACAATCCCATAACCACAAGGGAAATTGAAGCAATCATTAAAAGTCTCCCAACCAAAAAGGCCCAGGGCCAGATGGTTTTAGTGCAGAATTCTATCAGACCTTCAAAAAAATCCTAATAGCAATACTTCTCAAATGATTCCACAAATTAGAAACAGAAGGAACACTACCTAATTCATTCTATGAAGTCACAGTTACACTGCAACCTAAACCACACAAAGACACAACAAAGAAAGAGAACTTCAGACCAATTTCCTTTATGAATATTGACGCAAAAATAGTCAATAAAATTCTTGCAAACTGAGTCTAAGAACACATCAAAACAATCATCCATCATGATCAAGTAGGCTTTATGCCAGGAATGCAGGGATGGTTCAATATATGGAAATCCATCAATGTAATACACTATATAAACAAATTCAAAGAAAAAAAAAACACATGATCATCTCACTAGATGCTAAGAAAGCATTGGACAAAATTCAACATCCCTTCATGGTAAAAGTCCTGGAAAGATCAGGAATTCAAGGCCCATACCTAAGCAAAGTAAAAAACAATATACAGCAAGGCAGTAGCCAACATCAAACTAAATGGAGAGAAACTTGAAGGAATCCCACTAAAATGAGGGACTAGACAAGGCTGTCTACTCTCTCCCTACCTATTTAATATAGTACTGGAAGTCCTAGCCAGAGCAATTAGACAACAATAGGAGATCAAAGGGATACACATTGGAAAGGATGAAGTCAAGATATTACTATTCACAGATGACATGATAGTATACATAAACACATAAACGGCCCCAAATATTCTACCAGAGAACTCTTACAGTTGATAAACAACTTCATCAAACAGACTAGTTACAAAATTAACTCAAACATATTAATAGCCTTCCTCCACTCATAGGATAAACAAGCTGAGAAAGAAATTAGGGAAATGATACCATTAACAATAGTCACAAATAATATAAAATATTTTAGTGTGACTCTAATCAAGCAAGTGAAAGATCTGTATGACAAGAACTTCAAGTCCCTGAAGAAAGAAATTGAAAAAGACCTGAGAAGATGGAAAGATTTCCCATGCTCATGGAGTGACAGGATTAACAGTAAAAATGGCCATTTTACCAAAAGCAATCTAAAGACTAAATGCAATCTTCATCAAAATTCCACCCCAATTCTTCACAAAGATAGAAATGGCAATTCTTAGATTCATCTCTAGTAATAAAAAGCCCAGGATAGTGAAAACTACTCTCAACAATAAAACAACTTCTGGATGGCATGGGGGATCACCATGCCTGAACTAAAGCTGTACTATAAAATAATATTGATAAAATCCACATGATATTTGTACACAGACAGGGAGGTTGATCAATGGAATCGAATTGAAGACTGAGATATAAACCCACACAACTATGGTCACTTGATCATTGACAAAGGAGCTAAAACCATCCAGTGGAAAAAAAGACAGCATTTTCAAAAGGTGGTGCTGGATCAACTGGCAGTCAGCATGTAGAAGAATGCAAATTGATCCATTCTTATCTCCTTGTATAAAGCTCAAGTCCAAGTGGATCAAGGACCTCCACATAAAACCATATACTTTGAAGCTAATAGAAGAGAAAATGGGAAAGAGCATGAGCACAGGGGAAATTTTCCTGAACAGAACACCCATGGCTCAGGCTCTAAGATCAACAGTTGACAAATGGGACGTCATAAAATTGAAAAGCTGGAGAGAAACTTAAAGCAATCCCACTAAAATCAGGTACTAGACAAGGCTGCCCACTCTCTCCCTACCTATTCAATATAGTACTGGAAGTCCTAGTCAGAGCAATTAGACAGGAATTAATTAGACAGCAATTAAAAGGAAGTCAAAGGGATACAAATAGGAAAGGAAGAAGTCAAAGATACATCCTCATAAAAGCAGGAGGAGGGGAGTTGGGATAGGGAGTTTATGGGGGGCAGAGAATGGGGAAAGGGGATAACATCTGAAATGTAAATAAAATATCCAATAAAAATTACTTTTAAAAAAAGAGATTTGTTTTCTCTTTAAGGGCTTCTACCTGTTTATCTATATTCTCCTGTATTTCTTTATGGGAGTTATTTATGTCCTTCCTCAAGACCTCTATTATCTTTAAGGGATGGGATTTTAGATCTGAATCTTGCTTTTCAGGTGTATTGGTTTATCTAGGGCTTGCTGTAGAGGGAGAACTGGGTTCTGATGATGCCAAGTACTCCTGGCTTTTGTTGAGTATGTTCTTGTGCTTGCCTCTCGCCTTCTGTTTATCTTTAGTGCTACCTGCCCTTGCTGTCTCTGACTGGAGCCTGTCCCTCCTGTGAGCCTGGTTACATTAGACCTCCTTGGGTCAGACTGTCTCTGGGTTTGGGAGAGGGACTGGAGCACTTGATCTGTGAGCCTGGCTGTGTCAGAACTTTTTGGAGTCAAGTTGTCTCTGGGTGTAGGCTGGGCACTGGGGACTGGAGCACAGGAAGTTGTGAGTTGAATGAAATGTGTCTTTGGCTGGGTGGCAGTTCCTGCTTTTTTTTGGCCCTGGTGGGGGGTGTCCCAGTTAGGTCAGGTATTGGGATGGGAATTGCAGCCTTACCTGTGATCCTGGGTATGTTAGAACTCCTGGGGGTCAAACTGTCTCTGGGTGTTGGTTGGGTGGGAAATGCTGGAGCACAGGATCCCTCCAGGGTGCAAGTACCCAGACATTTTCTTAATTAGAATTCACTCCTTTCAGATGTCTTTACTTTGTATCAAGTTAAAATAAAAATATCCATCACAGTATAAATTCTTGTTTTTTGTATGTTTACAGGATTGTGTGTAGAGTAAATCAGGTAGATACAGTCTCTGGGTTTCTCAGTTGGAAAATGATTTTGAACACAATGGGCAAGATATTTCATCATGTTATTTTAACTCAGCATTGGCCAATGCATGTACTGAATGCAACATCATCCCTAAAGGTCATGTATTGAGACACTAATCTCATTTTCATAGTATTATTAGGAAGTGAGACCTTTGAGAAGCAACTAGTCCTTCTAAATGAAATCTTCAGGAATGGTAATAGTTGGATCAGAAGGGACAGAACAACAAGTACTTTCCCCTTCCGCCATGTGAGTATAAAGGAAAAATATGCATAATATTGTCTTGTAATATAATATGCTTTCTCTTATTAGTTAGTCTTATTTAACTCTGTATTTATGCTCTGAAGTCCTCTGTAATAGCAGAAAATGCTTTTATCTACTGAGATATTTACTTACCCAACATTATTTCAATAAATATAAATATAGCATGTTAATAATATTCTACTGAAAGGTAAAAGTGCTCTTGGATATTTTATCATAGAAGAAAGTAAACTTAAATATAAACAAATCAGTTAAATTTAGAAAAATTATAATTAACAGGATAAGACTGAGAAGGATGAGTAAATAGTTTTAAAACATACTGTCTTGTCATATAGCATATTCAAGCACCTTTAGGCACTTACATATTTAAAAAATGAGAGTATAGATAATGCTTAATAACATAGTATTTGTAGAATTTAAGTTATATTTATAGTATGCCAACAAATTGTTCTTCAATTTCCAAATGCAGTCATTTAAATATTTGGAGTCAAAATGGTTCTGTTAGGCCTCATTAATATTTTAGTCCTTGAATACATACCTACACAGACAGACACACACACACAATATTTATTTACCACACTTAAAAATTTTATGAAACGTATTTCATAACATTGTAATATTCTAGAAAATGTTTGAATTAAAAGAGAGATGTATATGTTAAACCCAAGTTAACCAATCACAAACTATATGAACTGATTCTCCCCTTTTTCCCTCTCCTCCCTCCCTCCCTCCCTCCCTCCCTCCCTCCTCCCTCCCTCCCTCCCTCCCTCCCTCTCCTCCCTCCCTCTGTCCCTCCCTCCTCTCCTCCTCCTCCTCCTCCTCCTCTTCTTCTTCTTCTTCTTCTTCTTCTTCTCTTCCTCCCACCTCTCTCTCTCTCTCTCTCTCTCTCTCTCTCTCTCTCTCTCTTCTCTCCTCTCTCTCTCTCACTCTCTTTCTCCTCTTTCTCTAATTCTCACCCCCTCTCTGTGTGTGGGTATGTAACCAGAATACAGTATATGTAGTTCTCTTAAAAGTTATCTGTTGTCACTAGTGTCAGGAGTACTACGCTGAAAACTTTAAAATTCAGTGCTACAGTTGCAGAATTTTAGTATATAACAAAAGAGAATGAACACAAACTGTTTTCCCCTCAAGTTAAATAATTACCAAGGACCAGGTCAGTGTGGAGAGGAATTCTGAGAGAAGGGGTTGTCTGAGATCCGTGAAGAAAAGGACTGGAATCAAATTGTACATCTAAGCTGATGACCCGTGTTCTGCTTGGTACAGCTTTTCCAGTCTGCTTCTCTATATGTTCTGCATTCTCTCTGGAGGTTTCTCTGTCTATATTCTCCTTGCTTGCTATTCTAAGAGATCTCTTTGTCTATGCCCTGCTTCCTTGTGTGTGTGTGTCTGTGTGCCTGCCTGTCTGTCTGTCTGTCTGTCTATCTCTGTGTGTGTGTCTATCTCTGTGTATGTCTCTTTCTGTGTCTGTCAGTTCCCCTAGCAGTTAGTTGTCTTTTGTAATCCTAAAAATTTCTCTGGGTAGTTCATCCCTTGAGAACCTGGATCCAGTCTTTTATTGTACATTTCAATCCAGTCATTTCCATCAGGTTTCCTTTAGATTAATATGAATCAGCATCCTGTGACTTCAGGCCTTTGACTCTTAAGAGACAGCAAGCATACATTTTTTTCTTAACATTGCAAAAGGTTTCATAGATCTGTCTAACTTAGTTAAGTACAGTGCTAGTTGGGTGGGACCCTGTCTTGAAATTACCATTTCTACCACACCTGGGCCTAGCTATTTATTTATTATGAACACACATGCAAGTTCATAATAAATGAATATGTATGAATGAAAGGTCGAGTTAATCTATAGAATATTTGAATTCCATTTTCTATACTTTCATTGGTTATATAGGTTTTTTTATTTCAAAAAGTGTTGCTTTTGTTGTTAAAAGATTTTTGAAAGATATTTCGCTATTTTTTCAGTAATCAAATAAGAACATATTACACACTGCACATAGTTTCCAAACAGTCTTGTACCTGCCATTCTCTCTGCCCTCCCCTGCCCTTAGTCTCCTTTCTTTCCTGAGTTAATTGTGTTACCATCTTTATGTCTCATATGCAGAAACCTACATACACACAAACATTCTTATGCTTCTGTTTTAAAATCACTTTTATACAAGTAGAAATGGGTAGAATGCACTGAAAATTTATGTATGTGGGCGTATATTAAAATCTGTGTGAGAATACATGTGTGGGTATGGTGTGGGTGTGGGTGTATCCTTGCATATCCTTGCTTTTACATTTGATTATCTTTTCAGGAACTCTGTGAAAATAGAAAAAAATTAGAAAACATGTTAAGGACCCGGTTAACATATCCTAAACTGAGAATCCCTACAAAGACGACAATAAGGATCCACTAGCTCTTAATACCACCACAGCAGTGGGAATGGAAGCTACAATACAGAAACCTTTGGGTTAAAAAGAATCTCTAATGCCAACTAAATAGTTCTACCATTGAATTTTACAACAAGCCATATCTACTATGAATTAATCATGTCATAACAATTCTCATTCTTGAATACGACAATCTTGCCTGACAGTGGTGATGCACACCTTTAATCCCAGCACTTGGGGGGCAGAGGCAGGCAGATTTCTGAGTTGGAAGCCAGCCTGGTCTACAGAGTGAGTTCCAGGACAGCCAGGGCTACACAGAGAAATCCTGTCTCAAAAAAAACAAACAAACAAAAGAAGTATGCAAATCTTATTTAAGCTTTACTTTTTGAAAAATGAGCAAGATTAATTCTTACACACTGAAGATACTATAATCAATTAGTTTTTCTTAATCTTTAATTTCTATTGCATGAATAAATTTGCATAATCTCTATCATATATTCAAATATATTATACACATGATAGTACATGCCTTTACTACAGCACATAGAGGCAGAAGTAGTCAGATTTCTGTGAATTCAAGGTCAGTCTGGTCTATACAGAAAGTTTCAGGCTATTTAAGAATATACAGTCAGGCCCTGTCTCCACAAACAAAAACAAAAGAAACATATAAAACATAAATATGTTTGTGCTACAAAGACCAACCTATTAACTAATCAGCACATCTCTAAATAGAAATGTACATTGTGAATCATGAAAAATTTCCAAATATTTGGTGTCAAATTCTCAGTAAAAATCTCTTCCTTGTAGAAAAAGTATCAAATGTTCTTTTTATGTTGGAACCAAGATCATGGAACTAATATTATTATAGCATACATTATAAGTTTATTAACTTAGTACTATTATCATTATGGTAATAACATTAGTTGGCAAACCTGTCTCAAAAGTATTTAAGTGTGGCAAGAATATCTTTTTGTGAGATATCTGGTGTGAGATTTTATTTTATATTTGTTTCTTTACCATCCTAATTTCATATGAAGAAAGATAAAATGTACTTTTTTAGAGTAATAGGTATAAAAATCCTATTAAAAGCTAATTATTCTCAGCATAAATTTTTGCATATATCAATAAGCTATAAACCTCTTTTTATTGTATAACTAATGTGAAATTATGACAATGAAGTGTTCCTTTAATAAACTAGTGCATATTGCATTTTTACTTTCATGAGATTATACTAGGCCCCTGGCATTTTTGTAATTTGACTTTATCCACTCTTTAAATGACTACTTATTTTGTTGTAACAAGTCATCTTTCATTCTGCAACGTACTTTAGCCATGGTCAACAAGGAAGTCATTAAAGAGAAATGTGATGTAGCCTTCTTCCATTTTATAGGATATATTGGTTTGAGAATTTTTAACATCTTTTATGAAATGTGCACAAAAGTAAATCTGTGTCTGTATTTCATTACACCTTTCCCACCAGTAAATCTGACAAATTTGCTATTTATTCACAGTAAAATCAGACACAATAAAGCAATGGTATTCCCAAATAAAAAAGGACTTGCTATTTTTATGCCAGAAATGTCATTCTCTCTGATTGAGCACTTACTTTCAAGTAGGCACTTTGTTTTTAATATCTCAATAAATGTTTTACAACATTTTGAGGTAGATCTTGTGTTTATTCACTAATGAGAAAAATAAATCCTAGAGAAAATAACTAAATTAAAGCTAAATTAACTAAATAAAAGCTAAATTAAAGCTACAGTGAAACACCTGTAGGGCATATAATATTTTCATCTTATTTTTTTAAACTCTAATGCCTTCTATAAATACTTTATTTCCCTGTAAAACCATGAAATAGGGCTTCCTTTTTCAGCAAATTCTGATATAGTTTAGCCACAAAGGAAGACTTCAATATTCACAATGGAATACCAATTACCTATAGGCAATATAGAAAGGGTTCTCAAATTCCTTTTAACAAAGAATAGCACTAGTTTTTCTTGGGCTGTGTTTTGTAATAAATATTTGAAATATTTAGACTTTATGGAAGTTGCTGTATACATTTCATTTCTTTAAATCTCTCTTCATTTGACATGCCCCATCCTAAGCATTTAAACACTTTTGCACACATGATTTACAAGGGGCTCAGGAAACATACTCCTGAGTGTACCTATCCTGAACACTTTCAAATAATCTCTTTTTCACCTACTATGGGTCTTTCACAATTTGTCTCTTCCCACAAGCAAGCCATAATATTCATAAATTTCCTTTCTCTAAGACAAAGTTACAGAAACCTTCCTCAAAAGACAGCTATATAAAATGTATAAACATTACTTTAAAGTATCCGAGATGTATAAAATCCACATATTGAATAGACATAAAAGGAATTCTGGTCTAACCCAGGATAGAATGACCAAGAGCAACCAGAGTAAAAAGAGTCAGCGATTCTGGTTCGAGCCAGTGGCAAAAGAGATGCCAGCACACAGAGACTGTCTCAACAAGAAGAGAGTAAACAAATGGGTCTTCCTAGGTTTTCCCTTCGGTCTATAACTATCAGTCTATAACTATCATTCACTTACTTCTATAAGGTAACATATTCATTCAGTGATGATTTCAAAAGTTTCCCCTTGGTTTCTGGGCATGTAAAATTGTAACTATACTTTCTTCTGATTGGCCTGACTTTGTTATAGAAGTGTTGTTAATGATCCTTATGGTAGGTACGGAAAGATAGCACATCTTTTTGCTACCACAAGTTTTATCAAGTACACTGTATTTTCTTCAATGCTTAGTAGGCAAAAGAACCATAGACCAAGACATATTGATGGTGGTAGAGGCTCATAATCCTAGCACTCAGTAGGCAGAAGATGGAGGGCAGAGTTCCAGATCACACTGAGCTACTAAGCATTACCCAGTCACAAAACAAACAAACAAACAAACAAAGAAAACAAGCTTAGAGAATGTGTTGTTATTCTGTTGTTTTCTGATAGCAAGAACAGATCTAGGCATAACTCACTGGGAATTTTTGCATAAAATACAAGTAATTTATAACTTCCTGAAGGTTGTTAAAAATCAGGCAAAATAATCATGAACTAACTGAATAAGTATTAATGTTAACCAAAATGTAATAATTTGTTTTAATAATAAAACAATCTTCAAACTATCTTGAGATTTGTAAAGATCTTGTGTAAACAATGTAAAATTACAAAGGATAAACAAAGATAGGTACTAAAATATGTTACATATATGCACATATAAGCTTAAAGGAACCTATAAAGCTTTCAAAACACATCAAATAACAGTCATGGAAATTTTAGATTTTAATGCACCAGTTTTATTTATCAACTCAAATTATCACCTGTCAGATGATACTCTAAAAAATCTCTGGAGGCCAACACACCAGAATATATTAAACATATGTGAATTGGACTGACGGGCAATTATAAATACTTTCTTCTTTATAAAAAGGTAGTACTTTATGACATATCCAAATAATAGCAATTTACAAAACATACTTAAAAGGTGGGTCATATAAGAGATAACAGCGGAGAGTTTAGTGGATAGGAGAATGAACAGGCATTACGAACTCAAATACACTATTCATCCTTCAAAGAATCAAAGAGAGGGGGGCAAAAAAGCTGGTCCTCACAACACTTTGAAAACTTCAAGAATTTAGGAGGTGCGACCAGGCACCCAGTTCTTGCTGCTTAAAGCAGGTCTTAGAGTTGCTAGGCCCCTCTCAGCACACCAGCAGGTACTTGGCAGTTGCTCTGCACAAGTGGGAACTTGGAAACTCTTGCTTCTCTTTATCCCTCAAGCCAACGGATTTGGCGCCCGGAAGTGCCCTTGGGTGGGGCCGGAGTTTCATGCTGAGAGGGGCGGAGCGCAGAGCACTACAGAGGCGGGGCGTCGCAGGCCCCACCTCCCTCCGCGCCCTCTGGCTACAGCCAGGGCCCCGGAACGTCCGGGTCACCGGCGCACAGGCCTAGTGGCAGTTTCTTGGAGCAATGGCTCCTCGATGGCTCCTGGCGGGCGCGCGCCCTGTTGCTCTAGGTGCAGCTGCAGCAGCGCTCGGCGGTACATGACCTCCAGCTTCTCTAGGCGGGCCCGCAGCGCCCTAGGGCTGCCCGGCTCGTCCTCACGCACTCCGCTTCTCGCCCTGCGGTTGATGGCGGGCTCGTCCGGGCCGAGGTCTCGGCTGAGGCCTCCGACTCGCCGCTGTCACCCGGCAGCCGCAGAGCCTGGCGGAAGAGGCTGCGGTTCTCGCGCTTCAGCCGCCGGTTCTCCAGCCTCAGGCGAGCGTTCTCCTCGCGCAGTCGCGCGTTCTGCCGGTCCCGCTCGTCCCGCGCGCGCAGGGCCTCCAGGTGGCTGGCCGCCAGGTCGGCAAAGCGCTCTTCCAGCTGTCGCCGGGCCCCGCCCGCGCGGCCTCCGCCAACCCACGCCGCCACCGCCGCCCTCACGGGCCCGGCCCAGACGGCCGGACGCTCCGCGGATCCCGCCGCCTTCCCCGCCGCAGCTCCCGCGCCGGGTGGCGCAACCACGCATGCGCCACATCGGTCCGGTCTGGTCGCGCCGCCAGCTCCGTGGGCCGACGGGCCGCGCGCGGGGCGCGGGTGGACTTGGGCCCGGACTGGGCGCTCAGTCGCGGGCGGAGGAAGAAAGGTGGCGGGCGGTTCTGGCGGGAGGCCAGGGGAGGCCGGGAGTTGGCCCGAGCTGAGGCGTGTCCTTGTCTCTCGCGGCTAAGCGGTCCCCCAGGGCCTGCGGTCGCTGGTCGGCTCACACGACGCCCCTGGGGAGCGCTGTGCTGCCCGGCCCGTCGTCCGTGCCCGGAAAGCCTTATCCTCTGCTGGCTTCTGCCACCTCTTCCTAGGGCCTGGGCACTGCGGGAACACTCCCGCTTCACCCTGCTCCCCAGCACAGTCGCCAGTGCTTAGTTTGGACTTATATGGCAGTCTTGAAACAAAATGAGTTTTGAGACTGCTATGGAGCACATTGCATTTATACCATTTGAAACCTATCAGCTTAACTACACCCATGTTTAAAAAACAAAACATTATTGGGCTAAGCACCTGCCATGAGGCTCTCTGACTCCAACAGGTAGCACTCCAAATACTGGAGGTAAATCCCTACTTATGAACTTCTTATGTGTTGAAACTTAAGTTATACTGGGTCACGGCTCAGAGCAGTCCTTAGAATTTATAAACTAGCTTTATTTCATATATTTGAGATACAGAATATTCAGAAGTTTCCAAATTATGTGGAAGTAATTGGATACATACCTTTATGTGAAGCTTTACCTAAGGAGCTCAACCTACAAAGGCCTGAATTATTGCAAAGTAAAGTCTTAAGATACTGAAGTCAGAATCATTGGAAAATACATGCTAGTAAGAATCTGTGTTTCAGACAAGGTTCTGTTTTAATTTTTAGGTACCATGTGATCTCCAAAACTACCACACCAAGAAAATGAACAGGCAGTACCTAGGAGAACTATGGTTCAAATAAATAGCTAGAAAAACAAACAGTTACTGTCCTTTAATTTTTCCAGCTAAAATATCACAAATTTACTTAAGCTCTAAACAGTCATTTCATGAAATCAGTAACAAAGATGTTTCAAAATTTAAGTGAGTTTAGTTTCAGAACTTAAAGGCTGTTAAAATGTAAATTTTAGGCAGTAAACGTTGGAGACAACCTGACTTCCCTATAGACTACAGAACCAAGAATATGTTGTTAGCATATCCAGACAGTGTAGTGGGAATGCTAGTTATGAAAGATGATTTGCTCTGGGGTTTAGACATGACAACTCATTCAGAGTTTGGAATAATTGCATAACTCATAATAAAAGTATAACAAAAATATGACACCAATCACTGCCTACATGCTATAAAATAGGAACCAAACGATTTTTATTAGTGTTCTTCCTTTTATCCCATTTATAAAACTTAGTATTTTTCTCTTTTTGGGATTCAAGTTGTGCTGTCTCTCTTGAATAATATCTTACTATCAAATGCTTCATTGTCTTTTAATGGTTTGCTAAAGAACATTGTCCCTAGTTGAATTGGAAGGCAGGCCTCTGTGCTCTCTGCTTTAGACTCCACTCAACTTCTGAATGCTTCTGTCTTGAAAATAAAGTAATGCTAAATGTCCTATTAAGCAGATACAACTAATGAGAGAGGATCCAAGTTTATATTGCCAGTCTGTTTGGTACAGCAAGTTGTGTGTGTGTGCGTGTGTGTGTGTGTTTTCAAAAGATGGCAGAAGGGGAGGCAGAGAAGGAAAACAGACAAAGCAATCCAACAAAAAGATGAGTAGAAACCATGGAGACTTTCTTTTATACCTTATTTATTATTTAATGTGTGTGTAGTTTGCATGTCTGTGTACCATGAGCATGCCCGGTCTCCTCAGAGGCCAGAAGATAGAGTATAGAATCCCTTGGGAAAAATGCCAGTAGGTTGTGAGCAGTTGCTTTGAGTGTTGGGAATAGAATAGAACCTGGATCCTCTTAACTGCTGAGCCATCTCTCAAAGCTTGAAGGTTGTCTTATTAATGAAAATTCACATGTGGCTAATGAAGTTATCAACATTCTTCAATAAAAATTGAGAAAAATGTAAGTTCTAAATTAAAGCTGGGGGAAAGAAGACTGAGTCAAATGATCACACCCAGAATTGTTGGTGTGTACTTGCATTTAGATTTATTTAGAGTAATATGTCAATAGTTGTATAACCTGGAGATTAATATTGCATGTATTTATTGAAAATGTAGCTAGTGCATTTTTCTTATAATTATATAATTATATATTATGTCCATATAACTTACAGTGTTCTACACAGAAAAACAATACAATAGTAGGTATAATACAATTACTCCATTTATTTTATGCAAAAATTAAAATAAGATAATCACAGAAAATGATTATGAAACTTTAGTAAAGTTATAGTGCTGCACTAAAACCTAGAAGAAGAAAATAAATAAGATACAAGCACTCTTAAGGAAATAAATAAGACTACTTTGTTACATGAACAGATGTTTCTGAAGAGTAGCATCATTTGCTGTTCGTGGTTGACAGTCTCTAAGAATACAGCTCATTCTTCTCCTGACAACACATGCCTTATGCTCTTCAGCTGTGCTTAATAAGAAAGAAGATAAGCAGCAGGGCCTGGAGGGCTGGCCTGAGGGACAGTTCAAGGAGACAGAATTTCTCTAATGTAACTTGTATAACAAGTGTGTTGGATAGCAAGCTGTGGTGATGTCCAGTGAAGTACTTCAGTCCTTTTTTCCTTTTTTTTTATTTCAGTGATTTAGTGATTATTCTACAAGATTCCTAAATTAGGTTTGGAGGTTTGTTTTTGTTTTTGTTTTAAGTGCAGTGAGTCATTTAGAACATTTGGCTTTGTTATTCTACTGAAAGAACAATCTTTAACTCTATCACATCTATTTCCTATAAAGAGTACTGTTCATGACTTACTTAGTTGCTCCTCCTTATTCCCCATGCTCATTCTTATTCAACAACCTAAATTTTGTGTTTAAGAGCAGTCTCCTAAGTTGGTAAAATGAATTAATTGAGGAAATTACCATCATTGTATTTGTTAGTCTATAATGCCTCAAAATGCTTTTATAAATCTTGTAGTTGAGAAAAGCTGTATCAGAATATTGAAGTGAAGTTTTTATTTGGCCTATTTGTTTACTATTTCTCAAAACAAATTTGAATTACAGCTATTGGCTACATTAGATGATCCAATCTAACATTCTGATCATGTTTAGAATAGTGCCCTATCAAGAGTTCTTGCTTCCAACTCTAACGCCTCCACCTGAAACAGAAAAAGTGGCCATATCTGAAGGATGACCTTCACCCAGGGACTGAATCAGCCAGAAGTATGAAACGTGATCCCTGCTGCATAAACCATTTTAAGTACATTTTATAGCAGCCTGAGCTGATGATGTTTCTGTTTTATCTTGGTTATTTGGATTGTAAAGGACCTGCTAATATGAAATTTATATCCCGCTCCTCCTAAATCTCAGTCATTTTTGGATACAACTGCAGCTTTAGAGAACAGACATGATAGTTATGCTCCTATATTTGACCTCTGTGATGGATAATCTTGAATGTCCACAGGATCTAGAATCAACTAGAGAATTGCCTTTGCACTGATCTGTGAGAGCATTTCTAGGAAGGAGTGACTGGAGATAGAATTATCCAAAATGTGTGCCACATTCTCTGTGAAGGACAGGATAGAAAGAGGTCCAAGGAAAAAGAAATGCTACTTACTTGCCTGCCTTTGCTTCTTGGTGGTGAGTGTATTTATCCCTTTGTTCTTACTGTTTCTTATTGTTGCTGCTGCTGCTTCTGTGGCTGCCTTTATGATGCCAGGCCTTTGCTTCTTCAGCTTTCACATATAGACTGAAGGCCATGAGCTCTGCAGGAATCTTTTAGGCCTCCAGTGCCAGGTTTGGGTTACCAAGCCACCTATGTTCATAGACTGAGCAGTTCTCATGTTTTCTGCTTCCCCAGCATGCTTGTGTCATCTTGACACAAGCCAGAATCATTTGGGAAGAAGGAACCTCAGTTGTGTAAATGACTCTACTAGTTTGGCCTGTGGGCAGTTCTATAGTGCATTTTTTTGATTGGTGATTGATGTGGAAGGATCCAGATCAATGTGTGTAATTCCCCCAAACCCAACTGAGCTGGTGGTCCTGGGTGCTATAAGACAGCAGACTGAACACAGCATAGGAGCAAGATAATAGATAACACTAGCTCGTGGCCTCATCATCAGCCCCTGCTTCAAGTTCCCCTCCTTGTCTGTGTCTTTTCTATGACTTCCTTATGTGATGGATTGTGCAATAGAGTTCAAAGCTGAAATAAACTCTTTACCCCCAAGTTGCTCTTGATCATGGTCTTTCATCACAGCAATAGAAAACCCTGACAAAGACAGCACTGATGACCACTGTGGAATCATCAGCCCCTATCTGTAAGCCAATCTAAGAAATCCATTTTTTGTAATTAATTTTAATAGTTCTGTTCCTCTAGAAAATTTTAACACAGTATCATTATTTCAGTGTGTACACATATCAAGACACCGTTGTTATAGACCATCAGTATGTGCAAATGTTATTTCTCTTTAATACTTAAAACAGAAAAAAGAATATTGATGAAATAATACCTCTAAACAATAGTTTTTATCCCAGCACTGAATTTCCTTATTGTGTCTTATATTGTAAACATTTCCCTTGTAAATGAATCTTCAAAAACAGGTGAACTCCTGGATGTAATGAACTACTTCATTGTGTGAAGGTCAGGATAGGTTGGAGGTAAGACAAGCAGAGAGAGAAAACTAGTTCTTATGCAACTGGGACACTGAAAGTATGTGGGGCTTGAGAGGCAGCTGGGTACCTGGTTGAATAGACCTTGAACCCCGGAGACCCTCCACGGAGCCTCCTGGCGTTGGGTTGAATTATGAGTCCTGCATCTGTCCACATCCTCCACCAGTTGTTGGGCTGTGGCATGTGCACATGGGCATGGGTCCTGTGGGTTGAGTTGTGTGTCTTTTGTCTGTCGCACCAAGGGCCTGGGGCTGTGACTCAGGGAGGCAGAGACATGGGAATTTAACTATTTTTGTTCACTCGATGGGCAGACATCAGGCTGTGAGGGAGATAAGCTCGGAGGGATGAAGACCTCCTTCACAGTTCCCCACAGCGGGTCCCAAAAAGGAGAGGTAGTCCATGGTTTTAAAATGTTTATTGTCATGGCAGAAAATGGATGAAGCAATACCCCATAGTCCAGGGCGGACCTGAGGTTAAATACCTTTTGCAAGGAAGAGGGTCTGGGAAAGAATGCTTAATTGGCTATGCCCTCTGTCCTTTAGATATCTCATGAAAATGGAGATGTCTTGAGACTCTGCGGCCTGTGTCATGCCCTCTACCTGTACTACATGACCAATGGCCACAAACTTCTCTGTGGAAGGGGCTATAGCTGTGTGAAAGGAGCCAGGGGCCCAGGAGCAAGGCCGAACGAACTTACTGTCCCTGGAGGGTCTCCGGGGTTCAAGGCCTACTCTACCAGGTACCCAGCTGCCTTTCACAGCCCCACAAAAGCATTCATTCATTTGTACTTTATTATCCTGGATGATCTCTTTTCTTCCTTTTTACCGTAGGGTTAGGGGGTTGTAAGAAATAAAACTTTATGTAGCTCACACACTGGCCTTGAATTCCCTGTGAGGAGCTAAGACAGTCCTTTAACTCCTAATCCTCTTGCTTTCACTTTCCAACAACTAAGATGTTAGTTATACACAACCTTCAAAAATTTAGGAGGCTAAGGAAGGAGAATCAAGACCCTATCTTAAGAAAAACAAGTTATTAGGTAAAACTGATAACTAGTAGTCATTTTAACGGTTCTGCTAACTGAAGTTTACCCAGAAATTCTGTAGTACTTGACCTTATTCAGACTGAAGTGGGAAAGTGACTGGCACTGATTCTTAGTAATAAGCTCCGTTAATAACTAGAGTTAATATATACTAATATATTTACATATGAGTATTTTATATATGTACTTTAAAACTATAATAAATAGTAAATATGAGTCTGTATTGAAACACATTCAAATTTGATAAATATCACACCCTTCCTAGATCTGTTGCCTAGGGTAGTCTTCTAAAGGCTTAATTCACTCACTTGTCACTTGAGAATAAAAATAAAATCTTCTGTTTGTTTTTGTTTGTTTTTTGTGATGGTACAGTATGTATATCTTAAACGTAGAAGCAGCTAGCAAGAGGTTTTCAATAACTCCAGGATATTATTATTCCATGGATTGATTTTATTTTATGAGGTAGACATTTATAGAAGGATTTCTTGTGAATAGTCAATGCCATATAAAACTCTTATTTGAGTTACTTGACTGAGGAGCTACCCTAAATATAAGATGCTGTCCCACTGGTGATATGATTCTTATTTCTTGATAGTTCTCATTAAGTGTTTGGGTTTTAAAATCCATATTCTGTAAGCCCTGTGTGCTGAGGAGTTTGGTTAATCACACTCTGAGCTTCATGTTTGCTAATACTCTCCCAGAAGCCTGAGCTGAGCTGGGTCCATTTTCTGAAAGCAGATTTATTAGGGCTATGAAGAGCAAGTATTGATGCTCGAGAATGTGAAGACCTCTTTATTGGAATAATTACTGGAGAGTTAGGAATTGTAAATATTGATTGTGTTTATTTAGTCTTTTGATATGGGCAAAAATATTAAAAGCCATCAAACACCAGCATCATTTCATTCTAGCTACAGGGAAAATTGTGACATAAACAAAAGCAGTGTGACTTATCTGTCTTAATTAGGATATTTACTATACTGAAGGAAATACCCTTCTTCGAGCATGATATAAAACACTAGCAGATAATAAAAGAAGGTAAATGTGATACAGGCTAGCATAAAATAGTGGGGCCTAGAGCAGAAGTTATACACACAAGATAACT
This sequence comes from Mastomys natalensis, assembly GCA_021653895.1. NCBI lineage: Eukaryota > Metazoa > Chordata > Mammalia > Rodentia > Muridae > Mastomys > Mastomys natalensis. The sequence continues at coordinate 295,134 of JAJTUV010000541.1, read as the reverse complement.
GACTCACAAGACTATTGTCCCACTTTTTTCATGCTATATTTCTGGAAATTTGCATTTTCCTTAAAGGATCTAAAACTGTAGTATTCATTAGCCTCATGTGTATTTTAAATGCAATTTTCAAATTAGTCCTTAGCTTACACTAGCCACAATTCCAATGTGCCCCAGTCACATGTAGCTGTGCCATGTGGGGAGGTAGCTGTTGGCACAGAGAAATCTTGTGTGCAGCAATGACACTTGTCACATGCCCTACTCCCCTCCCAAATCATTGGCTTCAATTGTTGAAATTGATAGTGAAAATACATACAAGAGATACTTTCAGCATTTTACTGTATACATAATTCCAGGCAAGATAACAATTTTCTTGTAAGCATATGTATAGAAGTCCATCCTATTCTAAAATATACATGTCTGGGTAAATATTTGGTGTTATTTTGACATAATGTAGAGTCACATGGTATGGTAATTTAAATGAGAACTGCACTCCATAGGATCAGGCATTTGACTCTTTGGTCCCTAGTTAGTGGCACTTCTTGGGAAAATTGAAGGATGTGTGGCCTTGCTAAAGGAGGCATTTCTTGGGGGAATGGATTTGGGAGCTGAAAGCCTCTTTCTAGTTCTAGCTCATTCTCCATGTCATGCCTGTGTTTGAGGATGTGAGATCTCTAGTTTTCTGCTTCTGCTGTTGTGCCAGCCACTAGCTGCCAGGCTTCCCTATCATAATGGACTCTTACTCTTCTAGAACATTAGCCCACGTAACCGTTTTCTTCTATAAATAGCCTTTGTCATGGTGTCTTATTAGAGCAACAGAAAAGTAAAGAATATACCTAGGAAGAGGAAACCTCAGTTAAGGAACTGACTTGATTAGATTGAGCTGTGGATATTTTAAGTGATGGAGGAGGGCTCAGCCCACTGTGGCAGTACCAGGTAGTCCTAAGGTATATTACAGAAGCTATCTGGATAAGTAAGAGAACAGGGCATCAAGCAACATTTTTTCCTAGTTTCTACTTCATGTTCCTGTCCTGCCTGAGATCCTGCCCTGACATCCTTCAACAATAATCTGTGGTCTGGAGATGTAAACTGAAATAAACCCTTTCTTCTACAAAATTGCTTTGATGTTTTATTATAGCAACAGAAAAGAAAATAGAACACTATGTCACCCATTTTAGTGATTCTGCCTCAGTCTGAGTTTCAGGATGACCCGTTAAATTAGTAACAGAGATGTTGGTGAATCCTCGTGATTAGAATTAAGATAATCATGAGATTAACTCAGAAAAGTGTGAAAATAAATAATTTAAATGATCTTAGTCCAGTTCTTTTCTCTCAGTAATCTTTCTTTCGTTCAAGAGGAAGCATGAGGTCTGGACATTAATAAAATCTTTCATTTTAAGATATTGGAGAGCTAATGTAATATAATTGAAAACTAAATTCTCATTCCTGTCATGGATTTTCATCCTCACTGTAATAACATGCTCCATGCCTGCTTCACAAAAAGAGCCCATGAAGAGCCAGTGTGAGGAACTTGAATTTTCCTTCCTTCCCATCTTTACTGTAGCTCTTGTTGTTGTTGTTACTATTTTCAGCTCTTTGGGTGGCAGTAACATGATAAACTAAGTCAAGTTCAAAGAAAATTAAGAAAACAACAGGTGGTAATGCAATTTTTTGGATTGTACCTCAGATGCCAGATGTCATATGCATGCCTGCACTCTGCACCTTTGCAGTCTTCTGTCTTTACACACTATTCCTCAGGTCAGAATATTCTACTGTCCTCACAACTCTGGCTTTGGTGTTAAATTCTATTCTCCTTTTCCATGGAATGACAGTAGCTGAGCAGTATGATCCTTTGGGGAATAGTAAAGGCAGTTATACACTTTACAGGTTAGTCCAACTCCAGAAGTGGTAGCTACTTTCATCATAAACTTGTCAATTTGCAGAGTCATCTTCCACTAACATTTAACCTTTAGATTTATCCATGCACCAGGCCTCACTCCAACAGATGCCAAGAGGTTCAAGACAATTTTCATCACATTCCACTGTGTGTAATTATACACAATACATGAGCTTCTTGCTCTGTTACTATCTTAAAAAGAACAAATACAGAGTCTGTCTTTTCTATTAGCACTTATTCTGAGATAAGGAAAAATTCTGCTGTGTTTCAAGCAAAATTCCTATCTGAGTGAAGGCTATACATGTATTCTGATAGTGTTCATGGAAACCCAACTATAAGTTACGTACTGACCAGAGTCCAGGTGCACAATGGTGAGGAAGGAATTGTAAGAACTGATTGGATTGCATTTTGACAGGTAGTTTAGAAAATATAGCCTTTGGAGTGTGTCAAGAAACATCAACACATAATCTGTTCTTTCTACTCCCTTGTTATGGGTATACATTGGCTTAATATAGTGGAGATAAACTCAGTTTGCTTCCATGGTCATCCATATAATAGTAACATAATTAATATACATGAATGATTAGAAAATTTTCAGAACTGAAACAGAATGCACCACTTGCCATTGTGGCTGTAAGTGATCAGGTTATGTCATTTACTGTAATGACTAAGTATGATCTATATTGATTTCCAAAATTTATATCTCAATCCAAAAATTCCACTCTAAATTTAAACTTTATGAATGCCAATTTTTATTTAATGTGTTTTCCTATCTCACTTGTTTTACAGGTAATTCTATCCATATTTAATTTTTCCATGTTTTTTTTCATTAAAAATAAATTTATTTTCTCATACAATCTATCCTGATTCTAGGTGTTGCTTTCAACCAGCACCAAAACCTTTGGAGGTGAAGGTAAAAAAGCACATTGTCAACAAACACAGACTCTAGGAATCAGGCAAGTGTATAAAGCAGACTCTCTTATTACAGGAACTGGGAAAACCTTTATACCCTGCTCCCAGCATATCATGGGCTCTCAAGTAGCCAGATATGATGTGTCTTTTTCTCAATGGCTTGCTCGTTGCTTAAGCCAGCATCAGTGTTCTCTCTTGTTGCTGGCAGATTCTAGATTGGCTCAGGGAGAAAATATCAGCTGGACATAGGTACATATGCCAGAATTGTGGCTGGGCCTGCTTGACTAAGTTCCTCTACATTTCCCCCTTTCTTGATAGCCCAGTGGGAATAAGAGTTCTTTGTTCCAGACTTGTTGATCTTACCTCAGGGGCCTCCCTATACTCCTTAAAGTTCCTCTCTACCTCCCTTCACCTCCAGATCTACTCCATTTCTGTATCTCACTACAAAAGATCAGACTTCTATGAGATAACAACCAAACATTACAACATAAAATATAATAAGATGAAGCAAAAACTATTATATCAAATTTGGACATGGCAACCTAACAGAAAGAGAAGAGTCCTAAGAGCAGGCGTAAGGGTAAAGATCTCGTTCTCACAGTCAGGAGTCCCATAAAAATACCGAGCTAGTATTTATAATATATGCATAGAGGACCTGGTACAGACCCATGTAGATTTCGTGCTTGCTGTTTCGTCTCTGTGAGCTCATACATGTTGTTTAGTTAATTCACAGGAGCTTTCTCTCCTGATGTTTTCTGTACCCTCTGGTTCTTAACAATCTTTCTGTCTCTTCTTCTGGGGAATTCTCTGAGTTCTGACAGGAGGGATTTAATAGAGACTTCCCATTTGAACTCTCTCTATAGAATGTCTAGTTATGTGTCTCTACATCTGTTCCCATCTGCTTCGGAGGGTTTCTCTGATGATGACTAACTAGATAAGGGACTGCTCTGTGAGTATAGCAGAATATCATTAGTGGTCATTTTAGTAATACGTTTTTTTTCCAGGCTAGAAGTGTTTGGTTTTACTCTAGGATACATTTTTTTAAAAGAATAAAGAATAAAAGTTTTACTATGGGATATCTAGTCTTGGTTCTTGATTGTTCAGTCAGTTTCAGACATGGATTTCCTCTTGTGGAGTGGGCCTTAAGTCAAAACAGACATTGCTTGGCTATTCCCACAAGTTCTGTGTCAAAATTGCCTAGCATATTTTTCAATCAGGGCAGATTGTAGGTCAAAGGTTTTGTGACTGAGTTTGTGTCCACATTTCTCTTTCAGTACCCTGCAGAATACCTTTCTACATGAAAGACTAGAATGTAGGGGTGAAGGCTCCATGTAGGCACCAGCTCTGTTGCTCCATGTTCAGTGAGTTATGTAAGTGTTGTCCTTGGCATTGGAGTTATGCTGTCAGTGTGCAGAGAGTAACCCTATGTCTTAGCAATAGCCTAGGTTGTTTGGGGATTTCCATGGGACCCTCACTTGGCCAACAGCCCAACTGAATGCAATCTACTTTTGCCACTGAAAGCGTTGCTTGGCCACAGGAGATGACCAGTTGAGACTCCATATCCCTCTCCATTGCTAGGAATCCTCATTAGGATCACCTTCGTACATTACAGGACATTTCCACTGCTCTAGATTTGCAGACCATCCCCCAAATGTGCCCCAATTTCATCTGTTGCTCCCTGCAATCTCTCCACTCCATCTCTGCCCCACCCCACTCACCTGATCCCTCTGATATTCTGCCCACCTACTCCCTGTCTATCCATAAAATTTCTTTTGTTACCCACTCCCACAGAGATCCATGTGCCCCACCCCTACACACACACTGTATTCTTCCTCTTTACCTAAAGTCTCTGCATCTACAGATTGTAGCCTGGTTATCCTTTACTGAATGGCTAATATCCACTTATAAGTGAATACATACAGAATTTATCTTTCTTGGTCTGGGTTACCTCATTCAGAGTGACTTTTTTTTTTCTAGTTCCATCCATTTGCCTTCCATAATGTCAATTATTTCAATAGCTGAGAAATACTCCATGGTGAAAAATGTCCACAATTTCTTTATCCATTCATTCTTCTGTTGAGGGACATCTATATTGTTTCCATTTCCTGGATTTTATGAATAAAGCCACAGTTAACATTGTTGAGCAAGTGTCCTTGAGATAGGATGGAGCATCCTTTGGGTAGATGCTCAAGAGTAGTATAGTTTGATCTTAATGTACATTGATTCCCAACTTTCTAAGGAACTGCCATACTGATTTCTACAGTGGCTATACAAGTTTGCATTCCCACCAGCAATATAGGAGTGTTCCCCTTGCTCCACATCCTTACCAGCATGAACTGCCCCTTATATTATTGATCTTAGCCATTCTGACAGGTGATACCTGCATGTGGAAATATGCTAAAGATCCATGCTTATCACCCTGCACAATACTCCAGAATAGTGGTTCAAAGACCTCAACATAAAACCAAATACACTAAAACTCATAGAAGAGAAAGCCAGGAATTCCAGTGAAAACATTTCTTGCAGGATATCTGATCATACTGTGAATCCTGGCATTGTATTATTTACTGAAAAAACAGAACAAAACAAAACAAACTGTTTCTACTTGTGGTGGGGTTCAGCCCTTAGCACATACCTTTTATTCCTATGGCTGGATTATGACATGCCCTTAATACATACCTTTAACAATGAATGTAAAGTTAGTTTGTAGAAGGAAGCACCCAAGTTTGAAAGTATTGTCTAGTTGAGTATCAGACAAAATGAGAAATCAAAGATTTGACAGAATAGGATATGCCCAACTCTCACAAGAAGAGTGAGGAAAGAAAAGCTACTTAAAGGGCAATGCAGAGGAGACAGGGCAGTTTTACTGGGGCAGTTGTACAGAGAGAGGTTGCAGAGAGAGAACAAGCTAGACACAGGTAAAGACAAAATGAGCCAGAGAATGAGAAGGAGCCAGTAGATTAGAACATACTGCCAAAGTTTATGAGTCCAAGCAGAGCAACTTAGGAGAAGCATAGAGAAGACAGATTGAATCAGTCAGCTTGGAGAGGAGTTTGAGCCAGAACAGTTGAGTTGATCATCCAGCAGCTATAGTTCATAAAGAGCTAGAAAGGGTGAGTTTATTCAACAGGAAGTCTCAGAAACTGAAAATATCCAAGGCCTAGATAAGATTGTATGAAGGCTAGAAGCCTCCAAAACTAGGCCCACATTAGCAGATGGAGATAGGAGGTCTCAGAGAAGATGATTACTTCAGGTGAATAAAAGATACTTTAACACATATTTGTGCAGAAGACTTCTTAAACAGAACAATGATACTACAGGCCCTAAAATCAACAATTAATAAATGGGATCTCTTTTTTATTAACCATTTTATTCATTTACATTTCAAATGATATCTCCCTTCCTGGTTACCCTTCCACAAACCCCCTATCCCATTCCCCCATTTCCCGCTCCCTTTGCCTCTATGAGGGTGCTCCTCCAACCACTTACCCACTCCTGACTTACCTCTCTATCATTCCCCTACTTGGGGACATCAAGCCTCCACAGGACTAAGGGCCTCCCCTCCCACTGATGTCAGATAAGGCCATCCTCTGCTACATATGTATCTGGAGCCATGGCTCCCTCCATGTGTACTCTTTGGTTGGTGGTTTAGTCATTGGGAACTCTGGATGGTCCAGTTAGTTGATACTGTACTTCCTATAAGGTTGCAATGCTTTCACCTCCTTCAGTCCTTCCCTAGCTCTTCCATTGGGGTCCCCATGCTCAGTCTGATGGTTGGCTGTATCTATATTTGAATTAGTTAGGTGCTTGCAGAACTTTGTAGGAGACAGCCATACCAAGCTTCTGTTAGCAAGGCATCAGCAATAGTGTCAGGGTTTGGTGTCTGCAGATGGGATAGACAAAGTGGCAGCCTAGAGAATAGGAAAAGACTTTTTTTTTTTTTAACAACTCCCATCTGATAGAAGACTAATATACAAAATGTATAAAGGACTCAAGAAACTAGCTAACAAAAAATAATTTAAAAATTGGGTATAGGTATAAGCAGAATTCTCATTAGAGGAAGCTCAAATAGTTGAGAAACACTTAAAAAATATTCAACATCCTTAGCCATCAGGAAAATACAAACTACCTGGGATTGCATACTAATCTTTGAAAAGATCATCTAACTCTCCAGACTTCTTGATTTCAACAAGCAGTTCCACCATGTATGTACTGTTTTCTGAGGTAGCCATTTTTTAATGCTTTTTATTTACCATTCTCTCACTTCACATAATATCTGCCTCATGCAGTTTCTTCTCTTTAAGTATTCTTGATTTTTCTTAGCATCTTTCTTTATATCAGATTAAATCAAACCAGTATCAGCTATCACCTGGTTTATGCAGGAACTGTTTGCTGTTTCCAGTCTTACTCCTTTCATACTTATGATTCACAGAGCAGATCTTTGCAAATGTAAATGTGTACATTCTGCTCACCCACAAAAGTCCTCCAAAGTTTCCTATTATATGATTAAGAAAATCCAAACTCTTTTCATGTTGTATCCTGGACTACAAGTCTTGTCTGACTTAATATCCATCTACTTTTGTATGTCCTGCTCTATACTTTAACTGGCCTGGCTTCTGGAGTACAGCTGTTCAATAAAGATGATTAATAGTGTGATAGTCATTACAACAGAAATGAGAACATGGGAATCCTGTAGAAGGAAGTATGCTAATGATGTTTTTCATTTCTGGCATAATCCAGTAATTTTGGTTCTGCTTATAATAGATTAGTTAGTCCTAAGTATATTGCTGATTGACTTGTGGGTGTTAATGACAAGGATACAAATTCTGATGTTTGCTGAGCTAAAAACATATGAGTATAATTAATATGGCAGATCAGTTTGCACTTTGATATTTTTATTACTCTCATCTGTTTAAGTCTAAGTTGGACTAATTGTTGAACAGAAATTAATCAATTGTTAATTAGATGATTACAGTAAAAATATGGTATTTGGGAATGAGATAATTAGAATAATAATAGATAGTTCTACTGTTAGAAAAAAGGCAAATGAATTTTCATTCAATTATTTTTTCCAAAAGGCTTCATGTTTTAACGTTTCAGGTTTTGTTTTGTTTTTCATCAGGGCATAGGGTAATAAATGGGGTTTTTGAGACATTTAATTGAAATAGAATAAATAGTACAGCAGTTAATGAAACAACACTAATGAAATATATTGTGATTTCTAGTGGCATTTCACTTTGAAGAGGTGAAAAGCTAATACTTTGTGTTTTGTAATGACATTATAACAGATATGCGTAGTTTTCAGAGCTAGGTTGGATGTAATGGGTGAAGAGCTATGAATGGATCTGTACATTTCAAACTTGTCCCTAATACAAGCCTTGTTGTGTGACTGTCAAGGTTGCTTAGTTCAGATACCCTAGAATTGCATGTTTTAGGGTCTAATGATAGGACCACTCAGGAACATAGTGCATCTTCAGATGACGTTGACACATCAGTTGGTGTTCCTGTGGCTCTATCCTATAGTTTGTTATATTGCTTCTGCCTTGTAAACTGTGATGGTTCCATTCCATCTGAATGCAGCATATTATCCTCCCACCATATGAGATTACTATTGCTTACCAATTCAAATATTCTCTTCATGGTGACCTTATGACTCAAGTATTTTGTTATCTGTCTATTTATTCTATTTATTTCAGGAAGTTTTAGTTTTAAGTATATTTTGCTTGTTATTATTGATGCTGGTCTGTGAGTCCCATTGGAACATAGATTAGTGACCATTACTCTGTTCTGTGAAATAGAGACACCGTCCAATTTTTGTCTGCTATGAAATGGAAAATACATCTGACTTTACATTATCTAGGACAGTGAAGTACCAAGTAAATATTTGTTAAATATGTGAATGAATCCTTGGTAAATAGAGGACCTCAGTTATTTAGAAATGTCATAGTGAATTAATATATTTAGTTAAAAATTTCCAAAATGAAAATAAGAAGACTGCTGACATCAATGTTAGTAAATGAATATGGACCAACTTAATCATAATGTCCAGTTACAGGGAAAGACTGAATGTCATGGAGACAGCAATTTACTTAATTACTATAGAAGGTAGTATACAGTGAAATTACTGGTTTTTTGTTTGTTTGTTTGTTGTTTTTAAATCTCCATGGGGTTTACCTAATGTTTTGAAGCAGTTGGGGTTTAGAGAATAATATCACATTTTCTCTAGTTACAAAACAATAACATCCAAGAGCGAACAAAAAACATACCTATATTTTAACTATGTCCTTGACCATATATCATCATTGGATTTTCCACATTATGAAACCTAAATCAAGAGTTAAGGTAAAAAATTGGCAAACAGGCAGATATAACAAAATAGCAAGAGTACATTTTATAAACAGGCAAAACAAAAACCTAAAATTCAAGGAAAGTGCCGTTAGGACAAATATACATTTCTTTTTAGTCTTCTGAAAATTCACTAAGGTCCACTAAGTAGAAAAAGCATAAAATTCATGTGCAAAAAGGAGGAGAATTACAGATGTGTAATTAGCCACATGTGATTTTGAAATGTATAATGTGCCTCCTTTTCTAAACCAGGAGTCGAGGAAAGAAAGGTTAAAGATAGGAGTGGCAATGAGTACTAAGAGAATTTGGCAGGCTTGGAGAACATATAATGGCAGAGGAAAAAATACATTGAACTCTTGGAACAATATGTTGTAAATAATTCTCTATAGGAATGAAAAAAAACTATGGTATATAACGAACATCTGTCTAGGTATATTGACAGTCTCCCATCTTTCTGTGATAACAATTTAGTCTCTCTGGTTAATGAGACTTCACTAAAAGGAATGGGGAGAATTTTGTTTCTCTTGGCTGTTCTGAATCAGGTTGATAAAGAACATTCTAAATAGCCTCACCCTAGATGGAAAGGAGAAACAGTGTAAGGTTCAAATGGCCATCTGTGCAGAAGTATATTCTACTGCCTCCTCAACATGTCTAAAGACTAGTTGTTAGGGTGTTACTTCCTGGATCCTAACACTGGCAAATGAAGTTAAGTTCCTGATGTCATGCACAGTTTGGCTGTTTGACAGAAACCATGTGGAAGAATTCATCAGTGTATTTCCTTGTTAAGAAAATGGTATAAACATGAGATTGAGTGGAAGAAAAAAAGTGAGATGTGGTAGATAGGTTTGTTACTCAAATGAGAAAACCAAATGGGAAAAAAAACCACCTGTATGATGAATCAGAAATGGAATTCACACAGGATAGCAAAGGAATTAGAAGCTAGCACTATATAATATGAGATTTCAATTTTTCTCAAGTATATTTTTGCTAGATATACTGTAACTTCTGTGGCAAGGTTAAGATATTCTAAAGAGACACTTATGATTCAGACTTTATCTTTCAAATTATTGAAACAGTAGGCCTACTAATTTCAGTGTCTTCTGTAAGCAATTCATAAGCAGAGATGAGCCTGCTCTTTCAGGGCAGCACAGTTGTATACTGCTAAATTATAGTACTTGAATATAGCTGTCCACTATCATAGCTATAGTCAACATAAAGAGAACTAGCTCTTTGGGATATTACTTTCAAGTAACTGATAAAAGTATTGAATATATTACCCAGATTCATAGTCTCATGAATTATCACCTATGAAAAATTTGCTTTAGATATCAGAATTTTTAATGAATGAAATACTATAAATAGATGAATAGTATGGAATCATTGAAAAATAATCTGTGCATTTAAAAATAATCATTACCATATACATCTATTTATTTTTGCATGTGTGTTTATAAGTGGTATTCATGCATGTATGTATATGTTCACATGTATATGGCACAAGTGTGTGTGTGTGTGAGTGTGTATGTATGTTAATATGTATATGGCATCTGTGAGTGTGTGTGTGTGTGTGTGTGTGTGTGGTGTGTGTGTGTGTGTGTGTCTGAGCATGCATGTAGAGGCCAAAAGTAGATGTCAGGCATTTTCCTCCATCACTCTCTATTTTCCTGCTGCAGGGCCTCTCACTGAGCTGAGAAATCATGGAATCAGTAAGTCTAGCTAGCCAATTTGCCCTGTGGATTGCCTGTCTCCATCTATCAAATCGGGATCATATGCAGGCCACCATGACACCTACTTCTTTTCTGGGTGGAACTCATAAAATTGGAACTCTGGGCTTGAAGTTTCCTTAGCAAGCATATTTTATACCAAGCTATATCCCACCTTTCCTTTAATTTGTGAAATATAGTAATAATAGAAGGAATGACATTTTTGTCCAAGTAATTTGAGTTAGTTTTTACAAATCCATGAAGTATTTGACCATTTACTTTCATTTGTATGCTTATTACAGAGAGATATACCATAACTGACAAGCTCCATAAGGTAACAGTAGTGGTGTTCCAAGGAGAAAGATGAGATAGCCATGTCCAGTCATGAACCCTGTTGTCAAAGCAAGAAGCTCTGAAGCCTTCTGTTTGAAAGACTAAAGATATCAACAAACAAACAACAAAAGCCAAATCTTTTCTAAAATCCTCTTAAACGTCTCAGATTAGGTCTGTCAGCAGTGCCTATTGTTGCTTGGAGATTTGGAGGTTTCATGGGAAAAGCCAGAAGGAACACTGTCTGCTTTAACAGCTTTGACTTGAAAAAAATTTTTTTTCTCAGTCACCTCACAGCAAAAGGTGTCTGTCTAGGGATAAGACAAAGGGTGTCAGAACAGAACTATCTATCAGAATATGACTTAAGGGAAAAGACTGTTCATATCGAGAAAAATAAAATAATTGAAGTCTGTAGAATGACACCAGGACAGACACTGTATGCTAACAGGAATGAGACTAAATATGGAGTGTTGCAAAGTGCAAATGTGTTTTACATTCATGCAACGGGAATGTGCTACTTGGTTTATTTGTTTGCTCATTTTTAATTTCCTGACAACTCAGTGGTTGTCATTTTTACCTGTTCTTTCCTATTTAGTGTACACAGAATGCTGCTTCTGCTTGAGGGGGTGAAAGGTATAAAGGCTTTCATATGGCTGTTAACAATGCTGAGGGCACTTGGGGCAGCCTTCTGAGTCTTCCAGGCCTTCCTGGTCAGGTATGGTCGAGCTGGAATCCATCCAGAGGCAGTGTTTCCTCTTCCTGGACAGAAAGCTCTGGTCCTTGTTCACCCTGTATTCTATACTGTGTTTAAGTCCAACTCTCGTATCTTGCAACAAATGTTGCTTTGTAGTTCATGGAAATGGAATATAAGTACTGGCCTAGATTCCTGTTGCTCAGGTAGAAGCTGTCTGGTCAGCAAGACTGACAGTTCCCATTAAAAACCAATCTTGCAACAATTTAAAAATGAAGCAGGTGAGTTAAGTGAGACAGTCTGAATTTTGGTAATAAAGTCATGTTAGAGAAATAACGGCCTTATTAGAAGTCTTTTCCAGTTGTCTCTCTGGCCTCATAGGAATAGTCATTGTATTCCATTCTCATCCTTTTTTTCTTTTGTTTTTTTGTTTGTTTGTTTGTTTTTGTTTTTTTCCAAGACAGGGTTTCTTTGTATAGCTCTGGCTGTCCTGCTATCCTGGAACTTTTGTAGACCAAGCAGGTCCTGAACTCAGAAATCTGACTGCCTCTGCCTGCTGAGTGCTCAGATTAAAGGCATATTGTTCCCATAACTTTTTAATAGAATGAAACTTTTAGATGAGTATCTATAACCGTTAATCTTATTATGGTTTCAGATTATTCTGTGTGTGGCTAATGCTGAATGACAAAAATAAATTAAGTTTCTCATAATTTCCAGTGCTTTAGGAAAATCCATGTATGGATTTGACAGAAGTTATATGTTCTCCAAGTAAATAGAAAATTTCTTCTTCTTTTTTATTTTGTCATGATAACTTCCTTTCTGTCTTTTAAAAGTCTTTTTAAGCTTGTTGTCTAATTTCCATGCAGTTCTATTCCAACTAAACTGAAACTTTCAATCTAAGAGATTTTTTTTACTTCTGGATTAAAAATTACAATCATCCCCAAGTTGATATGGAAACTTAAATACTTTGAAGAAAATGTTAGTGTGATCAGACATTGATATTAAACATACAACTTAAATGTGTTCCCTTTTGAATATAAAAAGAAAACTCGAGTTTTATTCACTATTTATACAAAAAGCTTCTTGTATGTGCTGACAATCTTCTTATTTGCCCTACCATTATCAGCATGCCCTCTAGTGGTTCTTTTGGAAGCTCAAATAGGACACTGGAAATTCCAGCAGTCTTTGATCACATGAATTTATGAAAATGTCACTCTGTGACCTTGGCAAGTTACACTTCAGTTCTCCAGTAGGCACTGATTATCCTCTAGCTCTTCAGGTTGTGTTTTTGTCTTGGGCTCTAGGCATCAGCTATGGCTGTGAATGTTACCCTCAAGGACAAGAATGTGTCTAAGGAGCGGGTCTTTCTAGTAAATGAAGATTTTCCTCGTGTTCATCAACACTCATGAGTGTTAATCAAGAACTTCTACTTGGTTCCTCTCTTTTTAGTCATAAGTATGGAAAGAAATGTGCTGAATGCATTACAAACACCCAAATTTTCCCACACCAATTAAACTGATTTTGTATTCAAAAGTCTCAGTTTCCATAGTGTTTACAGTGAATAGGGTAGAATGACATTTCAAACCAGGGTTAAATGTTGGTAGTAAACAGTGCTTAGCAATATTTTGAACCGGGTTAACCCTCTCATGCTCACATTGATGTATGTACTTCAAGTAGAGTCTCATACCAGGCAGTGGTGATAGTCTGCCTTCACCCTGGGTATCTTGAGAGAGTCTGAACATAAATCAGAGCCCATTGAGTTACAGTTTATATTTTCTTTTCGATATTTTCATGACCCATATTCATAAGTTTATTTAATATCTCCAATGAATCAGTTATGTACAACAGTTAGTAATACACAGTATGTACATAGTGCATTCTAAATATGTATGTCACTTATTGTTTGTGAAATACCAAAATATATACAAAAAGGATAAATGTGAGCATATAACTAAAACAAAAATTTAACAAAATAATTCTTAGCCTTCTGTATATTATACTTTTGATTTTTTGAATTCTAATTTAGTCAAGGAAAATATTTAATTTAAAATCTACTAATACATAGTAATCCCCAAGTTTAAAACATTATACCAGCTATATAAAGAGTTGTACATATTATATAACTAGTAGCAAAATATAAAATCTAAAGTATATTTTGTTAGATAATTTTAATGATATGAATTATATTTTACTACTTAATTGGTATGGTTGTTTAATAAGTACATTTTGAGTATATGAATGTTTATTTTTACCAAGTTCTTTCCCCCTGTGTTTAATCATTTTATTTGACAATTTTCAAGAAAGTGAAAAATTGGTACTTAAATCTCTCTGATTAAGATGTGGTAAAGTGATAAACAATTGGAAATATGAGGAAAAATGAATAGTTTGTCTTGGAAGTTAGAGGATCTTGGTAAATATTTGTAATTTCTTGGTTTTTTTTTTATGTTGCTGGAAATTGAATTGTGTATGTGTGTGTGTGTCTGTCTGTCTGTCTGTCTGTGTGTGTGTCTGTGGTTTTTGTATAGTGTGGTATATCTCTCTATGTATAATCAACATCAGGTATCTTCCACAGTTGCTTTCTACCCTATTTTTTTGAGATATATTCTCAAACAAACTAGAGCTCACCCATTTCACTGTCTGGCTATTTAAGCCCTAAGGACCCTCCTGTCTCTTGCTCTAAAGTGCTTGAATTGCATACACATGCTACCATGCCAGAATTTTATATCAGTGCTGAGTATCAAACTCAGGTCCTCCTGCTTTTGTGAGAAGTACTTTGCTCTTGATTAATCACTCTGGTCCCTGAAGTTATAAATTTTAACCCTTCATGTAAATAATATTCAAAAAGTCCTATACAGCTTATCCGCAGAAGGCAAAGAAGAAGTCCTCAGGAGGAAAAGCATTGAGAAATCATTTGTAACATAATGTAAACCCATTGCCCAGAAGCCACGTCATTACAAGTTTATGAAATTAGAGGAGAAAACCTATTAAAGGATTGTATGTAGTAAAGAACCGAAATGCTGGGGTGGTGGCGCACGCCTTTAATCCCAGCACTTGGGAGGCAGAGGCAGGCGGATTTCTGAGTTCTAGGCCGGCCTGGTCTACAGAGTGAGTTCCATGACAGCCAGGGCTACACAGAGAAACCCTGTCTTGAAAAACCAAATAAATAAATAAATAATAAATAAATAAATAAATAAATAAATAAGTAAATGAAATCTAAGGGAAGAGGGCTTGTGTAAACAGATTTTTTAAGATTAATTGGGCAAAGGGTACACATCCCAGTATTTTATATGGGAGCTGTTTCAGGATAACAAGCAGACTCTTTAGCTATTTTTTATACATATAGCTGTGAAAAAGAAGAGAGATGTCTCTAATTACATCATAGAAAGAGTTGTTAAAGACTGGAGATTTAAAAAATTAGTTATTTGGTAAGATGTCTCAATATTTTAAAATGCTTGCTGTACAAGAATGAAAATTGAAGTTTGCATCTTCAGAACCTAGTATAAAATTATAGCAACGTGTTTATAATCCCTGTATTCATACAGGATGATGCAAGGTAGAGACCAAAGAATCCTGAGAAACTCTGACAGCAGCTTGTTTGCCTGGCATACAAGTGGCAAAACAACAAAAGACCTTGCTTTAAACAGGGTGGTAGGTAATGCCTGACACTCAGGTTGTCTTCTGACTACACATATAAGCCATAGCACATTCATGCTCCATAAATTTACATTTGTATACATGATCACATACACTGTACATACACATACATAGACACACAAAACTAATGTAAATTATTCTTCTGTCGATCATGGAGGCACTGTCCTTCCTGATAAAAATTCAGGGGATACTAGGGATGGACAGAACATAGCTCAACATAATAAGGGGTATATGTGACAACCCTATAGCCAACATATTACATGCAGAAAAACCTCTAAAGATCGTCATTTAGATGAAAAAAAATCCATATTTCCCCCACTCTAATTTAAACAGTACTTGAAAACCTAGCTAGATCAATAGGATAAGAGAGGGGCTTAAAAAGGCAACAAATAGGAAAGGAAGAAGTTACACATCTCTATTTGCAAAGGGCATGATTCTATACATGAGAGAACCTACAGGGAACTCCAAAGCAGATAAACAGTTTCAGCAAATGGCAAGCCAAAAATTAACACACTGTCATAGTAACATTTCTCTTTCCAGCAAGAGACATCTTGGCCATTGAAAATAGTTAAATTTAATTCTAGGCTTGCAGAAGGTAAGTTCATGACCATCATGGTAAGGAACATAAGAGCAGGCAGACAGGCATAGTGGTAGAGCACTAGCTGAGATCTTACATCTTATCCACAAGCTAGTGGCATAGAGAGGGACTGAGCCTGGCATGGATGAGCTTTAGAAAGCTTTACACATACAAAAGTTAGCAACCTTCCCATGTACCATCCACAGTAGTGTGCATTCGTGTGTGTGCTCACACATGTGTGTATGCACACACATACACAGAGACGGGGTTGGGGAGGAAGGAAGAAGAAAGGAGATAATGGAAGGAAGGAAGGAAGGAAGGAAGGAAGGAAGGAAGGAAGGAAGGAAGGAAGGAAGGAAGAAAAAGTTAGCTTGGAAAAAAACCTAGTCAAGGAAGTAAAAGACCTCTACAATGAAAACTTTAAAACACTGAAGAAAGAAATTGAAAACACTAGAGGGTAAAAAGACTTCCCCTTTACTCATGAGATTGTAGTACTAATATTTTAAAAATGATAATTCCAACTCAGAAAAATTTCCAAATCAATGCAATCCTGATCAGAATGCCAACCTAGTTCTTTATAGAAAATAGTTAAAAAATAAAGTAAAACTTCAAAATCACATGGAGGAACAAAAGACTTCAGACAAAGCAATTTTAATGAATAAGAACACTGCTGTAAGTATCACAATTCCTGGTTGCAAGTCATACACATACAGAGCCATTATAAAAAACATACTGATACAGAAGCTATGGACTCACTTAGTTCCATTGGATTAGCAATACTCAGTCTTAACTTGCTGAGTCATCACTCAAGACCCAAGCTATTATAGGATTAACAAATGAAATCACAAAGAGACATGCTAAAATTGAGGAGTTTCTAAAAGTTACGAATGTCTAACAACAGAAGTAAACTTGCCTTGCATGTGATTAAAAATCATGAGCTACAGGCCAAAAGTCCATCCTTTGGAAGTATCATAATGAGATATCTGCTGAGTTAGGTAACCTGTTCAGATTCTCTATGTATTAAATCCTACAATTTATTCTTCTATCACTATTCAGTCTTCCTGTCCATAGCAAAATTCCTGGTGTCCAAGGATCATGTACCTCAGTCTCTACTGAAAATCGCATGAGTCCCCAACAACTCGATAGTCCACACACGGACAATAAAAGATGATATACATTTCCAACATTTTGAAAGAACTAGAGTAAATCAATCTTAAATTAACCTATTAGAATGAGCACTCATGCATTCCGTAAGAATCAATGTTACGAATTGACCTCTGTACTGTTTCGTTTTCCACACTTTATTTACTGAATGTTCAATTTAGTTTTGGTTTGATCGTTATAAGTAAATAAGGTAGTCGTATCTTGAATAGCTGAGGTTGCTTCATGAATTGTACTTAATTCTTTAAAGAATATTCTCAGTACTTTCATTTCATTATGTTTTTCACCTATCCAAACAGTGTATCATGTTTTCATGACATCTTGGGATAGTAAGATATACACGGTGTATTTTATGAGGTTAGCAATAATGTGTTGCTTTCATAAAAGCAGATTTCAACGATCTAAATAGGAATCTTCACCTTCCCACATTCGTGTAGTGTATTCATTTTAGAACTTCATTCAATTATGGTATTTTCAGATCACTTCTCAACTCTGATGTATCCGACAGATCAACGTCTGACATATAGATCTCATCCTCATTTGCTAGTCATTTATATCTTAATTAGTATTAGACATTCGTCCCATCGTAGGATTGAGACAGCTTGATTTAATGTTGATAAATTCCTTTATATAATGCATTTGAAATTGTTTTGCCATTACTGAAAAAAAAATATACCTTATATCTCCCTGTAGCTATTCTGTTCTGTTCAGCAAGTGTCAAATGCTTAGCTAGTAAAGATGAGGCCACTTTTTTAGTAGACATTCTTTTTTTGCTGCATAACATTTCTGCAATATTTTCTTGCTATTTCATATAATACCTACCAGCTAATTTACTATATCGCAAACTCTAGAGTCTAAACTAATATGGATAACAGAAATGAAACTGAAGTTCATTTTTGATTTGTTGGAATTATTTGGCGTGACTAGAAACTTCCACTGAGATAATCTCTGACAGCTATCCTGTTGTAAAACTGTAATGGTAAAAAAAAAGATAACTTTCCAGAAGAGTTTCTAGATGTATATGTTATACATACAGGATATTATTTCACTCCCTTTTTAAGCATTAAGAATTTCAGCCTGTGAACATTTGCTGAATCTCTCCTTTCATGGATGTCAAAATAGTCTAGTTTCATTTATTTTCTTAATCCTTTCCATCTCAGCAGGTTCCTATGAAGTGAGGGAAGCACTTACTATAATAGATGAATTTCATCAGTGAACTGCTTGTTTGATACCTTAGATGAACAGGTATAGGGAAATACTACAAAAATCATAGTAAGCTAAATGTTAAGCACTGACTTTCTTCTTCCAAATAGACAATGTTCGGGCTATCTTGTTTATGGTATGTGTACTGGCTGGTTTTGGGTGTCAACCCAAAGCTGGAGTTACCACAGAGAAAGGAGATTCAGTTAAGAAAATGCCTCCATGAGATCCAGCTGTAAGGCATTTTCTCAATTAGTGATGGAGAGGGGCAGGCCCCTTGTTGGTGGTACCATCCCTGGGCTGGCAGTCTTGGGTTCTATAAGAAAGCAAGTTGAGCAAGCCAGGGGAAGCAAGCCATAAGTAACATCCCTCCATGCCCTCTGCATCAGCTTCTGCTTCCTGATCTGCTTGAGTTCCAGTCCTGATTTGCTTTGGTGATGAACAGCAATGTGGAATTGTAAGTTGAATAAACCCTTTCCTCCCCAACTTGCTTCTTGGTCATAATGTTTGTGCAAGAATAGAAACCCTGACTAAGACAGTATGTAAGTGCTATAGAGTGTTACGAGCAACAGACAGAGTCTACCTAAATCAGTTCCAGGTAGACAAGACCTTGTGTGAAAGGCCACTATGACTGGGGATCGTCTCTGAAATTGGCCAACTCTGAGATCAGGAGTCATGTTGCTGCTACGATGAAGCTAGTATAGATGATATGACTGATGCCCAGAGCCACAGGATATGGAAAGCAGAAACCCATGGGTACTTCAAACATGAGATCACAAGATGAAGCAGGAGCTAAATCAAGTAAAAAGCAATGGGAAAAAGGTGATAGGGTGAGTCTAAATCAGAAATGCTTGCCTGTTCCTTATAGGCAGGACAGAGATAAAAGTTCAAGCAGCAAGCCCTATGACATTTTATTTACATTACAATGTTGGTGATCACTATAATCTACAAACAAAATCATTCTATTAGTTTATCTGTATATTTTCAACATTGTACAGCATACACACATGTAAAAATGAGCAAAGAAAATACTAGTTTCTATATAGTTATTTTCATGCTATAGTTTTTAAAGCAATATATAAATAAATGTGTATATATCCCATTCCATATTAGAAAGGATTTATAAGGGCTTATGAAACTATTTAATTATTCAAAATTTAATTAAGATGGTAAAATTTGGAAATGAATAAAATGAGGAACCTGTGGAGATGTTGAGTATACAGTGAAGAGAATTTAGAAATAGGGGTGGCTTATAATAAAGGAGGAAAGAGGTTTGGAAATATGGCTCAGAATTTAGGAGAACCAGAGTTTTGATTCCAGCACTCATATAACACAATGGATGTCCTTAAAATATTCAGAGGGATCGAATGCCCTGTGTATGCAGAAAACATACACACATACACACATGCACACAAATAACAAATGATTAATGTACATCCATGGACATACATATACATACAGTACACTCTGTATTTTAGGATTTTATAAAAGTATTACAAGATAAATAAATAAACCCAAGCAAACCCATAAATAGATTGGCTACAAAGTAAAATACAAGCAAGTAAACCTAGAACCATTATACATAATTTAACATACTGAAAGTGTCAGAGAAACATATCTAAATTAAGCAACTTTATTTTAAAAATTAATAGCAACTGTTAAAATGGAATTAAATAATGTAATAAATCCCAGTCTTTGTATTTCCTTCTCCTTGTCCTGTGAACTAGCAATTCTGGAACAACTGTGTGTGGAAGCATCTTGAAGAAGTAGTTGCAGAGATGACATGAGTTTCAAAGAAGACTCAGGAACAAGTCGATGGGAAGTCACAAATGACCACTGATGCTGAATGGGCATTCTTAGTATTAGTTAAAAGTCATGCATTTAATTATAAACATGTGTATAGACAAGTATATGCAGATGTGCATAGGTATGTGTCACTGTGCACACATATACTGCCTCATTCTCTTCACTAAAAAAAAAAAAAAAGATCACAATAGTAATAGGATTTGGAAACAATGAGGATGACAAACATGAGGATCTTAATTCCTGACTGGAATTTTTCAATAAAATCAAAATAGATCCTTAAAAACTGTTGATTCCAGAGCTAAGGAATTGTCTGGACAGTGCAACATGAACTCAGACAGCTATTAGATAACAGAAAGTATGGTCACAAAGAAAAATGTCTAAAAAGGGAGTCATGGGAAACAATTTAAAGGCTCCCAACAGTTAAAACTAGATTAAATTGAGAAAAATACTTAATTTACAATCGCAATGATATTATATCTCATCAAATCATACAAAAAACTGATATCAAATCAAGTATGTAATTAATACATAATCAAAACTTAAAAGAAAAATTGAATTTTACAATTACCAAACAAGGAAAACTAAGCTTCAAGTTAACATCAAGTTAACATGTGTGAGGTGAGTCATAGGCTAGAGACAATGCAAAGAAAGGCAGAAGCTCACTAGTGGGTATTCTCATGTTTTATCAGTTTCCCTGGGGAAGTATGAAGTGTCCATCAACAGCAAACCAAAATTCTTCTCAGTTCTTGCTTAGTAAAGCAATAAGTTCACTGAAATTACATACAGGAGCATAAATGGCAGTTATGACTGACTCAATAAATCAGAAGAGTCTTGGGAAAAGAAGGTCCAGCAACAGGCCCAAAGTGGGATCCAGCTCAAGTGGGGGCCCAAAGGCCTGACACCATTAATAAGGCTCACAAAAAGGGGCCTATCATGACTGCCCCCCGAAAGAACCAACAAGCAGCTAAAAGAATCAGATATAGATAGTTGCACTCAACCAATGGACAAGAGCTGCTGACCTCTGAGGTCGAATGGGGAAAGGCTGGATGAGACAGAGGAGAGGGTGACCCTGTAGGAAGACCAGCAGTCTCATTTAACCTGGACCCCTGAGATCCCACAGACATTGGATCACCAACCACGCATACACCAGCTGATATGGGGACCCCAACATATATACAGGAGAGGACTGCTGGGTCTGGGTTCAGTCAGAGAAGATGTACCTAGCCCTCAAGAGACTGGAGGCCCCAGGGAGTTTAGAGGTCTGGTGGGGTGATGGGCTTGGGTGGAGATATCCTCGTGGAGACGGGTTCGGGGACGGGGGTGAATAAAATGTGGAGTGTAATAAATAAATAATTTAAAAAGCCCAACTCAGCATGGCTTGTGACTCAGGAAGGCTACATTCCTGAAGCTTCCCATACACCATCATCTAACCAGGTCCCAGGGTCTCCTCTCCATAGCAGGTGGGACTGTTTGGATAGATTGGGGCAATGAACCCTATAATTTTGTGAACTCTCCAAGCCTGGGAAGGCACATGAGCTTAATTCTCCCTGAAAGGATATTTCAGCTCAAAGAGCCTGGCTATACTTTTCCTCACACTTATGTAACTTCAACCTAATATGTTTAAATTTAGGAACATGATGAGGCTGGGCATTTATTGCACATGTGCCCATGCTCAAACCCCATGTAAGATAACTTGCATCAGTAATTTTAGTACTCCTATGGAAAGATGGGTACTGGGGGAAAAGAGAATCTTCATAAGCTTGTAGAGTAGCCCAACAAATACAGAAGAAAAAGGAAGAAGGAAGGAAGGAAGGAAGGAAGGAAGGAAGGAAGGAAGGAAGGAGGAGGAGGGGAGGGAGGGGAGGAGGGAGGGGAGGGGAGGGGAGGGAGGGGAGGGGAGAGAGGGAGGGAAGGGAGGGGAAAGAAAAGAAAAGAAAAGAAAAGAAAAGAAAAGAAAAGAAAAGAAAAGAAAAGAAAAGAAAAGAAGGACCCTGTCTTAAACAAACTGGAAAGACACAAAGATTAAAAATCAGGGTCATGCTACAAGCTGAATATGTTGGACATGGTAACACATTTCTGTAATCCCAGAATTTAGAGGATAAGAAAGGAAGACAACTTGAATTAATTTGTTGAAGACAAGCCTTAGCAACAGCCAGATAGTGGACAGATCGATAGATGCATTGCTCACATATGTCATAGTCAGGCAACATGAACAAAACCTGAGAAGCTACCCTATTACTGTAAGGTAATTCAAACAGCTGACAATGTGAGGTCTGAAGTTAGGTCTGATCCTGGATCAGAAAAAGGACACAATTAGAAAGACCTGAAAAATTCTAATAGCACAATGTAGATTAGATAATAATACTGTATCAATTTCTTAAATTTACATAGTTATATTTATGCAAAGTATTTCAATAGTGAAAGCTACATGATAAATATCCTACCTCTGTCTATTACTGCAAAATTTTAATGTCTGTAACTATTCTAAGGTAAGAGGTGAAAAATTATAAATATTAGAAACAGCAGATAGAATAGCATCATAGAGAACCATTTATATTCAATGTGTTAAATCAGACTTTTCCACCAGCAATCACACATCAACCATTCAGGATCTCTGTTATTGTCACTTGGAAAATCCTTCATTCCTGCTTATTTTACTAAATCCTATAATCATTTTTCTGATCCCTTTACAAACACAGAAACGGGTAACAAGGAAAAAAAGATATCCTTCCATTGGAATGACTTCTCCATTTAGACTTTTAAAGTACAGTATTTCACACAACATATCATGGTGGGACAAGGAATGAACAGTATCATGAATTACTTGCATGTTGAGTCTGCCTACAAGAAATTGACTGGTACAGTGTGTTGCCAGGATTTGACACTAGAGCTGTAATTTTAGCATGTCCAAGGCTGATCTAGCCTGTGTATTCGAAATAGAGAATTGAACTTGGAGAACATTGGAGGTTGAGACAGGGAGCAGCCATAGGAGTTGGTAAGCAGAAACTAACTGCACCAACAGGACACAGACTTGTATGACTAATTAAAATGTTTCCATCCTCTGGACAAGCATGTATTGGTTTATCACTGACATGGTAAAGAAACTAGAGCCTGACAGTAATAAATCACTCTATTTTTAAACGAATTATACTCACATAACTACCTTATTGTGTACAATAACCACACTGACTGTCCTGTGCTTTCTTTAAAAGAATCAAAGAAACAAATGAGAAAAATATGCATGTGAAGTAATATTGAGAAACAGCAAAGGAAGTGAGCCTCTGTTATGCATAAGACATTAAAACCTGGAGATGTTGAATGAGGGTATTCTTATTCCAGTAGCTTATTGATATGCTATTTTTAATAATAAAATTAATGTAATAAAATAATGTGTACAAGTATCTATGAATGGATTGATAGTTTATACATCAAACTAATCATGATGGTTAGCTGTAAATTGAAGTAAAGGGAATGGCACAGAGGACAGTGAATAAAATAAACTTCCTCTCTATGGAAAAAGATTTGAAGCAAACAGAATAACACAATAATTGAAATTTGGGTTATACTACATAAATATTTGTTCTATTGTTAAAAAAAAAAAAAAAAAAAAAAAAGAAAGAATCACCCAAAGATAGTCCAGCTCTACCTGCGATCCACTAAGATGATTTGATCAATATAATCTGATCAGGGATTTACCTAAAATCAGGAAGGTGGGCATTGTGCCAACTTTAGCTCATTATGTCTAAGGCTTTTGTTCTTTGATTTTGTATTTTTGAGACGGGATCTCACTACGTAGTGCATACTGGTTTTGACCTTGTAGCAATTCTCTTGTCTCGGGCTTCCAAATGTGGGGATTGATCACAGGCACAAGCTGCTAAACCCAGACCATTTAACTTAATACTTGTACAGAGGTGCTGGCCATGTTCCAGGATGTTCCAAACACAAAAATCCTTAGCCAGATACTTTACTCTCAGGTATAATACTAGCTTTATTATGTTATGACCAATGTCACTATTTTGTAGAATGCTAGGGGTTTTTTTGTTTGTTTTTTTTTGAGACAGGGTTTCTCTGTGTAGCCCTGGCTGTCCTGGAACTCCCTCTGTAGATCAGGCTGAACTCGAACTCAGAAATCCACCTGCCTCTGCCTCCCAAGTGCTGGGATTAAAGGCGTGCACCACGACTGCCCGGCGTACAATGCTAGTTTTAAGGATGTAAAGTAATACTCATTAAAGAGAAAGAGTTTTGATTTATAAACATACCTATAAGACAAGATGAAATAGCCATGTAATTTTCTATACTTTCAAAAATGAAAACAATTAAAATTTAAATTGTCACCTTTGATTTCCTATTAATTAAATAAATTCTTTTATAATTCCTGTGGACTATATCTGATTGCATTTGACAGAGTTGCCTAATTATAGGAAATATTTAATTTACCTTTTCTTCACAGTGAAAAACTTAAAAGTTTTAGCTTCAAATTGTTTAGTTTATGAGGAAGAAATTAGTGGATAGTATTTTATAAATTGATTTGACTGTATCAATCATTAATCCCCTTTTCTCAAAATCTGTAAAGAAAAAATACTCTTGGAAATAATATTCTGAGAAATGCATGTCCAGAAATAAGTCTTCAAGTATAATTAACAGCTGCAGAAAACAGGATCATGTGATTATGATACTGTTGAAAACTATTATACTGTATACTTGAAGCTCAACATGAGATCAAATATTTGCAAAATATTAAAATATAAAGATATAAGGCTCACATTACTATCATTATTAGAAAACCTGACACTAAGAATCAGTACCAGAAGCAAAAGCGGGGAGAATTGAGCTTCCTGTTTATGAGTTGGTTTTGTATAGGTACAGAACAAAATTGCACATAGAGTGCTCCACACACAGTAGGTGTTTATTAAATGCTTGTTAATTAACCAACTAACCTAAACTGTACAGCCCTCAGAGGAAGCATGACCAGACTCAATCTGGAGAGGAGCCATTGGTGAACCTCCCATCTGGCAGAAATGCATAGAAGAACCCTTGCAGAAATGTCATTAGAGCCACTGTGAAGAGGCTGTTCAAGGCCCTTCTCCAGAAACCTACAGTGAGATCACTCAGGATGTTATGTTTGTCCTGGAATGCTTCCTTCAGAGACAAAAATTTGGCTAGCATTGGAGCGTGCTTGAGGGTGTACCCTGTCATTTACATCTCTTTCAAACAATGTATACTAATAGCTCCCTCTAAAGAAAATTAGCCATTAAGTTAAGCCCATGCCATCGCTTCTTACACTAACCTCTACTCAGTCCAAACCAGTCACATAAATAATGCTTTATAACTGGTATGAAGAGCTGTAAAAGTACTTATTCCAGGCTATCTGATTGGAAAGGTGCTCAATATATACTTCATTAAAGCTCTCTTCAGTATGTGCTTCATAGTTTGTTCATCTCTAAATCCCATTGCCCAGTATACACTATATAAATGTGTTTACTTTATCTAGGCTATATTTCAAGTAATAGTTTCAGAAAATGAGACAATATCACAACATCATGAAGAAGTGATTTAAAATGAACTCTGAGAATTCTGGCTACACAACAAACCAAAGAAACATTGATGTGAGCTTTCATTTTTGTGAACAGTAAGTCAACAACAACAAAATTCTGGGTAATAGTGTATTAACCTTCACTCCTATACTATAATGATGAACGTTTCATTCTTAGTCAGAGGTACAGAGGATACAATCAGCTCAATTGATCTTGTTACTTTGGGCCTGAACAAAAATGAACAGGAATAGGCTAGGGTCCATAAAACACTTTGATAACATGTGTCTAGTAACTGGAAGACCTTCCTCTATACTCAACCCCTTAAAGACTGTAACTCCTCCCAGTAGCATCAAGGTTTGTAAACCAAATATTAACACCAGAACACCAGAATCATTCTATTCCCAAAATATAAGTGAGATGGAAGATTGAAAGTAGTAGATTGAAGTTAGGACTCTTCTAGTGATTTTTATACTTTAAGAAGAAACACAAAGCAACTTTATATAGTCTTGACTGTTACGTGCTTCACCCTCCTCATGGTTTTGGTTCCCATTATCCCACCTACATGCTCTTAAATATAGTATGAAAATTTCCAGAAATAATTTTTAAAATTGATAACAATACTAGTATAAAGGGCTTTTGTTACTATTATCTATCACTTACTGTGTCTAGTTTATATGTTACTCTTTGTCTGTATGTCTGTGAAAAATAGTACATACAGGTAGTATAGCAGTTGAATACATATAGAGAGATGGATGTATTCAAATTCTAACAATATCATATAAAAGGTATAAAAGATACTGATGCAATTTGAAGATATTAAGGATAAATAGATTAATTTTAAAGTTATTAGGGATTTTTAAATGATTTTTGCATTGCAACAGCAATAGCCTAACATTGATTGCCACATGTGAAAATGAACTGGATTTTGTAGGTTGTCAGTGAAGAGTAGAGAAGGCTGTTCTGGCAGCAGATTAATAAAATATATTTTAAGACATCAAGGTCGGAATTCTAATTGCATAATTATACCATCCACTGGTATTTAGAGTAAGTTTCTCCTCCTTAATCTCATCATTTAATAAGGTAGGGAAGCAAACTGCATTAGAATTTGAAATTGCCACCGAATGCCAAAATAGCTATGAAATATATCTTAGTTTATGAAAGACTGGGAATTTTTTAAATGATACTTTGATGTTTGTCTTACAATGCCAAGCACTTTTTAAAAATCTGTTATTTCTATGTATAGATAGACAAATGAGTTGATGATATCTCCAGATATTTAGCACTGCTTTACAAAATGTGGACTTTAATTTTAATTTCTTACCTTAGGAACCTACATGTAGATGTAAATTCTTAATAATTATATCTGATTGCAACAGAAACTGGGATTGGTAATGCAAATATTTCACTGTTCAATATATTTAAAACATTAGGTGTTTTGAGCTGTCTGTAATTTTTAGCAGACCTAATGCTATGCTAATAATAACACAAATATTATTAAATATTTGTGAGTGGTTCCTCAATATAACATTTCCCAAAGCTTAGATGCAAGTCACAAAGCAAATCCGTGTGGGGAAAATGATAAGATTAAATTTTTACTAAAAATCAGGACCCAGTACTCTAAGTGTACTTACTTGTGCCTTGTTCACATACAGAACCTGTAGCAGAGGGGTGAGGGGCATCGGGAGGGAAAAGTAGAATTTGAGGCGGATATAATCAGGATAAATCTTATACATCTATAAAATTATCAAATAAGAAAAGATATTCTTTTAAGAAGAGAATAGGAACTTGGTTGGTTTTCCTTAGTACTTTATCTAGACACCTAGTTATACATGAAGTAACATGTGACACAGACCAAGGTAGGCCCCCAGTTCTCTCCTTCCCCAGCACCTTCAATTTAAGTTACCCCAAACCCAGCAGTTGACTGTCAGCAACAGAATCTGTCTCCATGTGTCTTCTTGTTTGTGGCCAGATTTGAGCCTGACCTCCACCAGGGACTCTAGCCATCACACATAACCCAGATATCTAAAAACATGCTGGTAGCGTAACTGAGACTTTCCCATTGTGTTATCCAGCCAAGAGACCCAGTCCAGAACTGCCAGGAAATTTGTTCTAGGCAGAGAAACAGAAGATCTGGATAGAGGCTAGGCCCCCAAATGCCAGTGAACAAAAGATGTAAGTAAGACTGCTGAAAGAAGGAAAGTGACTTAAACGAAAACAAACAAACAACAAAATGCCCTCATAGAAGCAAGGGCCAGGGAGAGGAAACAAAGTTTAACTGGGAAGGGGAATAACATTTGAAATGTAAATAAAAAAATTAACCAAACCAATAAAGTAAAATTAAAAAAAAAAAATCTCAACCAACACCTTCTTCCAGATGCACAAATTCCAATAAAGAATTTATACAACACAAAAAACTGAAATAGTATGACACCTCCAAAAGTACAAGTCCCATAGTAATGGTCACTAATTCCAGATAAATAATTCAAAAAATGATTATAACTGTGAGTGAAGTTGATGTTATTTTTATGTATAGATGAATGGGTAAGCTAAGAGGTAATTGAAATATATATGAAAAAAAGACACACTTAGATGAAATAGAATAGAGAGCCTAAATATTAGTCCACACATACATAGATTTCTGATTTTTGATAAATAATCCAAAAATATACTTTAAATAAAAACACATTTTGTGTGTATGTGTCTGTGTGTGTCTCTGTGTGTGTCACACTCTGAAGAGTTTGTAAACATATGGATAATTTATTTAATTGGAAAGAGTTAACATTTTCATGTTTCCAGACAAAGTTCCTAATGTGTTAACTGAAAAAACAACAACAAACACAAAACAAACAAAGAAACAGGACTTTTAAGAATTTCAAGTTTCTCCTTTCTCTATAATAGATACAATTTGTAAAAAAAAAAAAAAAAAAAAAAAGACAAAGTGTTAAAAGCAGTATGAGAAGTTGGTCATCGACATCGATCTAAACCAAGAGCTGTAATGTACCTGTAATTTTGTCAATCTTTAGATCATTGTCTAGGCCTATGATAGATCCTTTCTGGGTACTGTTGACCTAAAGATCATACAAATTTGCCTACCATCTTCCTTTTTTTGGGCTTAAGCAATGAACTTTTGGAAACTATGTTGAGAATATATATATATATATATATATATGAACTCAGCTTTCCTATTGTATTTCTCACTTGTCCATAGCATAGCTGTCAATGAAGTTCTTATCTCCTCCATGCTTAGTGATTTGGCTTATCCATAGTACATATTAGAGCCCAAACTGCTCTTACTTTACAGAAGAGGAATAAAATAAAATACCATACTTGTTTTTAGCCAAAAGGGCAAAAATGGAAGCTGATGGATAGTTTCACTGAAGTGGCAGGATATGACATTAACACACACACACACATCAATAGTCTTTTATGGAACAATGACAAATACACTGAACATGATATGAGAGAAGCAAACTCAGTCTCAGTAGTAACAAGTAAAATAGGAATAACCATTTCATGTCCAAATAAGGAAACAAAAGATCTCAACAATGAAAACTTTTAAGCCATGACAGAAATTGAAGAAAACACTAGAAGATGGAAAGAGGTTCCATAGGATAATGATTCCACTGGCATTCTTTACAAACATAGAAAACACAAATTCAAATTTTCTATGCCAGCACACACACACACACACAACACACACACACAATAGCCAAAGCATTGTTGAATGATTTCCGATTATACTACAGAGTTATAGTATTAAAAACACCTTGCTACTCCCACAACAAAAAGATACACTTAGATAGAATAGAATAGAGAGCCTAAATATTACTCTACACATACCTAGCGTTCTGATTTTTGATAAATAGTCCAAAAACATACTTTAAATAAAGACAGCAACTTCAATGAATGTTGTTAGAAAATCTCAACTTCAACATGATAAAAATTAAACTGGACCCTCTTACTTTATGTAAAACTCATCTCCAAAATTGATCAAGGGACCTAACATTAAACCTGATACCATGAAACTGCTGGAGTATATAGCAGGAAGCATTCCTCTACATATAGTTACAGGAATAGACTTTCTGAATATGACTCTCTAAATGCTGGTATAATAAGGTCAGAAATCTACAAATGGGATACTAAAAAGGTTGTGTGTAGCAGAGGAAACAGTCAAGTAAAGAGGCAGCCCATGGAATGGAAGAAAAGCTTTGACTGATATACACTGATGGAAAATTAATGTCTAAAACTTATAAAGAGCTGCAATCAGTCACCAAAGGGAAAGGTGTCAGCCTCACAGAATATAGAAAGAATTCAAACACTAACCATCAATACAATAAGCAACACAATATAAAAATAAACTACAGAACTGAAGATGAAGTTCCCAAAACAATAAATACAAATGGCTGGTATTCAGTGTCCTTTCCTATCAGGAAAATGCAAATGAAACGACTAATTTTTCCTCTCAGAATGGTCAATATCAGAATTAAAATGACAAAATGCTGCCCTGGATATAGGGAAGAAGAAATTTAACATACATTAGTGAAAGAGTAAACCTTTAATGCTACTGCTAACATCAATCTCGAGGCTACTTAAGAAACTAAAATAAACAACCATGTGCCCGTTACATCACTCTTGGTTATGTATCCAAAGAATTCTTTATCCTACTACATAGATAATTGCACAGCCACATTCCCTGCTGCTTAATCCACAATTGCAAAAAGATGTAATAAACCAAGATGTCTATAGACTGGTGAATGAATAAAAATGTATTTTGTATAAACAATGGAATATTAATTTCCTACAAAGAAAAAACTATGAGATTTGCAGATAAATTGATGAAACTAGAAAATATTATTTTAGGCGATGTCATCAGAATCTTAAAGACAAATACCACATTCTTTCTCATATATAAATCCTAACTTCAGATCTTTGGGTGTTTAATCTGGATATATATTAGAAGTCAGGAAATCAGAAATAAGCTATTATGGTAGAGAATTTAGGGAAGAGGGCTAGTAAAATAAAAGTACGGGATGGTTTCTGGAAACAGAAAGTTTCAAACACAGCCAAAGGTTGTGGATGAGTAAATGGGATACTAGCAAAAGACTCAACCATAATGAAGGACATATAAAGTCTACAACCCTCCAATCCAAGGGAAAAAAAATCAATTACGTAGAACAATTAAATACAAAAAAAAATGAATGTTAGGATAGGAGAGACAAAAAAAAATTAAAGATTTAAGTAGAGATAGAATGAAGGAGAGGGGTGAGAAAAGTCTTGATAGCCAAAACTAAAAACACATGAGGAAGCCCCATGGAAATCCACTAGTTTCTACACTTATTAAGCGCATGCACTCGCACACACACACACACACACACACACACACACACAGAGAGAGAGAGAGAGAGAAAGAGAGAGAGAGAGAGAGAGAGAGAGAGAGAGAGAGAAAAGAGAACATAGAGAACATAAGTACCCTGTGTGGGTAAACAATACTCCTCCCAAAAGACATGGGTTTTAAAGCACAATTTGAGTTTCAGGCATAGAATATAATGGTATAAGTTACTGTTTGGGGAGTCCTTGAGGCACCAGTAGCATAGGCTATTGCTATTACTTTTGTCTGTCCACCATAACTTTATGGTAAGACACTATATATTAAAATTTATTCACTTTGGATAAAAATCATGGGGATTTTGGATAAAAATCATGGCTCACATAGTGCTAGAAAGTGCTGTGTGGGTTGTCTGCAGAGAAAAGACATCAAATTTCTTACCCAGAACTGGATCATACAAGCTTCAATACTAACTGGTAAGATGTTCCCATTGGTGCAGTAGCAGCATAAAAATTATAAGAATTTGCTTTCTGATTGCTTCTGAGGCTGGCTCTGAAAGAGGGATTTTGTAACTGGTATTATAAACCTGGTCAACAGAACATGGCTTGGGAGATTGTAGACTCTAATAAAGAACCTACCTTTATGTTGTTTAAGTACATGTCATGCTTTTAAACTGCATCCCAAATAATCATATTTATACTTACATATTCATGAAACTCTCAACTTGTGTCAGAGATTCTTTTTGCAAAGACTCATAACTCTTCACAGTGCAAAGTATAAATAGCTCTGAGTACTCTGTTATGATATAGTCATCTATATCAATTGTTCACATTGCATCTATACCACTCCTGGGCATATACCCAAAAGATGCTCCAACATATAACAAGGACACATGTTCCACTATGTTCATAGCAGCCTTATTTATAATAGCCAGAAGCTTGAAAGAACTCAGATGTCCTTCAACAGAGGAATGGATACAGAAAATGTGGTACATTTACACAATGAAATACTATTCAGCTATTAAAAACAATGACTTTATGAAATTCTTCGGCAAATGGATGGAACCAGAAGATATTATTCTGAGTGAGGTAACCCAATCAAAAGAACACACATGGTATTCACTTGCTGATAAGTGGATATTAGCCCAGAAGCTTGCAATACCCAAGATACAATTCACTCACCATATGAAGCTCAAGAGAATGGAAGACCAAAGTGTGGATACTTCAGTCCTTCATAGAAAGGGGAACAAAATATTCATGGGAGGTAGAGGGTGGGCAGGACTTGGGAAGAAAAGGGGGGAAAGGGCAGAATCAGATATGGAAGGAGACAAGGATGATATACAGAAGGTCAGGAATTTGAACAGAGTTGTATAGCAAGAGGGATGGGGAACTGGGGGTAGCCACCAACAAATCCTAGGTACCAGGAAAGCAAGAGGCTCCCAGGACCCAATGGGGCTGTAATTAGCTGAAATGCCCAACAAAGGGAGGGAGAACCTGTAGAGGCCATATCCAGAGGTTAGGCAAGGCCCCCCTGGTTGGGGGATGGGGCCACCCACTCATCTCCAAATTTTTAACCCAGAATTACTCCTGTCTAAAGGAAATATGGGGACAAAGTGTGGAGCAGAGACTGAAGGAAGGCCATCCAGAGACTGCCCACCTGGAGATCCATCCCATATACAGACACCAAACCCAGACACTACTATGAATGCCAAGAAGTGCTTGCTGACAGGAGCCTGATACAGCTGTCTCCTAAGAGGCTCTGACAGAGGCTGACAAATAAGGAGGCAGATGCTCTTAGCCAACCATTGGACTGAGTACAGGCACCCCAATGGCAAGAGTTAGAGAAAGGACTGAAGGAACTGAAGGGTTTTGCAACCCCATAGGAAGAACAACAATATCAACCAGCCAGACTTACCCCCATCCTCAGAGCTCCCTCGTGCTAAACCACCAACCAAAGAGTACAAATGTAGGGACCTATGGCTCCAGGGACATATGAGGCAGAGGATGGCCTTGTCTGGCATCAGTGGGAGGAGAGGCCCTTGGTTCTGTGAAGGCTATATGCCCCAGTGTAGAGGAATGCCAGGGCAGGGAGTTGGGAGTGGATGGGTGGGTGGAGGAGCACTCTCATAGAAGCAGTGGGAGGGGATGGATAGATGGTTTCCAGAGGGGAATCTGGGAAAGGGATAACATTTGATATGCAAATAAAATATACTATTAAAAAAACTTTACAAAAAAATAATCTCAAGGTACTTTGAGAAAGAGGGATTGGAAAGAATGTAATAGGTGGCTCATGTGGAGCAGAGCTGTAAAATGATGACATCTGAACATGCCATGGCTAAAGCAGGCATCATCTCACAGCACCTGTGATTACATGCGAAAGATCAAGACAGTCAAAATTCCAGCATAAACAGTAGAGCAGGTACAACCCAAGGGTCCACAGTTGTTGGTGGAATAATTGGCAGCTGAGAGCTGATCACGTGACAGCATTGATTTGATTCAGAGGGTTATTGTTAACAATAAATAGGACACGACTTTTGAAGGAAGAAGGGGTGGAGGACATTAGGTTGTTGGAAGGAGGTAATGGTAAATGGACATGGTCGATATGCATTTTATAAATGTATGAAACTTGCAAAGAATAAAAATAGTATTTATACAAAAAGAGGGTTATAAAGAAACAAATAGAGGAAAGGAAGATATTAGGAAGGATAGAAGAAAGGGAGGAGGGAGAAATGAAGCCAGAGAAGGAGAGAAGGAGTGAGTTTATTTCATTGGACAAAGCAAACACTCAGGAAATATCAGTTTACATCAAAGTATCACAAAATCCATCATGTCTTTATTTCAAAGAATTTATTAATGCTTAGTTCCCTTCAAAAATAAATAATAAGGATTACTCTGGTATCCAGGAAGTAATGGACCCTAGAAAAACAAAGAGGGATAGGAGTGTTCCAGCTTGTTACACATTCCTCAGCGTTTGCCTGTGTGCAGACTCTGAGTGCAAATTAGGCACTGTGAAAATTCAAGCATATCTTTTAAAACCCTTTCTATTCCAAGCAAAGTTTCTAGATTAAAGACACAGTGTTTAATTTCATTTTCATCAAAGAACAACACATCATTTTGGCCTCTTCTTGAAACAATGAGCTGAAGAAAAAGAAATATTTTAATGTTTTTAATTATTAACTCATCATACTAAAGCTTGAAAGTCAAATATTGTAAAGTGTCTTCGTGTATTTTTCTTCCTCTTAAATATGTAAACTCCACTTGCTAATAACAACTAATTTATCTTTTCTGCATAAATATTTGACTTTTCTAACTGCAAAATAATGTATACATCATTTAAAAATAAGATGAGAAGTCTATATATGAACAAGTATAATAAACATGTAAAATGCAAATGTAAGACAAGCCAGACAATGAGCCTACGTGAACACTGTGATATTTAGACATTTGTCAGACTGCCTTTTTCTGTTTTGACAGCCAAATGAATGTTATATATAGAAGGAAGGACTCTCACTGAGAGAGACTCTTTGCCAGGTTTCTTTTAATCTGAATATAACTGTAATATATTTCAATGTGTGGGCAGCATCTATGGTACAGAGTTGGAAAACATTCAGGTGTAAATTACCAAAACAGTCAAATACTTACAGATAAAATCCACCCATCCACAACGATTCATACTCTATTTAAAACATACTTTTGATGTCAAGGACAGTTCAAACTGTGCAGTTGACAAGTGCCTTGTGACCTTCTAGAAAGTGGTGTGCCATGCTTTGTGTGAGAAGAAAATTAACTGCAATCACTGCTTCTTCCCGTCTTCTAACACGTTTGTTCTGATTCCTTTCATTCTCATTTGGTAGACATGTTCAAGATGAAACCTCAGCCACACAAGTGACTGCATAAAACAAAACAGAGAAACCTAGAATCCTGGGTTTAATTTTATTATTATTTTTAGCATGGATTCTGTTATGTCTAGTTGGATATTATCTTTGAGATCTTTATAAATGACAACTGTGCATAGATTTTGAATTTATGAGACAAAACAATATTGTTAATGATTCGTCATTTGGGACAAACCGCTGACAAACTTTCCCTTCATAATTGTTAGAAAATGGGTAAGCAAGAGAGTCACTGTCTTATGTTCATGTTCTTCTTTAAACAAGAGCTTCTTTGAATTGCTTTACTGAAAGTAATGTATGCCTAAAACCTTCCATCCCCTTAGCGTTGGCTTACAACAAGTGAGAAAATATTAGAGAATTAAAGAAAAGTAGGAAAGAGAAGAGGAAAGATTTCTCAGGTCACAAGAAGTCTGCTTTGAGTGGAGACCTTAAATTCCAGACCACTAGTTCTATCAGCTGGATGGAAGACATTCATAGAAGACTAGCTCAACGAAGACATTCTTAACAAATAGGCAGAATAACTAATTCTTGGATCGCTATACTATTTACAAAATCCTCATGCATCTATCTACAAATGAGACAGCTCTACAGTAATGTAGCTTGTAAATGTGCCCACTGGTTCTTTCATTCTTTCTCTGTTATCTAAAGCATGCTTTTCTTAATACTTTAGGATTTTTAATAGATACTTTGGACTTTTCCAGCAAAGTCTCCCTCCACCCATCTTATGGCTTTTCCACTGTTTGTGACCTCTCCACCTTAAACAGCATGGTTTATTTCTTTTTTTACTCCATTGTCTTCCTCCAGGCTGATGTTTGCCTGACCTGGGATTTTTCTCTTTCAAATTTTAATAAAATTGCTTTTGGGCTTCTGTTGCAGTCGATTCTTAAATTATTTTATTGTTGACAATAAAAAAACCTAAGAGTGAATTTCCCCTGTATCAAAAAATATTTTTATTAATAAAATAATTTAATAAATAAATAATAGTTTAATAAAAATAGTTTTTTATTAATATAGAATAAGCATTTACAAAAAGAATAAACTTCAGAAAGGAGTGAATTGAAAAATAGTATTGCTCTGACAATATTAATTTTGTTAGCAATATGATGATACATTCCAAGCTTCCAAACAGCTAGATTACACATGAAGTATATTAATAAATGGTAATAAAAACTGGAACACATTTCCCTCCTGAAATTATACTGTATTAGTGAAAATAATAGGTACAGAAATTGTCATATGAAAACTTCTTTCAAATATGAGCAAATGAGATTAAATTATTAAGATATGTGTAGAATGGGAAAAATAATTTTTTAACAAATTAAAATTTTCTATATTTACACAGTGTTTCATAACAAAAGGAGTTAGGGAACTCACAAAATGGGAACATAGCCCCATTATTCTAATTAGAAAGAGGTCTAAATGTAACAATGTATATACTGTTTTTAGATATGTATATTTTAATGCCTTCCAAAGTGAAAAGAATCATTTTGAAGTCTGTAAGAGTGTAAGTGCTCTACAAAACTATGTTTTACATAAATCATAAAACTGTCCCTGTTTTACAAATGTACTTGCCCTTTTGTTCTTATATAATTTAGATGTTTTAAGATGAAAAAACTCCATAAAATATAAAGCTTTATAAAAAGAGATAGAAAATCAAACATGAATAAAATACCAAATGATAAACAGATGCCTCACAAAAGCAGATGTCAAATGGTCAATAATCATATACTAAGAGGTTAAACAGAACGTTTAATATGAAAATGATCTCAGTCACCAGGTTTTCACCAAGGTAATTTGGAAACTGAGACAACATTTTGAATGTTTTGGGTATCATCTAGTAAACCTAATACTGTACTCTGTGACCCAGCAATTATCACTTCACATATATAACTATTACAACTACATTGTATATCAAAAAGATGCATAAAATAATGGTCATAAAGGCATAAATGACAATTGAAAATTGCAAAATGTCTATCCAACAGAATGTGATAATAGATTATGGAAAACTGAAACACTAAAAAGTTATATATTCATGAAAACAAGGGTATTGCCCTATGCAGCAATATAAGTGAATATTGGGAATACCATATTGAGTTACAAAAAGCAGACATGGGTAATGCATTTTGTATGAATCTACATAAAATACAGAAGGAAATATACCTAAGCTATGATTTTCAAAGTCAGAATGGTGATTAACCTTGTCCAAGGTGTAGTATTGTGTTTAATTTTTATCTTAGAAATAGTAATATGGATGTATTCACATAAAAATTTATCAAGCCATGCACTTATGATTTCAGAAGGAATATTGTCTTCAATAAAATAGTCACATTAAAATGTCATTACCACAAGTGCACAGATAAGGATCTTTACTTGGGAGCAACCTAAGAATATGATTAGGAAGAATTGCATTAAAAAATAACTGACATGAAAAATAATTTGGTCTGATTTGTGATGCTAAGGCAGGATCCACACATAGAGTAGGTACTTGTAAACAATGGAAATTTAGTTTTCACAGTCTGGAGACTGAGATTTCCAAAATTATAGTATGTCTAAGTTTAGCTGGCTAATGGGTTCCCTGTGGCCTCTAGGGAAGCACTTCCATGCACATAGATCGGAAAAATCAGCTTTGTCAAAACTGGTGTATGGCTGAAAGCAATGTATAGGCTCAAAACACATTTCATATAAAATAATTTAATGTCATTCTTCACAGAACTAGAAAAACAATCCTAAACTTCATGTGGAACTACAAAAGACCCTAGGTAGCCAAATCAATAGTGATTTGCTGGAAAATGGATTGAACTGAAAATCATTATGATAAATAAAACAAGGCTGACCCAGAATGACAAATAATCTGTGTTTTCTCTTACACACAGAACCTAGATTTAAATTTGTGTGTATGTGTGTGTGTATGTGCTAGGGGGAATGCAAATAGAAAGGGGATTAAGAGATGAGATCTCCAAATGAGATATCAAAAATGAGAAAGTAATAGAAGATACCTCAAAGGAAGAAGTGGGAAGGACTGTTTGAGAGAGAAGACACCCGATAAAGAAACAAAGGGGCAAGACTGTCTGGGGGGAAAGACAGAAAGTAGATGAATTGGAGGGTCAGAGTTTTCCTAGAAGTAACATTACACCA
This sequence comes from Mastomys natalensis, assembly GCA_021653895.1. NCBI lineage: Eukaryota > Metazoa > Chordata > Mammalia > Rodentia > Muridae > Mastomys > Mastomys natalensis. Next base: position 256,980 of record JAJTUV010000541.1, on the reverse strand, counting down.
AGGTCTCAAAACAGCATGGTCTATATGAACATGATAATAATCTACCTGCATCTGTGCCATCTGAAACACAAAGTGCATCCAACTCCTCTTCACTTTAGTTGGTCCTTGGCAAGCCCTCAGCAATTTTAGTTTGATTGTGGCCCTTCCTAAATTAAGGTGTTTCTAAAAGTAAGTACTAAGAGATGTGACCCTTTGTGGGGTGGTGAGTAATAGGGGCCAGGTTTTTTTCTTGTAAGCAGAATTTAGATACCGAACAAAAGAGGCTTCACACAGTATTCTGCTGGCTTGATGATTTGCTGTTTCGCCTTCTGGTTGAGACAAAGTACCCTCCCTTATGTCCTTTCAAAGTTTCTATATAAGCTTTCATAACTATAAACTTTCCTCTTATAACCACTTTAGCTCTATCACAAAGATTCTTGTAAACTATTGTTTCAGTTTTGTTTCTAGAGGAATTTTATGTCCTTTCTGAATACTTCAATGACCCACTGGCTGTTCAGTATCCAATGATGGTCTACTTTATCTTAATATTGATTTGTATTATTTTGGCACCATAATTTGATACAATACAGGAGCTTATTTTGATTCTTTTATACTTGGTAAGATTAATTTGTCTCTTAGACTATTTTAGAGAAGGTACCATGTACAGCTGAAAAATGTGCATTCTATGTTTATTGGGTGGGATATTCTGAAGACTAAGGTTATTTGAAGTATGATAGCATTTAACTTCGAGTTTTCCCTTTGTTGATTTTAGTTTGGACCTTCTATGAAAAGATGAGCATAGTTACATCACATACTATCCTTGTATCATGCTCATTAGTATTTGTTTTATGAAATTGAGAGCTACAACACTGGGCACAAATATATCTATAATTGTTATAGCCTCTTGGCGGATTATTCTCTTTACTAATATGTATTGACATCTTAAAAATTTCTACATACTAGTTCCTGTTTGAGTCACATTTTATCAGATACCAGGAGAGCTTTGCTAGATTTACTTTTACATTTCTTTTCTTGACAGATTCTTCTCCATCTTTGATTCTAATGGTGTTATTAATAGTAAAGCCCATTACTTACATATAATTGGGCTCCATATAATTACAGATATTGGGCTCCAGTTTCTTATAACTGAGTAAGCATGTATGTACCATTTCATAGGTGAGGGAAGTCCGTTTACATTTAAGATTTTATTCAAAATTAATGCTGACTAATTTTAATAATTTTGTTCATCATTATTCTGTTATGTTGGATTGCTTTTTTACCTTATCTTTTATTAGTCCTAGATGTTTTAGGTTTATTTTGTTTGACATGATGAATTCCTTCTTTGCTTTACATTGTTCATCTGTTCCTTTTGTGAAATTTATTCTTTTCTGTGCGCATGTGATGGGAACTATATTTATTTCTCTGTATATATTATTCCTTCTATAACACTAGCTCATAAACTACCCTAATTTGTACTTGTCTTGAAATATCTTTACTTCGCCAGTTTTAAAACGTAGCTTTGCTGAATATAGCACTCTTGGTTGGCAGATATTTAACTTGAGAACTTAAAATATATCATCCTTTCAGGACCTTAACATGGTGATAAGAACTCAAGTTACTCTGTTTCTGCCTCCATGTGTCAGTTGACATTCTTCTCTTACAAGGTTTAATATTGCTTCTTCAGTTGTTACGTTAGTATCTTGAGTATAGTACGTCAAAGAGATATTCTTCTCCAGTCATGATTATTAAGGTCTAAAGGCTTGTGGTGTAAAATTTATATTGTAACATCACTGAACAACTCCCTATGCCATTGGGGGTTCTTTCATATAACTTGTGTAGCCCACAGATTCTTAAGTATCTGGACCTTCTCGCATGCTCACTTTTCCCTCTAACTGGTGTTGGGGTGCAATATTTCATTAGCATTTTTCTCAGTCACTGGCATTTTTTTCTTCTGCTTGGCTGAATCTATCACTATTTCTTTCCACTATGCTTGTATTTGGTTCATTGACCTTTTCCCTTCCAACATTTCTACTTTTTTAAAAAAAATTAAATATCAATTTCTCAGGAACTAGAGGTATGGTTTGGAAATGGAACAGTTATGCAACATAAATGAGGCCCTAGGCATAATACCTCATTTGGAAAAAAAATAAATACTATTTTTATTTCTTCAACTATTTTGCTGTTTGTCTCCTCCATTTTCTTCTTTATAGAATGTATGATTTTCTGAATGTTTTCTCTATCTCCAGAATTGAGTATTTTCACTTAATTTATTCTGTTTCAGCTCTTTGATCATGTTTACATAAACAATTTTAAAACACTCATCTGGGATTGTACTTCTTTGGGGATCCTGAGTTTGGTAACAGAGTATTATGATCTTTTGAATTTACATTTTACCTTTCTTTTCTATCTGTGTTCTAACTTGCACATCAGTTTGTTTGGATATCTCTTTTCATATGTTTGGGAAAATTTTATATATACAAATATAGACAGAAACAATATGAATATAGGTGAGTAAAGAGGTAGATAGGACCTAAGGGTATTGAGGATGGGGAATTAAAATACATTGTATGAAAAAAATTACAAGCCAGTAAAAGCAAATAAATAAATAAATAAATAAGTACTTAGGCTGAGATAAATGGAAACATAGAGGAAGGAGGAAATGAAGTTTAAATAAGAGGAAGTAGAGAAAAAGTATGTTAAAGAGGGGTTTGGGGAGAAAGAATCAAAAAAGATAAGCAAAAGAAAAACAAAGATTTTCCAATAATAAAAAGCTAAAAAAATAGAAAGTATGAGAATGGACAGTAAAATAAAACCATATGTTTATTCAAAATAAAACCAACAATGTAATGTGAAAATATTACTAAATGTTTGTTAAGGCAGGCAAAAAGGAAAAAGTAACTATGAGCAAAAAGACATTACTGTCCTATGGCCAAGTGACAACAAGATAATATAACCACATTAAGGAGGTTAACTGTGGTGGTTTGTATAAAAATGTCTCAATATAGGCTCATAGAAAATGGTACTGTTAGGAGGTGTAACCTGGGTGAAGTATGTGCAGCCTTAGTGGTCTGAGGAGAGATTGGTGACGTTTCAGATACTCAAGCTAGGCCCAGTATCAGCCCCTCCTCTTGCTTTCTGTTGATCCAGTTGTAAACTCTTGGGTACCCCTCTTGCACCATGTCTGCATGCATGCTGCCATTCTTCCTGCCAAGAACACATTGGACTGTATGTTTGAACTGTAAGCCAACCCCGGTTAAACACTTTCCTTTACAACTGTTGCTGTGGTCATAGTGTCTCTTCACAGAAATAGAAACCCTAACTGAGACAATAACAAGTAAAAACATGAAAAAATTGAAGATGATGTAAAAATACTGCTCAAAAACTCATGAGAGAAGGAGTCATTTGAACTTGTTGACTTCTGATTTTCCTGTGGTTTGTGCTGTTACTGCATGTATATCAGAGTTGACTTCCCCTTGGTAGGGTTTCTTCTTTGAGTTTCAAGGGTCTCTCCTAGCCACAATGAGCTTCATAACTTCTCACTGAGCACCTTCTCTCACCCTTGCCCTGACTCTCTTGATTATAGAGATGGTGGCTGGTGTTTAGCTGGATGGCATTTCCTAAATATGTTAAACCTGGGAGAAGTGATCACTGCACTGACGTTGGTGCAGTGTACTTGCTTTTGTACCTTCAAGGCCTCTTGAATATTAATCACTCTGTTGAAGGCATGATGCTGTGGGCTCTAAGCAAACCTCTGGAACTTCAGCTACCTCTAAAGTTCAATCCATGGATTGGCATCAGTCTTAAGTCAATCAAATTCTCAGGTTGTTCTAGCTTGCTGAAATCTGTTTCTGATAACAATGGGCTATTTGTAAAATAGTATATGCATAGCTAATCTATGATGCTTTAAGGACAGGAATCTAATTCAGAATGGTAATAGTGATGGTGTTGCTTGGAAGAAAACCTCCCTCAGCTTTAGGGTAAACTCTGAAACATCATTGATGGCAAAAATCCTCAAGGATTTCCTGTATCGCTTGCTTATATTGTGAATCCAAATTTAAATGCCATGGTACTGAAGAATTTTTTCCAGTATTTCCTAATATATTTTGGCCAATAGTAAGGACAAAGAAAAGTAAAGCTTCTAAGTTAGTCATAAATATTTTCCAGGTCAACCCAAGAAAAAAATTTCAACCACCAACTGTTTATCATATGTTACTACTCATAGTGATTTCCCTATAGCATTGCTCTCATTTCCCTTATGTAAGAGAAGTGTAAAAAAGCTTCACTCTGCTCTCCATGACAAGTGTTCTCAATTCCCATGAGACACTCTGCACGTTTCCCTCCAAGGAACAACAGCAGCTGGTACTTCCTGTACAAGCTCACAGTTCCTGCAAGGAGGGAATAAAAGGTAAGGTAGTTCTTAAGTTTGCCTTCTCCATGGTGGCATGTTTTATGACTTCTCTATCTAGAGTATTTCCTCAATGCAAATAAAGTATAAGTACAAGCAAAATGAGAACATATCACAAGTACTGATTTTCTGCCTTAAAAGAATACGTTTGAAAATATTTCAATTTTATTTTCAGGTCTAAGAGCATGAAGATTTTTTCTCTTCATCTTTTTCCTTCATTACACATAGACGTGACACAGCAATGCAGAACTGTGAGTGTGTAACGCTCATTTGTAATTCATTTTTTAATGATCATTTTTAAAGGGATTACCATTATGAGGTGGGATCTAGAGTCCAGGAAAATCAAAATAGATTGACTGCCAAATGTAATAGCAGTAATATGACAAAGAGATTCAGCATCTATGAGAAAAGTAGTCCCAAGCCTCAGCCTCCTTCAGGACAGCAACTTGCTTTGGGTAGGGCTGAATGAGGTAGGTCATTGGTGAAGGTAAAGATACACCTTCCCACCATGTGCTCTGGACTCAGTGGTGTAGACTCCTCATGAAAGAATGTGTTGGAGGTTATGCTTCCCAGGAAGGAAAGTCTCTGGGTTTTCCACTGTAGGCAATGCCAACTTCTCTGTCTGAGAGTTCCTCTCCTAATACAAATAGTAGAGACTACAAAGTATTCCTTCTGCCCAAGGTCAATCTCACCCTCTTTTCTCAGAGTCTAGTCAGAATCCTTACACATCTTACCTGAAGCCTGTGCCTTGGACTACTTACTGCCTGACCCTACCTGTCCTTTGGGGTTGGAGGTGAGGTGGTACAGAGTCAATAAACTAGGGAGCAGGTGAGAAATGCTCATCTGCACACTGCTGCAAGCTCCTTTAATACCCTCCACCTGTACCTCATTGGTCCCAAGAAAGCATTTCTTCTAAACAGCACTTCCCAATTGGCTGGCATTGTCTGCACCACCAATCCTTGGTCTCTCAGGCAGGAGATACTTTTGTGGCTGTGTGGCCCCAGCATTTTACATAGAGGTGGCCCTGCACTTCTTGCCATACTTACCAAGTACAATGAGATGATTGTGGACTAAGACCTCACTTCTTAAACTATAGGTCACAATTTTGTATAGTGTCATGCCATTATGTATGTGGGTCATAAAATATTTGGCAAACCAAGAAATTTATTATGAACAAAACAAAAATTAAACGTGTTATGATTCTGAGTTCTTTCTCCCCAAACTCCATTTCTTTATATGATTTTCTTGCAGCCTAGGCTGTGAACACACAGTATGCATATTCTACACTGCATATGCCTTCAGGCTTTAGAAAGCCAATTAGCATGGCCTGAAACACCTCAGCTCAGAATTTAGATGGTGCTATGCTATGAATTTCCATGTATCTACTTTGCATACACTTTGTTGTTCTTATAGAAAAAATAATGATTAATTCCAAAAATAACATTTTCTTAATGTCATACCTTGGAAATTACCAAATTAGAATGTAATCGGATTGCATTATTTGTTTTAAAATTTGTTGTTTAAATGATAGCTTGAATTTCATAAACAAAAACATTGTTAAATTAATTTGGATTGAAATTAAGAAAAGATTTCAAATAATTTTGAAGTGATCCTAAGCAGTTCTGTTATTTATGAAAACTATCATTTTAGCATTGATGATTATAAAATCAAAGTCTGGGTCTGCTCTAATAAACATTGAAGATGATCTTTGACCTAAAGTACCAAGTATTCAGCCAGAGCTTAATTTTGTATGTAAAAATAAACAATCTCATCCATCCCATTTGTATAAAATTTTCTTTGACCTTTAATAGCAAAGACTTTTATGATAAATTTGTTTGTGATTTATTATGAGTAAATGTTTGATTTATATACCTATTTCATACTCCTGTTTCTTGGGCTTGTATAAAAAATGTCTTAAGTAAAAAGAAATCATGAGTCAAAAACTTTTAAAAAAATTGACTAGGGTATATGAGTAAAATGAAACACCATTTTTTAACACTGCATTCTACCACAATTTTTCCTTTTACTTCTTCTATTCTTCTCTCACACAGTATATTCTGAGCACAGTTTTCCCTCCTTCAACTCTTCTCATTCCTCCCTGCCTCCTCTCCTCACCCTTAGATCCACTCCTCTTCGATTTTCCTTCAAAATGTGAGCATGCCTCTCAGGGCTATCACCAAACATGACATAACAAGTTATCATAAGAGTAAGCACAAACTTTCATTTCACGGCTGGGCTTCACAACCCAGTAGAAAAATAGGGTCCCAAGAGCAGGCAAAACAGTCAGAGATATACCCGACTTCCACTGTTAGGAATCCCAAAAGAACACCAACTTATGTAACCATAATGGATATGAAGAGAACCTAGGGCAGACCCATGCAGGCTCTGTGCCTGACACTTCAGTCTCTATAAACCACTATGAGCCCTGCTTTAGTTGACTCGGTGGGCTGGGGTTGTTTTGTTAACAAAAAATATTTCTGTGCTCCAATCTGGATGCTGAATACATTGCAAGTTACTGGTTTCTTTTAGAAACCTGAAGAGAGATTGAGAATCCATGAAAGTTTGAGACCTTGAAACCCTACAAATGCCTTGACTTAATCTTGGATGTGGTTATAAAGAGCAAAAATAAAAATCAGATGGGATCAGTTTTCTACACAAATTCTTTGTTGGAAGTACAGTGTTACTAGTCTCTTTACAGTTTTCCGATGTAGTCAACTCAAATGAGAATAGACCACAACTGTGAACTATCTTGCACTCCTACAATTTTTTCTTCCTTGAAAGCATATTTGTTTATACTCCAAAAGCTTGCAGATGTGCAATTCACTATGATTTAATGGAAGATCACTGGCCAAGACAATAAGAGGTTCATTCATATTCTCAGATTTATTCTAGATAACAGGTTTTTTTGTGAAGTGATACCAATTCTATTAAAACCCACCATTCATTTGATCCTTACTATGTCACAGAAAATATTCTTAGGTGTCAAGGAAGGTGGGGCTTGTTCTTTGTGTTATTATTCATAAAATAACTAAAAAATGATCTCAATAGGAAGCTCAGGAACAATTTTAGTAAAAGTTTGAGAGAAAGCAGTATAGAAAGTAAGCTTTAACTCTTAGATGCCATGAATAGGATTGTGTCTTAGTTAGGAGTTCCATTGCTATGAAAAGACACCATGACCAAGGCAGCTCTTATAGAGGACAACACTTAAATGGGACTGGCTTATAGGTTTAGAGGTTCAGTCCATTATAATGGCAGTGTCCAGGCAGGCATATGGCCCTGGGGGAACTGAGACTTCTATGTCTTGTATAGAAGGCATACAGAAGACTGTGATCCAGGCAGCTAGGAGGAGGGTCTTTGCCCTCTCCTACAATGACACACCTTTTCCAACAAGGACACACCTACTCCAACAAAGCCACAACTCATAATAGTGCTACTCTCTGGGTGAAGCATATTCAAAGCACCACAGAAAGACATGGAAAGGAGGAAGGTTTGGGTTAGACCAGCACATTCAACAAAATAGGGCAGCAAGGAACAACATGGAGTAAATTAGTTACATGGTAGAAGCTAAGTTGTAGATTCGGTGAAAGTGTAAGAAAGCCCTAAAGGGCAAACAAAAGAAGTTTAAGATTTTGTTGATATAAGAAAGCAAGATACAGAGAGAAAGAGAATGTATAAGTGACACTTTTAAAGCTAAAATCACATTCTCTTTTGTGTTAGGAATAAGAGACACATGCAAACCTAGCAGAGCTTCATTGTGGTGGCTCCCAGCAATTTTAATGAGGGTGGAGTTCTGAAAAAATAACTGGCTGCCTTGTTCTAAAGAACATTAGACCATTATGCTACATTGAATCCATTATTAAAATCATCCCTTTTCTGAAAAACTAAGAAATTCAAGAAGATAATTTAAAGAATATTGTGAAATCAAGAGATTATTAATATAGGAATTTTATTTCTTTTTACTCCAAATTATGATTGTTTTACCCATTCACTTATAATCTCAATTTTGCTGGTAGAGGTGTAGAGAAACACAGGCCAATCAATCATTTACCTTCCTTGAGTCATGAATTTCATTATAGAACAGAGCCACCATCTTTGATGCCCATACACTAAACTTACTGTGCATGGGATTCTCATTCATGGTTTTAATGGTGTTTCCATTAGACATTCTACCTGTCACCAGCTATTTTCCTTTGATTTAAAAATAAAAATTATACTCAGAGCTATTCACACAAGTTTTATGCAAATAACAACATCAGTTAATGGTAGTGAAGAAGGAGTTTTGCAACACACATTCAAAGTAGAGCTGGAATGAGATACTCCCTTGCTTTGGCACTCATTTTTTTTTTCTGACCCAGATCAATTCTATAATTTCTGTCTTCAGCTTTTCTGCTTTGCTACTTTTCCCAGTTTCTGTTCCCCATGCCTCTTCAGTACCTCCAGAATAACAGAACCCACAATTAGCAGGCACTATCCATGGCTACAATCAACTTCATTTTTCAGACAATCTTGAATTATACAGTGTTTCCTAGACATGATCTCATCCTTTCTGTAACCCAAAGACTCTGACTGGGCAGGTAGCAAATCTATTGAAATCATGTCAGAGGATAGGAAAAACAAGATAATTTAATGTAGAGTTTTGACTAGGTGTAAAATTACTTTATTACTTCTCTCCTTGTTGCTTAGACCAAATTACAGAATGTCATTAAAGGGAGAAAGGATGTATTTTTGGTTTATAGTTTGAGTATGCAGCCTGTCAGGGTGGGTAATCTTATTGGCAGCAGTGGTTTCTATCTATTAAGACTGGAGTTGTTCACATCCAGGTGTATCATGAAGCAAAGAAAGAGGAACGGAAGGGACTGTGCTTTTTTCCCTTCCCCTGCTCTATTTTTGTTTAACTAAGCACCCCAGTTTATAGGATGAGAACACTGGTACTCATGGATGGTGTTCCCCCTTCAGTTAATTTTCCCTGATAAATGCCACTACAGAGAAATCCAAAGGTGTGCATTACTAGTGACCCAGTTATTTCTAATTTAATCAAATTGACAGTGAAGATTCATAATCAGTTATTCACTACTGAAATACAAAAAATACTCTAAGGTTTGGGAGAGTTACTTCATAGAGCAGCTCCCAATTCTTGGTACCAAGGGAAAAGTAAGTACAGAGTACATTTACTACACTTCAGGAGCTTAGTGAAGGAGTCCCAGGAAACTGAGATTCAGACCTCTGAAGGATTCAGAACTGCATGTCTCTTGATGGTGTCTGTGAGTATAGAGGAAGAATCCTCTGGGGCTGAGTCTAGCTATGTTAATCAGCTATGTGGATCAGCTATGTTAATATTTATGTACACACACACACACACACACACACACACACACACACACACATACACACACACACAGTTAGTTGGTTAACTGACTAAGCATGACCAAAGCAACTATAATATAGGACAACATTTAATTGGGGCTAGCTTATAGGTTCAGTTGGATATATATTTATACACGTGCACGAGCACACATGCACATGCACACAAATATACATAAAACACACAAACACACATACACATATATATATATAACACACACATATACATAAAACACACACACACACATATATATACATAACAAAACACACACACACACATATATACATAACAAAACACACACACACACACATATATACATAACAAAACACACATACACATATACACACACATATATATATACATAACAAAACACACATACACATATATATACACACACACACACACACACACACACACACACACACATATATATATATATATATATTATATATATATATATATACATAGTTGGTTAGTTAGTATGATACAGCTGGCCAGTAGTGCTCTGGAATGAATTCAGTTTTGTCATGCCTTTTTAAAAAAATATAGCACATTTCCTAAGAATTGTGGGTATTCACCAGAGAAGACTGCTTAGACATGGTTTTAAGTTAATAGAAAGACTTTATTAGCAGGCCCACAACTACAATGGATGTTTGAAATTACAGTGTATCAGTGAGCCTTTTTCCGGGTGAGTTTTTAAACACAAAAAGTATGTTCTGGATTAACATATTTTAGTTATCAAAACTGGTTAGTGTCTTACAGTTTCCATTGCTGCGAAGAGACACCATGAGCAAAGCAACTCTGATAGAGGACAACATTTAATTGGGGCTAGCTTACAGGTTAGAGGTTTGGTCCATTATCATCAAGACAGGAAGCATGGTAGCATCCAGACAGTCATGGTGCTGGAGGAGCTGAGAGTTTTAGGTCTTGTTCTGAAGTCAAACAGAAAACAGAAACCTTCAGGCAGCTAAGAGGAGGGTCTCAAAGCCCATCACCACAGTGACACACTTCCTCCATCAAGGACACACCTACTCCAACAAGGATATGCCTAATGGTGCCACTTCCTGGGCCAAGCATATTCAAACCATCACAGTTAGCTAGAAGCAGAACTATAGAAGCTAAAAAGCAAGGTTAATACATTTTAAAACTTTCCCAGAACTATATGGACTCTGTTGAATTAAGCTTTTGTTTTAGTTTTGACTAGTGTCATTGTCTATGTACTGAGTTTTACAGCCTGAACAATACTTCCATCATGGGGTCACTTGTGCTAACATCTGGGGCCCTGTTATACTAAGGCCCAGTGAGTGCAATCAATGCATTTGCATAGTGTATTTGTTAGAATATTTTAATTTGCCAACCTGATTCAAAACTGTCTTGTGTGGATGAGGTGGTATGGAATTAGGATAAATCAGAAGTTCAGTGTGAAGGAGGAGGACCTAAAAGCACGGCTCTCAGGTGGTTCATGAACAATATTAATATAATCAGATATTCCTTCACTTATGGACTTATTCATTTATGAGATAATGATGGTATATCTATGTAGAAATGCTTTAAGATGATGGTATCACAGAACTGTAAACAATTCCTGTACTTATTCAGTTAATATTCTGAAAAGGGAGAAAGAAATGTGTAATATAAGTATGTTTGAGGATATAAAATATTAAACAAAGACAGGAAAATAGAAATGACAAAATGTTTGGAGGTTGGCATAGTTTTGCCTCAAAAGTCACTATGGAGGAAGTAGTATAGGCATGAGGAAAGGAAGGAAGCAAAATATCACTGCATGTAAATAGTTACAGCAACATAAATTGTACAGCGTACTATGAATGGAGACCCTGAAGTGGAGAGAAAAATAAGTGAACACGCAGTGTGGTAGAAGGAGCATGAGCAGTGGAAAAAAATCACAAGGAATAATAGATATAGGACAATCTCTGTCCCAGAAGTGCCATATAAGATTATTCCAGCTACAGAGCTACATAGAGATCTAGCTTCCTCCTTTCATTGACACTGTGTGTGGAATAGTGGCAATGGAAGGTGATCATATATCATACATCACATATGTCTCATCATGAAGATGTTTTAAGAGAAGGAACTTTGTTCTCTAAACTTCTCTTATCGAAGGTAAACAGCCTGAATTCAGATGACAAAATTCAAAATCCAATGAATCTGAAATGGACATTTTATAAGAAACTCTCCTCTTGGGTCATAAACAAATAAGATTTTTAATTTGCCACTGCGGTATAACCTGGTCTATTATGAATGATTAATGTTTCTATTTTAGTTACACATTTATATAGTGTTTCTGTGTACTGGTTTTTACTAACAAGAACACAGAAAAAGTAAAAGGAAACAAGGTCCTTGAATTTCAGATACCAGAGTGATACATTGGAAAGAATGTACTTCAAATGGTTGGGCATATGTTTAACCTGAAAAAGGAGGAGTCTCATGTCATTTGACTGATGGCTGTCTCTTCTGCTCTCTCATGCAGTGCTAGACAAGGGGAAACTCAGACTTTCCTTTAGAACTCATTCACTTAAAGAAATGTGACACACACTACTTGCTCCTCATTGTCAGATAGCACAATGCATCAGTGAAAGTTATCAAAAAATACAGAAGGGAGGAGAGCAAGAGAGGAAAGCACACTGCTCCTCTGTCCTTTCCAGCTCACAGGTAGATGTCTGCTCATGGATGCTTTCTTCAGTCTCCAAATATCTGTTGCACTTATTTGCCTAACTACTAACATCTGTGTTCTCTTTTGTCACATATAGCAGAGGAAGGAGGAAATTAGCATATAAAACATCCTAAGGATGATTTTTAAAGACATCAAAGTCCAATTGAAAGCAACTGGAAAATTTGTGAACTACATTATATTCTTATAGGACACTTTCAGTATTTTTTTTATTTATGTACCTAATTATCTATTATTTGTTTGTTTATTTATCTATGATTTTTTTTCTTTCTCAAAAATATAGCACAGGCTGGTTTTTAATTCACAGCCCTTCTGCTTCAACCACCTGTCTGGGCTATAGGTGTGTGTCACCATGTCTGATCCATCTGTCAATATTCTGAGAAATTACCTACCACAATTCCATCATATTTCTCTTAATAATAAAATGATTTTTGGTTTCAGTTACAGTTCTGTTTCTGCGAAAATGCACCATGACCAAGGCTACTTCTAAAAGAAAGCATTTAATTGGGGGGGGGGCGAGGGGGGGGGCTTGCTTGCAATTTTGCAGGGTTAAACCATGACCATCATGGCAGATACCACGGCAGCAGGCAGGCAGGCAGAGTGCTGGGGCAGTAGTTAAGAGTCTTATCCACAAGCAGAAAGCAGACAGAAGGGCAAACAGCCTGTGCCTGTCCTGAGCTTTTGAAACCTCAAAATCTACTCCCCAGTGACACAACTGCTCCAAAGAGGCCACACCTCCTAATCTTTCCTAAATAGTTCACCAAGAGGAAACCAAGCATTCAAATATATGAGCTTATGGGGGTCATTCTCATTCAAACCACCACAATTTCCTTAAAAATTAAGCTCTTTATTTATCCTGGTGCTCCTAATATTATAGTAAGTGAATACTGGAGTCTGCTAAGGGGACTGGGGTAGGGTTCTTTATTCCCTGAGGAGATATATCGCTGAAAAATCAGGGACTAGACAAGGCTGCCCACTCTCTCCCTATCTATTTAATATAGTAGTTAAAGTTCTAGCTAGAGAAATTAGACAACAAAAGGAGGTCAAAGGGAAAATTTGACAAATTGGAAAGGAAGAAGTCAAAATATTATTATTTGCAGATGATATGATAATATAATTAAATGACCCCAAAAATTCCACCAGAGAACTCCTAAACCTGATAAACAACTTCAGCAAAGTGGCTGGAGATAAAATCAACTCAAACAAATCAGTAACCTTCCTATACTCAAAGGAAAATGGGGGTGAGAAAGAAATTAGGGAAATGACACCCTTCACAAACAATATAAAATATCTTGGTGTGACTCTAACCAAGCAAGCGACAGATCTGTATGACAAGAACTTCAAGTCTCTGAAGAAAGAAATCTAAGAAGACCTCAGAAGATGGAAAGATCTCCCATGCTTATGGATCGGCAGGATTAATATAGTAAAAATGACCATCTTGCCAAAAGTAATCTGCAGATTCAATGTAGTCCCCATCAAAATTCCAAGTCAATTCTTCATAGAGTTAGAAAGAGCAATTCTCAGATTCATTTGGAATAACAAAACACCCAGGATAGCATTTCTATTCTCAACTATTTTCAACAATAAAAGAACTTCTGGGGAATCACCATCCCTGAACTCAAGCTGTACTACAGAGTAATAGTGATAAAACCTGTATTGATACAGTGAGAGGCAGGTAGAAAAATGGAATAGAATTGAAGACCCAGAAATTAACCCACATACCTATGGTCACTTGATCTTTGACAAAGGAGCTAAAACTATTCAGTGGAAAAAAGATAGCATTTCCACAAATGGTGCTGGTTCAACTGGAGTTCAGTATGTTGAAGAATGTAAATTGATCTATTCTTATCTTCAAAGCTCAAGTCCAAGTGGGAGCAAGGACCTCTACATAAAACCAGATACACTGAATCTAGTAGAAGAGAAAGTTGGGAAAAGCCTAGAACAAATGGGCATAGAGGAAATTTTCCTAAACAGAACAACCATGGCTTATGCGCTAATTCGACAAATGAGACCTCATAAAATTGCAAAGCTTCTGTAAGGCTAAGGACACTGTCAATAGGACAAAAATGCCAACCCACAGATTAGGAAAAAAAATCTTTACCCATCCTACACCCAATAGAGGGCTATTATCCAATATATACAAATAACTTGAGAAGTTAGACTCCAGAGAACCAAATAATCTTATTAAAAAATGGGGAACGGAGCTAAACAGAATTCTCAACTGAGGAAACTCAAGTGACTGGAAAGCACCTAAAGAAATATTCAACACCCTTAGTCATCAGAGAAAGGCAAATCAAAACGACCCTGAGATTCCACTTCACACCAGTCAGAATGTCTAAGATCAAAAAACAAAAACAAAAAATCCAAAACAAAAATAACCAAACCAAACCAACCAAACAAAAAACCCTGCAGGTGACAGTAGATGCTGGCTAGATGTGGAAAAAGAGGAACATTCCTCCATTGCTGGTGGGATTGCAAACTGGTATAACCACTCTGGAAATCAGTCTGGGGTTCCTCAGAAAATTGGACATAGTACTACCTGAAGACCCAACTATACCACTCCTGGGCATATACCCAGAAGATGCTCCAACATGTAATAAGGACACATGCTCCACTATGTTCATAGCAGCCATATTTATAAGCTAGAAACAACCCAGATGTCCCTCAAGAGAAGAATGGATACAGAATATGTGGTACATTTATACAATGGAATACTACTCAGATATTAAAACAATGACTTCATGAAATTTGCAGGCAAATGGATGGAACTTGAAAATATCATCCTGAATGAGGTAATCCAGTCACAAGAGAACACACATGATATGCACTCACTGTTAAGCAGATATTATTAGCTCAACAGCTGGGAATGCCCATACTAGAATTCACAGATCATATGAAGCTCAAGAAGGAAAACCAAAGTGTGTAGGTTTCAGTGCTTCTTAAAAGGGGGAACAAAATACTCACAGGAGGAAATATGGAGCAGAGATAGAAGGAAAGGCCATCCAGAGACTGCCCCACCTGGGGATCCATTCCATATAGTCGCCAAACCCAGACACTATTGTGGATGCCATGAAGTGCATGCTGACAGGAGCCTGATACAGCTGTCTCCTGAGAGGATCTGCCAGAGCCTAACAAATACAGAGGCAGATAATTGCAGCTAACCGTTGGACTTAGCGTGGGGTCCTGATGGAGGAGCTGGAGAAGGGACTGAAGGTGCTGACGGGGTGGCAGCCCTGTGGGGGGAGCAACAGTGTCAAACAGCCAGACCCCCGGAGCTCCCGGGGACTGGACCACCAACCAAAGAGTACACATGGAGGGACCCATGGCTCTTGCCTCGTATGTGGCAGAGGATGGCCTTGTTGAAAATTACTGGGAGGAGTGGCTCTTGGTCCTGTGAGGGTTCGATGCCCCAGTGTAGGAGAATGCCAGGGTGGGGAAGCAGGAGTGGGTGGGTAGTAGGGGGAAAACCCTCATAGAAGGAGGGAGAGTGAATATGGGATAGGGGGTTTCCAGAAGGGAAACTAGAAAGGGAATAACATTTGAAATGTAAATAAAGAAAATATCCAATATAATAAAAAAAAAACATAGTGAATTTTGCTTAAATGCAAAAGATATTACTCCATACACAGGAACTGCTAACGTCAGCTATGTGTGTCTTTAAAATATGTCACCTCGTACATATAACCTGAATTTTAGATATCCGTCATTCATGTTCCCTGCTATTTTTTTTATTTATTTATATGATTATTATGTGAATTTCTCTTATCTATTTTTATCTCAAGAGTTATTTATCATCTTAGTGTGTGATTGCTATATTCCCAAAATCCTAAATGATTTTTCCATAACAGTCATGTCTTAAAATATACTTCCTTTGTCCATTTTATTTATTTAAATAAATGTTATATTTAAATATGTTCTACAACAATTACAAAAAAGAAAATGTATTTAAATTAACGTTTCTTTTATCATTTAGTGTATGAATTAGAAGAGATTTTCAGAAATATCTAGAAATTTACATTATATGGTATATGTGGATAAATGTATGCAATTGATGATATTGCTATAATTTGTGTCCATTTTCTTGATGGTCAGCTGTCAGAAATAGATTGCTCCTATAGAAATCTCATTTTATCTTTTGATTTCTCTATCATTTAATATTGAAGGCCAATTCAACCTGAAACCTGTAAATATTTTTTACTAATTTTCTGTAGGATAAGCTGGGCCAGAGTGTAAAGAAAATAATGTCCAGTATGTTATGATTAATATGTGCAGGAGGTGTCATGTGAAAACAACTGGAGTGCTGTTAATATGACTTTAGCAGAGCACACAGCCTCTAAATAGTAACATAAATTACATCCAATGTTCAAGCTGGTGTTGCTTGATGCTATTACTAGAGACAATATAAATTTTACACTCGAAGTCAGTTAGCTAGAGCCTTCAATAAAGATCAAGCTCTCTCACGCTGTTCCTCCCACAACAAAACTAATTAGGACATTGCACCAGCGACAGCTAGAATCCCCTGGCTGTTCTGTGATCTGCTGGGATTTAGCACTCTTTTGCCCCATTAGCTTTTTCTTACTCAAAGAGAAAAGCCTGGATTTGCTATTCTTTGACACTTTTACAGATGAAACATGAGTAGCATTCCATATATGAATGCACACGGATCCTGCAATAGCAGCTTCACAGATTCTTACTAAAGAATGAAGAGATGGCGAATGACTAACCAAAGAGACAGAGCTGTTCAAATCCAAACATTATAGTATTTCCCCCCTTTGGAATACACTTTGAGAGGTAAACAATTAGAAAAGTGGTTGTTTTAACGGATGTGAGAGATGAATATACACACTATGAAATGTCTTTTTACTATCTCCATTGTATAAGAATGTTCAGATTTCTTTAGCTGAGGATTGGTTCCCAAACTCAATGGCAGCAGCATTTTGTAGAGTTAGTGGCTTCATTTTCCTCACTGAAATTTTGATATTGTAATTTTTCTTTCTTTTTATTAATCTTTTGCTATAAGAATACATAATTGTATTTTTTCTTCCATAAAATGTAATTTAATAGTCTAACACACAGAAGAATACTGTGGATTTATGAAACAGATACCCAAATGTTCCAATAAAAATGCTTTTAATATAATAATTAAAAAGAATGTAAAATTTAGAAATATGAATTAGCTTCTACAAAGATCATATATAAGCACAAATGAAGACATAGATTTGCTTAAATATTTTGGCATTTATTAATTATCAAATTCTCAGTAGAGAGAAAAAAGCAACATAGAGCTGTCTCATTTCATTTTAATATGAGCAAACAAAATGACAAATCTTCAACTAGATGTTAAAAATAGTAATTACTTACCTGCTTTAACTGAGAATGTATGTCTGTCCCTAACAATAATACGTTGCAACTAATCAGTTTCTTCAAATATATGTTTTAAATTTACATCTTTCCAAGGCAGTTTTATTCTTTTTCTTTAAAGCTTTCATTATATACAAACTAAGGATCCTAATTTTAATGTTTTATACATATACATCATTGTATATTGCAAAGATTCTCCCTCCCATTGCTCACCCTAACACTTGCCTTATCTCTCCATTTCTGTTCTTTCTACTAATAAGCAGCCGCCTTCTCATTTAATATCTTCTTTCTGTGAGAAAAAATAAACATTTGTCTTTGTGTTCCTAAACTATTTAGATCAGCATGATCTTTGTTTACATGGATGTTCCTAAACATAATGCAATAATTTCATTTTGTTTTACAACTGAACAAAATTCATTGGCATACATAGAGACAAATATATCATATCTTCTCTAAGTGTCTGTTGATAGTCATCTAGGTTGGGTGTCTATCCTGGTCACTGAGCATAATTCAGCAGCAAACCTGGATATGTGAGCATCTTTGTGGGATGTCATCTTACATTCATTTGGGTTTATAACTAGCCGTAATAGAGTTGAATCATACGATAGACCTATTTTTAGTTGTTGAGGGACTGCCATAGTAGTTTCCATAGTGGCTGCACTAGTTTCCAGTGCCACCAGCAGTGTCTGACGGTTCTTTCTTCCTGTATCTTTTAACATCTCTTGTCATTTGTTTTTATACAAACATATTTTTTTTCCTGTAGCTTCTAAAACACCATCTTCGTTTTACAAGTTTAGACTAGTTTCTGGTATTCATTCTTATCACTGTTAACATGATGAAATATCACGAGAGGTTGTTTTGTTTTGTTTTTTTTTAACATTTTGGCTGAAATCACTTCCTCTCTTATATCACCCTATCAATCACACCTAAATCCCTAATTTCTGTCAATAAAGTTTGTCTTCATTTCTTGGTTGCATGCTTACAGACTAGGTGCATTATCGGGCACCAAATGGTGACTACATTTGCCCATTTAATTCAAAACTCTGTATTTATTTTCTCTTGTGTAGATGTATTTTCATAAAATGTCACATAGACTTGCTATTCAATGATAAGAAGATGACACATTATATGTGGCTTTATCTATACACAAATCAAATGACAGATGCATCATGACCAATCACTGACAGACTTTTAAAAACTTGGGATTTGTAATGATCATGAAGCACATTGGTTACTGATATGGTTTGAGGATAGAATAGTCAGTAGTCTGAAGTACTTTATATATGTCGAGTTTGAACAAAAAGTGTTGGTAGAAAGCAGGTCACTCTTTGTAGACCTGTGCAATTTAACCAAACTGTGGTGACTGGTAGTATATTTATCAAGCTGAGAAAAAGTGAGGACTGTTTGCCTTTGGTTTACTATTAAAAATACACAAGATTTGAAATATTATATACCAGCTTCCTCTTTATAATAATCTCAATTGTAATATATACTTGCAAAACAAATAGATAATTGAAGGTATAGATGCTGAGAAATTGCTGACGTATGGAAATGAGTTAATATAATCAGTTACATCATCATTAAATTATAAAACAGCAAACCTACAGCTCAGTCAAGAGATTATTAGTCAAACTTACATACTCAGTGAACTCTGGAATTCTTTACTTTAATATACAGGAGATTATCTGTGATATATTCTCATGAAGTTAATACTTCCACAATGCTCTTAAGACCATAGTTTAAAATTTTCTGTGAATCAGTAATCATTAAGAATTTACTGAGCTGTACTAAATGTGACATGTTTTTTTTTGTGAGATATATATATGCTTCTCACTAAACATTAATTATTTTACATCTCAACAACAAAGCTGTAAAGTAAGCATTAGGAACTGCCCATTCCTTCCATGGCTCTGAAGCTGAACTTGGCTGGAGTGGCAAGGAAATGAAAATAAAAAAGACAGGCACACAGAGATAGAAAAGTTGGAATCAGATGGACTGGTCTCTGTGGTGGAGAAGGCTCAGCCTTCCAGAAGACTGGTGTGTTTGTTGTATTGTACACAATTAAATAGAATCACGGTTACTGCATTCAGCTGAAGAAGGAGCAGATCTGAGCAGGAGAAGTCTTTGTGGGGAGGTAGTCTTTAGGCCCCAAATATTCATATTCATGTGGAGGAAGTATTTCTGTACACACTATAAACATCCACACAAGTCGAAGGGGCAAGTTGAAGGCAGGGAGGTAGGAGTGAGTGGGTGGCGGGGTACAGTCTCATAGGAGCAGGAGGAGGGGAGATGGGATATGGGGTTACTGGAAGGAGGAAATGTGGAAAAGGGATAATATCTGAAATGCAAATAAATAAAAATATCCAATTAAAAAAGATAAAAAACAAACAAAAAAGAAATAAAAGTTCAAATTCACTCAGTAACTTCTCATGATTACACATTTGTGCCTTTAACTTGGAAATTTCCCATCTTATTTTCCCTATCCACACATAGGGCAGCAAAGGCTGTGTTATCTTTTAGAGCCTTTCCAGAGTCCAGAATGAAGTTTCGCCATATTTTCATCTATCTGAGGCCCTTGACATGCTTAGTTCATGTCAAAAACATACACTTACCTAAGAGTTTATTCTCTCAGGGCTTCCTACACTCCCAGCAAAGAATGATCCATAATTACAGATAAAGAAATAAAAGTTCAGGCTGGCCTCGAACTCCTGATCCTCCTGCCTCTGCCTCCTTCAGCAAATCCTATTGGCTTGTGCCACCAATCAGATCTCCCAGGGTCTAAATCACCAGCCTGAGAGCACACAGGGAGGGACCCATAGCTCCAGCTGTATATGTATGGGAGGACAGCCTTGTTGGCCATAGGTGGGAGAGGAGGTCCTTGGTCCAGTGAAGGCTGGATGCCCAGTGTGGGGCAAATCGAGGGCAGGAAGGTAGGAGTGAGTGGGTGGTGGGGTACAGTCTCATAGAAGCAGGAGGAGGGGAGATGGGATATGGGGTTACTGGAAGGAGGAAATGTGGAAAAGGGATAATATCTGAAATGCAAAAAATATAATATCCAATTAAAAAAAGATAAAAAACAAACAAAAAAGAAATAAAAGTTCAAATTCACTCAGTAACTTCTCATGATTACACATTTGTGCCTTTAACTTGGAAATTTCCCATCTTAGCTGAAGGGATGTCATTACCAGTCTTTCTAGATTAGCTAATCCTTCTTTGAAATGAAGGTAGACAGAATATTTGGATTAAAACCAGTTCTCAGTGGGTTGTGGTTAAATTCAAGAAGTTCACAGCTACCCAAGAGTACACAGAAGTCTAAGAAAGAATTTCTTCTTTTGAGTACTCTCTTTTGACCATTGAGCATAAAACTTATTGTATGTGGTTCATTTTTTCTTCCATTCCCACATTCTCTCAGTTCTTTTAAATATAATGAGGGATTAACAGTTTCTCAGAGCTCTCATATGAGCAATGAGCAGATTGGGTATTTGCTAAAACACCAAGGCTTCTTATTTACAGTAGTTTGTCTTTCCATGTGTTTAAAGCCATTGCTCATCATTTTATAGCTGATTAGTCTATTTTCTTAAAGAATCTTAGTTACAATTGTAATATATTTTGAATGTAACATATCCTGAAGAAATGAAGATCAAAGACGTAACTCATTGTAATTTTACCATATGACATTGCCTTCCAACTTTCTGTGAAATATAAAATTTCCTTTTAATACTGAAATATAACATATTGCTTCTTTTTAATTACCATAATAAATGTGGAGGTGAGGAGCTACATTTGAATTTGTCAGTAAATGTGTCTAAAATCAATTAAAAGGAATACAGCTTTTATGTGGATAAGTCTCAGTGAGTGTGGATAAGTGATAATTTTCCTTATTGTGTTTTGAAAATATTTCAGCCATAAAGTTGAGAACTGCTTACCATTTGATAGGGACTGTTTGGAGATAAAACAAATATTGTTATTTCTCTTATGATCACCTGCTCTAGGTGGTACTGCTCACAATGGGCTGGACCTTACAACACTAATAATTAATCAAGAAAATGTCTGACAGGCTTGATGACAGGCTAAGCTGGTAGGGAATATTTTCCCAACTGAGGTTCCCTCTTCCCAAATGACTCTAACTTGTGTAAAGTTGAAAAACACTGGTCATCACACTAGGCCATGGCTCATTTTAAATTCTCATTTTGTTTACTTGATGAATTATTTTGGGTTTTCTCATTTCTAAAACTACCACCCCTTTGAAGTTGCCCATGTATTGATCCTTTGAATTTTATAGTTTCTTTTTTTCTGCCCTTCACTTTCTCTCTTTACATAGGTTCAAATAATACTTTCCCACTGCTTTTTTTCCCTAATATAGATGTGACAGAAATCTGCAGATCTCTCCACTTGTAAGCATCTTGTTGTAAATGTCCACTTCTGTCCAAAACTCCAGTTCCTGTTTCTTTATCTTCCTTAGTGATTGTGTTGTTTACTGACCCTGACGTTAATTTTGAAGTCATTTTCTTTAGTCTCTCACATTTGTTTGGTTATCATGCCCTTTGGTTCGACTTCACAAATGTCCCAGGGAAGTCTCCTTTTTTTCCCACTTCCACTGTTGGGTCCTTATTCCAATGGACATTGATAGCTACAATTAATATGATTTTTAAGATGCCAATTATTTCCTGTGTTTAAAAATTAACCATTTCTCGTACATTTGAGTTTTGACCTTTTCATCTGACTGATTCTATTTCTTTCTATAACTTGCTGCTTTCAATTGTTTTTTTTTTTCTTCTGTGAAAATTATGTTACAAAATAGACATCAGGGATAATCACAATTTAAGAGAAGAAAGCATACTTCTGTGATTCCTGCTGCATTATATTATAGTTTCTTTTGAATTGAAATGTTCCCTCCAGGAAGGATCAGTGAAGCTTGTGATAATCAGAAAGAAAACAAACTTTTCATGTCTCAGAAGACTGAAACTTGTAAGATTCTAAAAGAGTGTCCTCAAGTTTTAGAAACAGCAAACAACTGGAGGGTGAGACTGTTGAGCCAAGCTGCTGGAGGATCTCCAGCCTATAAACTGCAGGAGGATTCTCCAGCCTCTAAGATGCCTGCAAACTGTGTATCGGCAGCCACGGTAACATCATTCGTGAATTCTCACCCTTATGGAGATAAGCTTTCCAGTGACACCATTGCTTTTAAGTACTGGAGCTTTTGTTAGTAACCCCTCACTCATAGTCCTGTTAGTACACATAACAAACAGCCAGTGGCTCACTAAGCTATATTCTGGTATAACTGATGCTTTGGTGTGCTGTGGTGAGTTCAATACCTGGAAGTGTAGATATGTGAGTCTGCTTCATCACCCCTGGAAATGTCTCATACAATACTGCTGTGCATTTACACCCATAACACTGCACCTCAGGATGTTCTTCCAGTGTTATTTTGTCCAAAGCATTGACTAATATCCCATGATGACATAGGAATAATATGTCATCTTCTATTTCTTTCCATATCTTTAATATTTACACATTGTTTTAACACTTTTAACATGATCCTCAGCTTGTCTCTTACACCATGCTTGAACTCCCTAAATATTATACTCAACTTGTCACATCTCTCACATTGAACACCATCTGAGATTTGATAATACCTAGATATTAATGTTAATTACACTGAAAGGCAGAGACTACCACTGAGATTTATTATTTGGAAATGAGAACCTAGGCCAACATAATCACTCAGGACTACTCTGTAATGGCATGATTGCAATTTCTAATTATTTGTGTGAAATGCTATGTGTGTTTTTGGAATTTGAAAATATTAAAGCCATTGAAATATGTTACGTTAAGCTTATAGTTCACTTAAAAACTCAAACGTATTGATTAACTGTATATTTTGAATATTTAAACAGCTATAAAAATAGTATGTAGTAAAAATGTGTTTATCATCAGTAAGGAAAGTTAGGCTTATATTAAATCAACACAGAAGAGCAAGTCATAAGCAGGATGGTGCTGAGTACTAATTGAGAGCAATGCAACCCTAAATTCTTGCTCCAAGACCAAAAACCATTTGTTTTAAATATGCTTATGAGTAGTCACAGAAAATAAAATCATTAACACTAGTCATTGTATTCATGATTCAGAAATAAGACTTCACTTATTTAAGGAAAGACAGATATCCTAGGAAACAGCAGCATATCTTCTTGCAGGATTTTCTTGGATTCCAAATTATGTGATCAAGCACAAACTCATAGTAACCACAGTGTCAGATATTATGGAATAGCTTTCAATATGTGATTCAGTTTAGCCCACTAGTCTCCTGCCTTTGTTAAAACCAGTAGGTTCAGTTCAGTAGAGGCATCAGTTTAGTGTGCCCCCTCTTTGTGATGTCTCTCTGTGTGTTGCTTCATAAAAAGATAGGTTTAAAGTAAAACCGGACAAACTAAGAATCTATCACAGCTCAGAAACAAATACGAGAAATTATAGCAAGAGATATAAGAACTGACTATCTGTGTAAGCATGTTTAAAACTATCTATTTAGATAACTAAAAACAATAAACTGTGTAAACACAACAAAGCAGGTAAGATGAAAACTGTTTAACCAAAAATTGTAAATTTAGTTTTGAAGAACTGATGTGCATATATACACGTTGTTGAGCCTCTAAAACCCCCTTATAAGCATCATTTATCATAGCCAACCTTTATAAAGAACTAATAAGCTCTTTCGAGTCTTGGCTCCAAGATGACCAAAAAAGGATGAAACAATGACCGTGCCAAAAAGGGCCGCGGCCATATGCAGCCAATTCGCTTCAGGAACTGCCCCCGGTGCGTGCCCAAGGATAAGGCCATTAAGAAGTTTGTCAATCGGAACATTGTAGAAACTGCTGCTGTCAGGGACAAATCTGAAGCAAGCATCTTTGACGTTTACGTACTTCTCAAGCTTTATATCAAGCTGCATTACTGCGTGAGCTGTGCCATTCATAGCAAGGTCATCAGGAATCGATCTCGTGAAGCCCGGAAGGACTGAACACCCTCACCACGATTCAGACATGCTGGCGCTGCACCATGACCTCCACCAAAGCCCAGGTAAAGAGGTGGTTTCTTTCATAAGGGCAGAAGGAAAGATGCTTTGGAAGAAATAGTAGAGAAGTTGTACTTAAACAAAAAATAAGAGCTAATAATGCAAAGATTTCCTGCCAGCCAAAACATAAATGTGGCTGTCCATTGTTAAGAATAAGATATAGAAATACAATCAACTACAGTAGGGTGGAAGTAATACTTGCAAAAACTGAGAAAAATCAAATGCAAATGAAATGGAAGAAAGAATTTCTGATTGGATGGTTGAAATGTCCTTAAAATATAATTTCAGACTTTTAATCATAATTTTCTAAACCAAAATATTAAAAGAAAATACACAGGCATAACAGAAAATAAGGAAATACAGTTTTAGTCAACTAGAAAAGTGATGAATTCATGTAAGATATACTATTGATGAGACTGTATAAAAACAAAGAAATTAATAAAATTTATAAAATCAAGAATAAGAGAAAGGCCCAAGATTTTGAAGTTGTCTGAATTCAAATCCAAGCATTGCTTTCTTCTTGACATATGGTGTTAAACAGACTAAAACAAACAAACAAACAAACAAAAAACAATGCTTCAACCTCTTCCTCTCAATGCAGTCATGATAAAATGAGAAACTATTATCAGTCTCTAGGAAAATAAAATACAGATACAATTTCTTTTAGTGTCTGGGAAAATAATATGTACTCTATGTATTAACTGGTATGTTTTCAAAGTATCTATCTTAACACTGCAAACCGATACTGATACAATTTGGGATCAAGACTGGTAAATTCATAACCAAAGTAGAGCAGCATGATCTGGATTTCAATGAAATAATAATAATGTTTAACATACAGCAAATATTGCAGATTATTACATTCATTTTAGTTATTCATAAGTGTCAAGTTTCCACAATGGTGACAATCACAAATTCAGGTAGAGACAGTGGTCATATGTAGTATATATGGATATATATGGTATACACTGTGGCTGTCACTAGACCTTCATCCTCCAAAATGCTTGGCTGGGTGGAAAGTGTAAGAAATACCACTCAGTATGGAATGCTCATAGCACCATTCTCCATGATTTTCTCTTCTTTTTATATGGAATCTGCTCAAATACCAGGCTAGTCTCAAGCTATTGAGGCCTTCTTGGCGTTTTTCCTGAGCACAAGTGGAACCTCCCAAACCTAACAAAAATAAAGCCTTGAATTTGTCACAGTGCCACACTTAAATCCATCTGTGGATCACTAGATTGTTTCAGATCTAAGAGGAAAGCAAAATCCATCAGATTTTTTGGAAGGAAGAAAAGACATGCTCATTTCAAGAGGAATAAACACATGAGGGTCCTATTCAGAGAAATGGCAGACACAAATTATCAAGATTGACACCATACATTTATGTCTCTATATGAACCTATATGTTGTCAACTATTTTGTATAAACACTAAAAAACCCCATAAAATTTGACTATATGTTAATCATTAAACAATACATTGCAAAATTTAATAGGATTCTGGACAGCAGAAATATAGATTAACAATTAAAAATGTCTCCTTTAAAGAAATACCTAGAAATCAAATGTTAGGACTGGGAAAAATTCCCCCAAATTTCCCTGTACTACTGTGTACATTTTTTAAAAAGTAAAAACAAAGTAAGAAAAATAAATTAATGATTTTGACAACTGAAAACAGACATTCCTGATTCTTCCTATATTTGTTAAGAAAGTCCATTTAATAAAAGTATCAAAAGGTCTACTTCCCTACCTGAGCAAGATCAGAGGGCTTCATACCCACCCTCTCATACCCTATAGCCTGTGTGCCTCCCAAGAGACCCGAAGTAAACAGAGTCACAGGAGACCTGCTCTAACCAGAGACACAAGAGGCAATGTTAATCAGAGACAGTGCTGCCTGCCTCCAAGGTGGCTGGCTCCAGTCAGAGACACTCAGACCAGTTAACTCCAGAGATAACCAGATGGCCAGAGGTAAGCACAAGATGATAAGTCATAGAACCCAATGCAGTTCAGCACAGTCAGAACCAAGTTCTTCTACCACTTCTACCACAGCCAACCCTGGATAACCTAACACACCTGAAAAGCAAGACAATGACTTAAAATCCCATCTCATGAAGATAATAGTTGCCTTTAAGAAGGATAAAAATATCTCCCTTAAAGAAATGCAGGAAAACACAGTCATATTGATAAAATCCCTCAAAGAAGAAACAAATAAATTCCTTAAAGAAATACAGGAAAATGCAATAAAATAGGTGCAGGAATTAAACATAACACACTAAGAACTAAAAATGGAAATAGAAATAATAAAGAAAACACAAAAGAAAGCCATGCTGGAGATGGACAACTTAGGAAAGAGATCAGGAGCGGCAAATGCCAAGCATCACCAATGAATACAAGAGATAGAAGAGAATCTCAGACTAAGAAGATATCATAAAAAATACTGTCATATCTGTCAAAGAAAATATTGTCACGTCTGTCAAAGAAAATACAAAGTATAAAAAGCTTCTAACCCAAATATCCAGGAAATTTAGGACACAATGAAAAGATCAAACCTAAGAATAATAGGAATAGAAGAGGGTGGAGAATCCCAGTTCAAAGGGCCCAAAAACATCTTCAGCAAAATCATAGAAGAAAACTTCCTTAAAAGAAGCCTGCAGAAAACCAAGTAGATTGGACCAGAAAAGAGAATCCTCTTGTCACATAATAATCAAACCACTAAATGCATAGAAAGAAAGAATATTAAAAGCTGTCAGAGAAAAAGGCCAAGTAACATATAAAGGCAAACCTATCAGAATTACACCAGTATTCTCAACAGAGATTCTAAAAGCCAGAAGATCCTGGACAGATGTTAGGGAGACCCTAAGAGAACATAAATGCCAGCCGAGGCTACTATATCTAGCAAAGCTTTCAATCACTATAGATGGAGAAACCAAGATATTCCATGACAAAACCAAATTAGACAATATCTTTCTACTAATTCAGCCCTATAGAGGATACTTGAAAGAAATCTCCAACACAAGAAATTAAACATTTTGAAACAAACCCAAAAGAAGAGAATCATATACACATAATATCACCTCCAATAACATAACAAAAACTAGCCATCATCTACCTTTAATATCTTTCAACATCAATGGACTCAATTCCCCAATCAATGACTGGACATGTAAATAAGATTCAGCATTTTGTTGTATACAAGAAACATACTGAAGTGACAATGACACTACCTCAGAGTAAAAGGCTAGAAAAAAGTCTTCAAAGCAAATGGTCCCAAGAAACAAGCTTGAATTGCCATTCTAATATCCAGTAAAATAGACTTTAAAGCACAAGTTATCAAATGAGATTGGCAAGGACACTTGATATTCGTCAAAGGAAAAGCACACCAAGAGGAAGCCTCAATTCTCAACATCTACGCTCCAAATGCAAGGTCACCCACATTTGTAAAAGAAACTTTACTAAAGTTCGAAACATATATTGAACCTCACACAATAATATTGGAAGACTTCAATACCCCACTCTCAACAATGGGCAGGTCACTGAAATGAAAATCAACAGAGACACAGTGAAACTAACATAAGTTATGAATCAAATGGATTTAGCAGATATCTACAGAACATTTCACCCCAAAACAAGAAAACATACCTTCTCAGCACCTCATGGAATCTTCTCCAAAACTGACCAAATAATCAGACAAAAAACAAGCCTTACAGATACAGGAAGATTAAAATATTTCCATGCATTCTATCAGATCACCACGGGCTAAGGCTAAATTTCAGTAACAACAAAAACAATAGAAAGCCCACATATTCAAGGAAACAGATCAATGCTCTGTTCAATGAAGAAAGAAAGAAATCAAAGACCTAGAATTCATAGAAAATGAATACACATCATATCCAAACATAGGGGACACAATGAAATCAGTGTTAAGAGAAAAATAAATAGCACTAAGTGCCATCATAAGGAAATTGGAGAGACCCCATACAAGCAACCACACACCTGAAAACTCTAGAACAGAAAGAAGCAAATACATCCAAGAGGAGTGTAATGTAGGAAATAGTCAAACTCAGGGCAGAAATCAACCAGTTAGAAACAAAGAGAATGATACAAAGACTCAATAAAATCAAGAGCTGGTTCTTTGAGAAAATCAACAATATATATAAACCCTTAGCCAAACTAACTGAAGGACACAGAGATAGTATCCAAATTGACAAAATAAGAAATCAAAAAGGAGACATAACAACAGAAACTAGAAATTCAAAAAATCATCAGATCCAACTACAAACGTCTATACTCAACAAAACTGGAAAATCTAGGTGAAATGGATGATTTTCTAGACAGATACCACATACCAAAGTTAAATCAAGAGCAAGTAAACTATCTAAACAGTCCCATAACCTCCAAGGAAATAGAAATAGTCATATAAACCTCCCATCCAATAAATTTCAAGGCCAGATGGTTTTAGTGCAGCATTTTACCAGACCTTCAAAGAAGAGCTAGTACTAATACTCCTCAAATTATTTCACAAACTAGAAACAGAATGAACACTACCTCACTCATTCTATGAAGCCACTGTTACTGTGATATCTAAACCACACAAATACCTAACAAAGAAAGAGAACTTCACACCAATTTTACTTATGACTATCATTTCAAACATACTCAATAAAATTCTCACAACCGAATCAAGGAACACATCAAAGTCATCATTCACTAAGATCAAGTAAGCTTTATCCAAAGGTTGCAGGTGTCGGTCTGTGTCTGCCTCTCCGGAGGTCATGGCCACTTGGGAACACAGGGAGTTTGACTGCACTGACCACCAGAGTGTGAGCTGGGCTGTAAGGAAGTGCCAAGACACTGCTCTTGGGGTGGGAAAGTGCAGTCTGAGATGTGGGAAAGCCAGAGCTGGTTTGGGGGTCCCCATGTCTGTGATGAGACCAGGTCCATAAGGTTCTCAGACTCTTGGATATCCAGGCTTCTCTGGAAGTTGCAGAAGAGAAGAGAATTGAGATGAGGGCCCTTGTCTCATGGGTGATTGTCTTTAGCTTGGCAAAGACAGTCTTTGTGGTGGTTATGGCTGTGAGCTCAGAGAGAGACCTTCTATGAGAGAATTAAGCTGTGGATTTGTAGGTAAATGCTTTCTCCATGGCTCTCCAGGGCAGACTTGAAGAAAGTGAAAGTTTATTGGTTCTTCATGATAGAAAATGGATGCATAATGTACCATCTCCATGTCTCACGGTGAGCCTGAGATGAAATAACTTTTGTAGGGAAGAGTATCTGGGAAGGAAAGCTTATGGACTAGGCCCTCTGGGCCTCAAGGTACCTCATTAGCATGGAGAACTCTGTTTTGGGCCCATGTGACTATAGGGCATGGTTCTTTATGTGAGGAGTGTGGTGTGGTGTTCCAGGCCATGTATCTGACAGGGAGCTGGAAGTTACCTAACCCTCATATGTGTGCCCACTAAGTCTTTTGGTCTCAATTTACTCTACCTTACCAACTTCCTCCATGGTTTTATGTCTGACATGCAGGGCTGAGTCAATATACAAAAATCTGTTAATGTAATCCACTATATAAACAAACTCAAGGAACAAACGCACATGACCACTTCATTAGATGCTGAAAAAGCCTTCAAGAAAATACAACACTCCTTCACGTTATAAGTCTTGGAAAGACAAGAATTCACAGCACATACCTAAACATAATAAAAGCAATATAAAGTAAACAAACATCCAACATCAAATTAAATGGAGAGAAATTTGAAGCAATCCCACTAAAATCAGGGACAAACAAGGTTGCCCACTCTCTCCCTATCTATTCAATATAGTACCTGAAGTTCTAGCTAGAGCAATTAAACAAACAAAAGGAGGTCAAGGGGATACAAATTGGAAAGGAAGAAGTCAAAGTACCACTATTTGTAGATGATATGATAGTATGTATAAGCAACCCTGAAGATTCTACCAGAGAACTACTATAGCTGATAAACAACTTCAGCAAAGTTGCAGGATATAAAAGTAATGCAAACAAATCAGTAGCCTTTTTTAATACAAATGATAAACAGGCTGAGAAAGAAATTAGAGAAACAACACCCTTCACCATAGCCATAAATAGCATAAAATATCTTGGAGTAACTCTTACCAAGCAAGTGAAAGATCTGTATGACAAGAACTTCGAATCCCTAAAAAATGAAAATCACTGGACTGAAATTGGGGACCCCTTTGGTTGACTTAAGGGAAGGATTGAAGAAGCTGAAGGGGAGAATCAACCTATAGGAAGACCAGCAGTCTCAACTAAACCATGAACCCAGGGAACTCCCAGAGACTGAGTGACCAATAAGGAGTGTACATAGGCAGGTCTGCGGCTCCTGGCACTTATATAGCAGAGGTCTCTCTGGTCTGGCCTCACTGGAAGAAGATGTGCTTAATCCTTGAGAGACTTGAGTCCCCAGGGAAGCAGGGGTTGGGGGTTGGGGGGGATGGGGTAGAGGAGGAATGGGATTAGGAACTGTAGAAAGTGGGACCAAGAAGGGATGCAACAACTGGAATGTAATTAAATAAAATAACTAAAAAAAATTAATAACAGTAGTACTAAAGAAATAACTGCCCTGCTGTGGTTAAAAATAAAATAAAATAAAGAACAATTCTGGTAGATCAAGTCTCCACAGGAGAACACAGTCCCTAGTGTATAAGCCTTCTCTAAAGTGTTTAAATAAGAGTTGTTCTTCTCTATTGTAGAACAATGTTGTAGCCATTCCTTTTATTTTTAATAGGCTCATGGACTGCATGTTGAGCAACAAAACCCACTCTTCTGTCCATCCACTCCTGTCTCAAGCAAGCTCAGAACCTACTCTCAAATGTAACTGCAAACACTTCTCTCTGATAGCACTACAACCACTTTAATGACAGACATTCCTTGCATTATTGGAACTATCCAATTAAGTATCATTTAGATGATCTTTCCTCTGAATGCTCAGGGCTTCCTTAATTCACAATCCTTCTGTCCCTAAAGATGACACTAACTTCAATCGTTGTGTTACATGTGGCACAAGATAAAAATGTGTTGAGCACCTATCTGGCTGCCTGTGGCCAATGATACTACAGTTAGTGGTCAGATGTCATCTCAGATAGGAGAGATTTATCCTTGAAAAATAAAATAAAAGAAACCATACTCTATGTGTAGCAAAATAATAAAATAACATTAAATAACACTATAATACACATAGTTTTAAACATAAGAAAAAAGAGCAAGATTTCAGATAACAAAATGCTTCTCTAAAATATTTTCTTTTTTTTAAAATTAATCATCTTTTCTAAGTGAATCAATGAGACAAATGTATTCAGTATCTAATCATGATTGATTCCTAGCATAGTAATGTTCAAAGGACTTAAAAATTATTTTCAACTAAAAAACAATTTGATTTATATCCTCGTTCATGACTCTTGTGTTCTTTTGCTTACATTCCATCCTTCCTCATCACCTAATATTACCCTCATTGTTCTTTCTCTAAATGTTGTACAATACACATGCTATTTACATATATACATATATACATGCATACACCATATATAATTATGTCTAAACTTTCTTTGCCCTAGCTTGTTCAGTTCATGCAAAGAAGCAAAGGGAAAATTAATGTTCATTGAGTCAGATCTGAAATTCTCTTATATGATAGGCAAACACACTATCCCGGGCTGTATTCCTGGTATGAAGTTAATATTTTTATTTGAAACAGAGTCACACAGATTTTACCCAGCTGCCTTTGGCTCACTGTCTAGCTCAAGCAGGTCTTAAATTTAGAACCCTCCTTATCAACATCCCTAGAAGTTGGAATTTCAGATCTGTGACAACAGACACAGCTCTCTCACTGCTCTCAGTCCACTCCTTTCTAACCTCGCAGCATTAACATGTATTGATGGAGAGCATGCCTAGCAAATACCAGATCCCAGTTCAGTGATGGAGTACTTGCTTTGTATACACCAGGCTCTAGCTTAGTGATGCAGTACAAACTCAGCATGCACAAGGACTTAACTCAGAATCGTTATATTTACCTACCATGTATCAGGCCCTGGATTCAATCTCTAGTACTAAAAAATATTGATTAAAATGTATCTTGAAAGTTGGTGAGAGGCAAAATGTCAGAAAGAAAGTTTCTAGACCATAATTATAAGATGAGATGATGTCTACTATGGACATGATCACAGACTCTGTAAGTTAATGCTTCGTTAGGTTAGAGTAGAACCAGGAATTTGAAAATAATATTGCTGATTTTGCTGCAAGGAATCTGAAGTCCTGCCTGAAAACACAACCTGTGTGTTGGTCTATGAAAGGAGAAACAAGTGCAGATGATCTGAATTACTTTTATTAATACTCTTTTATTTTCATCCGCTATTGCCAGTATAAAGGTGTCTCATTTTCAAGATATTTTAAATTGTAGGTAATTTTAGGTTTGTTCTCCACAAACTTTTTGTTAAAGTACACTGTTGTTAAGGGGAAAAATAGTTTCAGGACGATGATGTCTATTATTCTCTCTATATAATGTGAACCTCTGGGTTTGTACTTTCTAGTGGACAGGTGTTCTGGGAGAGGGTGGGAATTATCATTTTCTTATACATAGTAGTAATGAGAGAAGTATTCAAAGCATTCTTTGCCACAGTATGCCACATCCTTCTTGGAATATCATGCAATTTCCTACATAATTGGTTAAACTTCCCGGAAAATAGCCATTTTCAGGGAAATGATAGCTATTAGAACATTTTGTATTGTTATTAAATACATTATATTATTCCTAGTAACTTGCATAGTGTATGAAGGATTTGGCAGTTGTTTTTATCTACTTGGATATAATTTTGCATTTTTATTCTCAGAGGAAGTATCGAGCCAGATGTGGAGCTAAGGAATGCAGGATACTGTTTCTCCTATAAAAGGAGGCAACTTTGTTTCTTTATAGTCTCCATCTCCTTCTCCTTCTCCCTCTCCCTCTCCCTGCTTGTCTCCCTCTCCTCCTCTCTTTCTCCCTCTCTGTCTATTTCTCTCTCTTCATCTCCATCCTAAATTCTTTTTCTGCATCTCTTTAAGGAAATAAATGGCAGTAGTAAGTAATCTACATTTATTAATTTATTATAATTTTTCTTCTGTTTCCTCTACTTTAGCTCTTACATAGAACCATTTAGCAAGTGGGTAAAATAAAATATTAAGACTTGTTTCACTATTACTTTCATCTAACAACTAGAGAATGGAAAAGAAGATTGTAGTATTAAGAAGTAATTCAAAATATGAAATGATGTTTTGTGTATTTGGCATATTTAGGCCTCACAGATCAATTCTGATGAGACCCATTTCTTTGGAGGACCTTTCATTCAGAGAGTTCTATGTTTTGTTATTATATTTAATAGATCTTATAAAGCCATTTGCAATGTAGCCTGAAGTTTCTTCTGTCAAAAAGATTATTAGTAGTTAGAATTAGAAATTATTACAAAAGAAGCAGAACTCTTGCCTGGTTTGTTTGCAACCCATGGTTGTATTCACCATGAAACAAAGTGCCTATCCATATTAGGGAGTATTCTTGACAGACATACCTCAAAGGAGTTGTCCCTGAGTTATCAAGGAACATACCACTTGACTATGAAATAGGCAAGAAAATACTTAAGGAATTATACCTGCATTAATTACCTTTCTGTTGCTGTGATAAACTTTCATGACCAAAGGAAACTTATAGAAATGAGAATTTTTTTGGGGGGGTTATGGTTCCAGGACTAAGAGTCTACTGTGGCACAGAGGCATGGTTGCAAGCTTTAGCAATGGCAGCAGGAGCAAAAAGCTGAGTGCTTCCATTATTAACCATAAAAGAGTGAACTAATATCCTATCCCAATGGCATACTTTTCCCAAGCCTTCCCAAAGAGCACCACCAAGTGGAGACCAAGTGCTCAAATGCCTGAGACTATGGCAGACATTTTAAGTTAAAAGCATATCAATATCACAAGATACACAGAAAGAATTCATATGATTCTCCAGAAAAATCCTTTGAGAAAAGGAAAATAAGTGTCTTGAAATTGGCTATTTTTCCCAATGTAAACTGAGAGAAATGAAAAGGGTATGTGATCAGCTCCTTGCCAGTCTCTGAATTCTTGCTTGAGAACTATTGGATTAGGAAATAGATGGCCACATTTGTATTCACCTTTTACATCAGTTTTTTTTTTTAGAAGCATATAATTCCAATTTCCCTCAACGATGTGGCCAATGACAATAACCAGTTCTTTTTATTTTCAATCTTAACTATCTTGACTATGAATATTAATCCTCAGATAATGCATTACATTACACAGCTGCAAAAGGGTTTGTGAGATCACAGAGTTCACCAGGGCCTCCCTATAGGCAGATAATTGATAGTAATGCAAAGTGAATCACTGGGGCTACCTTGCTAAGATGCTAACAAACCCAGGACCCCAGTTAAAGACTCAGTTGGGTGTTTGTCTGTTGTGTAGATAAGTGTACAGGTTTTATTTGCTTGATATGGATCTTATAAACCCATGATGATAGGTTCATGAGTGGTATGTTTTTGCGGGCATTAGTAAGTCAGTGTGGGAGGCAGGTGTGGTATTTTTGAGCACAAAGAGTCAACTGGGCTCTGTATTTTGTCCTAACAATGGAGTCAAGTGTTGCTTTGTAAGATGGCAAAGCATAATACACAAGATGGAGTAACTTACAGCAGTGCAGTGACATAAAGTAGGGCATAGCCTGATCTCTACAGTGAGCTTGGAGCAAACAATCACCAATGCCAAAGCAGTCAGGATTGTCCTAAGTAGTGATTTCAAAAAAATTTATCTCAAATACCTGATTATATATAATGATAAGAAAATGTGTGTCAATAGTAAAACACACAATATATACTATATGTAATATGATTAAAAAAAAGAAGCAAAGCACTTCTTTGTAAGAATTAAGGCACAAATGGTTTCATCATATTATTTTAGAATAAACTATTTAATCTGAGGTGAAGTGATACATATTTCAAATTCAGGGTTTGAATTACTTTCTGGATATATTTTATAACACTCATCTTTTTTTGCACAACTCTTTCCTATATGAGGTTTATTTAAAGTGATTGGAGTTCTTAATAAACTGAGTCCTCATTAGAAATTATGCTGTTAATTACACCAATTATGAAGGTCAGTAGGTCTAGACTGCACTAGAACAGAGCAAAGAACAATGTTCTCACATGTGAGTAGAGTGATTTGCAATCTTTTACTGTAATAATTACTATTTTGAAAGAGTTGAGTTCTCCATTACTGAATCAAGCTTTAGGCATTTTTTTTTATTCTCTGTTAATAAATTTCAGCTCTACCTATTGAGAATTAAACTGTGTGGCCTAGGGGGAAATGTGATCTTAAAATATAATGTTTCAAGTTGCTTTAGTAATTTTGTAGAATCTTCTTTCTCTTATCTTAAATTCACAAAGAGTTGTGTCCTTGTCCTACAATTATTGATATACATATATATTTAAATATATGTGTGTATATGCATGTATATATGTGTATGTTGTATTATATATAATATATGCTATATATTATATCATTATTATTTATCATGTATCATATATTATTTATCTTGCATCATGTATCATATATTATGTATAATATATGTAATATATAATATACCTCATATTATAAATAATATATAATATATAACAAGAAATCTTATTTGAGATCCTAAGATATGAGATTAAACCCAATGAGCATGTATTTTTTAGGACCACTTTGGTAACTCATTTTACCTCTTCAAGCTTTAGAATCCTTAAAAATATAAAGTATCCCAAAAACGTATAAAGAATCCTAATAAGTACTATGTGAATAATTGAGATTACTAGTAAGAATTTTTATGAAAGTACTTTATGAATTACAAAGCACCATTCAAGTATGTAAGATATGTGATTTATCTACTTATTATAAGATAGTTTCTTAAAGGCCATACATTCTGCCAAGAGCCTTGATGTATGATGATATTTCTTATAGTAACTTAATTCCTTCAGACAGTAGATGTTTGAAAAGAAATTTCAACTCTAACCACCTTTGGAATATAGAAATTCGTAGAACTGGACCACAAATAGTCTAGGCTTTGGCATTTACTTATTTCATATTCATTTGATATTGTTGTGTGTGTTGTGTGTGTGTGTGTGTGTGTGTGTGTGTGTGTGTGGTGAGAGAGAGAGAGAGAGAGAGAGAGAGAGAGAGAGAGAGACTTCTTGAATGTTTTCCTTCTGCTTGGGAACTGATAACTCAGGCGTTATAAGCACTTCTCTACTTTTTCTACTATTGCATCTTGGTAGAGTGGAATTAGAGGCAAGTGTCACATGTGTGTAAGCGGCAGGATAGTGTATCACTCACTTTTCCCATTGCTTGGACAAAATGCCTTTCAAAAAGCCACTCAAAAAAAAAAAAAAAAAAAGGAAAAGCTAATTTTGGCTCACGGTTCAAGGGGACACTCTCTCAAGTCAAGAGAGTCATGAGGCAGGAACTTTGGGAAGCTGCTCACCTTGCATCCACAGTTGGAGACAGATATTTATTCTCACTTTTTCTGATCCCAACCCATGAAATGACACTGCCTACATTTATGGTGCTGCTTCTCATTTGAATTGCCCTAATGTACAAAATGCTTTAAGACATGAGCATGGTCAATTCTAAATATCATCAATTTAACAATAGAAACAAATGAACCACTAAAAAGTATGGCTAGTTTCATGGATACTCAAATACACAAGAAAGAGTAAGGCATAAGAGTTCTACTTTGAAAGTGATATATGAAGAAAAAGATGAGAATTAAATGACATTAACACAGTCCTAAATTAATTGCCATATGTTCAGCATATTTTCAGGAAATTGGGAAGATGTTAGAATAAAATCTTGAAGAAATAATGTACTTATAAAATATGTATTTATTTTTATTGTATGTGTAGAAATAATTACATAATTATATAATTGTATGCATGTGTAGCATATGTATGTCTGATTACCACAGAGGTCATAAAATCCAAGGTACCTGGATTCACAGACAGTGTGAGCTGCCTTGGGTGGACTGGAACTTTACCTGGGCCCTTTGCAAGAGGGACAAATGACTGAGTCGTCTTTATCATCCCCACAAAGAATATTTTAAGAGGCAAGTAAGAATCCTGATCCCTCTGTCCTCCAAGGCTAAACAGATGGAAGACATAAGATCCAAAGGAAACCGTGCTGACTTCTGATCACTCAACTAATCACCTTGTTTACCCCTCTGCAACTCTTAGATTTTATTCTATGTTACTCTATTATTAAAGGGAAGTAGAGATAAAATTTCAACCCTTTGAGGTTAGACATACGTTAGCATATACATTTTCATATTCACATAATAAGTCTTTGACTATTCCAGGTGCTTTAGACTGGGTAACCTTTAATAAACAGAATTTTTCCTTCTTACAGGTTGAAAGTCTATTCTGTTTTCTATCGCTGTAGTTACAAAAAAAAAAAAAAAAAAAAAAAAAAAAAAAAAAAAAAAAAAACCTGAAAGAAACTGTTGAGGAAAGGGTCTATTTTATCTTACAATTATTATCTGAAGCAAAGTCAGGGCAAGAATTCAGGAACCTGCAGGTAGGAACTGAAATGGAGGCCATCATGAAGTAATACTATTTACTGGCCTGTTCTCCAATGGTTTGCTCATCTTGCTTCCTTATACAATCCAGGACCACCTGCCCAGGGTAACATCACCTAATGTGTGCTGGGCCCCTCTCTCACCAATCACAAATAAGGAAAATGCCACAATGATTCGCCTTCAGACCAATATGATGTAGACAAGTTCTTAATCGATGTACCTTCTTCCTGTATGACTCGAATTTGTAGACAGTCTAAAAAATGAAGGTGGAGGTGCTGACTCTCAGCATCAGCCAAGCACCATCTTGCTGTCCTCACATGAAAAAACGGACAATCAAAGATAGAAAGCATGAATACTGTGTCTCCTGTGCAGAAGGAAAGGGAAACATTCGAGGAGGCAATTCCCTGAAGTGTGCACATGCTAGGTATATGCTCTATGCAAGACATCACTTAGAAGCTCATTTATTCACTCATTATGACCAACAAACTTCCTAGTGGCATCACTTTCTTATTCCATCACTGGGGTATTCAAGTTTCCCTGATAAATCGAAGTACACTGACATTCAAGACACAGCCAAGAGGATTCTCAACCATGATTTGCCCAGTTCAGTACAGATTTAAAACCAGGGTATTGGTGCAGTTATCGATACAACCTTTTTTTTTTTTCTATAGAACTAACCCAGCTTTTACCTTAAGAGAAAGTCAACCTGAACAGAAATTCTACTATAGATGAACACTAAAAATAGGAACGCAGGCAGAGCCCTGAGCTCTGGTCGATCTGTTTTGCTTTATCACCATGCTTCAGGCTCAATGAGCTATCCTGTCTCAAAAAATATGGTGGAGAAAGAGAGAAGACAGCATCATTGTTTTCTTTCCCCACGTACACACATAGACACAGGGAGAGGCCTAGAGGAGAGAGAGAGAGAGAGAGAGAGAGAGAGAGAGAGAGAGAGAGAGAGAGAGAGAGAGAGGCAGGCAAGGGACTTCGGAAATCAGAATGATTTTTCAGTTCTTTTCTAGACTCAGGAGTCAAATGTGTTGATTCCTTTCTTGTATCTGAAGTTTGATTGTTCGGTTTTGTGCTTACTTTTTTGTGTTTTGGTTTTGTTTTGTTACTTTCATTTCCTAGTCATTGTAATGCGAATATGATTCTAAAGCATGAATACAAGTTCAGGATTACCTCCTCCAATCTCTCTCTCTCTCTCTCTTCCTCTCTCTCCTGTCTCTCATACATACACACACAAGCACACAATTCTGACCATCTCCAATCCAATAGATACCAACCTGCCTTCAGAGCCTTCAGCTTACGTCTTCCGCACGAATGTGTACTATTCTTTTGACAACATCTAAAACCATGTTTCTGATTTATTTTTAATCTTTAAAATAATAAAATTCAGAATTATAATTTTTCACTATAACGGAATCACTCATTAATGAAAGGATCAAATTTCAATGAATGATTAGTTTTTCTGGAATATGTTGTCTACAAAATATTTGCTGCCTGCTGTTTGGCCTAGCATGCCAGGAGAATATCACAGTATTAATGGATGATCTTATGCTACAGAAAAGAATTGGGATTCTATGTGTGTCCAGAATATCTAGTCTGAAAGAAATGAGCTTTGCAGATTGTCCTTGATAGGAGACCCTCTGACACGTGGCCCTAGTGTGAATAAGGCCCTGTTGTTTATTTTGTTTGTTTGCAATGCATCGTGTGCTGTGCAATCTGTCAGGCATCTGCTCTGTGCAGGCTTTGTTGGAATGATATGGAAAGATCACAGAGTCTAATCTGACACAGTGGCTATGTAAATGTCACATAGGTCCCTTGTACATTTCCTGAGGGCTCCTTGATGGGACACATTTCAAAACGATAAAGGTTACAGCACCCTGTGACGGATTTATGTTACACAGTCCACTGGCCATGATTTAGTTTTGTAGCAGACATTCCATTTTAAATTTAGAAATTAATCATTTAGCAGACCTAGTTTTATTGGGTACTGTAGAACATACAAAAAAGACTAAGGGATGAAATTTCTGCACATCATTGATTTTATTAAATGAAAAGCATACATGTTATATATTTTTCTGATGTAATTCTAGTAGAGATTAAATACACATTAGTTGGAAACTGCTTTTACTTTAGAATACTTTAAAATGAATGAATTTTTAATCAAATGGTATCATTGTCAAGTGATCATTAATATTATCCAATGTTCCAAATTATCTAAATCAATTCATATATTTATACTGAAGTGATATATGAAATATTGTAATTCTGATTAAGATACACAAACACACACATATATACACACACCATATGTATGGAGACATTTCAGCACAGAGATTATTTTCTCCTAATAAACCTGCATAAAGCACCTAGAGAGACCTTAAAGACATGTCTTTCTGGTTACTTTGTAGTACAAAAAATGGATTAGCAGGACTTTTAAGCAGTAGCAATACTGAAAACACACCTCCTATTATCATGAGATAGGAAGTTATTTTTTAGTGATGATAAAGCAACATCAAGGCCCATATTTGGAATATAAATAGCACGACTCCATTTAAAGGCACAAAACTCTTAAGAAGGAAGCCTGACATAACAAGAGTATATGAAGTGCTACCATGTAAATACAGTTACTGGACTAAGAATCTTTCCGTATTTATTCCACGAAGTATTTTAAATTAATGAAGGAATGATTCAAACTAGAAGTATTGGAAATTTCTGAAAAAAATTGAAATTTGTGAATCCAAAAATGATATTCTAAATTCAAGAAAGAACAGTTTGATTTCTGTAAAAAGGAAAAATAAATACAGACGAGGATGAGGGGTTGTCCTGTGAAATGCTGTCTTCTGGGTATGACATGGTCCTTGTGCTGCTAAATCTCAGCAGCTGTGGCAATCTGTACAAAGTCTGCAAAAAATAAAGACAGCCTAAAATCGAGTCCCTGCCCTGCCCTTATGGGAGGAGCTACCGGCAGTTGAAGGCTGTTGGAGGAGAATCGGTTTTCTTAAGGAGCTTGGCTCTTTGTGGTTTGCTGGTGCTTCAAGGTGATTTACACAGGGTGGGCATGCAACCAGCGTTAATTGGACTCAATGGGTTATTAACAAAAAGGAACAGGATATGAAGTTTGGAGAGTGATGTTATGGGGTAGTTTAGGACAGGTAGAGGGGAAACTGGGAGTGGATATGATTTAAATGCATTTATTTGTATGAATGTAGAAACTTAAAGATAAGGATAGGGTTACAACTTTTATCTTCTGTGCCAGGCAGAGCCATTGCAGTCAGGAACTCATGGGAACTGGCGATACTGCACTTGGCCAGCACAAGGAGGCTATACCAGTAAACAGTAAAGCTCCATTAATTGATCTCATATACATATACAGCCCTGGTTAAATTAAGTGGGTCACAAAACAAAACAAAGGTCATGAATCTACTAAAGCAAGTAGGATGAGGAGGGAGTATAATAATAGCAAGAGGTCAAGCAGTATGAAGAGAGACTCATTGGAACCCATTATATTTAAGTATTACATTATCAACAAAATAATGAAATAAACAGCATACAATGTATTTTGCTGTCTAAATCCACTTAATAAGGAGACAGATTATTCCAGTCTAGAATTGAAGGATTCCTCAAAAGTGACTTTAATTATAGAATCCAGAGCATTCCCAAACTCTTGGAAAAAAGAAAAGAAAATGACCAGATGTCAACCCTAAAGTTCAAGTATATAGATATTATACCCTTCCCTCAAAGAAATAACTGAAGGTCAAGGACCAACTCTGACTCACAGACTATAAGTTTAGATTTGAATACTGTTTAACCACACCCTTTCCTGATTCACACAGAGAAGTAAAGCATTTTAATGTTCACATTTATAAAAACACTTAGCTGTATCAGTAAGCAGACTTTGAAAAGTTTCCAGTATATTTTGTCTGTTCTCATTTGTCTCTGTCTAGTTTTATTCAGATTTTTCTTCCTCCATTTCATAACGTGTCTACTTTGAAAATGTTGATTCATTTTCTCTTGTATTTATGTTTTCTGTTTAGTTTTTATGGCATGTATATCTTTTTCAGTAAGAAATTCTGCAGAGATAGAAAATATAAAAAATGTAAAAACTCCAGTATTGACTGACAAGATTATAATAATACATACATACTACACTACTACAATAATACATACTGTCAGTGCATAACTGTCAGTATGTTAATATAAAAATCAAGATGAGGTCAAAGGCCAGTAGCATAAATTACCTACTCTCCTCAGAGAAAAGGAGTGCTGTGAACTTGGTGTTTATATCCCTCAATCTTTATCTTTTAGATATATACATTTATGTATAATATATGTGTATATATGAAAATATGAGCAATAAAATGTTAGTTGTCAGACATACTTTTTCCACACTCATATAACTGAAATTTCTGCATACACCATTTAACAGCTTAAGATTTTCTGTCTTGTATAAGCAAAATTCACAAGATTCAGCTATTAATACAGACTATTCAAATCTTCTAAAAAAACTAATTCTAGTTTTAGGTTTTGGGTATGCTATAATTGATCCATTGTTTTCTGTTGATGGATATTCAGATTGTTTTGTGTCTTTCACTATCTAAAGTAATATAAAATGTAGAGAATATGTCCCATCGGTTGAGGTGTTAAATAGCATTTGCATGACCTTTGGTTTGTGTCCAATCACAGCAGAGTAACCAACTAGGATACTATCTCTCTCTCTCTCTCTCTCTCTCTCTCTCTCTCTCTCTCTCTCTCTCTCTCTCTCTCTCTTCTCCCCCAAATACATGTAGGTATTACTTCTCCTTCACTCTTCAGATTTTCTTTTATATATGTCTTCTTGTCATTTATTTTCTACAATATGACTATGCATATTCAAATATTTCAATTAAATATACTGCAATACATAATATATATTTATCTATATTCATAGGCACTAAATACTAGATACTTTTCTGTATTTTGAAGAGCAATGAATGTGACAGTTTACCCACCATCATAGGAGTCTTGATTGCCCTATAATTTGCCGATCTCTTTACATTTTCAACTTTCCAATGTTTATCGACTTATACACAAGAGAATATATTTTTTTGGCATTTATTTGCATTTCTCTCAACATTAGTGAAGTCTAACAATCTTTATTTTCCCATTTTGACTATTTGGTTTTTTCTCTTACATATGTTGTGGTAGGTATTTTTTGCTGAACATTTGTCATTTGCATATTGATTTCTATGAGATTTTCTAGAGTATAAATATATATTCATATCTTTCAACTAAGCACACTGAATATGTTATACATAGGATCTTATACTAATGTAATCACATTTATTAGTGTTCCACTTGTTAAAGTATATTCTTTTAGTACTTTATTCAAGGTAGTTTCTGCCACTAAGAACTGTAGGTGGGAGAGGAGGTCCTTGGCCCTTGAAGGCTAGATGCCCCACTTTGGGAGAATTTGAGGGTGGGGATGTGGGAATAGGTGGGTGGGTGGGGACACATCCTCATAGAAGCAGGAAGAGAGGGATAGGATGGGGGTGTCTAGGGAGGGAATGGGGAAAGGGGATAATATCTGAAATGTAAATAAAATATCCAATAAAAAATTAATTTAAAGAAAGAACTGTTTATTTTACATTTTTCCCTCATAGGAC
The DNA here is from genome assembly GCA_021653895.1 of Mastomys natalensis. Taxonomy (NCBI): domain Eukaryota; kingdom Metazoa; phylum Chordata; class Mammalia; order Rodentia; family Muridae; genus Mastomys; species Mastomys natalensis. Next base: position 212,862 of record JAJTUV010000541.1, on the reverse strand, counting down.
AACGCAATTATTTTCTAAAAAGTTCACTTAAATTAATTGTATTGATTCATCCTACCAAGTCCTTCAGTGTCTAGAACTTCTTTTAATTTCATATCAAATAATAAATAAATAATACCTTGAATAATTCATTTATTCTTTTATTATCATATTTAATAAACACTGACATATAATGATAAATAACATATCCTTATCTTGTTTCCAGTTTTAAATAAAGTGCCTAGACTGCAGCCAGTGAAACAGGTAGAATAAATTGTGTACTGCTCAAATACAGATTAAGAATTACTTTGTGTATTTAAAGTTAAGGCTTAAAAATGTCTCCAGATGTGGAAGCAATATAAATGGATTTTATAGTATTTGATGTTATCTGTTAAGTCTTGTTCCTGAAGAAGTTGATATCAACTCATCATGAAATACTCATCTGGCACAATATATTATGAATCAGGAAAAAAAGCCAGAATGTCTATATGATTTCTTCAAATCTATCTTTTTACATATAATGCTTGGCAGCATTAGTAAATATACTTCATAAAGTCAAGGCAAAATTATTGTGAACAAGTATCTCCAGCCTTGTTTCTATACATTTTGCCTCTCATCAAGTGCACAATTTGGAACCTCAGTGGATATTAAAACATTTTATGGATAATATACATTAGAACTTATTTTTAATTAAACATACTTGGCTTCTGCACTTATGGAAGTGCATTAAAATCATTTAAAATATATTTATATTTGTTGGCTGCTCATGCTTATGTAATATGTATACATGTGCACACATGAGTGAATATATGAAAACATACATATATATACACATGGGTTTATGTGCAAGAGTATTTGAAGAACTACATTAAAAATATTTAGCAAGCATTCACTTATATTAATATTTCTCAATTTGTTGTCTGTTTAGTGAGGTTTTGTTGCTGTGATAAAATGCCATTTTGTGCTTGCAGCATGGCTGTCCTCTGAGAGGCTCTACTGGCAGCTGACTGAAACAGATTACAGGTACTTACAGCCATTGGATGCAGGTTGGGGACCCCTATGGAATAGTTAGGGGAAGGATTGAAGGAGCTGAAAGGGATGGCAACCTCATAGGAATTACAGTAGCATTAAGTAACCCAGACTCCTGGAAGCTTCCAGATACTAAGCTACCAACCAAAGAACATACATGTGCTAATCTGTGGTCCCAACACATATGTAGCAGAGGACTGCCTTATCTGGCCTCAGTGCGTGAGGACATGTCTAATCCTATAGAGACTTGATGCCCTAGAGAAAGGGATGCTGGGAGAGGTGGTGAGAGGAGGGTGGGTGGGTGAGTGCATGAGGGGTTTGGTGGGGATGAGTAGCATCCTTTCAGAGGCAAAGGAGAGGGGGTGGGGTGAAGAACTCTGGGAGGTGGGACCAGGAATGGGGGCAACATTTGGAATGGTAATAAATAAAATAATTTAAAAAACAAACAGACAAACAACAAACAAACAAACAATACCAGGGGCTGGAGAGATGGCTCAGCAGTTAAGAGCACTGTATGCTCTTTCAGAAGTCCTGAGTTCAATTCCCAGAGGCTCACAACCATCTCTAATGGAATCTGATGCCTCTTCTGGTGTGACTGAAAACAACTACAGTGTACATATATATATATATTATATATATATATATATATATATATATATATATATATATAATAATTCTTTAAAAAAATTACCAAAGAGGAAAAAATCCACAATGAGAAAAAGCAACTTGGGGAGTAAAAGGCTTATTTCATCTTATAGTTTGTAGTCTACCGTCCAGGTAACTTGGCATAGTAACTTGTGGTAGAAACTTGGAGGCAAGAACTGATTGAGACGCCATGGAGAAATGCTCTTCTTGGCTTGTTTGCTCATGGCTTACTCAGTCTGTTTTGTTATACAACTCAAGACTGAGTGACACCACACACACTAGGTTAATCCATCCCACATCAAGTATTCATCAAGAAAATGCCTTGCACATGTACTTATAAACCAATCTTAAGGAAGCTGGTTTTTTGTTTTTTTGTTTTTTTTCCCAGTTGAGAGTTTCTCTCTCCAAATGACTCTAGCTTGTATTGAGTTGACATAATCAACACACTGTTAAAACTAATTGGTCACTATCACTTAAGGAGTTTCTCTGTATATACAAGTGTGTGGTTATGCCTGCTTCTTTAGAAGCCAGAGATTAGCAATAAGTGTTCTGTATTGATTTCTACCTTCTTTACAGAGGTGGAGTCTTTCACTGGACCAAAGTACTCTGTGATTCCTCCAGTATCTGTCTGTCTCAGCCTCTCCCTACACTGCAGTTACAAATATGTGCCAATGCATTCAGCTCTCACATAGTTACTGATGCTCTGAACTTCAGATCTCAGGCTTGCCCAGCAATGACTTTACTCACTGTGCTGTTTCCTTAGTTCCCACCACAAAAGCTTTAACAAAATACAGATTACTGAATTATAAACTAAGAACATTGAGGAAAAGAGCTATGAACTCAAAATTTTACTAAGCCTTTAATTCAGTATTATTCTGGATAATGTTTCGGAACTACATCCCTAAATAGTGAATACCAAGATGATTCTCAATATCATTCCCCTCCTTCTTAAACTAAAATATTGGATTCCTGATAATCTCACAGGATTCCAAATTTTAGTTTGTGTTATATGTTGTGCACATAGATGGTACATACATACATACATGTGTATTTGCATGCCTTTGCATGTATGTACATATTTGTACATGTGGAAGCCCAGAACAAGACTTTGGATATGTTCTTTAACAGTTATCTGCCTTATTGTCTTGAGATAGGGTGACTTCACTGAACACAAAGATGACTAGTAACACTAGACAGTCACCTGTTTCAACCCTCAATGCTGGAGTTACAGGCATGCACAACTATACTTGATGGTTTTTATGGATGCTAGGAATTTGAACTGAGTGTCTCTGGTTTCAAAGCAAGTGCTCTTAATCCATGAATTTTCAACAGGTCCATTGGCATGTAGATGAAATATTTATTTTTCAAAGAATGAAAAACTGGGGGAAAAAACATGAAAGTTTCATTTACATAAACTCAGTTTACCCATTCTGTTAGTCCTGGATTTTTGTTGTACTCTAGACTGCAGATGGTAGTAATCACTGCCTGAGAACAAGAGGCTGCCATTGAAACTAAATTACATCTTCCTTTTCCTTTTGTGTAGGGTCTTTGGTTTACTTAACTCTTTTAAATACCCTCACACATCTGAAGACTTGTCTGATAATATCCACCTCAACACTGAGTTAAAGATCGGCAATGAAGCAGAAAGGCCTGGCATGGCAGCCAGAGTATCATTGTGACTTCTAGTTTTCACTGTTTTCCCATTCTGATTTTGTTTGGTTGGTTTGTTCACTGTTGTTTTTAGCAAGTCACACTCCTCTCATGATTCTCTATTTACATATATATATATATATATCCCTGTGCTCCACTAAAAATATGATACAGGCTTCTTCCTCCAAGTCTCTAGTCAATGCAAATTGGAGTTGACCTTCCAGTCTCTTTCTTTCAGACCTTATACTGTCCTTCTCTTTGTATACCCTATGGTCCCACTGTGAACATAGCACATAGGACAAGGAAGTTAAGATCTTCTTCATGTGTGAAGATAATAGTTCACTGAGAAATGGAGACGCTACTAAAATCACATGACAACATCAAATGCATGGCCTCTTAGAAAATGGTCAGGTTTGCTTTATGTAAAATTATAGTAATAATCAGAAATGTACCTACTACCTACAAACCTTATGATTCCACCTAATTTGTAGTAGTAAAACATAGCCCGAATGCATTATTCAAATTCACATTAATATCAACTTGTTCTACATGTCGACTCATGTCAAACACAGCTTCGGAAAAATTATAGTCCTGATGGAAGTTCTCAGCTGGACTTCAACTATTTAATTTCTTTTCACTTCTATAAAGGGTTTGCACAGAAAGCATTCTTTCTTCTGAAAATATTTCACTCAGAAACATGCTGAATACAGAAAGGAATAAATGTTATTGAATTTTGAATAGTGTTTGTAATTTTAATTAAATGATAAATATTAATCATTATTTAAAATACAGTAAAGTTAAAGGCTCTTAGTTCCTAAATACTGTGCACAGAAATTTGCCCAGTTAGTACAAATTTAATTTATAATAATTGTGTCTGTAATACTTAAATTATATGGTACAGTATAATAAGTGATAATAGTACATATTACAAACGGGCTGACATCTTAACAAAAAACATTCTAGCACATGGCTATTATAGTAGAGGAAAACAGTATTAGTATTGTAAAGTAGCTACATTTGCAATTTGCTTAGAAAATAAATCATAATATATTAAACTTCTGAATAATTTGCAAGGAAATGAACAAAGAATATTGAAATTACTGGCCATAGGTGTTCACGTTATTTGAGGGTGGGAGTAGGAGGAGGGTGAGAGGATTTGGAGTAAAATCTTGTGTTAATGAGTGCACACATGTGTGCTAGTGCCTATCGTGTTATTCAACCAGCAGAGGTCTAAAATGCAATTACTTTCTATTTATTATTTTGCTGATTTGTTTTATAATAAAGTGTTATTGCCCAACGATGATGTTGAATTAACTACATAATGATGCTCTTGAAGATTAGCTAGATTAAATCACAGCATCCAAGGACTGAAGAATTACTTCAGAGACCGTCTAGGACTTCGAAATCTCCCAATAACAAAATCCCTTTAAATCATTGCATAAAGATAGCTATTCACTCTGCCTGTGAAAGATCTCCTGTCTGATATTCAAATGAATTTCTTACTAAAATCTTTAACTTTTATCAAAGCCTCAAAGACATATAATTAACTTTCACCATCAAAATGAACTATTTTGTTTTGTTTGTGCATTTTATTTACATTTAAATAGTGTAAACGAATTATATAAAATAAGGAGACTCATTATGGCATTGTTATCCTTTATGTAATGACCTTCGATCATATTTATCCCCAACTATCATTTCTTATCTTCTTTTTCTTTTCAAGTACTCTCCCTTATACCTTAATGGCTTTTCAAATATAATTTTGATCCTAATATAAGTTTGTGATATTTGTCTTACTGAGAATGGCTTTATTTTGCTTAGCAAGATCTGTAGCTCCATCCACTGTCTAGCAAATGACCTGATTTCATTCTTCTTTGTGGCAAATAACACTCCACTTATATGTTTATGCCATATTTTCTTCATCCACTCATGTATTGATTGGCTCCTAAAATTTATCTCTTTCTTGTCTGTCATGAATAGTGGCATGACCAACATGGTGTGATAATGTATTTGTTGTATGCCTCTTTCAGTGATTTGGGTAGAATCTTAGAATGGTGTGGCCGAATCATATGTTAGGTCTATTTTTACTTGTTCAAGAAACCTCCATACTGAATTCAGATGTTCTCATTTATATTCTCAGCAATAGTGTGTGAGGAAGGTTTTTTTGTTTGTTTTTTGGGTTTTTTTTTTGTTGTTGTTGTTATTTTATTCCCTCCTTCCTTCTTCTTCTTCTTCTTCCTCCTCCTCCTCCTCCTCTTCCTCTTCTTCTTCTTCTTCCTCTTCTTCTTCGCTTCTTCTTCCCTACATCCTAGCTACCCTTCACTGACGCTTTTTAAAAAATTTTTTATTGGTTATTGTATTTATTGAAATTTTAAATGTTATTCCCCTTTCCCCAGTTTCCCCTCCACAAATCCTCTATCCTCTCTCCCTCCTCCTTCCTCTATGAGGGTCCTACCTCATCCATCCACCCACTCCTGCCTCAGCACCATAGCAACAGGGAGGACAGTAGCCAAAATACACAACAAAGGGGAGATAGAACCTGTAGAGATGGTATACAATGGATAGGCATGGCCCCCATTTGAGGGACTGGGCCACCCACCCACCTCAAAAATATTAATCCAGAATTACTCCTCTCAAAAAAGTGCAGGGACTAAGAGTGGAGTAGATGCTTGTTTTCTTGATGATTAAGATTTGGGTGACTTCAGTGAACTTTACATTTTCATTCCATGAAGGCTAAAAATATTCCTATTTCCTTATTTTTATTTCTTAGTCATGAATACCTAGATTTTTGTTGTTGTTGTTGTTTATTGGTTTGCTTGCTTTTTGTTTGTTTGTCTTGAGAACTATGTGCTCAATTCACTCTTTCATTCATTGCTTGAGTTATTTGTTCTTTTGATGTTTAATTTATTAAGATCATTAGACATTCTGGATGTTATGGGTAAATGCTGTCAATATTTTCTCCCATTCTGTATGGTATCTTTTCATTTTGCTGGTTATTTCTTCTGCTATATAGAAGCCTTTGAATGTAATACAATCCTACTTATAACCTCCTACTTACTTCCGAGCTAATAGAGTTCTGTTTAGAAGCTCATTGCCTATTACTATTATTTGAAGCATGTTCCCTATGTATCTCACTTATAGCTTCAGAGTTTCAGGACTTAACTATGATTTTTATCCATTTCTATTTTTTGTTTCCATATAGAGTGGCAGATAGGGTTCTGGTCTCAGTCTTCTGCATGTATATATCTGGCTTCGCAGAACCATTTGCTGAAGAGTCAACAATATCTGTACATAAGATTTGTCATGTATTTTAGTTCAAATAAAAATTAATTAATTAATTAATAAAATTCTCATATAGGGAAGCATTTTGTTTTTTAATAAGAGTCAAAAGGGAGAGATTCTCCACTCATTTTGAATGTTGATACAATGGTTGAAATCAGCAACTACCCCAAAAGATTTTTGACTCTAGCATTTCTGAACCCCAAATTACTATTTAAGGACTGGAGAGATGGCTCAGCAGTTAAGAATCCAGGCTGTTCTTCCAGAGATCCTGAGTTCAATTCCCAGAAACTACATGGTGGCTCATACCATCTGTTATGGGAACTGATGCCTTCTTCTGGTGTGTCTGAAGACAGAGACAGTTTACTCATATATGTAAAATAAATAAATAAACAAATCTTTAAAAAAGTACCATTTAAGTACTCCCAAAATATTTTATACAAAACAACAAATATTTATGCTTTAAACCATTATTATCTGGCTTTCATTCTTGGTGTCTAATATATTTCCAGGTTATAAACTACTAATAAAATTATTATCCCAGAGGAGATAAGTTTGTAAAATTTTACCAAATGTACATCTAAGTTTTTCTATCTAGATTTAGGTTGGTACTTTGAACTATACACATCTCTAGTTGAAACAATCAACTAGAAACAACTTAGATGTCTGGTTTTCTTTTTGTTTCATTCTTATTGGTCAATAAACCAAAGTTTCTTTTATATATGTTTATAAAATAATTCTTCAATAAGTTAAAGTGTGTATATGAATTTAATTTATGATTAGTTTATTAATAAAAACCATAGACAAATGTATAAATAGGCAAAACTAACCATCAAGATCTTAATATTTTTCTAGAACAAATATCTGTGGGATGATACACTTAGTAGGATAGTGAAACAATCCACTAAAAACTTATAACTAATGCCCACTACTCAGGACGGCACAGTCAGTTTGCCCAACTCCAGTATAGATATACCTAACTCTCTATTCTAGCAAAATGATTCATAATACTTATAAGAAAGGAAAAAATATGTAGCAAAGACACAGAGGCTGAACACATACACTTATGGAGCCTCCATTACATACAGGGTTATGTACTTATTCCATCTTTGGAATACTTCCAGGAGTTGCTACTGTTAGACCTAACTAACAGATGAAGAACTGAAGTTATGGGTTGAAAGGATATGGCTAGAGACAGTAAAGCATCCACTTTACAAGAGTACTTTGGTATTGCTATTGGTTGTTTTTAAAGGCCACCAACTATGTCACTATAAAGACGGTAAATTTAAATTTTGGTAATCCAGTTACACAATTCTGTGTCCAATGAATCCAACTCAAGTTATACACCCTGTGAATAAATTTGATTGATGACAACAGCTAAATACCTGAGCAGTCCAGTATAGCTTGCTTTTGATTAAGCTGTAGTGGCAGCTTCATGTTAGTCTTTAAAGGAAAGAATCAACTGATCCTTGTGGATCCAGTTCTAATCACAATATTTGACAGAGAGAAAAAAAAAAAGTCTGGGCTGCTTGACTTCTAGAACTCAGAAAACATGCTGAACTATAAAACAACCTTCGAAATCACAGAAAGAAAATTACTCACTGAGAGCCAAATGAGAGGAATGGTCTGGTTTAGTGCTCAGTTGAGTGATACCACCTCCTAACCAATTGGTTAAATGGTAATGTGTTTGCTAGCAGGAGTTCCAGGATGTTTTCCTCCACCTACTTCTCTTTCCCTCTGTCTGATTTTTCTTCTTCCTTTTGTGTTTCATTACCATAAAATGAACATATCACATAGCTTTGCCATTTCTTACAAATGTAAATGCAGAAATAAAATCTTTCCAGGATATCAGATGCAGGCTGCCCTCCACCATTACAAAATACTGCGCTCATTTTCATGGAAGCCATGGAAATTGAATGCATTAGATCGCAAAATGAAATGTCTTCAAAGGCTATGCCTGTATGGAGGCCACTGACAAATTTTATGGCCTTGGATCCTGAAATAAACACCATTCAGTGAATGTTTGTACAGTCAGGCCATTAAGTGCAATGATTTGTATTTCCTCAGGAGATCCCTTAAACTACAGTGCCTGGTGTTTGCAGCAACTTGGCAAGAGTTTTTTTTTTTTTTAATCCTGCAGTTCACTGACCAATAAAGTGTGCAGGAAGTACAAAGCATCTCTAGCAAGCATGAAAGCAGTGTGACTGTTGGGCTTTGCAGCAGTCCTGGGATATCCATCACATATGTAAAGTGCTTTGAATGCTAATTTATTTTTTTTAGTTGAAGTAACTTTTTCATGGATGAAGGTGCTGCCTTTATCTGCTGTATGTTGCAATTAATGCACAGACTCAGTTTCACAGACTGAGTAACAAATATGTAATGTAAACAGGTTTCTTTGTGAAACATGACACTAATCCAAGTTCAGCAGGCCGATGAACATTCTTGGCTTCAGGCCTTCTTGCTGTCACAGATTTGAGAAGACATGTGCAATCACATGACAAGAAAGATGATGAGAAATCTCGTTAAAGGTGCATCCTGCAGGATATCCACTCAAAGACAATCTGGACACATGAAGAGCTGAATCCATTCATGAAAGCAGAGGTAGAGTCATCTTTTCAAGATTAAAGTTCATGCGTGTGACAGAAGTCAGTATGAAAGCACATACATACTGCAGTGAAGACAGTTTTTGACCTCTCAGTGCTCGGGGTGGTGGCCACAGCCTTCTATAGAGTTTAAAAGATAGTGGAGAAGATCTAGCCCTGGTAATTCCGTAGACACTCAGACATAGAGAACACTGCTAGTTTCCAAATAGTTTCCTCAAGCAAGCAAACACATTTGCAAGTAAAGAAATGTGTAAAACTTACAGTCAGTTCTCTACCCCTGCTTAGAGACAGGTAAACCCCATCTCTGATTAAAAGTAGGCATTATTATCTGATATTTATGCTATCATTTTCCTCTTTTGAAATCATCTGAAGTTTATTAAATCCATTAGTTTATGAGTGTTCAGAGTACAGGTAGACATGATGTTTTGAATTGAATTTAGAACTGCTCAAATTTTACTTTTAAACCATCTTAAAGTTTTTGTAGTGTCAGGTTGTTTGACAAAACACACTTTCTCTTGTGCAGTAACCATCCCTTGTTGCTACATCCAAAGCCCAACAGCCAGCCTCTGAAAATGCCTGTATTCAGTCTACATCTACACATCTGTCTTTGTCTCCCAACCTCCTCCGCTTCTGGCCCACAGTGGCTTCTAGCCCAGCACTGTCTCATCAGGCTAAGCTCTGGAACTGATTTGTAGGTTGGCTCAGAAAATCTCCACTGGTGCATTTAAGCTTCTGTCAAATGCACGGCCTGTCATGTACACCACTTAAATAGCATCTCATGTGAGGAAATCATACATAGTTTATTTAAAAGCCCCTCAGCTCCCTTGAAGCATCAGCTAAGCAACGACAGCTAAGTCATTGAGGGCTTCTGTTGTTCACTACAAATCATAACATCAAATATGGCATCAAACCCATCAAGGAACGCCCCAAAAGCAATTTATGCTGATGAATCCCAGATATTAGCATAATAGCACTGTTTTTACAACCCTTGCTAAGAGGTAGCTCAGCCTAGGTGTGGGGAAATTAGAACTGGGGAACAACTCAAATCCCTGATGGCTTCACTGGGGTAAAATGACAGCAGGTATGCATATATAAATCATGGTTAACGTTTTCAATGTGCAACCATATTCATCCTTTTCAAGAATCTAGAGAATGAGTAAAATGATGATCCCAGGAATTGGCATAACTCCAAGGACAACAATTCTCCATCAGTGACAAACAAAACAATAGCACTGATGAAAGTAAGTTTGGGGACCTAAGGGGGTTATAACCTTGACTTGAAAGTGGAGTGATTTTACCAAAATTGCAACTCAGAAAGCAAGATCCCAGGTGTGCAGTGGTATAAGTGATAGCTATTTAGGAAGAATAAAAATCAGCAGAATTTTAATCTCCCCCCTGCTTCCCCGTACTTTTTAACTAAAAAGTAAAGGTCAGAAATGCATAGATTCAGTTAGGGGTATGAGAGAAAACATTGACCCAAGCATAGCTATACAATAAATTAGAATGCTCCATCAACTCCAATTGCTCAAAGCCCATCTGGAAATCAGACATCGCTACAGGGTTGTGAGTCTATGAGAAGAAGTATGAAAATATATCCATTAGGGGACAGTGACATGAAGGTTCTGAAGTCACAGTGCCCAGGGATCAATAGCGATCAATTTTGAAACAAATGAGAAACTAGCCAGGTCTGACACAATAGGTACAATGTCATATATTGTACAAGTGAGGTTTTGATGTCAGAGCAGAAGGTTTCACCTCTGTCCTTTTATAAGACAGATTGTATTCTAAGTTATGGAAGAAACTTGCTACTGAACTAGGAGGAGATATGTTGGGTATGGTGGGAGAGGAAGGGACATGAGAAAATATCTGAAGATTCGCAGGGGGTATTATGCAAATATGATTTCAGGGAAGGTGAATGGAGTCTGCAGCTGGAGCTCACTTAAAAAGGACATCCTTCATCCAGCTACACTGTCAAGTCTTTAACCCAGGAGGATTTTATTTCTTGTGTTTAAAAAATAAGGTTTAAAAATGCTTTAACATATTGAAAATCTGAGCTTTCCAAACTGTCTCTTCGGAAAGAAAACAGCATATTTCCAAAGCATGTTCTTAAACTGGTTGTGCAAAGAAAAATGACAAGGATTTAAACCGCAGTCTCTTCCTTTGCTCTTAAATCCCAACACATGTTTAGTTGGGAATGCTAGGCAGGTTTAATGTTGACATGCAGGATTATAAAACTTTGTTGTGGCTGTCCACAGTTATAGCCAGGATTATGGTCTGGTTCATATCATGAAAGTTCACACCACCCCTTACTCTCCTCCTTCTCCCTCCCTTCCTCCCTCTCTATATCCCTTTGGCCTCTCTTTATGTACTGCCCCATCCTTGTTATTTCTTGCTCTAAATTCATCATTATTTAAAAGTCTGTTATGCTACTTGACTTCAAACTGAACTGTCATTATGTGTTTCTATTAATGTAAGCCTGAAAGGTAAGTATATATATGTATGTGTATGTGTATGTGTATGTGTATATATGTATATATGTTGTAAAAAAAAAGTTTTAAAGGAGGTAAATATGTTGAATTTTCACTTCATATAGATATAGATATAAATATAGATATAGATATATAGATATAGATATAGATATAGATATAGATATAGATATAGATATAGATATATAGATATCCATGCTTTTATTTGTGTGTGATGTTTTGCTTGATTATTTGGCAAACATTTGAGGAATACATGTGGTCCACCACAGACAACATCCTTCAGTTTTTCCATGGACTATTGTGGGTAGAAAGTGCCCACAAGCAGCAAGAAAATGCAGTGAATATGGTAGATTACAATCCAGATGGACCCATGTGACAGAGCATGGAATACCAATTGACTATATTTAGCTTTAAAATCTAATGGTATTGGTTTTGCTAGACTTTAGATTCATTCAGAACATGTGTACTGTTTCTTTCCGTTTTCTTCTTGAATGAGAATGTTTGCTCTACACTTGCATACTGTGCTATGTTTGATTTCACAAGTTCAGCTTTACCCTCCCTTGATTTAGATGATATCTTCACATGAGACTTTCGACCTGGAGTTGATGCTGGAGTTGATTTAGGATTTTGTAGACAGCAAAGACAGGAACAAATGCATTCAAATGTGTAAAGGAGAATATATACTGATGAGATATGCAAACTGTAAAATAAAGGGTATAGCCACTTGCAACAAAATGATGATAATAACAAACCAAAAAAAAAAAAAAAAAATCCCAGTCCCTTAAAGAATCAACTCTTAACAGAATTCAAAGAATAAGAAACAATAAGCCTGAAAATGTACTTAAAGAAACAATGGATAGGAAATGTCCAACTTGAAAATATCATCCTGAGTGAGATAACCTAGTCTCAAAAGAACTCACACAGTGTGTACTCACTGATAAGTGGATATTAGCCAAAAAACAAGCTCAGAACACCCACAATACAACTCACAGACCATATGAAACAGAAGAAGAAAGAAGACTACACCAAAGTGTGGATCCTACATTGCTACTCAAAAAGGAAAAGAAAATAATCTCAGGAAATAAAGGGAGAGAGGGATCTGTGAGGGAGAGAGGAAGTGTGTGTGTGAGGTGGGACTGGAAAGGGGGGCATTTCAGATATGGAAGGAGATGGGAGAGAAGTACATAGTGTCAAGAATTTGAAAGGAGGTGCATAGCAGTGGGGGATGGGGAGCTGGGGGTAACCACTAGAAAATCCCAGATGCCAAGGACCCAAGAGGTTCCCAGGACCCAACAGGGAGGGCATTAGCCGAAATACCCAACAAAGGGGAGATGGAACCTGTAGAGACCATATCCAGCAGATAGGCACAGCTGCCTGGTTGAGGGATGGGGCCAACTCCCGACTTCAAAATACTGATCCAGAATTCCTCCTCTCAAAAGAAAATACAGAGATAAAGAGTGGAGTAGAAACTTAAGGAAAAGCCTTCCAGCAACTGCTTTACCTAGGAATCCATTCCATCTACAGACACCAAACCCAGACACTATTGCTGATACCGAATAGTGCTTGCTGACAGGTATTGTATCCCCTGAGAGGCTCTGCCATAGTCTGACCAATATAGAAGAGGATGCGCTTAGCCAACCATCAGACTGAGCACGGGATCCCAATGGAGAAGTTAGGGCAAGTACTAAAGGAGCTTAAGGGCTTTGGAACCCCATAGGAAGAACAACAATATCAACCAACCAGTCCCGCCAAAGCTCCCAGGAAATAAATCACCAACCAAAGAGTACACAAGGGGACCTATGGCTCCAGTTGGATATGTATCCTAGGATTGCCTTTTCGGGCATCACTGGGAAGGGAGGCCCATGGTTCTGTGGAAGCTCTATGACCCAGGGTAGGGGAATGCTAGGGTACTGTGGCAGGAGTGGGTGGGTGGGTGAGGGAGTACCCTCATAGAGGCAGGGGGTGGAGAGAAAAGGGGATTTGTGGAAGAGAAACTGGGAAAGGGGGATAATATTTGAAATAAGGAAGTAGGCTTCAGGCAGTAATCTGACATTAGGCTAGAACAAAGAAATAATTTCAGGTAGGAATCTAAATCTTAGGCTAGAACAAAGAGGTAATTTCAGGCAGGAATCTAAATATTAGGCTAGAACAAAGAAGTAATTTCAGATAGGAATCTAAATTTTAGGCTAGAAAAAGGAAGTAGGCTTCAGATATGAAAATGACCTTGGGTTAGGACAGGGATGTAGGCTCAGCTACTTTAATCATCCTGATAAGCTCTTGAGAAACAGTGATCAGGAGAGTGGTCACATAATTGGGTTTAACACCTTGCTTTTTCTTTGACTATTTGTGTTTATTGTATTTCTTGTTCTTTGACTATTTTCATCTATTGTATTGCTAGACCCTCAACCTAGAACTGACCTTAATACATGCATGTAATTAAAAGGGTATAAAAGCATAAAGGAGGAGGGGGGATGGGATAGGAGTTTCTAGGGAGGGGAAATGGGGAAAGGGGATGACCTCTGTACTGTAAATAAATACAATAGCCAATAAAAAATTTTAAAAAAGAAAACAAATGAAAACAAACAAACAAAAGGGCTGGAGTGAACTATAGCTAAAATAAGGCTAATAAAGCTATGAACATAAGTGTGTCATATTCCAGTTTCATAAAACTAAAGACAAAAATAACATTGAAATCTTCAGAAGAGAAGCAATACCTTACAACTGGGTAAGAACAACTCAAACATGAATACTCATCCGCAAAAATCTCTGATAGATGAAGGGAAAACTCAGCATTTTTTAAGTGTGTGTGGCCACAGACAGACAGACAGACACACACACACACACACACACACACACACACACACACACTAACAGCCTAGACTCTCATACTCAATACAAATAAGCTTGAAGTTCTTTATCTCGGGTAGAACCCCACACAAAGTGTTCCTCCTTTAAGATTAACATGTCTATTGATATTCCCATCCTTATGGTCTGATTTATGTAGTCATTTGAGAGACTGTTTCCCAGTAGAATTGCTGGATTCCTGGTATTCTAGCTTTTACAATCATTCTGACCCTTTCTGAGATGGTCCCTGAGTCATAGATAAAGGGACTGTGATGTAAATATATCTATTGAAGCTGGCATCTCAATGATCTATTTGATGTGTGCATGTGTCCAGTTGTGGTTTTCTGTGATAGTCTCCATTTGCTCTAAAGAGAGGCTTTTTGATGAGGTATAGTTACATTTGTTTGTGGGTATAAGGATAAGATTTAAAATGTAGTAAGGAATTTTGCTGATCTAGAAAGTGGAAGTAGTAAGATCTTTATTACTCATTGCTGTGAGAAGGAAAATTCACTTTTACCAGAGATGAGCCCACTTATTTGTTGCCCAATGCAGAGTGAATCAGCCCTGAAACCATATGTACAGAAAAAATTAAATTAAAAAAAAAACATTTTCAGCAGGCTGTGTGTGTGTATGAATCATTATATATATATATATATATATATATATATATATATATGGAGAGAGAGAGAGAGAGAGAGATCAACTCAAGAATGGGACATGATAGGGTTTAAAGGAGGGTAGTCAGGAGGTATATATGTCACTTTGAATATGATTGTTTATTTAGTTTAAAATTAAGTAATGGAAAAACAAATATCATGCATGAGCAAAAGATAAGAAATAAAAGAAAACTTCTCATACATCAAACATCAGATCACATCTTCTTGAGGTGTCCTCTGATAATTCACCATTCCTTACAAAATATTTGAAGACTAACTCCTCATGACACACGTACCTGAACACACTGTAACCTCAAGGAAAACAATGTAAATATCATGCTTAACAAGATATGGAGATTGCCGACTATCTAAGATATCCACCTAGTAGACATAGGTCATGAGATAAGTCCAAAGAGCTCCCCCATCAATTGCTATGGAGAACTTCTAAACTCCTAATCATTGATTCCCTCGGGGCTTCCCTGCTGCCCTCCTATATTTCAGGATATTTTTATTTTCTCTCTTTTCATAATGTGACAAACTCTGAGAATCTGTCTCACTGTCATTCACTGCATAATTTTCATAATGTGTACACATTTTTGGTGGCTCCACACATGCTCTGTGTGTACTCTACCACTGATAATCTCTAGATTTCTCCTTACATTTTTACATTGACATAGAACCTCATTAACTTGTCCAGGCTGTCTATGAACTCATTCTTCAGCCAAGATCAGCACTGAATACTATTCCTCCTCTCTTAGTCTTCTCAATAGCCGGCATTAGAGGTTGTACCATCAGTACTACTTCATATAAATAATGATGAAATGGCAGAAATGGAGAGTTTAATTGACACACTTTTTTATATACTAACATAGCCTGAGACAAAAGATACTCTAGTTCATAAGACAAATCTCAAGATACTTAAGATACTTGATATATAATATATGCTCTCATAAAAATAGAATTGAACTAGATGCCCAAAATTAAAAGATGACATAAAATTCCCCAAACATTTAAAAACTAAGCCACATATTTCTCAGTAATCCATAGTCAAAGAAGTAGGGTCAATTAAAGAAATACAGTCCAAACTGAACGAAGATTATAATATGACAGATTCACAAAGATAGTGTACCTTTCAAACAGTATTGAGAAGAAAATTTACGATACTGGATGATCACATATAAAACTTGTCTCATGTTTATCCTTAAGCACCTAGAAGTACAAACACTGCAAAAGAAACAAAAGGAGTACAGTCATCAAAGGAATTGAAAACAGAAAATCAATGAAATAAAACATGAAAATTCTTTGAAACAAAAATAAGTAAACAGAGGTGTATAAGATTGATAAGACAGAAGAAAGAAGACATTAAGTGACTAATACCAGTAATAAAAGTAAGGGTTTTCCCAGATAGTTTTTGATGCCTACAAACCTTGTGAACACCACAATGAGAAGTGCATACCATGAGCTTCTCTGTACATGTAAAAATTCAACCTGGATGCTGTGGACCAAGTTCTTAAAAAGACACACAATATAAAATAGTCTGAACGTTTCTATAATTCTCAAGAAAATCAAATGGGGACTTTAAAACTAAACTATAAAGTTAAGAGATGCACATGACTTCATTAGTCAACTATACCAAGAACCTAATTTCAAGTACCTCCCATCAAGGAGTTGGTAACATTGACAATGGGCAGATTATAGGTGTTATGTAGAGGCCCTCAAAAAAAATTTTTTTAAAAGGACAGATCACTATAGATTGACAAATGAAGCATCATCTCTGAGGATGTCTACACAGTTGTTTTTGGTTAAGTTAGCACATCTACAACCTCACCCAAACCCTTACTCCAGAGCAGTGTGGGACCTCAGAGATGCTTTCAAAGAGGATGTCTTTTCACAGACACAACCAGAGGAGTGGCATCTAAGCAATGACTCTGCTAGAGACAGTCCCCACTCCAATTGTTAGGGAATTAAATGAAGCTTAAGCTGCACATTGCTACAGAAATGCAAGGAGTTTAGGTTCAGCCCCATGTATGCTCTTTGGTTTGTGGTTCATTTTCTGTGAGCCCCGTGCCCACTGGTTAGTTGAATCTGTAGGTATTTGTGTGTTGTTCTTGAACCCTCTAGTTCATTCAATTTTATCCTCCACTCTTCTGCAAGACTTCCTGAGCACTGCCTGATGTTTGGATATGTGTCTCTACATCTGTTTCCATCAGCTGCTGGATGAAGCCTCTCAGGAGACAGTTAATGGTAGGCTCCTGTCTGTAAGTATAACAGAATATCATTAATAGTGTCAGGGGTTGGTTTTCTCCATGGGAGGGGTCTCAACTTGGAGAAGTCATTGGTTGAACTTTTCATCGATCTCTGCTCCAGCTTTATCCCTGCACATATTTTAGGCAAGAAAATAATTTGGGTTAAAAGTTGCCTCCACTGAAATCCTACCTGGCTACCGGAGGTGACCACTTAAGTTTCCATCTACCCTGCTTGTAGGATTCTCAACTAGGGTCACACCCAGAGACTCCCTGGGGCCTACCCTGTTCCAGGTATCCAGCTACTCCCAGAGGTATCCCCCACAGATTTACATTCCCTCTCCCAGTATTCTCCCACCCCTTCCACACAACTGATCCTCATCCTGTTCCCCTCCTCACCTCTTCTCTCATCCACTTCCCTCTGTCCATCCACATCCAATGATCATTTTATTACAACTTCTGAGTGAGATTCATGCATCCTCCCTTGAGCCCTCCTTATTAATTAGTTTCTTTGGGTCTGTGGGTTGTGGGTCCCTGTTCTGGAGGGCTTCCCATGAAGATCTCTGGCCCAGCCGGGTGCGGGGGTCCAGGCCAAGGGAATAGAGTACGAGCAGGAAGGGGGAATCACCTCTGCTTCCTCTGCTGCTGCCTCGGCCCTCATTTCCTTTGCTGTCACCCAGTTGCTCTCAGGTGCTGCACCTGTCTCTCTGCACTGGTCTGGGCTGGGCCAGTAGGAAGCTGGCTAGCTAGCAAGGAGGGAAGGATCCTGAAGGCGCTTTGGGAGAGCAGATCTCTTCCCAAGTGTTACAGCTCTTGAGACAGAAACTCTTGGACAATGGGATGATTCTTATACACATTTACTTCTCCTGAATAGGGCTCTTATACACAGTTTTGGGGTGAGTTAGGGTCTGGCAGCAGATAACACCTGTTGGCCGGAGAACTTAGAGATACCTCATTTACATGTGGGAGAGCCTGATGCACTGTTCTTACATGACTCATGGCCATAGACCTCTCTGTGGGAGGGACTGTGGAGAGCTGAAGCTAAGTGAAAGGAACCAGGGGCCCAGGAGCAAGGCCGAACACCTACTGTCTGATTAGGGTCCGAGGTTCAAGGGCTGAGCTCGACCAGGTGCCCAGCTGCCTTTCACAGCCCACCTTTTATCTGCATGTAGGTAGTGACTCATCCTATTAGTAGAAGCTGGACGTCACAGTTGGATTCATTTCATTATTTTGTCCAAAGGTGAAAGGAGGTATTATGGGTACATGAGTTCCTGTCTGGCTAACTACTTTTGACAGAAAAAAAATTCTCAACACAGGGAGGGTCAATGAATGTTCTGTTATCATTTCATTCTACTCTACTGTGTGCCTGTTCATAGTCAAAAATAATTGAGAGTTTTACAGGTACTATTAATTAGTTGATGGATCATCTTCATGGCCTAGTTATCAGATACTTAACACTGAGCACCCCCATAAGAGGGCTTAGGGACTGTCAGTTGTGATCCTCCAGTTTCTTTATGCTCATAAACTTCTCCTTTGGAGATTGAACTGGTAGTCCAACAACAAAAATTGATGACATCTTCATTTATAGTTACAAACCCCAGCTCCATTTTCCAAAAGATGCAAAGTTATGATTTTTATCTCTCTTATCCTACATTTCAGAGTACAAACCTTTGTTTTAGGGTCAGACATCCCTCTGTCTTAATGAGAGAATGGAGTGGCATAAGAGTGAATCTCGCACGAATAGTCAGATAACGATCTTATTTAGAGACTTGCAATCTCTCCTCTCTCACTAATTAGGGCTACCTATTCTAAAACCTGAAATTATTCATTCTCCAGTCCCTATGAAGCCTTCTTAGTTATTGAGTGAGAAAACAGTAGCATAGGGACTAGGAACTTTAACATTGTGTGCTCAGCCCAAGTCCTCATGATTATCTTGTACATGCACTTCAGAATTTAACTTTCCCTCTTGCTATGTGCTTTTCATATTTTATTGGTAATAGGTAATTGATGTTTAATGTTGTAATTGTTTTTATCATGGCTTCATGTCCATCTCTCAGATTAATAGGCAGGTCATATTCTTTTGATGATTCATAGTAACTTGGACTTTGAAACAATTTATTATTATTATTATTATTATTATTATTATTAACTTTATTTCATGTATATGGGTATCTTGTCTGCATATATTTCTAGGCTTCACATACATATTTTATACCCACAGAGGCCAGAAGAAGGTATTGGTCCTCTGAAAATAGGGTTGTAGACTGTGTGAGCTTCTATGTGGGTGCTGAGAATCAAATCAAATCCTCTGGAAGAGAACTATGCTGTCCTTATCTCTATAGTCCCATAAACTGGACTTCTTAGTAAAAATTAAAATTTGAGTGTTAAATTAACATGTGCAGAAATCTGTGTTCATTCTGCTAATGCCTCAATCTTCCTTCTGCAATCCTTCTCTTTTCCAATCCATTGTTACTGACATTTTAATTTGGTTCAGTAATATACAGCAATCTCATCAGAAAATACATTGAGCACATTGGCTAAATTACTGGCTGGAATTTCATTTTCTTTGACATTTTAAAACACTTGAAGTAAACCGATAGTAAATGCTTTAGAAATGGTAGCCCTCCCATATCAGTAAACAGCTCACCACTCACTGTTAAATTATTGCTTGAAATAGTTAGTGAGAATATTTAGAAGAGAAACATTAGCTGTATTTGACTAAGCTAAGAACCTTAGCATATATTTTAAATTAGTATGTTCAGTATTATCACCCTTAATTCAGTCCCATCAGAAATATACTGAGTTGCAGAACAGCACATTTTTCAAATAAATAGGAAAAAAGCAGTGAAATTAGCTGACGCGAACAGAATAGCAATTCTGTTTTCTGTGGCAATGAGCTCCTAAGGAAAAATGTTAAAGACCCTTTGGAAATGGACACAGAGGATTCACACATCTCTTTTGAAACATTTGGATGACAAATACTTGGTTTGAACAAAAAAACTCATCCAAGTGCACTATCAAGGTGAACTATCAGAGGCAGAGGGCAAGAGCATATCATGATAACATCCACCCAAGGACCAGGCTTTGAAGCCTCTGGTTTCATTTCGGCATAGCCTTTCCTTTTCATGCCAGTTCAGCTCTGACATGAAAGAGAACACAGTCCCTGAAGCCAATTTCAGTCACCTCGTTCAGTGCTCACTACTTCATGCTTCCAGAAAGTGTGTGATCTGTTTCATCATCTCTAAGACCTCCTAGATGTGTGACCTTTTCACTGCTATGATCTCTCCATATTCTCCTGCAGAAAATTGCTCTTGACCTGTTAGCAATCCTTCTTCTAACATTTCTTCACTCTCTTTTCACTGGGAACATCACATAACCAGGTCTCAAGTCAGTACCGATAAAATACTAATTTATGTATATGTGTATCAGAATGTTATGAAAATTGTGAATAGGATAAGTTATAAATATGCAGCACAATAAAAAGGTTAAAATTCCTTCTATTTCCATTTTCTTTCCTTTGATTGATACATAATTGTACATATTTATGTAATATAGTATGATAGTAAATGATCAATTCAGGGTAATTAGCATTTATATCTTATTTTTTGTATTCCTTTGTTTTGGGAAACTTTGAAATCTTTTAGTTTATTGCTAAATATATAATAGGTTATAATGAACTATAGTCATTATGCTATCCTGCATGACATCACATTTTATTTTTCCCACCCTATGGGATATGCTAATGATTAACCCAAAGATTTTTTTATTGATTAAAAACATGTAGAAGGTTATACATTCCATTTTTAAATTATATGAATCAAGCATCATAATTCAACTTACATAATGTAACCAATTCTTAGTTACCTCTGGGTTCTTATATATACACACATAACTGAATTCTGATCTTGTATATATTGCTATAATGATATGGTATATTTTTGTTTCTATAGGAAAGAAAGAAAACAATAGCCCAAGTTTCATACTATTGCTTGTATTTTTCAGCAGAATTGATAGGATCTCTTCCTGCAAGGAAGAAACACCAAGAAGGAGGATAAATTATCTCTGCCATTGCAGCAAGTTGCTTTGGCCTCAAGTGAGAGTTGCTAGAAAAGCAGGAGTTAGCACAGCATGTGACAGTCAGTAGCCAAAGCACGCTTATTGTATCATTTGATCATAGTGGTGTGCCCTGATGCCATACTATTTGGTGTGTCATTCTTAAATCTTATGTTACCATAACAACAGAATATGTGTGTGTTTAGTAGAAAGACAATCCTTTCTTTATTTCCCCTTAATCAATATTTTTTTCTTTGCTTTGATGAACTCGCCTCTGTTCTCTGAAGTTCTCACAATGCAGCATGATAGAAGCAGCACAGGTAATAATTATAGAAACTTCAATAGAAAAGATATATGTTTTAAATGAAAGCTTTAAGTCTCTTGCCTTATGTCCTACGATGGTTAAAGATGATTGAAGTGATTCCTCCCTGTATCTATCATAGTGACCTTTTTGCCTTATCAGAGATCAGCTAAAGATACAAAGGTTATGGCTTTCTTGATTAATCTATGTGACAGGAGCAAATTGCCTGCTTTCCTTTGTCCTTTTTTTTTTCCCCTTATAGAGTGCCAGAGGCAGAAAACGACTATGCTCCACTAGTGACTCATAAGAAAACGTAATAGAAGGTCTCTAGTGCCCACTGGCCCTACAGTATCTGATTGATGTAGTCTCAAACTTAAGTAGGCTACCTTCATTGAACTGAGCACTTCACAGGCACAGAAGGAAGCAGGGAGGAAGGGTTTTCTTTCAGGCAATGGGGAAACAAGCCTACCATATTTTACTGCTAGTCACGTTAGCTGTACTATGAAGACGGTGCTGTGTTGCCACTGCTAACAGTGGGAAGATGGTCTTTTTGTGTGATTGTATAATCTTCATAGTTTAAAATTATATACTAGATTTTGATTTGCCTGTGGCATCCCCAGTGTCTTAGGTTTTAAATTGTATTTAATAGCAAATATCTCGTGATTTTTTTGGTAAAGATTATATCAAATAATTTATGCAAATGTTTTAAGGAGTATGTAGAAAAATCCTTGTAATCAATGGTGATTGCTATAATTATGTGTTAGCATGTGAAAGACTCTGAAGGAGCTCCTTTGGCAAATAGTAAGCTGAATGACTTGTGACCTTCACCCTGGATATACACTATCCCAAGCAACTAGTAGCAGGCTCTCACAGTAGATGGTTAATGCTAACATTTAAAATGATGATGTTCAATGGTGGTTAACATATAAGTGACTTTTTATGCACTTCATGATTTTAATAAATATATTTTAAAATGATTTATTAAATGTGCAATATATGCATATATGCACATATATAATCCTAGTTACTTTCTTGTTGCTATAATAAAATAGTCTGACAAAAGCACCTTAAGGGAGAAGGATTTTGTTTTGTCTCACAATTCAAGATATCCTATCATAGTTTAGGCATCAGGAGCTTGAAGTAGCTGGTCACATAACACCCACAATCAGGAAGGCACAGAAGGATAACTCTATGCTAGTTCTTATTGCACTTTCTCCATTTCTTACACTCCAGAATCTCTGCTCAGGGAATAGTTCTGCCCACACTGGCTCCCCACATCAATTACTGTAATCAATATAATCATGCAATTATGACTGTAGACATCTTCTTGGTGATTTTAGATTCTGTCAATATGACAATTAACACTCTCCATTACAACTCCATCCTTTTAAATTTGGTACAGAAACATATCATTTTTAATCCATAGCCTTCTATCCCATGTCCCATGCACACATGATCACATAAAAATATGAAAAGCCCAGTTTTACCTTAGAAGTTTCCATAGTCTTTAAGAATCTTAGTAGTTTAAAAGTTTAACCACTCTTAACTGTGAGCTGCTGTAAGTTACACACTGCAAACATTAAACGGCACAGAATAAACATTTCTGTTGCAAATGGAAGAACTGGGGAGTAACAAGAAACAATTGCACCAAAGAAAAACCAAAGTTCAGTTGGATAAACATCAATCTCTGAAGCTTCATCTCCCATATCTGGGAAACAGAATGCAAAATCAGCTGGACACCAAAATGCTTCAGTGGTATCCACACCCTACCACATCTGCTTCCCTCAACACACATAGATTCTCTCCTGAGCCAACTTCATCCTATGTTTGTAATTCTTCTTGGTCATACATCCCGTGGTCCTGACATCTCCAGTATCTGGGGTCTCCAGTACAACCTAGGCCACTCCTTCAAAATGTCACACAATGGGTTCTCTGGAACTCTGACTTCAAAGCCTGTGGGAACTCTGTCCATGATACAAATTGCTTAGATTCAGTGGCTGTCTGAAGCCAAGACTTCATTACACCCTCAGTCTTTTATATTCCATGTTTGTAAAACAAGTACCACAGAGATGATGTTTTGAATCCTACAATCAGTTCAATATGTAGCCTAGCTTTCTTGGACCAAGTATCATCATAATAACCCTGAGAAAACACTTTATTAGACAATTGTCTCCTAGGCCTAAGGAGTGTCTTCAGTTAGACTTTAATTTATTTAAAGGAATCTGAATTTTCACAAGACAGAGCCTCCTAGGGATGTCACTTTTGCCTTCAGGACACCTTTCCTATTGTTCAAGTATAGCTAAGGAGGTCTCTCTTCAGTGATAATTACCCACTGAAGTAAGCAATTAGTGTTCTTTCAGCAGCAATTTTAATGCTTTCTTCTCTTAAAATTTCCTCTGGAAAAAATTATTCCATTATTTTAAAATTCAACTTCACTCAGGTTTTAAAGACATAGGGGAAATGAAGCAAGCTTTTTATTGTTGTTTTTTCTTTGTTTGTTTATTTGTTTGTTTTTATTTTTAAAAAAATATCACCCAGTGGCTCACTCCCTGAAAGAGTCCTGGTTCCTCTCTGAAATTTCAAGGGCCAGGTTTCCACTGTCTACCTTTTCAGTAGAACAATCTTCCAAGTTCCTGCCTGATTGATCCACTGTACTCTGCTTCTATCATCCTAGACCTTTCCTTATTTTTTTTTAGGTTTTTCGAGACAGGGTTTCTCTGTGTAGCCCAGGCTGTCCTGGAACTCACTCTGTAGACCAGGCTCGCCTCTAACTCAGAAATCCGCCTGCCTCTGCCTCCCAAGTGCTGGGATTAAAGGCGTGCACCACCACCGGCATCCTAGACCTTTTCTAGCTCACAATATTTGTACCAGATTTTTTTCACATTTTAGCCAGAAGACATTACTCAAGAACTAAGAATGACACTACCAGGTTTATTATGGCAATAGCCCACTTCTTGGTACCAGATTTTGGTCTTAGTTACTTTCTTATTGCTATAATAAAGTACTCTGACAAAAATAACTTTATGGGAAAAAAGTTTCTTTTGGCTTACATTTTAAGATATACTCCATCATAGGCAAGTCAAGGCAGCTGGAAATTTTGAAGCAGCTGGTCATATCACATCTCCAAACAAAAAAAAAAAAAAAAAAGAGAGAGAGAGACAGATAAATCCATAATAGTATACAGCTTGCTTTCTCCTCTTATATGGTCTAGAATCTTACTCCTAAAGAAACAGTTATATGCACATAGTAGCAATAGGTCTCAAAATTTAATATTAATATTTGATATAGTTATGGTTATTGATTTGATCAAAACCACACATTATAATCTCCATGAAAAATTATAAATATAGGTTTACAGGCACCTTTAAATTGATTTTGTACTTTACTGTAGCAAATTGGTTATCACCAAATCTATATTTAAATAAGTTCAAAGACCATTATATGTTTTGGGTTAGAATGTTGTAGCCATTCTGTTATTAAAACTCTGGGGGGTGGTGTCTGGAAACAAAAAAACAGAAAGAAAAAAAGAACAAATGAAAAAAATCAGCTATACAATTTCTTTTTTATTTTTCTACTTCACAATGCCCAATGTATTCATAGTGATTCTATGGAAAATATAGGATATACTACATTTTGTTATAGACTATCAGAAAAAAAAATGAAAAAGATAATCCTTTGCAAAATTTAACCTGTCCATATTAAAGACATGGAATGTAATGTTTGCAGAATTTTCTTTTCCTTGGGTGTCAAGTACTAAATCAACTCAAATATTGCACTCTACCTATATTTATATCATCAAAGAGCAGGTTATGGTTCCTCACTTCAGCCTATTTTTCTATTTTCATTTATGGAGTTGGTCATCATTATCATGCTGAGTAATTAATGAGATATGAAGAGAGAAATTGTTCTGTAGCCTTCAATCATTTAAGGGCTATTCAGTATTATTACATCTTTGACAGAAGAAAATAAAATCTATGATGAAAATGAGAATTACAGCCTCATCTAAACTAATTTAACTATGGTTTTTAAGTATCACTGCTCACCTCATTAGCCCTCCCTGACAGGTTCCTCTCAGCACATAGATGATTCACTCAGCTTTATAGTATTCTGCAGAACTATTCAGACACTGCTGACAGGACGAAAGATGTGGGTGATTCTTAGGTGTCTAGTATGACCTTCATATTAACCCTGGCCACTTTATTTATTTTTTAATTGGATATTTTATTTATTTAAATTTTCCCGTTCTCCTCCTCAGAAACCCCTTATCCCATCTCCCTCCTCTTGCTTCTATGAGGGTGTGCCCCCACCCATCGACCCACTCCTGTCTCCCCACCCTTGAATTCCACCACACTGGGGCATCCCTCCATGTGTGTTCCCAGGCTGGTGGTTTAGACCCTGGGAGCTCTGACTGGTTGGTAACTGTTGCTCTTCCCATAATGTTCTCTGAAAGGGTTCTTCCTTTTAAATCTGAGCTGCCATTGTCTGCGATTGATTTCATCTTCAGTTTTAATCACTGCTCAAATTTTACCTAACCTGATTATCAATAAGCAGCAATGTTAGGAAATGACTCAAACAAGCATTTGTTACGTTGAGATATTCTCCTATAGCATGTTTCAGCAAGAATCATTTATAGAATTGGTTGAAAGCTTGAAAGAGTTCTTTTTCACTTAAAAGAGTGACATTCCACTCCATACTACCTGGATCACATTTTATAAGCCAAACAAACAGTTCTGGTCATTTAGAGAATCCTGACCAATATACATTCTATGTGACTTTTGGGTATCCTTTCAAGAAAATTGTGTTTTGTTACACATTCTGTCTTACGTGTGACAGCATGTCTTTTCTGAATTGAATTGACTTTGTTTAAAAATCATGATAGTTTATATAGAAAAGGTCTAAACACCCTGTTAGATAAAGTCTACATTTCCCATTTTCAATTTATATATTTATATATTTATTTATTTATTTATTTATTTATTTATTTATTTATCATTTCATTCGTTTACATCTCAAGCGATATCCTACTTTCTGGTTATCCCTCTACAACTCCTCCCCATCCTGTATCTACCCTCTCTCCCCTACCCTTTGCATTCATAAGGGTGCTCCTCCAACCGCCCACCCTCTCCCACCCCACTGCTCCAGGATCCCCCTACATTGAGGTATCAAACCTCCACAGGACAAAGAGCCTCCCCTCCCATTGCTGTCAGGCCAGGCCATCCTCTGCTACATACCTATCTGGAGTCATGGATCTGTCCCAGTATACTCCTTGGTTGGAGGTCTAGTCTCAGGGAGCACTGCATGGTCCGGCTAGCTGATATTGTTCTTCCTATGAGGTTGCAATCTCCCACTACATTCCCCATTTTCTCACAGTAACTATGATATTGAGAATAGATACTGTACAACAATAATACAAAGTAAAAAAAATGCAAATAATGCAAAAGATCATTCATGTCACTCTATCTTTTTGTGGTGATCTTGAACTAGTACTTAACGGTGATACCTTTCTTTCTTTTATACACATAACAAAGTGCATCCATGGTAGTTGTTTATGAACATGAAATAACATGCCACTGAAGACTGTTTGAAATTCTGAAGTATTATGTCAGTAAATTTATGGTCTTAAAGAAAAATGACATTAATTCATTATCTTTCTTGTATAGAGTAGGGTAGTGGATGTGCTTCTGTTTACTGAACATTGACCTTGAAATCAGAACCATGTTCCAAAGCCTGCTGTGACACATGCTTGATATAGCTTTGAAGCCTTGAACTGACTCTCCCTACATTCACATCTGTCAAATTCTGTCACCTTTACGTGTTTGTAAGCTTTACACATAAACATATTATTTAAAGCAAAAGACAAGTTATTGTGGTAAGACATGGTAATCTTAGCACTTAGGAGGCTGAGGCAGCAGAATTGTAAGTTCAAGACTAGCATTAACTACATAGTGATATTCTGCTTCAAAAATATCCTCTAACAAACAAACAGTTTTAAAAATTGTTCCTTCTGGCTTCCAATATGATAGTTTCATTATAAAGTACATCTTACCATGTTACCTATTTTTTTTTCTTTTTACACTGCCTTTTGGGTCATAATGTAAATTCCTTAAAATACATGCTGATGAACTTCTCTGGCTTTATACTCCAAGATCTGACCAAGGCTGTGCACTTAGTATAGAGTAAACATAGTGGAATTAAAGTAGTTGGCTCAGTAATGGATATTAAGTTGTTGTTAACTATATAATATAATAGTAATTTGAGCTTGTATTATTGAATTTCAGCATTTCCTCTACTATTCAATAATAATAGAAAAAAATCTCAGAATGAAGTATTTTATTCAAGGAAAGTAGTAGTTTCAAGTAAACAATATTACATCAAAATTCGATTAGAAATCTAAGGAAAACTTTGAGCCTGAGAGGAAGTCTTCCCTGGGGAAAATCACATCATTTGATTGTTCAGTGTAAAATGGTCAGCCCTGAAAATATACATACATGTAACATTATTGTTGTGGGACAATTGATCACACTGTGAACCCCAAGATTGTGTTATTTACTGGAAAGAAAAAAAAGTGGCGTGGTTCAACCTTAGCATACACATTCGAAGAGCTTTCTGTTTATTGTAAATAGGATTAAATAAAGTCAACCATAGGTTGAGAGGCATAGCAAGCATCCAGTTGACAAGAAGTGAACAAAGGATTATTAAGAAACAAGCATAGAGTAATAGGGAGTTGGGAGGATGGATAGAGAGAGACACAGGAAGTAGAAGCCAGGGACATTCAATTAGAAGGAGGTTGTTTGAAAAGCCATAAGAGAAGAAATTCTTTCTGGGTCCTCGACTGAAAAAAGGAAGGCCAAGGGAGTGCTTTCTCTGCCTCTCTGAGCTGACAGACTTTTACCTCAGCATCTGACGCCTGAATCTTCACTGGTAAAATCAACGATTGAAATTTTGTTAAAAAAACAACACATTATATGGATGGATCAGATTATGTTTAGAAATATACATGTTTTCCTAATTATATGAAGTATACAACAGGGTTTCAAGGGAAATAAAAAAACAAACAAAACCTCTTACTATATTTTTAAAAGAACACTCTCCTTAAGAAGTTTGTTTTATATTTAACGTTTGTAGAGGGAAAGTTTGTGCTATTAAAACAGCAAACCACCACAAGTTCCACCCAAATTATTTACACATCTGTTTTTGTGATAGTCTTGTGATTTACAGAGCCCATTTACCTGCAAGCTGATAGTAGCTGCTGATATGGAGGTTGGGTAATGAACTTCAGATCTTTCTTGAAATTCATAGCTGTATTATAGCAAGACTCAGTAAAGAGAAACATTTCTTACCCTGCCTCCCACATTTTACATCCTTTGATTGATGATCTTAGGCTCCAGATACACACAGTGTTTGGAGTTTCCAGGGAGCAGCTTGTTCTGCAGTCTTTGGTCCTCTCAGTTTCTCTATGTGTGAGCACTGTGATGTGAAATTCGCACATGTGCCTTTTCCTGGTTTGGGTCCTTTCTTTCAAGTCCTCTGATCAGTATACACAAGTAGATATCAAGGGTTGGAGGAAGTAATAGGACTGGGAAGAGTGTGGGTACATTGCACAGTCTTTGGAAGGGCTGTTTTCCCTAGACAGGAGCCAACAATAAAGACTATTTGAGAGCTGCAGAACTGTGGATGGATAATTCTTTAGAGGACAATGGAGAGAGAGTCTATATATGTTTCCCAAGTGAGAACCCATCCAGATGGCAAGCATGAAAGGTTGTTACTCCTGCTCAAAACACTGAGTTTCCTTCAGAGGAGAATTACAGTTCTTAGAATGAGAACTATCAACAATCAGAGTTACCTGGAAGTTTTAAAAATTAGGTGTGTACAAGCAATTTATGTGTTGATATATATGTTATATGCATGCCTTATTTCAATGTTATAGTTTGAAGAAGAAATGCATATTTTCCACCATGAGCAAAATTTAAACATTAAAAATAACCACTGTACTAGAATAAAATATGGACCCTTCTAATTAGAAACAGTAACTTAGAACTCCAGAGATGTCAACACAGGCCAAGGTATAACACAGATTAGAACAGATGATATGACACAGCAGTAATACACACTGCAGAAGTCCACTGGCTGGACTTGGCACTCATCTCTATTATGGAAAGTTGCTGATCTGTGCTCATACTTGAAAATTGTCTGTAGCCACTTATATTTATAGTCAGCATGTGACTATCTCTGTTTAGTCATTTTAAAATTGAATTGGTTTTAATCCATTTGCTTGGGAAATTAAGATGAAAACAAATGAAAAGCTCAAATGTACATGAAAAATAGATCATGCATACAATTTCATGAATTGAATTACAATCAACAATCAAAAGAACAAAGTATACTATGTGGTACAGAAAGAAGATTAAGTGCAGTCTAACATAGATGAGTCTAGTATATTATTTCATTTGTATTAAATTATGAGCAAAAAAAATACAATGGTGGAAATAAAGATAAGTTATCAGGGGTGAGAGGTGACTAACCAAACCTATAAAACTTTTGATGGGGGATCTATGTTACCATAGTGACAGTTTCTTTTATCTAGATTCCAGTTAAACTTTTGCTATAACTTTGAAAAAAATATCATTTAATAGATCTTTATTTGCTTATATATCTGTTTATTTATTATTGGGTGGCTGTGATGTCATGTCTTTTCAGGCATGACAATCCTGGAGCTCACTATGTAGACTAGACTGTTCTTGACCTTACATAAATCCACCTGACTCTGCCTCCTGAGTGCTGGAGTTAAAGGCTTGAGCCTGCCTTTTATGCTTTAACATGTTAAACATGTTATTCTTCTAGTTCAAAACAAACAAATAAACAAGCAAACTAAGAAACAAGCCATGAGTGTGGAAACATGTGGCAAGGCAATTTTCTTTCAGCAGCTCCCTCATTTATTATCTCAGTTGGGAAATACTTCTTTAAACAATTTTCTATCCCCAAGTATACTTAAATGCCACATATGCTCATAGTGTCCTCCCAGCTAGAATCATCTTCCTTTACCTTGCCCTACAGAAAACCTATTCAATTGAAAGATCTTACTGCACTGTCATTCTAGACTAAAAGCCTCCTAAATATCTGTTAACATCTTTATATATTCCTACATATTTCTACATATCTACATGTCCCTGTCCTTACAATCTGTGTGCTTGTTTAAATCTTTTTTTTTCTAAACTTCAAGATTCCTTGAATCAGGAGCAGTTATCTTTGTATTTCCACACTGAAAGACTTGGAATAATGCCTGGCCTTCAGTAGGATCGATAGTCTGTCGGTATCTGTAGAACCAAATTGACATTCATACTAATTTTAGCTATAATATCTTTATAACTCATTTCAGTTTTAGGATCTACACTAAATTTAGGTCATCTTTGCAGCTCCTCAGAAGGTCATGCTCATTTCATCTAAGCTCAAGGATGAGCGTAGGCACTTTATCACAGTATAAGAGAAAAGCAAATGATTAGTGTTTCAGTCTTCAAGAAGAAAAGTGTTGTTTTTGTTCTGTTTGGTTTTGTTGTTGTTGTTGTTCTTATTTGTTTATTTGTTTGTTTGTTTTTCTGTCTTTTGGGGGATTGTATTTCTGGTTTTGTATGGGAATGGATGTCCTGAGGAGGTTAGATTGAATTTTGAGTGATTCTCCTTCTTCCTCACTCCCACCTCTCTCTCACTTACCTCCTCTCTCCCCCTTCTGCCTCCCTCTCTCTTTGCTCATTCTCTATCATTCTTCTCACTCTCCTCTAATTATCTTGTTACTGTTATTTTTGTCTGTACTCAGAAAGAAAAAACATCAGAAGCTAATAATAAGATTAAAAGGTGAAATGAAAGGGTACTTTTTGTATTGCACAGATCTGAGGAAGCTACAGTGAAGTTTCCAAATAGAAACAGGGACTGCACTGGCCAGAATTTCTCACTTCAAAATAGGCGGCAGCTGTCTCTCCTTCAGGGAGTCACACCTCATTTACTGCCTCCCTTTCTCTCACCTTCTCAGCTTCCCTTCCTCCCTTCCCCTTCTCTTCCTCCTCCTCTTCCTTTTCTTCTTCAATTTAAAGTCTCTTTTCTCTGTAGTCACTTAAATCAAGAATTTTTTTCATATTTTCCCACCTGATACTTGTTTTTCACATTATTCTGCTTAAAAAAATAAACCAACTCTAAGCAAATCTTGAGAAGAAGATTCCAAATTGCAGCAGTTTAGACTGAATGTTTTCTTCCTGGCTATAAGGATGTTTATTTTCCCAAACATTGAAACTATACTTTTTTCCCATTCAAGTCTTACTCATTGTTTATGGCAATATTCTTATGGCTGAAAAAAAAAAAAAACAACCCTCTTTAAATAAATCTAAAAAAGAGAAAAGATCATCCAAAACAAAACACAGTGTCACTCTGTCCCACTCATAGCTTGAAGCTGCATTAATTAAACACACCTTTTTTTGTGGTTATAAATCTTCATGTGCCATTCTGGATATAGAAAAAATATGCCTTGTTCTTTGTGTTACTCCCAGAGATTCCTTACAGTTTCCACTTGCTCCGTAGAGATGCCTCATGGAAAAATACTTCAAAATGGCATTTATTGAAGACTGAAGCTAGTATTGAGAAAAAATATATCAATGGTCTTGGAAAACAAAATAAAACAAAGCAAAAACCAACCTTTTAAAAGAAATACATCATAGTTAACTAGACACATCCACACAGAGAGAGAGAAAGAGAAAGAGAGAGAGAGAGAGAGAGAGAGAGAGAGAGAGAGAGAGAGCAAAAAGATTAAGGAAAAACAGGATTACATCACAGCATCAGATAAATATTTTATTTTAAACATCTGGGGAGGGTGGGTGTGGGTACACTATCATGGAGGCAGGAGGAGGGGGGAAGGGATAGGGAGTTCCTGGGAGGGAGGAGGGAAAGGGGGTAAGGGGAAAACACCTGAAATGTAAATAAAAGTTCCAATTTAAAAAAAAAAAATCTGTTAATCTTCTTAATAGTGTGAATATTTTACTTTATTAAGTTAGTGGTGGTTAATGACTTTTAAAGTAATCTGCAATTTAAACATCCCTCTATCTAGTGGCTAATTCATGGCATAGTCTTCAGTATTAATTCTTAATTTTATTAGTGGAACATAGTTCTGTTTGTAGCAACTGAGACAAAATGGTACACCGTTCTCTTGAGTCCCAGTAAGAGAGAAATAGCTAGTCTAGAAATATTTAGTGTTGGTTTATGATCTTTCATGGTGCTCGACTTTCTTCTAGTTCCTCCATGTTCATCATGATACTCATATTTGGAGACCAAAGTACAATAACCTGATAAAAGCAAGAGACTGCCCTTCCCTGTTAGATGATTCTTCTCCAGATAGTCAAAAGAAGATAGATTTATTAATTAGTTTTTGTTGCTTTCATGAAATACCATGCTAGACCTAGTCAATTTCTCAAGAAAGATTTTGTTTATGATTTTGGTTCCAGATTAATTTTCTTCAGGGTCAGGAGGCCTGAGATGAGTTTAGAGAAAACAGTTTCCTTTACACTCAGGAAACAGAGAAAGAACTCTATGTTGGGAAAGTTATAAATTCTCAAAGTCTGGCCCCAGTGCCATACTTCCTCCTGTGAGGCACCACATCCTGAAAGTTCTATAACTTCCCCAGAAGAATTATCAAGTGGTGACCAAGTGTTCAAATCCATAATCCTATGGGGTACATTTCTCAATTAACCCCACAATGCAGTGGATGCCTCAGGGATGGGAAAGTTTGGGTTAAATGTCTCACAACTACATATGTATACATAATTTCTGCTCTCCTCTGTGGCTTTCAGCCAAATGTTATTAGAAGTACATTAAGCATGTGAAATTGTCCCACAGCTCACTGACCACATGTTAATTTATTTAAGCCTATGTTCTTTAAGCTTTATATTTTCAATTATTTCTACTGGTAGACCTTTGTGATTGTTAATTTTCATTTTTGAATAGTATGGTTTGAGAATCACCACCTTTGAGTTGTGTCTCTGAGGGTATTCCCCAAAAGGGTGAATTGATTCGGGAAAGTCAGCAGCCCGTGACAACAGTATTCCATGGACTAGGGTGCTTGGCTGAACACAAAGAGGGAAGTGAGTGGAAAATCACTCTTCTTCTGATTCCTGCACAGACAGTGTGAGTAGTTTCCTGCTTCCTTCTTACATGCCTGTTCGTTGAGGATGCTCTATATTCCCTTCAACTCTAACTCCAAATAACTCCTCCCTCCCTTTGTCACATGTTGTGTCACAGCAATGATAAAGCAGTACTATTCCCCAAGTTAATTATTCATGTACCACATTTAATCATCTGTTACTCTCAAAGCATCTAGACATTTTAATGTTTAAAATTTTTTCTTTGTCACTACTTATATTTTTGAACACATGAATATAATTGCAATTACTACCTTAAAACCTTGCCTATCAATTTTAGTTCCTTCATCTACTCTGAGTTGGATTCAATTAATTTAACACTTATTATGACATATTACGTTTCCCTTCTTAGTCATAAGCTTAGTAGATTTGTTTATATACCAATTATCCTACACTTTATTTATTTGTTTGCTTTATTTTGTGTTTGCTTTTATATTTTCTTTTGCTTTTGATTTTTGTTATTGGATATGGTTTTATTTAGTTTTAGTCTTGCTCTCACACAGTTATATTTCATATAAAATGCCTAGAGCTTTAAACTCTACTTTTAGATTTTATTTGCTATTTAGAACTCAGAGGATTTATAGAAATAGCCTTAGCCGGGCAGTGGTGGTGCCCTCCTTTAATCCTAGCACTTGGGAGGCAGAGGCAGGCAGATTTCTTAGTTCGAGGCCAGCCTGGATTACAGAGTCAGTTCCAGGACAGCCAGGACTTCACAGAGAAACCCTGTCTTGGAAAATAAATAAATAAATAAATAAATAAATAAATAAATAAATAAATAGAAATAGCCTTGATATGAAATTATATGCCTAGCCTTATTGTATATTGTTATGCAGAGTTTGGTTGATATCTCTGCTATTTTTCTGAAAGGAAATAGAGGAACAGCAGATCTGAGGGAGGTGGGATAGGAGACGGGGGCTGTGGGGAGGGGAGGCAAGAGAAGCTGCAGTTGGGATGTATTATATGGGATGTAGTACATGAGAGAACAATAAATAAATAAAACATAAAAAGAATTTTGAATGGGATGATTAAGTTTAAAACATTTATTAAATTCCTATATGTAGGCATAGAATAGGTGGTTAAATATATATCTTATTTCATTCAAAAATCTAGTTACAGGGCTACAAACTATTTATTTTAATGAAAGCCAAACAATTGAACATATATACTGAAGTTTGCCACATAACTGAAAGATTAATGACAATAGAACAGAAATACAATATTACATTTATGTTTAGACAAAAGTATACAAATGCTGGCTCCCTAATGCTACAAACCTCAGGGGTAATGTGGGCTACCAGTATTAGGAACCAAATAGCATCAACTTTGTGTACCATCTAGTCATTAAATATTGGAAGGACACCTTGGCTTCGGAGATCAGTTGAATGAGCAGAATGTTCTACATGATGCATAGAGCAAAGACATTTCATGTGAAGAGGACCACATGTAGAAAGGCACTGAGCATGTTCTTGCTTAGTTCCAGTTCATATGATCAAATACTCTGAGAGAAAGCATCTTACAGAAAGACAGGCATGCTTGACAGGGTCTTAGAACGTCATAGATCGTCAAGAGCAGAAAATAAATGGATTCTTGCTTGCTTGCTCATTTGCTTTTTACTCAGGTAGCCTAAACCACTTTTATATAGTCCAGAGTCCAATTCATTTAAATGGTGATACTTTAGCTTGCCTCGCATCATTTAGCTATCAAAAAAGTTATCCACAGAAATACTGATAAGTCAATGATAATTCTTCATTTAGACTCTTTTCCTAGATTTCTTTTTTTCCTGATTTCAGACTGTGTCAAATTGAAAATCAAGACTAACCATAGGACTGGAGAGATGGCTCAGCGGTTAAGAGCACTGACTACTCTTCCAGAGGTCCTGAGTTCAAATCCCAGTAACTACATGGTGACTCACAACCATCTGTAATGGGATCTGATGCATTCTTCTGTTGTGTCTGAAGACAACTACAGTGTATTCATATACATAAAATAAATAAAATCATAAAAAACATAAGTTTCTTTAAAAAAAAGACTAACTATAGCAGTATCTAAGTGATATTCAAATAATTTTATTATGTAATATGTTTAGGGTTATTTATATTATTTTTATTACTTAAAAGAGCTATCTGAGAACAATGGAGTTCCACTTCCAAGTCATGAAGTCAATGAAATTCCATTTGTTCCTAGAGACTTCATCAGAGAAAAACAAACAAAAAACAAAAAACAAAAACAAATAAACCAACCCCCCCCAAATCCCCAAAACAGCAAAAGTAGCATTTCAAATATACAAATTCTATAAATATTTTATAGTATTTAAATATGTAAGTTGAATAACAGTAAGTTTCTAATGCTAACTGTATCCCATGAGATTAGAGGCCAATCAGAAATTCAAATTTCACATCTTTTTTTATCTACCGTAGCTTTCTTCTAAAAATCCAAGGCAGTGCTGTGACACAGAGGAGTAAGTTCATGTTAACAAACTGAATTTGTACTATTTTTAAAGCACGTTCCCTCCCTTCAGCATTTTGAAGCATGTCACAAGTGTACTGTGATTCATAGCTTGTGTTCTAAGTAATCTTCCTTTTAGTGTGTGTGCATTTGCATACCACAAAATGTAGAGCATGATTAATTGCAGTGTTTATAGTCCTAATAAAGTGCTGTCTTGAAATAAATATTGTCTGCCTATAAAGGCATTCTTAGACACTCTACTTTCATCCGCTTAAAATGTATAAGACAGATACTACCTGTCCAAGTTCCCCATAGACACCTTGGATCAGATACTCCAAAGGGGAGTATAATGCTGAGACAAGGTCTTAGAGGCCAGGCATATTAAATTGGCTGTCAGGTACAGAGATGTAAGTGCAGTATTGGGAATGGAATATGAAGCCAGAGGTCTGAGCAAATTAAGCCAGGAAATGAGTGGGAGGTGACAAAAAAAGAAGTCCACACTGAGCCAGCCCAGGATGAGGTGCCCTGAACCAGACCTCTGCTCCTCCCTTCAGAACTTCATGCTGATGACTGCTTTTCATAACATGTTTTACTTAGGGTCTAGGGCACACTAGTCCATTCTTAAAAACACTCTGGCTTAATTCAAGTAGCAAAGAAACCCCAAACAAGAATTTCAAACTACAGTGCTAGTAGGCAATCTCAGAAGAAATATTCTGTTCTTTATTTTTCCACTTCTGTCAAAAGCATCATGATTTAACTTATACCTGGGCTCATGATTTCTGAAATACGTTCATCACTTCTGTTTCTATTGGTCTCATCTTCTTCAATATTACTTTTAGAATGTACTGAATAGCTTACAATTAAGTATATAGTACAATATTCAGATGATTCTATCACATGTCTACATGTTATGTTACTTTGTGTAGGTGCCATACATGGATTCAAATGGTGTATTTGTTCGGGTTTTATTGCTGGGAAGAGACACTGTGTCCAAAGCAACTCTTATAAAGGAAACTATTTAATTAGGTCTGACTTATAGTTTCAGAGGTTTAGTTCTTTATCATTATGATAAAGCATGGCAGTGTTCAGAAAGGCATGGGGCTGGAGGAGGCAAGAGTTCTATAGGCATCAGAAGGGAACTGGATTCTACATTGTATGGAGCTTGAGCACAAAAGAACACTGAAGTCCACTCCACCATGGCATATTTCTTTCCACAAGGGCACATCTCCTAAAACTACCACTACTCATGCGTCAAGCATTGAAACACACGAGTCTATGGGGATCATACCTATTCAAATGACAGCATGTGTTAAAAGTAGTTGGAGTTAAAGACCTGAAGATTTTCTGTAGATTGTAAAAATCTGAAATTTCAAGTTGTTCTTTTCCCAAAAATCTTTAGTACATTCTGCTATGGAGAAACTCTTGGCAGTCAAGCAAATATCCTTGTGGACTGCCTCTGAGAACAGGGTGAGGGCCATCTGTCTGGGCAGAAATGAAGGTTATCCTCCTCAGCGTAGATAACAGAATGTTCAATGATGTACTTATCTAGCCTTATTTACAGTTTATGACTCTTTTCTTAATCAGCACAGTGTTGAGCTCTGAAGTTTAAAACAATGAACATTCTCTGACTCAGCATTTCCCAAAGGCTGCTTGGAACATCTAATATATTGAAAAGAAAGAGAGAGAGAGAGAGAGAGAGAGAGAGAGAGAGAGAGAGAGAGAGAGGGAGAGAGAGAACGAGAGAACAAGAGAAAGAGAGAAAGAGAAAAAGAAATGCCTTAAGGTACCATAAGCTTTTATTTCTACATCTTTAACACTATTGTCTGTTTTGACATTTAGGTAGTCAGATATAATTTGCCAGCCAAACATTGAGTCAGCTGCCTCTAGGAATCCTTTTTGTTCATGAGGTTGGTAGTGATCTACCAAAAGACCCATGAGGTAGGAGATGCCATCCTAGATGCTTTGAGATATCAGAGAAAAATACAAGAGGTATGTAAATTAGTATGTTTGGTCTATAATACTTTGGGTTAATATCAAGAGTTTCTATCTGTAAAGTATTAGAATCATTGAAAAAAATAAGCCGGGAGATGGTGGCGCACGCCTTTAATCCCAGCACTTGGGAGGCAGAGGCAAGCGGATTTCTGAATTCGAGGCCAGCCTGGTCTACAGAGTGAGTTCCAGGACAGCCCGGGCTACACAGAGAAACCCTGTCTCGAAAAACAAAAAAAATAAAAAACATAAAAAAAAATAAAATATCCCTTATTTTTCAATAAATATTCATTGATTGACTTCAACATAGAAAAATATGACAGAAAAGTAGGTATATATAATCATGTTTCAATATTTTACATAAAAGGAACCATTGATTATTTATATATTATATTATATATTATATTTATATTTATATTATATATGATCCAGCTTAAGGTATGAAACCTATGAGAAAGAATGTGAAATCACACTTGAAAACCTCATCTATAGGAAACAATTCTCTTCAAGGGCCTAACACACACAAAATCCCTAAATGTTCACATTCATTTATTAACTGTTTTCAGTATTGAGAAACTATTTCTCAAAATAAAATCATTTTCTTATGTCAAAAGATGAGAACTCTTTTCTGGGCATAAGTTTGGGTTAAGATGGCATTAAATTTGGAACTTATATATAAAACCATAGGTCATATCCACTACTCTACTCCTTTTCTATTGTGTCTAATGATCCTATTGATCATTTTATATTATTAGTAAACGTTTACCAACCTATACAGGCACTTGGAAAATTAGTCACATATACAAAGTAGAAAGTCTTAGTTTATTTTTAATATAATTTCTTACAGATACCTATAATATCCAACAGTCACTAAGTGTGCCTTTGAAGAGCAGAAGCCATCTCTTAGCCAATATTTAAGTAATATGTTATGAACTTTGAAAAATTGTTCTTTTAAGAGCAACCATAGCTCTTCATTTCATATTTGTTAACAATACCTTGATGTTGCTATATGGATCAGGGAAGGTGGTTATGTATCTTGCCCATGGATAGTTGCATTTGTGTATCCCCTTTTCATTCTCTACTTTCAAGCTGGCTTCAAGGCTCCCATTTCAGCTGTGGCTGGACTTGTTATAGCCACTCACTCATTGAGGAAATCATATTAAAAAGGTTTCTGCACAGGCTCTTTCTTTCCTATCAATGGCTACACAATAGTCTGATACTACCACTTCCTCTAACTTGCATGTTCAAGTAGCTATAGTGAAAACTTGGCAGATACTGATAAAAATAACACAAGAGTTGTGGAAACTACAGCATCTCAACATGTTAAAATGTGGAAGTCTTGGGAGTTTATGGATGCAGATGTGGAAACGTTAGGCAAAGTGTTCCAAGTTTCAGATACTAGGATGAATACATTTTGAGAAACTGTTATTCAGCATGAAAACAATTAGTAAGAAGGTAGATTTGAAGTATTTTCATCACTCACAGAGAAAAGATGTATGTGTGAGGGACAGATATTAGTTAACTAAGCTATGCAATTCAATACACAATGTATGCTTGTACCAAAATATCATATTGTATACTTTGAAAATATATAATGTTTACAAATCATACACAATAAAGGCTGAAAGAAAGATCCTTGGAGAAATGGCATTGGAGGGGTGATGAGCTGACATCAGCAATATGTAGACAATCTTACTATGTAAAAAAAGATCAACTGCTATATATTTGTGGAGATTGCTTTGAATGGTGACCACAGATATCCTTAATTCATATACTGTCATAAAAATTTATTATTACTACCCAATAAATAATCTTTCATATCATTCTTTAATAAAAGTTTTATGCCTGCCACTTATCACCCTCCCACTGCAGTGACCCAATGCATGTGCTAAATTTTGCTCCAGTCAGTCAGTAGACCTTTAATAACTGTTTGTTAAATGAAAGTGAATTACATTTTCATAACACCCATTTATGTTTTCTTGCTACATCAATTCTCTTCTCCTTCCAATAATCTTGAGGTCAATGGATTTATTTTTCTGGAGCATAATTTTCATCATAACTTTTTTCTGCTCATAAATGGTAAATGGCTCCCTCGTGTCTACAGAAATACAAATTCTTTTCTCCATTATCTGAATTCATTAAAAAAAATCTAGCCTTAGTGCACTCAGCCTTATATAGCTATGAATGTCACATCTGTGGATTTATCAAACTTAAGACCAAAACTGTTTTAAATAGAAAACAAAACAAAACAAAATAAAACTGTATATATGAACACAAAAATACCTTTTCCATATAATTACTTAAATGATATGTAAAATATTTACATATATTTACAATATTTAGGGTAGTATATATGATTTAGAGATCATTTAAAACACACAGGAAGCTGTGCCTAAGAACTAATCAAACAGCATCCCATTTTATATCAGGATTTGAATAACATTAGATGGTTTTGCGCCCAATCTCCCATTGAAATCTCAGAATCATATTTCTGTCCAACCTTATTAACTACTACTACTGATTTTGGTCCAAACCAATAGAACATTGGTCTATTTTCCTTACATATCTAACCAATTTTAGAGTCATTGTTAGTTTCTAAACTGGAAAGTTCTGATTCATAGTTTATGTTTTCTGAAAAAGCTATATTATTCCCAAATTCCACTTACCTCTACTGAAGTCAAATCAATCTTCTGTTCATAACTCTAGTGAAATCATGTATTTATAATTTATACTAGCATTATATACTGTGGATATTGTAAGTTTCTACATACAAGTCTTTTTTTATTATACTCTATGATAATTCCTTTAAGGGTCATATTTGTGGTTTTATGAAACCTAGCACAGTATAATAAACATAGGGATTTTAATGGGCACATAGAAAAGCATAAACATTTC
This sequence comes from Mastomys natalensis, assembly GCA_021653895.1. Taxonomy (NCBI): domain Eukaryota; kingdom Metazoa; phylum Chordata; class Mammalia; order Rodentia; family Muridae; genus Mastomys; species Mastomys natalensis. Next base: position 171,592 of record JAJTUV010000541.1, on the reverse strand, counting down.
ACAAGTATAGAGCTTAATGAATATTTAGTACTGTGTACTTTATTGAATTGTTCCTCCTTAACGAAGGTATGGAATAACCAGCAGCTGAGGTCTTTTCTCATGTTCCTTCTGAGAAAGAAGCTCATGCCAATAATAACAATGGCTCTGATTTCTGTCACCATATATCAGGATCATCTCTGTCTCAACTCCACACAAATGTTGCCATTCATTATGCATTCTTTTGTATCTAGCTTCCTTTGTTCAGCATATGTTTGTGAGTTGTATTATTGTTCCCCATATATCAGTTCATTCCCCTTCATGAATATAGTATTACTTTCATGATTCCATAATTTTTACCAATGAATACACGTTATCTGCACATGACTCTTATATTTATTGATAAATATTTGCACTTCTTATTTTTTTATACTTTGAGCAGCATTTTAAAATTCTAGGTGTTTAGATAGATAGATAGATAGATAGATAGATAGATAGATAGATAGAAGGATAATCATCTGGTTATTTAAGTTTTCAAGTGTTTGAACCAGAAAATTTTATTTTCTTCAAAATATTCCTGGGTTAGTTGTTTTACTTCTATTTCATTTGCTGGCTGGTTGAATTGTTGAGGAAGAACAGGCAAATGCTATCAAATCCAAGATCTAGATCAGACAAAGTGGCATTTCTTTTTCTTCTTGATGTTGTTACTTAGGATTTGCTGGGGACATGATTCTTAACCTAGGAGTCTCATAGCTTTGTTTTGTCTATTTTTTCTTTAAAATTACAATTCCTAGAATGATAAAATAGGAGGGTTCATATTCTAATCATAACTAGTATAGGTTTTGTACTCTCATAGTAACCAACTTAAATGCCAGTAAAAGTATATAAAATAATTGATTTTAAACATCTAGACAAGTAAATGCTGTTGAGCTATGATACCCAATGGGAGAGAAACAAATTGGGTGACCCTAAAGAATTTCTAGCTTTCATCATTCTGGTCTTGTCCCGAGCACTGAGCAGATCCTTGGCGACAGCTCTGCAACCAATCTCACAAATCCTAGAGGAAACAGGCCCCCAGGAGCTCTAACCTGGGTGGTATCTTAGGTAAGGAGACAGCAACACCTGCCCCAACCAGGGAGTAACTGGGACCCACTGGAACCCAGGAATTCACTCCTACCATGGAGCACTGGTTCCTTCTGATCTGGGCCCGAGTACTGAGCAGATCTTGGTCCCCAGCTCTAACCCCAGTAGTAACACCCACCCCACACAGTTCTGAAACAACCAAGATAATAGGAAAGACAGAGTCCAGTAAGAGACAGGGCAGGTAGCACTAAGGTGATCCAGATGGCAAAAGGCAAGCACAAGAACATAAGCATCAGCAACCCAGGGTACTTGGCATCATTAGAACCTAGTTCTTCTGCACTAGAAAGTCCTGAATTCCCCATATCACCAGGAAAGCAAGATTCAGATTTAAAATCACTTCTAATGATTATGATAGAGGACTTTAAGAAGGATATAAATAACACTCTCAAAGAATTTGGGGAGAACACAGGTAAACAGATAAAAGCCCTTAAAGAGGAAACTCAAATAGCCCTTAAAGAATTACAAGAAAACACAACCAAGCAGGTGAAGGAATTGAACAAAGCCATCCAGGACATAAAAATGGAAGTAGAAACAATAAAGAAATCACAAGGGGAGACTACCTGTAGATAGAAAACCTAGGAAAAAATCAGGAGTCATAGATGCAAGCATCACAAACAGAATACAAGAGATAGAAGAGAGAATCTCAGGTGCAGAAAATACCATAGAAAATATTGATATAACTGTAAAAGAAAATGCAAAATGTGAAAAGTTCTTAACACAAAACATCCAGGAAATCCAGGACACAATGAGAAGACCAAACCTAAGGATAATAGGTATAGATGAGAGTGAAGATTCCCAACTTAAAGGGCCAATAAATATCTTCAACAAAATTGTAGAAAAAAACTTCCCTAACTTTAAGAACGAGATGGCCATAAACATACAAGAAGCCTACAGAATACCAAATAGACTAGACCACAAAAGAAACACCTCCTGTCACATAATTATCAAAACACCAAATGCACAACAAAGAAATAATATTACATGCAGTAAGGGAAAAAGGCCACGTAGCATACAAAGGCAGACCTATCAGAATTACACCAGACTTCTCACCAGATATTATAAACATGAGAAGATCTTGGACAGATAACATATAGACCCTAAGGGAACACAAATGCCAGCCCAGGCTACTATACCCAGCAAAACTCTCAATTACCATAGATGGAGAAACCAAGATATTCCATGACAAAACCAAATTTACACAATATCTTTCCACAAATCCAGCATTACAAAGGATAGTAGCAGGAAAGCACCAATACAAGGAGGGAAATTATACCCTAGAAAGAGCAAGAAAGTAATCCTCTTCCAAAAATCCAAAAGAAGATAGCTACACAAAGATAATTCCACCTCTAATAACAAAAATAACAGGAAGCAACAATCACTGTTCCTTAGTATCTCTTAACATCAATGGACTCAATTCCACAATAAAAGACATAGGCTAATGGACTGGATACATAACAGGACCCAGCATTTTGCAGCATACAGGAAACCCACCTCAGTGACAAAGACAGATACTACCTTAGAGTAAAAGGCTGGAAAACAATTTTTCAAGCAAATGATCTGAAGAAACAAGCTGGAGTAGCCATTCTAAAACCTCCAGCCCGAGAACACAAAGGGAGGGACTCATGGCTCCACCTGTATAGGTAGTTGAGGGTGGCCTTGTCAAGCATCAGTGGAAGTAGAGGGCCTTGGTGCCTGAAAGTTTGGATTCCCTAGTGTTGGGGAATTCGAAAGCAGAGAGGCGGGAATGGGAGGATGGTGGGAGCACACCCTCATAGAAACTCCCAAATTATATGGATTAGACATGACAGAGGCAGGCCACCAGAAGACTAGATTCCAGAATTCAAACAAAAAATTATCTTAATACTAAAATTGTTTTGAGAATTGTATATTGCAGAATACACAGCCTTCGTGTATCTACTCATCAAGCAAGCTGAACAGACTTACTTGAACCTCTGATGTCCTGGAAATTCAGCTGGATGCAGTGAACACACAGATGTCAAAGGCTTATCAATTTACTCTTCCCCCTGCCCTCTTCCAATATCTCAATGCCTGTAACCAGTTGGAAGAAGTTAATGAAAGGTCAGCGCCCTATTCCCTGGGCTTGGGGACTGAGGTGGTTAATATTGGGCTGTCTTTCTACGGAAAAGTAGTGGTTTTGTTGGATCAGTGGTTTTGCTGAGGAATAGCTAGGATTTATTGCATAGCCATAACCGATTGGTAGAAATCTGTATAATTGTTATTAAGCTGAAGTTATAATTTCTTAAATGGTACAAAATTTACTTTGATTTCAAATTTAAGGTTTTCATTGGTACGCATTTGTTATTGGTATAAAACTGAGATTAATATTGTTACTCTCATAGATATTGCGCCTATATAACACATTTAGGAATACAAGGCTTAGACCCAGTCCTTCTTTAACTCTTTTAACTGATTCGAGATGGTTAGCCTGTGAGTTAAAGGCCAATAGCAAATTCATGGCTCTGAGTTTATTGTTAGGGTGTTTTTTATATTTTATTTAGAAATAGCTAACAGGAGTTAACAGACAACAGTCCAGATTGCCTTACATGGATAATTGGTTTTCAAAATGTCAGAAGTCCACAGAATTGACATTACAAACATTTCTGTATTAATGCTCATTTTGATTAGAGACCTGTCTGCTCCTGACAGCTTCCTGTCTTGGATTCTAAGAAGAAATTGAGCATCTTCGGAGTCAATCCAGTTGTAGTGAGACAGTCACTAGGCAAGAATTGCCTCTTTTCATCTACAGACAAATTACTGTCCAGAAAAGGACACACTTATGGAATAGTCGACTGATTGTATCTGCCATGACAGAGTAATCAACTCTTAATAATTCTGCATCACTAGGTCTGTCAGATGAACCTGGGCCAGAAGGCTGAAGATCAGATGCTCCAAAGTTTTATCGTATAGGGACTGTCCAGGTGTTCAGCGATCTCTATAAATTGGCTAAGTTTTAGAAGCTATGCTTTGCTTCCCAGAATTTCAGTTAATTCAGTCATTCTGGATTTCTGATGGGGTTAAAGACTTGTAGTCTCATAGCCAATCCTAGCTGTTTACTTTGAGAGAAAAGATTTGAGAGGATGGTTTTCAGCTGACATTCATTCTAAAGCCAAGAAAAAAGCCAGGTTCAGAACTAAGTCTTTTAGTTAGGAGAGATGACAGAGGTTTTGGTTAGTCAACAAAATGTTGGACTGGGTATTAGGTCTATCTTGTACCTTACTGATACAAATTGGTATAGTTATGCTCTAATTGTATTTTGAGAGAAAAGTTTTATTTTAAGAGGAAGGGTGATATGTAGGAGGAGCTAAGGTGGGAGGAGTAAGGAGAGGAGGAGGAGGAGTAAGGAGAGAAGGAGGAGAATGAGAGGAGGAGCTAGGAAACAACAGAGAGAGGGGGAGGGGACATGGAGGTGGATGTTCAAGTGTTTCAGCCAGTCAAATATAGTTGGTATATCTAGGTTGAATATTGGTTTACACTTCTGATTCTATGGGCATCTTGTTATTGAGTATTTCCAAACTTATAAAGCCTTAGGTTGACATTTTTTAAAAAGTTACTAATACAAAATAAAAAAGGATGAGGAGGGAGAGTAATGGAATGCATGTGACAGAAAATCAGATGAGGAAACTAGCTTGAGGAAGAAAAGGAAGAGACAGAGGGAAACAAATCAGAACTCTAATGACACATGTATGAGGATGCTGTAATAAAACCCAGTACTTTGTATGTTAACTTAAAATACTAATGAAGAAAAAACAAGAAGAAAGAGGGGGATAGGATAGGGGGTTTCTGGGGGAGGAATGGGGAAAGGGGATGACATCTGAAATGTAAGTAAATAAAATATCCAATAAAAAATTAAAAAAAAAAAGAATTTCTAGCTTTCATCCTGATCAAAATTTCTACCAAAAAATTCAAGAAAATGTTGTCAGTCACCCTAAAATTTAGGGATTTCTATTAGATACTGGCTAGGCAGAAAGAAGCATTTAGTTGCAATTTTAGAAGCTGAGAAAATAAACGCCACTCTGGTTCCCTGCCTGATGACTTAAATCCCAGTCAGTGCACACTATGCTACTTTTGTGCTTTCTTGCTGTGGACATATGTATAGGAGAAAAGGGACAGAAAGACACATACACACATATATACTACACACACACACACACACACACACACACACAGAGAGAGAGAGAGAGAGAGAGAGAGAGAGAGAGAGAGAGAGAGAGAGCATTCTATAGTCTCTTATTAGTAAGGACACTAATTATATTGAACCAGGGTTCAATTGTTTTCTAACCAGTTTTAAATGTAATGTCATTTATATAGAGAGGGTATATCTCCCAAACAATCATCTGGATAATTGGAAATTTAATATATAAATTTGATGGGGAGGCACAATTCAAAGAATGGCAATTTTTCTTATCAATTCGTCCCCCCACTTACATTTTTAAAATAGTTTATTTTACTTTATGCTTGAATTTTGTATGTGTATAAAACTTTGCCAGCATTCTGTATGTGTACCATGTTTGTGCCTTATGTCAGCAGTAGTCAAAAGAGGGCATTGGATCCCTAGAACTGGAGTCATAGGCAACTTATGTGCTACCATGTGGGTACTGTAAACCAAGCCCATGTTCTCTGCAAGAGGAACAAATATTCTTAACCTTTGTGCCATCTCTCCAGTACCACTTTTTTCTGTCTCTCACCTTTCTGTGTCTTAGTATGCCTTTCAATATTTGGATGAATGTTTGAAATAATATATAAAAATCTACTCACTGGGATATTTTCCCTTCCTCTATCATTGATTAACTTATCTTGAGAGTGAGGCTGGAGTAGGGAAACAAATCCCTGTAATGTAGTCAAGACTGGTGTGACTTATGGTTGACTTATGATATTCCTTGGGATTGGTTACTTTTAATTAGTTACTCATAGCTCAGAGTTCTCAACCTGTGTATTATGACCCTTTTGGAGGTCAAACCACCTTTCACAGAAGTTGCCTAGGACATAGGAAAACCAGATATGCACATCACGATTCATGAGTACAGTTATGGGATAACAACAAAAAAATATTATTGTGGTTGGGATCACCATAACAGAAGACACTCTATACAAAGATCACAGATCTAGAAAGATTGAGAATGCTTACCTAGTAAACCATCACACTGATTTATGTTTTCTAACGTGGTCCCTCCTACAAAAGACTCTTCAGTCATCATCTTATCAATAGATTATTCTAATACTAAAGTTACTCTCCTCTTGTTTCTCCATGGCGCTACTCAGTGATGACCTGGGCTTTTCAGGAGACATTTGATCTCCAAACCATCCTGGGAGTTGAAACTGAAAGACACAGAGCGACGATGAAGAGCAGAACATGCTCTTCATATTTTCTGTGTAACCATTTGATCATTGAAGACTCAAAATACTAGTCAAATTATTGTAAGAAAATGGAAATACCGCAACTCTTTCTGATAAGCATTTTACTTTTATAAAAAACAAAAGGAATTTTGGATAAAAATTACTATTTAAAATATGAAAACTTTTATGAGTATGAGTATGAATTCTTTAATTTGGAGCATCTGATGTGTGGCTGTTTTTAGATATAAAATGGTATTTTATGCAGAATAAATAAAAGGCTTATGTATTAACATGTGCATTTCATTACTTAGCGTGTGCTCTTGGTATTAAATTTTAATGCGTGTTAATAAAATGGGTTAAGAACTTGGCATTTCTTTTACAATGAATGAGAAAACAGGCAATCCGTGGGGAATATAACACAGTGTTCTAGTTTTTCTCCAATTTAAATTTGGCAAATCTAATAGTTTAATATTCATAGATAAATGATGCAATGCATAGGATTTCCAGTGACTGTGGAGTCACTGTGATGTTAAGAAGCATATGTAAGATTTGGAAGCTGTTCAACATCTATATTCGTGTTAAAGCTATTCTGTTACTTTAATTTCCAGTTGAGAGTAAGGACCATCAAATGTGACATGCATTTGACTTGAAATTGTCAATGTGAAGAAATGTCAAAATAGTGTCCTGAAGTTTTGTGGGATGTGAGGTAGCATGGTTCAGTGATGGGGAAACCTAGAGAGAAATGATGGACTTCTGAGGGGGGTGGTCAATACATTTGTTAATTGATGTTGATGGAACTTAGTCTCCTCACTTCCCACAGATAGGAGGAAATCAGGGTGCTACCTTCTTTAACCACAATTACATAAAACTGACTAGGAGTTTGACAGAAGATTTACATTGCAAGAAAACATAAAAATGTAAATACTTAGAAAAGTGAAGGCAGGGTCCTAGAATAAATAAAAACATCTTTTCAAACTGCAGGCAAAGTAGAAGCTTTATGAAAGCCTTACATTCACTTTATAGAACAAGGAAAAATTATATAGAAAAGTTCAGTCCTGAAAATCTACACACCAGTAACATCACACTGACTAAGTGGGTTATATTAGGAATATGCATGGTATTTATGTAACATCAATTTAATAATAAAAAAAGAGGCCATGAATCTAATAGCAGAGAGCATGGGGGACTGAGTGGAAAAAAAGTGAAGAAAACAATGATAGGATTATAGTCTGAAAACAAAAAGAAAAAAAATGTAGCTTCCTGATCACCTCCATAGGGAGTGGCAGATTTCTCTCTGAAATTCCAGAGATGAGAGCTTCCTCTGACAACCTTTCCCTCTCATGTCCTTCTTTTCCAGCATTGTGCTGCCCTCGCCCAAATCACTCATTGGGGAATCCCAAGCAACATGGCTATCATTTCATTAATTCTGGGCAATGTTAATAGCCATGAACTCCACACAGTTCAAGGGCAAGGTTACTGAGGGGAATGTAAATTCACTGAGTGTCCAAAATACTTCCAAAGAAATGTAATGGCTTTATCTCTTACGTTATTTGTTTTATAATTTTGTCATAAAATTAGTTGTGTCTGTGTCAAAGGAGCAGTTTCTTCCCATTATGCCAATAAATATAGGGGCCATCTTCATGGTAGGAAGGAGTGTGGCAGCTGTCACACAAAGAAATTGGTCATCTGTTCTTTACATTAGAGACAATCTTTGGAGATTGGTATTTTCTACATTTTAAACTAATAAGAAACAATGTTATTCTTGATCTTAGCTAAAAGGCAGGGAAGAAATGTTTTATTTTTTTTTAAACATGAATTAATATAAACAGAAAATGTGGGTCTTAGGGAAACTAGGTAACCTCTACTACAAGAGGTGTTTTTATTAATATTTTGATTGCTATAAATATATAATTTACTTCCATTATCAGCCAACTCCAGTGTTTGCTTCAAGCACTACCTTCTACAGAAGTGTTTGGACTAATATCAGCTCCTCCTTGCCTCAACTGTCTTCTTTTATTGTTTGTCATCCCTCACTCCATACATCCTTCCTTCCATCTCTCTCAAGTATCTTTGCCTGTCTTCTACCATTTCTGAGCTAGCTTCCTTTTTTATGCTATCTTACAGACTTGACTACAATCAGCATTCTGAGATATCCTATATAGGTAAGCACTTTTATTTTATCACTTGGAATAATGTAATATTGGCAATTCTCTAGAGGCAAGGACACACTTTAAGTGTTCATAGTAATTAAGAAGGAAAAAAGTAAGATAATTCTCACCAGTAAAATACCCTTTATTTTTTCCATTGTTACATGCATAAATTAGTATAAAATTTTAATATATCTATTTTTTTGAGAGGTGATGGTATATGGAGAAGTATTGTATCACTGTTATACTGTAAATCCATTTAATCACGTTTAATCTATTATACTTATAAAATTAGGAAGGTTCTAGAGTAACAGGTCTTCCATATGGTATTTTTGAAGGTCTTTATACTCACACCTATATTCTCTCCTCCCATTTCCCACCACTATAGTTCTTCCTCTTCCATGATCCCCCTTTTTGCTTCATACATACAGCATTCTATTTTCCTTCCTTGAAATTCCTACCCAAAGTTCCTTGTTAGCTTTCAGTCTATTGTAGGTGTTCTATTTTAAACAAATATATTTAAAGATTCAAAATAATATCCACATAAAAAAGAGAACATGAGGCACTTATCTTTCCTAGTCTAGGTTATATCACTAGGGGTGAATATTTCTAGCTACATTCAATTTAGTTTAAATTTCACATTTATTTTAATAAGTAAATAATATTCCATTGTGCACTGAATGATATTTTCTTTGTACATTCTTCTGTTGATGGCCGTCTAGCTTGTATCTGTTTCCTGGGTGATATGATTACAGTATCAATGAACATGGATGAGCAAATATTTTCAGAGAACGACATAGAGTCAGTTGGAAACATGCCCAGGAGAGGTACAGCTGGATCACTTGTAGATGTTTTTCTTACTTTGGGAGGAACTTGCAAACTGGTTTTCATAGTGGCTGAGCTAGTTACATTTGTCGCCAATTATTTGTTTGATCTTAAGACATTCTGATTATGTTAAGTAAGATAAAGATATTTTCAAAAATATTTTTTAAATCATAAAACATATTACTTGCCCATTTGTATTTCTTCATTTGAGAACTCTCAGTTTTGTTCTGTGTCCCAATTTATAATTGTGGTTTTTTGTTTTCTGAATGCTTACTATTTTGAGCTTTTTATGCACCTTAGACACAAATCTTCTGCCAGATGCCTTGCTAGCAAATATTTTTCTCATTTTGTAGGCTGTCTCTTCACTCCAATAATAGTGCTTCTTTTCCATAATGACATTTTGTTTCACCACATTCCATTTTTCAAATGTTGGTCTTAATTCCTTTGCTATAGCTTCGAGTTCAGAAAATCCTTTTTTATGTCTATAAGTTGAAACATATTCCATATTTCTCCTCTACTAGATTTGGTTCAAGTATTAGGATGAGTTCCTCGATCTCCTTGAAATTAAACTTTCTGCAAGGTGAGATGTAAACTTGATGTCTGATGTCCCATTTGACTGGACTCATTTGTTGAAGATGCTTTTTCCCCCCTCTGGAGTATATTTTGATCTCTTTGTAAAATTATCACATGGCTGTAATTAAATGTGTTTATATGTAAGTTCAAATTTTTAGTTCATTTATCAATGTGTCTGGGTTTTCTTTGGCCAGTACCATGCTTTTTATTACTTTGTTTACATTTATTACTATAGTTTTGAAGAATAACTAGAAACCATGGACAGTGATATCTCCATCTGTTCTACTGTTGAGGATTATTTGGCCTCTTCTGGGTGTTGTGGATAGCCCCAGTCTTGTATTTTGATCCTAGTTTCACTTTCCTGGGAGGGGCTTCAGAGGATGATTGAATCTGTACACAGATAACATCTTGTGAACCTTCTGTCCAATTATAACTTGTAAAATAAAGGCTAGAGCCAGAGATTGGGCAGTAGAAGGGGAGCTGAGAAAAAGTCTTAGGGGAGGAAAGAGTGAGAGGAATTCAATATAAAAGGTAGAGCAGAAGAGAAGCAGGGGAAGCAGAGCAGAAGGAAGCCAGCGGTAGAAGGAAGCTGACGACGGAGGAGCCGGAGCTTGTAGGACAAGCATGCGGCCTGGATAAACCGCAAGTTATAAGGGATCTCATAACCGGGGATTAGAGTAGTGTAGTGGTAAATCTGCCCAATCTAGGGGTGCAATTTATACCCATAATTATTGAGTTGTGTCTTCCTTTAGTGGTCTCCTTCGGGTAGGAGATTTACCAGGACAAATTTGGCAGTTTAAATAATTACTGCTACAAATCGGCGCCCAATGCCAGAGGTCAATTGAATAATTTCTTCTACTACAAATTGGCACCCTGTGGTCAGAATGCTATGTTTGGTTTTCATATAGTTTTTAAATTTTTCTTTGTGTTTCAATGTGTGATCAATTTTAGAGAAAGTTCATGGGCAGTAGAGAACACTACTTTTTAGTGTTTGGGTGCAATGTGTGTAGATGTCTGTTAAGTCCATTTTATTGATTAAGTAATTAACACCAATGTTTTCCTGATTAGTTTTTGTTTTAATTTCTAAGTTACCTGCTATTGGTAAGAATGGAATATATAAGCTACTTCCTATCCCTGTATTGAGATTAATCTTTAGTTTTAGATCTAAAAGTATTTCTTTTTTTCATTTTTTATAAACTTTAATTTTTTTCTTTACAGTCCAGTCATTATTCCTCTCACCCTTTGTCCACCTTCTGACAATTCCTCATTCCATTTCTCCTCCCCCTATTTCCAAAAGGATGTCCCCACACCCCACCCTACCCCACCCCACATGTTCAGGCTCCCTACTCCCTGAGGTCTCAAGTCTCTCTTGAGGGTTAGGTGCCTGTGTCTTCTCTCACTCTGAGGATGAGGGTAACCCCATAGAAAGACCAACAATCTCAATTAGCTTGACCCACCCACCCCCTACTCCAAGATCTCTCAGACACTGAGCTACCAAACAGGAAGCATACACTAGCTGGTCTGAGGCCCTGGACACATATACAGCAAAGGACTGCCTGGTCTGGCCTCAGTAAAAATATTCTTTTTAAGAAATTGAATGTACCCATTTTTGACTCATATATGATTGTGATATATTTTGCTGAATTGTTCTTTAATGAGTCTTAAATGAACTTCCTTATTTCTTCTGACTAGATTTGGTTTGAAGTTTGTTTTGTTGGATATGAGAATTGTTTTTTTGTTGGTGGTGGTGGTAGTATTCCATTTGGCTAATTTGACTAAGGGTTTATTGTTTAATTTTTCAAGGAACCAATTCTTCATTTGATAGATTCTTAGAATTGCTTTTATGTTTCCTTCCACGTAGTTAACTTTTGTTGTGGTTTTGATTATTTCTTGCTATACATTGCCTTTGGTGTGATTAGTTATTGTGCTTCCCCAAACAGGTACATAATTAATTTATTTATTTTAGGTCTTTCTGATTTTTTTTTAAAAATAATAGACATTTAGAGTTATATGCTTTTCTTCTTAGGATTGTTTTCATAATATTCCATAGAAATGTGGTACATTAGGTTTTCATTTCTTTTTAATTCCAATATATTTTTAAAATCCTTTCTCAGTTTCCTCAATGATACCTTAATTTTTCATTGATGTTTTGTTTAATTTCCAACAAGTATGATTATTCTCTGAATTCTTCTTTGTGAGCTTCATTGATTTTAAGCTTCATTTTATATAACTTATTCTCTGCAGCAACTGTTTTTATGAGACTGGTAAATTTGGAAAGGAACATACTGTCTTTTTCAGGAAAGAAATGTAGGGGAACAGACAGGGAGGGTCCCTCAGTCTTGCCAATCCTCCTTGACACTTGAATAGAGGCTGTGAGATGTGCTTTTGATATTAGTATTTGAGACACCAGCCTGGAGTCCCAAGACTGAGTATTTCAGGCATTTCCAAGGTGATGAGGGGAGCAGGCCACTTACTGCTCATGCCATGTAGTACATCAAGGAACCTATATGGAGTTCTATGGCAAGGTGAGCAGAGCCTCAGGGAGGCAAGACTCTTAATGGGTCCAGCAACAAAGAATAACCAGGTACCTTCAGGTTTTGTTGGGAGGTAAAGTTCATGAAGCTGCAGAAGAGGTGGTGAATCAGACATATGAAGCATCTGCTCATCTTTCAAGGTCCCTAGGAAGGAATAAGTAGAGTTATAGAGGAGACAGTAGGCCTCTTACATACTTCAGCCTCCGGAACTAGTTGGGTACCTGTAGAGGACGCTGAGGCACAGTGGGCAACATCACAGAGGAGGTAGGGTTCCTACTAGATCCAGATACACAGAGCAGTTAGGTATTTGCAGAGAGTGAATGGTGGAAGGGCCGAGAAACAAGGTTGAGATCCTCTTATTGGATTCTGTCCAATAGAGAGACTGGTTTTCCAGAAGAGATTTTTAGGTGGACACACAAACGTTTGTGGTCCTTCCAATGTACTTCAGATTACAGTATTAAACATACCAAGCACCTAAACACTGGGGAGTGTTTTTCTGGGTTCCTGCAATGCGACAGAGCATGAGAACTAGAATGCATAAGTCACCATGGACTAGTCTAAATGAAGTTTGGTTCCTGCATATATCTGAGGAACTAGTTCTAAGGTGAACCCGCAATAAGCAGTGAAAATGCACTACTTGGAACTCTGTGATATTAAAATCCAATCCACATATTAAAAAATGTGCAGCAGGTTGAGTGGGCATATTATCACAATTTGCCACAAGGTTTCCTCTGTTTAGTAAGCAAAGCCAAGACAGGTGGGCGAAAAGAATAAGAAATGGAGAGAAAGGTACTGAATAGAAATATCAACAAAGGTTTCTAGCCTACTACAGCTTACTCTTTTATTTTAAACCCAGAAAACAGCTCTGAGCATTTTTGCCTTGATGAACTGGAAAAGTTCCACACATAAAGGCCAGCAACCCTGACATAAGGCTGTAGAAAAATGAAAATATCTTTTCAATGAGAGGCTAATCTTGTGCAAACACATTGCAGGGTGTTTTCAGGCCTTTAATGACCCCTTGCCTCTCTCTTGCACCATATTGTTAATGGAGGAAATGTGTGTGTTAAACAGTGTACAGATTGAACTGGTGGATTATTTTCCTTGTTTTCAAAAATTCATTCTGCCCCAATAGCCATATCATTTCTGAGAAATAAAAAACAAAACTGAGTTTCTCTCAGCTTCATTAGTGGGAGCCTGAGAAATTTTTAAAGAGATGGTTTCCTCCTGAAATTGTCCTTGCAAGCTTCTTTCTGGGACATCCTAGATCGGGACAAGTGGCTTAAGCATAGGAATGAGATTAGTGCAGACTAGATGGCAATTTTTTTAACCATTTGGTATTCCTTTATTCAAGCAGGACAAGCTTGTTCCCTGTGGACAGATAAAATAGCAAATGCTGCTGATGGAAACAGAATATAGACCTGGCATTGTGTAGCTTCCTTCTAGAATAACACTGTTGTATGTATAAACACGGACCCCATGCTTCCAGGACAAATGCTAACAAACACCTTGACTCATTGATAGCTATCATAATGTCATCTGGCTTTGTCACTTGGCATTATTTTATGATGTATGGGTTTCCACCTTACTTGAAATTATAAGGTTTCTACAATTCCCTTTACTGAATCTCTTGACCAGCCTTTTACTTAGTCCTTGTTAGTATATATTTCTTATTTCCCTGACAGAGTTGTTTTATCAATGACACTTTGATTTTGTTTGGCAATGCTTCTTTTCCAAAGAAGGGACTCAAAGAACAGCATGCTGATAAGAAAAAAAATATGTTGAGTTTTCAGTTTAGATTGGAAAGCTAACTTATCGATACTGAGAATTAAACTGATTAACTACACACAGGGGACATCCTAGTACCACTCCAAATGGGTCCATTACCCAAAATCTTCTTAAAACCAAGCTGTGAGATAGAGGAAAGACTAAGTAAGGACATCACATCTTGATATTTTATAGATGGAAAGAACTATAAAAAAATCTAGAGACTGGGGTGGAATTAACTTAAAAAAAAAAAAAAGGATAGCTGACTATTGCTCCAGAGTCAACTTGAGATGAATGCTTGAAATGAATGCTATACACTCTGAATATCCATTTGTTAAATTTCTGATATATAGTTCTATTAAGTTCAATAAGCCTGAATTTTTAAAGTCTTTACAACCATAAATTTGTTGGATATAAAGATGCTGAGATTCAACATCATGTCTTCTGTAACTGCAGCTATATCTACAGTATGCTAAAAGATTCAGAGCAGAATGTGTTTGGGAAAGTACTGCCTCCATATGAAATGGCCCTATTGTTCATATTAGTATGTCTATGTTAATGCAACACAGACACAGAAAACATGACTTATATGCCTCAAGGCCACTGCTGTAGGAGAGCACTTTCTGAGTTTGCTGCTGCCATCACTCAGACTTGATTACAGTAGGTAATTGACCATTTATTATCTTTAATGTTCATGCCATGATGAGCTAAATAAGGCATCATACACCCTGTTGTGAAACAATCCATGTGACTTATAAACTGAGATTCTTCAAGTTGAAGGAAGCAGGAAGGCAACCTAACCATACTGGAACATAAAGTATTATTCTTATGATAAGCTCAGACAAAGAAAACTATTTTCCTTTCTACCACTGCCTAAAGGCTAAAGTTAGGCTGCCATGTATATCCTATATTTCTAGAACTCGATCCAACTCAGAAACTGCCAGGCTTTATGAACAGTTCTACAGAGGATGATGTTTTGAACACAAACTATAGGACATGACCATGGATAGAATGATGAGACGCAAATGAGTAACTAAGAGACACATAGAAAATATTCAGGGACATATAGCAAATGAATACTTAGAATAACCACAAAAGAATGGTCCGGCTCCTATCTTTATATGTCTCCATGCTCCAGGTATAACACAAGCTCTTACACACATCTTTCCACTATGCTTGGCCCAAAGAAAATAAAACCCAGGTTTCTCCATCCTTTATATTTCTCAGATAGGAGAAAGTACTTACACGTTTTCATGAAGAAGGTGGCAATATTTATATATGGCTAGTGCTCAGGTGACAGGGGCAAATAGTCACTGTTCCTGTCACATGTACCTTTGCACACATACTCCATATTTACTTGTCTTTTTTTTTTTACTTGAAGCCTATCTTTAGTTATTTATTTCAACTAAATATTCACTCTGTTAAGATACCTCAGACTGTGCACAGGATGGGAAGCCTTTTCCTCATATTGCTATCTTCCATCCAGGACTTGAGAGTAAACTCTCTGAAGGAAAAATAAAGTGAACTACACACATGCATTATAAATGTAGTGCAACATTTTTCAGTTGCTACTATTTTTACATCAATAAAAATTAGGTAAATTAATTTCTATTCCCTAACCTAACCCTATATATGGATATATATATATTACATTACATAGATATATTAACATAAAATATGAATTTTTATACTTACTACTTTTTTATACTTTTATTTATTTATGTCCATCATAAATTCTGTCTACCCCCACTCTTCCCCTCCCAGAGACTCTACCCTTCTCCTCTTCTGAGAGAGTTTACCCGCACAATACAATACCTAACCACATAGTATGTATATATATGTATATGTGTATACATATATACACATATATATATGTATACATATATATGTACATATACAACATACATGCGTGCGCACACACACAAACACAAACTCATACATGCACACATGCATGCATGTTCTTGAAACATATTCTGTCTCTCACACACACCAAAATCCAGGTTTGTCTCTGCAAAGTAACTCATGTATAGTTCTAGAGAAGACTTGGGGAAGAGCTTTCTTTTAATTAATCTTCTAAAACCTGGTGAAGCAAAGGGATGATATACGTATACCTAGGTGACTTACACTTGGTATTCACACTCTTTAGTAGTCATCCAACACTGTATCATGGTTGGTCTCTGTAGTTGATAGACTAAAGTCAAGTTCCAGAGACAGGGTATGAAGGAGTTCTCTGCTACCTTTGCCATAATTTCTTTCAAGGGAACAAGCAGTCATGTGGAAAGAAATGCCTATTTAAAAGGCAAGGTGATGAGCAGGGTCCTACCAGTGGCCTCAAGGGGGGGCATCTAAACGGCCTTTGCTAGTCTTCATGGATGGAAGATCCTACTGACAGCTTAAATGCAATGTCTAGAGACTCTGAGCTAGAAATATCTAGCTAAACTTCTCTCTGGTTATTAATGCCAGCTATTTGAAGCAACTAAGGCTTTGCATAGTGTGTTACATAGCAATCAATAACTGATGCAACATCCAAGAAATTAACTTTAATTGTAGGTAAACGGAGTGAATATACTTCTATGGTTACAACCCAAGTTTGTTTGCATAGTAAGGCAGAAGGCAATTGATAAAGGATGAAGATGGGGGATAAAGCCATGCCATGCAAGAAACACAGTAGAAAATGACAAACTCGCAGAACATTAATTGAATACACATAATATCCTTAAACTCCAAGATAAACACCCCAGACTACACTATGTGTCTGAAGTCTCTTAAAATATAGTTATGTCCCCACTCACCTCATTTTAAAAATGTGTTGATCCTCCCCAAGGTCTGTACTTCAGAAATGCTAACTACATTCTAGGCAATGTTGAGTACATTTTAAGGAAGTCATGCCATTGGGATGGCATAAAAAATACTTGATAGGAGCTTCATTAATCTTATTAAATAACATGTCTTCGCCATGCATTGATTAGACATACAAAACATTTATCCCCCATAAGGAATTGCAAAGAAATCTAAAGTCACTCAAAACCCAGCCTTTTCCTGCCTATGGTTGTCAAGGTAACAAGATTCTTATAATTCTAAGGAAACAGACCTCTCTGCAGAAGATTTCTGAAGCCACCATAGGTATCATACAGCCACCCATGCCTCCCTCTTTGTAGAAGAGTTTCCAGGGGAAACCTCAGGAGGGCTAATCAAGATATTAAATTTACTCACAGACAACCACAGTGTCAATACCTCATAGCAAGTTGGGATAAGTAACCAGGATATTCTTGAAGTTCTATCAACTTAGGCGCTACACCTGTGAGCACCGAATGGGAGCCCCCTCTGGTGTTAGTGTTCATTATAACACCTGTGTCCAGGACAATCTCTGAGAAGAAATGACAGGCCTTAAAATGCAAATTATCCTTGTGTTTTTGCATACAACACACTCATGGTTAGACGTGGCATCATTTTAATTGCAAAAAATGAGGACAAGAGCTTGAAGCATTAGATATGCTTCAAAAATAACCTTCTTTTTAAAGAAGAGAAAATGGAGCATCAGTGTAAGAGAGCCTTAAATGAACTAAAGACAACACAACTTCAACGGTAGTATTGAAATACTCACATGTTACATTAAAAAGAAAATGTCCTAATATGTACAGGGAGGGACACCAGAAAGTGATTTCTACAGAGTTTTAAAGCTAACTTACATGCTTTAGATAGACACTATCAACAAGCAAGTGAAATTTCTTGGAAGAATTCATTAGTAAGGTACAAAGGCAGTTCAAATCTTTCTTTCTAATAAACCCATCAAGTTTACTGATTTAATGTTATTTTGCTGCAGTTCATAGCCAGAACATGTTTGGAACTGTGCGCCCTACAAGTATGTTTACCTGAGCTGGGATCTGCAGAACTCAGCATAAATGTTTAGCACCATACTAAAAGTATTCATACTCTCAGTGTGCCCTCACCAGCATATGGGATGTGATCACAGGAAATCCTCCAGAGTCTTGTGGACCAACTGGCTTGTCTTAATAAGCAAGTGAAGCTGAGAACATGTCTCAAAGAAGGTGAAAGGGACAAAGACCAATACCTGAAGCTTTTGATGTGGTCTTCATATGTGCACCATGACATTTACACATTCACATGTATTCAGCAAACACACACATGCACACAGAGATAGAGAGGAAGGAGATAGAAGGAGACAGACAGAGAGAGAGAGAAGAGAGAGAGAGAGAGAGAGAGAGAGAGAGAGAGAGTATTTATGAGGATTAAGCCAGTTTGCCTTGGGTTTAGGCATTCAGTTGTGGCTAACATAGTGCTATAGTTTGTATAACAAACATGAATGCATACCCAGTTGTCTTTCCCATAAATGGGACTGGAAATAATGCAATATCTTCAAACAAGTTTCTGTATCTTAATACAGGTTTGCAAAGAAGAAAAATAGCAAAGCTCTCAAAGTTCTTCACTGTAGAGAGAGGTTAGTGTGGTTCCAGGCAGAGGGCAGTGCACCACTCAGCACTACTTCAAATAAGGAGACAGGTCCCTCCTTTCGAGGTGTTTATGCATGTCTCAGAATTACCAAAACAGTGTTGATTTTACTCAGATCTTTTTGTTCATTAAGGAAGACTTTCTATTTAAAAAATTTCTTCTGGAAAACAGTAATCATTGTTAAATCATTTCGTGTTTAGCTTCATCAGCTGTGCTTATAGTAATGGCACCTAAGGGCTTTTCTTTTACAAATGCTAAGTTAAATTCTTTAATTTTATAGTGTTCACATGGAAATGAAAGATTAGAGGACCATTTAGATGACATGGTGGGTAGAGGCGCTTATCAACAAGTCTGAGGAAATGATGCCTAGGATACATCTAATGGAAGGACGAGACAACCTCCTGAAAGATGTCCTCTGACCTTTGCTTGGATGCTATAGACCAACCCACCCCTGGTATGCGCATGCACACAAAATCAAAAAATAACTTTTCAAAAGAAAATGAAGTACTTGAAGAACAATCTATGATTACAAACATCAGGAAATCAAACAACAGAAAAGGAAAGACACGAGAAAGGAAAAGCAGCTTCTATCTTCACACTCAGGGAAGAGCAAGGAAAGTTGGACTAGAACTCTGCTATCTCTTACCTTACAGGCAACTAGGGAACTGAGCATAGTTTCTGTGAATCACATTGAGTGGTATTTCAAAAAGAATAAAAATATTATTCTTTGTAAATGATACCTTTCTTGCCTCTGATTCCACTGATCATTTTTCTCTCCCTCCCCCCCCCTGCATATACTATTTTCTAGTCTCAAGCTATGAAGAACAATTTAAAAAATATCCCAACATTCTCAGACATATACATTATACACATATATGGAATTAAATCAGTAATTTTACAGAGTTTTTAATGTAGCAAGGACAAGGAAAATGAATATAAGTCTGTGGAGTGAGGACTGACGATATGATTAAGTGGTACATGTTCTGCTCAAAATGACTAGTGTGCAGGTTCCTGTTTCATATCTAGTAACCTGAGGAAGGCAATGTTAGGAAATTACAACAAAAAAATTAGACAATGGAGACTTGAAGAATACAAAATAATTGGCCAGAAGAGTGTCAGAGCAGGAGGAGAAACGGGATGAGGTGTGTCTGAAGCCAAACACAGTTTGGGTCCTGAAGCAAAACACAGTTCAGTAGTACCTGTTTGGAATTTTGAGCAGAGTTCCTCCAAACCTTCATTTCATTTTTCGATCCTGCTACTTTTTTTTTTTAATTTTATGCTCTGTTAATATATATTTCTCACAGCTACTGAGAGCAAGAGGCTGTTCTATAGTCACTTCTGATTACTTATCGTCAAAGTATCACAGATTCTCATATCACACACTCAACTATATACATGGGAGGAGACAAGTGAACAGAAGTATTTTAATTTTAACTCAGAGAAGGGAATCATTGTGTTCTGATTGAACCATGGCATTTCAGTTTAGAAAAGAAGTCATGCTGTGAGGTTCAGAGCATAGGCCCTTCTGATCTTACACCTAATCAAGGTCTCCTGCTTAGCCATTCATCTTATTCTTCTGGGCACTTCTTATCTAGTCCCTCTGGCTGAAGATCTTTCTTCTCACTGTGAGACATGGGCTTTCTCCACTCAACATTTATAATTCCCATTTCAGTCATCTTAGAGACTCCAAACTATAATAAAAACTGATTGCTGACACCATCTAGCGTGTTGTGATTATTTCTCTACCACAAACAACATCTCTCAATTCTCAACAAGTAGAGACCTAAATTTAATATAACTCTCCCTATAGATGTCTTTTGATGGTCTTTTTATACTTCTATCATAATCACTCCTTGATTGTTTTAACTTTATAGTTTGTTTGTAGCATTAATAATAAAAATTAGCATTTCAAAATACCATATACTATGTGACGAGAAAGGTGGAAAATAGTTGACACATAAAAATATTCATGTAAACAAAGCAACAAAACTTTACTCACCATTATGAACTTTACTCATTATGAACCCCATTTCTGCAAATGTTAATATTATATAATTTCTTCCTCACCTTTCCTCTATCCAGAGCTAGCATCCCAGTTAACTAATAATCTTCATTTTTTTGTTAATTTGTATGTTTATTCATATGGGTGCACATGTTTACATGTTTACAAGTGTGGTGGTGCACACGTGCGTGTATATGAAGGCTAGAGGCTGGCACTAAATGTCTTATTTAGTTGCTGTTTATCCTATGTACTGATGTAGGGTCTCCCACTTAAACACAGAACTCACCAACTCAGCTAGTCTGGCTAACCAAGTTGCTATGGAGACCCCAGTCTCCAATCTCCTAAGAGCTGAAATCTCAGAGAGGCTGCCACACCTGCCTGATATTTACATAGGTGCTGCAGATCAAAACTCTGTGCTTTACTCAGAGGGATCCCCAGCCCCAGATTATTTATTTTGTAAGGTGACCTGCCTTGTCCTGCTTGGCCATGTGTAAGGGATGGCATGACAAAGTTCCTGCCTCCAGAGCCAGCAGGGTGTGGGCCTCCAGGACTATTGATGTTTGTTGTAGATGAATGGCTTGCTTTTTTATTACATATATATATGTGTGTGTGTGTGTGTGTGTGTGTGTGTGTGTGTGTGTGTGTGTGTGGTGTATGCAGGGGTGTGTGTGTGTATGTGTGTGGGGTGGGTGTATGTGTGTATGCAGGGGTATGTGTGCGTGTGTATGTGTGTGTTTACTCATATTCCTCCTTCAAGAATGGCGTCTATGCCAAGGTTCATGACTCCATGATAATCAGAGACAGCAGGAGTCCAGAAGGCAAAGGTGTGACTAATGTCTCAGCAAAATCGAAGAATGTTGTGAGCTTCAGGACAGAACATAAGGCTATTGGGAAAAAAGTGCTGAAAACATGAGGACATGAGTTCAAAAATTATATAATTTCTCAACTATGCAAAATAAAGGATGCAATATGAATTATATGAAGGACTTTGCACACTAGAACACAGAGGCAGTTGTACTATGAGCCACCTTGTCAGAAAGATGCAGGAGGAGACAGATACAAGGGCAGGTACATACAAAGACAGGCAGATTCCCGAGTTCAAAATCAGCCTGGGATATGGGGAGTTTAGGTTCAGGACCAGGAATAGTTGGAATATAATTTCAGGGCAAGATCCAACCCAACCATCTCACTATCTATGCTTGTGCTTGCTGTCTCTTCTAAGAATCAAATGGCTGAGTTCATTGGATGCTAATTCATGGGATAATCCAAAGGGAACTGGGGTAATGACTTAATTGATAATTACAAAAGGGTTTTTATCTGCAAGAGATGAGCTATCCAAAGAGCTTTTAAAATAGTAACCAAAATTTGTCTCTAGCAGAACAGAATGCAGAGAACAATCAGAGAAACTGTCTTGAGCAGAACATAGGTGTCAGCTTGGACCCACAATTTGATTTTAACTCATTCATTTCACTACTCCCAGGTACCCCTCCACTTCGAGCCCCTTTCCAAGCTGAGACCTAATCCTTGGCAGTGACCCAAACTATCATTCATGAAAATCTTTGAAGCATTAGTGATCCTGTCCCCGAATAGATTAAATAGTGGAAATCACAATACTCTGAAGTATCTTAAAGAAATCCTGGAGTTTCAGACTATCTTTCAAGCCATTGTAGGCAATTAGTGTCAATTGGTCAAGTCACAATGGTAATCTATGCTTTGTTTGTTTAGTAGAAAAAAAGAAGCTGATGACAAAGTAGGAAGGATAAAGGATACTCACTTAATGGAAGTATCATTGTTACTAACTACATTAACAAGTGTATTCCATAATTCTGGGGAAAAAAGGCAAAGCCATTAGAGGAGGGGAGCTATTTTCACTCCCAGGTCTTTGTTCTTAGATCCTGTTCTGACTATGAGAGACATGGTACCAGAAATTGAACAAACGTTTAGGGTGCACAGCTCATCTCCTAGTACGGTATTACATCCCAGGCTGTAATTCCAGTATACCCACTCACAATAATCACCATATCTATCAGACCATGCTTTCTCTAAGATCTCAGAGAAACCACAAATAGATTCCTACTAGGGGGCATATCACACTATGACTGCAAACAAGACATTCAGTGAATACTGGCAGTTATTCAGGATACAAAATTTGAATCCATAAATTATGAGCCTGTTCAGAGGACCAGTTGCTGTTAGTCCTGAGCAGAAGAGTTCTAGTGTAGGTACCTTACTGTCACACTATTGGATGGCTCCTGAGCAGGGCTTACCATTATTCATCAATTGGCAGACTAGCAAGAGAGCTTCCATTTAATGGAAAACCTTATTTGAGATTTTCTGGTTGTGTCCATGAATAGAAGCTTCATGGCAGTTACAAGGTATTTTGTTCACAATGTTTGAATACAGCTGATCATTCATTAGCATACACAGAGGTTTTATCATGGCAACACTTCACAGAATAGACATTTTTATTTTTTGTCACTGAGAGGACAATTATTTACTAAATTTCTTAAAAAAAAAATTCCACATGTTTTGCCTTATTTGTTCACCTTTGTGACCTTGGCTGGAGCAGGCCTATCCTGCCTTCTTTCCTTCTTTTCCTCCTCACTCAAGCATCTCTTCCTTCTCTCTTGTCTCTTTGTTTCTCTGTACTTCTGTATCTCTGTCCTTCTCTCTTCCATGTTTCTTAAGTAGAAAACTGAAAGTGGAAATTGTATGCATGTATAGAAGAAGAATATTTTTATGTGTATATACTATTGCATAATTAAATCAAACTAATTGAGGTACATGGCATAATTTATAATTTTTGTAGTGAGAACACGTAAGATCTAGTCACTTCGTAGTTTCAGATATATGTTATTAGGAACTATTACTATCACTGTGTCCAATAAATAAGCAAACATTACTTATAAAATATGAAACTATTTTTATTACATTATTTATTGTGTGGGTAGGGATAGATGTATGACCTGCTCTATATGTGAAGGTTAGAAGACAACTTATGGCAGTTGGTTTACTCCTTCTAGCGTGTGAGTCCTAGGGGGTCAATTTCAGATCATGAGGCATTGTGGGAAGCACTGTTTTCTACTGAGCCATCTCATTGGTCCCTAAGTTAAACCTTAGTCTTGACCAACATAAGACCAGTTACTTACTATGCTCTACCACTTATGATTAAAATTTTACTCTGAGCTTTTGTAAGTTCAAATTTTTTATATTTCATGAATAAGTAGCTTATTTAAAATGTGGAGATTTTTTGTGCTTGCCATATTTTCCTTAGCATAATGCTCCTCTGGTTCATCTGTCATCACAAATGACAGAACTTCCATTCCTAAGCGTGATGAGTACTTCTTTGTACACATATCCACACACACCACACAAACCTATGACCTAGCACATTCAGGTGCATCTGTCAGTGGACACTTAGGGCATTCCATTTTGATAGTCACTCATGTCACAATAAAATATATGTATGAAACAGCTCTTGACATTGTTTAAATTTTTTTCTCTTATTCCATTTATTTTTTATTTTTCCTTTAAATTGTTTTTGATTATATTCCCCAAAATTTTCAATGGAAGATATTGTAGTTAATTCTATTACCTTCCATTGAGTTATTAATAGTGCCTGTATTAGTTTCATGAGCACAATCATGTGTAATTATCTCTTCTTCATATCCTTTGATCAACTTCTAGCTCTAATTTTTAAATAGTAACCACTATAAAAAGCCTCATTTTAAACTTCTATTTTCTTGGCAACAAATAATGTTAAACATTTGAAGTATAGGGTTTGGACATGTGTGTGTTTTCTTGAAAAAAAATTCTGGTGGTTTGCTTATTTCAAAAATTTGTTTCCTAATTATTTTATTTCTTTATATATTTTGGTTGCTAATCTTTTATCAAATTTGTGACTTACACATATTGGGCTTTCATCTTTTAGCTTGTCTTTCTACTGTATTAATTGTTTCTTCTATAGTGGAAAAGCTTTCAAGCTACACACAGTCTCATTTACTGGTTTCTGTTTTCATTGTCTGTGCTTGGGAGAGGTTGCATTGTAAAATCGTTTACTCAGGTCTTATCAGCAACCATTTTCTCTGTTTCTTCTATAGTTCTTCTACAGTGTCCAATTACTTTAATTCTAGTTTGATTATGTGTGTATGTGTGTGTGTGTTGTGTGGTGTGTGTGTGTGTGAGAGAGAAGAGTGTATTGTGAGTCAAGACTCCACGTGATTGTTTTGCAATTGATATATTTCAACTTCCAAACAATCTCTTAAGTAAACGGACTATTGGTCCTGACTTATGTCTTTTGACTTTTGTCCAAAAGTAGGAAGTGCATTATTCTTTCTTTCCAGGTCAATACATAGTTTATTGTGTCATTGCTAAGAAATTCAAAGAAAATATCAACAGAATACATACACAGGCCACCAGAGCCATACTTATTTGATGTAGTAAAGTGGCCTCTGGTAGAATAAGAGTTGTAAATTAATTAACTGCCAATTATTTTCATAGCAGTTCATAATTATCTGCAAAAAAATCTATCTCTCATAGGATCATTAAATACAAAAACTGATAGGAACTACTATGTCTGAATTGTCAAATGGTTGGTGCTTATACTAATAATACTAAATACATGAAGAAGATAGGAAAAAATTTTGGTTTTTTATTTTAATAAGAAAAAAAGACAGATTCAAGGGTTTCCATTTGGAATACTAAAAGTGATAGAGTTTTAGTCAGCCTGTGTGTGTGCCATGTTAGATGGTCTTCCTGTGTGTATGTGCATTGTCAACACACACATACCACACACACACACGCACACACACACACACACACACACACTACACATATCAGATATAAAATGTTTCTCTTGTCTCTTTCTATTTCAATGTCTTTAGGTAATTGCCAACCATGATTCACCTATGTCAAGTGTAATGATAGTAGATCTTTAAGAAAGTCAGCATTCTCTAACAGTGGTAACTGAGGTCACTGCAGATTCAGAGGCAACTTTAACTTCATCACTTCTTCGGATGTATGGAGATATGTATTTATGGTCAAAGAATAGTTAGTGGATTTAAAAATTTGTAAATCTCATGTTATTTAAAATCCAAAACTTATACTTTTATGCCTTGTTAATAAATATAGGCTATATATTCAGCCTCTATGGGTGCTTGTAGTATCATATTTAGGATTTAATATTCAAAAGGCAACTTCCAAGGCAGATGTAAATCAAACGGTGTTTATAAACACAAAACTGGTTCTTTACCTAATCACTGTTCTATCATGAGATAAGAGAAAGTATCCTACCTCCACTGTTCCATTACAGTGAAGGTAAGCCAAGAGGAGAGAAGACTAGCTTTTCACAGCCCATCCCTACTTAGGCGATTTTTTCGACAGCAACATATGACAATCTGTACAGCTATTTTTTGTGTGTTGTTGTTACTGCCCATTTAACCAACTACCAGAAACTCACTTTTCCTTGTACCAATTGCAATGGTGACCTTTATTACTTTAGAAAATATTGATTGATTCCAAAATTTCTCATGTTATCTTAAGTCCCCTCTAAACTATCAAACTATAAGTTAGTTTAGATTTTCAGAACATATTGTATGACCGCAATTTGGATACTGTAAAATAAGGACATTGGTCTTTAATTTCTATCTGTGAAAAAGTTAGGAAGAACTAAATACAGTCGAAAGCCATAGCACAGGCACACAGAAGAACATGGAAGGAACACTAGTGATAAGTTCTACCTGCTTTTATAAACAGAAGAATACACAAAGCATACTACTTTTCCACAAGAGTCTAGGTGAAGTGGAAGTCTTCTTCCTTGTCATCCAACATGAGAATACTTATATAAAATAAAACATACTATGTGGATGTGCAGAACACTCTGTTTTGTGCCAGATAATGTTTCTCAATAGAAATGTGTTTTCAGTTTTGCAATGACACCTCAGATTTGAGAAGAACACACATTCCTGGTGGGGAAAAAAATATCTCTCATTCTACAGAGTAAATGATCAGTAAGCTATGATGTATTAAGTGATAGAAATAAAAGAACACACAGACACATTTATTAAATAATGTATAGTCCTAGATTCTATGATAAGCCAGGCTTAATCTCTCTTTTCTCCATTACAGCTTCCAGGGCCTCCTTAGAAAGAATAGTGAGTGTCTTAGGATGATATGCAGCCTAAAGATGAATAATGCATTCCACTGCTTTTCCAGTTAATTCCCTGCCTGTCTATTTTGTGCATGACTAATCAGGCAGTTTCCTCTACTCCATGAAAGTTTGCTTAATAAATTTTGGTGATGTCTTCAAAGCTAAGCTATATTTTAAACTTGGTAGTAAAATTTAAAAACAAGTGGGCTAACTTGGTTTTCCATAAAAAACATTATGTTTCCAATTAAAGAGGCACCTATAATTAAAAGGAGTGTTAATATTGACTTTGGTTTGGAAGAAAAAATACTAAAGATATTGTGCCAATAGACAGTAGCTATAAATAAGGACATGACAGTAGGAATTGTGCCTAAGATTGCAGAGTAGCACCAAGGACAAGAGTCTCTCTTTAGAACACTTAAATGTTAGGAAATATCAATACACTAACATAATTGGAAATTATACAGTCAATTCAACTTACAATAAATACTGTAGAAGAGACAAAAACCAATTTTAGCTTGACAATTAAGAGAGCCTTAAAGCATGCACTAACCTTGTTTGAAGTTCAGATCCTGTCCCAACTTTATCTCTTTCTATCGTAACATCATAGTGAGCTACAGCTAACTTCCAAATATGTCTTGACAAAGTCCAGATCCAGTCTTCCAAAAATAGACTGTTATTTCCCATATTTGATGATTCTAGACCAGTACATGATTGAGTCCAAATAGCTGGTCACCTGTAAGAAGGATACAGGAGACATAATTTCTTTTTTAGATTCTCTTCCCACAAGGTTTAAGAACTAGAGCTAAGGTGGCTTGTCCCATCTGGGTATATCAGTTCAGGAACATATGTCCAATACAGCTCCCCAGTCCTCTTGTCAGGGCACTCAGCAAGCTCACAGGTCACCATCATTCTTTGTCTAAGCAACAGGATGTCTCACCAATCTTTTAAAGTTCCATGGGCCTCTTCCACAATACCTTGTCCTTGAGGATTATACAAAAATCCCCTAATAAATTGTTGACAAAAAGTCTCGACTGCTCAACTATAATTGCCAGATCCATTATCTGTTTTTTTATTGGATATTTTATTTATTTAACTTTCAATGATATCTACTCTCCAATTCCCCCCATAAAACCCTTATCCCAACCCCCATCTTCCTATTTCTATGAGGGTGTGCTGCCACCATCCTCCCATTCCTGCCTCCCTGCTCTCGAATTCCCCAATACTAGGGAATCCAAACTTTCAGAGACCAAGGCCCTCCACTTCCACTGATGCCTGACAAGACCACCCTCAACTACCTATATAAGTGGAGCCATGAGTCCCCCCTTTTGTGTTCTCAGTCTGGAGGTTTAAACCTTGGGAGCTCTGGTTGAGTATTTTGTTACTCCTTCTAAGATGGACCAAAGCACCCACAATTTGGTCTTCCTTCTTCTTGAGTTTCATGTGGTCTATGTGTTGTATCTTAGGTATTGTGAGCTTATGGGCTAATATCCACTTATCACTGAGTGCATACCATGTTGTGTTTTTTTTTTTTTTCTTCTTCTTCTTAAAGTTTTCTATCATCATCATGAGAAGTGATTTTTTTTTCTTTATTTTTTTTTATTGGAAATTTTATTTACATTTCAGGTGTTCTCCTCCTTACCCCATTTCCCCCCTCCCTTCCAGGAACTCCCTATCCCATCCCGCCTCCTCCTGATTCTATGAGGGTGTACCCCCACCTACCTCCCCCCTCCCGCACCTTCACCTCCCCACCCTCGAAATCCTCCCCCCACGATGTCCAGTCTTCATAGAACCAAGGATCTCTTCTCCCACCTATAACACCCTTGCATATATAACTGGAGCCAAGGGTCCCTTCCTAAGAGCTCCTAGGCTGGTGGTTTAGACCCTAGGGCTCTGGTTGGTTGGTATTGTTGTTCTCTTCATGGGGTCGAGAATCCTTTGAACTCCTTCAGTCTTCACTCTAACTCCTCTATTGGGAACCCCATGATCAGTTTAATGGTTAGCTGTGAGCATCTGCCTCTGAATATGTCAGACTCTTGCAGACCTCTAAGGAGACAGCTATATCATGTACTTCCTGACATCACATCAATGTCTACCTTTGGTGACTGTACTTGGGATGGATACCCAGGTGGAGTGGTCTGCAGATGGCCCCTTCTTCCGTTTCTGTCCTGCACTTTGTATCCATATTTGCTCCCTTGAGTATTTTGTTACTTATTCAAAGAAGGACTGAAACCCCCGTTCCCCATTTGGTCTTCATTCTTCATGGGCTTTATGTAGTCTGTGAGTTGAATCTTGAGTATTTCAAGCTTCTGGCTAAAATCCAATAATCAGTGAGTGAATATCATGTGTGTTCTTTTGTGATTGGGTTACTTCACTCAGAATGAATTTTCTAGTTCCATCCATTTACATAAGAATTTATCGAATTCATTATTTTTAATAGCTGAGTAATATTCCATTGTGTAAATGTACCACATTTTTTGTATCCATTCCTCTGTTGAAGGGCATCTGGGTTCTTTCAGATTCTGGCTATTATAAATAAAGCTGCTATGAACATAGTGGAGCATATGTCCTTGTTATAAGTTAGAGCCTTTTCTGGGTATATGCCCAGGAGTGGTATATCTGGGTCCTAAGGTAGTGAATGTCCAATTTTCTGAGGAACCGCCAGACTGTTTTCCAGAGTGGTTGCACCATCTTGCAACCCCACCAACAATAGAGGAGTGTTCCTCTTTCTCCACATCCTCACCAGCATCTACTATCACCTGAGTTTTTGATCTTAGCCATTCTGACTGGTATGAGGTGGAATCTCAGGGTTGTTTTGATTTGCATTTCCCTGATGACTAAGGTGCTGAACATTTCTTTACGATGCTTCCCTGCCTTTTCACATTCCCAGTTGAGATTCTTTGTTTAGCTCGGTTACCCATTTTTTATAGGTTATTTGGTTGTCTAGAGTCAATTTCTTGAGTTCTGTTGTATAATTGGATATTAGTCCTCTTATGGATGTGGGATTAGTAAAGATCTTTTCCAATCGTTGGTTGCCATTTGTCCTATTGACAGTGTCCTTTGCCTTACAGAAACTTTGCAATTTTATGATAGTCCCATTTGTCTTTCTGATCTGAGCATAAGCCATTGGTGTTCTGTTCAGGAACTTTTCCCTGTGCCTGGTATTCGAGGGTTTTCCCCACCTTCTCTTTTATTAGTTCAGTGTGTCTGGGTTTATATGAAGGTCCTTTATCTCACTTGGACTTGACTCGTTCACGAGATAATTGTTCATTGTTCTTCTGCATGCTGTCCTCCAGTTGAACCAGCACCATTTGTTGAAAATGTGTCCTTGTTCCACTGGATGGTTTAGCCTCCTTTGCAAAGATCAATTGGACCATAGGTGTGTGGGTTCATTGCTGGTCTTCAACTCTATTCCAATGATCTTCTGCTGTCTCTGTACAATACCAGGCATTTTTTCACTATTTGCTCTTGTAGTACAGCTTGAGATCAGGATGGCGATTCCTCAGAAGTTCTTTTATTGTTGAGAATAGTTTTCGCACTTCCGGGTTTTTTGTTATTCCAATATATTTGAGAATTTCTCTTTCAACTCTGTAAGAATTGAGTTGGTATTTTAATGGATGTGCATTAATCTGGATTGCTTTTGCAAGATGGCCATTTTTATATATTAATCCTGCCAATCCATGAGCATGGAAGATCTTTCCATTTCCTGAGATCTTCTTCAATTTCTTCCTCAGAGACTTGAAGTTCTTGTCATACAGATTTTTGACTTGCTTGGTTAGATTCACCCTGAGGTATTTTATATTATGTGTGACTATTGTGAAGGGTGTCATTTCCCTAATTTCTTTTTCAGCCTGTTTATCTTTCAGGTAGAGGAAGGCTACTGATTTGTTTGAGTTGATTTTATAACCCGCCATTTTGCTGAAGTTGTTTAGCCACTTTGCTGAAGTTGTTTAGGAGTTCTCTGGTGGAAGTTCTGGGGTCTCTTAAGTATACTATCATATCATCTGCAAATAGTGATATTTTGACTTCTTCCTTTCCTATTTGTATTCCTTTGATTTCTTTTTGTTGTCTAATTGCTCTGACTAGGACTTCCAGTACTGTATTGAATAGGTAGGGAGAGAGTGGTCATCCTTGTCTAGTCCCTGATTTTAGTGGGATTGCTTCAAGTTTCTCTCCATTTAGTTTGATGTTGGCTACTGGATTGCTGTATATTGCTTTTACTATGTTTAGGTATGGGCTTTGGATTACTGATCTTTCCAAGACTTTTATCATGAAGGGGAGTTGAATTTTTCAAATGCCTTCCTAGCATCTAGTGAGATGATCATGTGTTTTTTTCTTTGAGTTTGTTTATATAGTGGATTACATTGATGGATTTCTGAATGTTGAACCAACCCTGCATTCCTGGGATAAAATCCTACTTGATCATGATTGCTAATTGTTTTGATGTGTTCTTGTATTTGGTTTGCAAGAATTTTATTGAGTACTTTTTATCTATATTCATAAGGGAGATTGGTCTGAAGTTCTCTTTCTTTGTTAGGTCTTTGTGTGGTTTAGGTATGAACATAATTGAGGCTTCATAGAATGAATTGGGTAGTGTTCCTTGTGTTTCTGTATTGTTAGCTTCAATTATGTTAGTGTGTTGATACCTGGCATGTCTGTTAATGGGTCCTATCAACCAGCTTTTATCTCACCTCCCTGAGTATTAGAAAACCTTGATTCTCTGAAAATAGCTTGAATGTGCTGGAAGAAGTAACTTAGGTTTTAAGCAGAAGCAAGAGGGTAGCAGGCTTGATTATTCCTGGTATAACAGCTTTAATTACATTAACTGCTAGAACCTCTGTTTCTTCAATAGCATTGACACGAGGAGTTAAGACAACTATTTTTGTTAACTATCTAGCAAAAAAAAAATGTTACTAATGTTTTGAGTATACAAAAGGATTTATATAAGTATCTCGATCAAGGAATGATGCTCTGTACCCCATTCAAATTATCTGAAGGAGGTTCAGGTTTCAAGAGCTAGGGGCCATCCAAAGTTTCATGAAAAATATCATTGGAGTAGTGTTACTTTTGAAATTCACAATGATTATCATTATAATTAGAAAAAAGTTTAAATACTCCTGTAGGATATTTGGCATAATCCTAACACCTCTCTGGGTGTGTTAACTTTGCATAGTGATATGTATTTAAAGGATGCTGCTCTGTTGACTTTTGCTGCTGCAGATAATGCCAATAAAATTATCCATGGCCTGATGTCAGTATTTCCATTTTGGTCAAACCTCAGGAATGGCATATATAGCTTGATCAGGCTAGCCCTTCTTGTCCTGGGAATACTTTTATTCCTGGCCATTGTGTTAAAGCCTATCTTTAACAACATCAACATGTTGGCAGCCAAAGTACACGGCTTGAACCTGAAAATGGACCCCCAGACAGAGTTATTAAATTAACAACATGGCAAGCCAAGAACAGGTAAGATTCTGCACAGAGCCTTACCAACCTAAGACAGAAGTGCATTGCTTTTGATAATGCATATTCCATGACAGGTAAAGAAGGCATTCTTGTCAGAATGACCTAAGACAGGCTCAGTCTTGTTCACTAAATAAATAAAGGGGAGAGGTGGTGAGCCTTTGAGGCTGCTTTGCAAGAAGCTGACATGGGCCAAGGACAAGGAAATGGGCTGCTTGGCAGGAATATGACATTTTCCCAGGACAAGGAAACAGACTCCAAGAAGGAATCTGACAGTAGACTAGAACAAAGATGTATTTTCAGGTAGGAAACTAAATCTTAGGCTACTACAAAGAAGTAATCTCAGGCAGGAATCTAAATATTAAACTAGAACAAAGAAGCAATTTCAGACAAGAATCTAAATTTTAGGCTAGAACAAGGAAATATCAAAGTATCTTGTTGTCTTCTCCCTTAACCCGTACTTCTAAAACATATCTAATACAGATGAACTGAAATTATTTATTCTTATTGAAATACACTCAAGAGTTGATAAAAATTGGAACAAAATAAACTCCAAATTATTGGAACATAAACTATGGTCCATTCCTATCAGTATCTTGAAGGTAGCTCATTGGAAAATGGAGAAAGGAGAAATTAAGTGTCAAATTTTAAATTGACACAACTGATACTTAAATATCTCTGGTCTTTGTTTAAAGGAAATATTGTGATATAAAATTAAGGAGACCAATACTAGAACTGGATATGGTAAGCAATCAGCTTTCTAAGGCAAAACAGATATACAGGAAAGAAACTTGGTTTTGATGATTTTGAGGAGAAAGCAAAATTATGAAGATGACAAAAGAGGGCAGCAGCAAGGACTTAATGCTGGGGATGACAGGAACTACTGCAGAAGTGACCCTCTGCTGGTATGTCCTTTGTTCTACCACTCAAAGGCTATTAAGCCTTTCCCATGTTCTGAAATTCTCTATGTACCTTTCTACAGTCAGTGCAAGAAACAGGTGATACTTGGGCCAAGCAGATTTCTCTCCAGCAATGTTTAATTTTCTTCTCTGTCTTGTAAAAATGAATTATTTTTAATATAAATAGTAAATTAATATGACAGATGCATTTCTTTATCCTAGATAGTTCCCAATAACCAGAGGAGAGAGAGAGAGAGAGAGAGAGAGAGAGAGAGCACAAAATTTATTTCAAAATTTCATCTCAATGCATGGGTAGTATTGATCTATCATGGATAAAGAAATCTGGATATCCCTCAGCCATGATTCCAAATACTTGCAATTAGGACTTCCATTGTCCAACTGAACTCTTAAAAATCTTTCTTCTGCCATCCTTGTGGCCATTCTGCCTCCGGACCCCTTCCACATGGCCTCTCTCCCTGAAATTCTTCCTCTCCCTTTCTCTCCTCCCCTGGCTAGTGGAAGTTCTGTCCTATTCTTTCTTTTGCCCAGTCATTGGGTGATCAGAATTTATTGACAAGGCAGAGATAAAATGTTGAGAATTGTTTACAAAAATGTGAGACAGCAGGTTCTTTACATAAGCATTACAATGCTGTGTTCAGTTTGAAATTACATTTGAGGGAAGAGAAATCAGCATTTGTAGCACAAGGATAACCTACATTGTCTAGATTCTACTCCATGTCCTAAGAATGTTCTAAAATGTGGTGCTCTCAACAGAAAATTTATAAAAAGCAGGTAATACAGATGCTGACAGGCATCCCAGGATTTGTGCTTTAAGCAACCATTTAAGACAGACCAATTGCATGTAATTGTATGACACTGCATTGGGGTTTTACAGGTCAAATGTGTATTCACTGCACTCCTTTCCTTGTTCCAAGTATCAATAGAATTGTGGAAATGCAAAGAAATGTTTGTAGTACTCTTTACTGAAAAGTTGTTCTACCTAAATCCAGAGATCACTGCAGGGCAACTTCAAAACTTGCAGAGATTTCAAACCCCATCCAGAAGGACTCCCTTCAAATATGGCTCTTGCCATTTCAAAGATAAACTTTGAATGCCAGTTTTGCTGAAAAAAACAGTTTTGAATAGTCCTTTAAATAAAACAGACTTTGACATCTAGCCAGTAAGTGTTCAAATAAAATATTTAAGCTTATGATTTCAGTATATAAACAATACTAGGGAAAATGTGACTTTTAAGAAACGTACAAAACATATATAAACAAAACAGATACTCTAAAGTTCTGAAGAAATCACTGGACAAATGATCTACTCAGTTATGTCCAATTATTACTGACTTCCCAAAATTTAAAATATTACCTCTAATGTCTACCATCTTTACTGGAAGCATTTGTTTTAAACTGTTTATATAACAAATGAAATAACCCAAAATTATAATAATGAAAATAATAATTATAGAAAAATTATTCTACAAATAGTTAATGTTATTGGTCCCTCTACTCATGTTATCATATTATTAGCTTGTTTACTCTAAAGTGTTTTTATACAAATACTCATTTGGAATGGATTGAAGATATTTCAAAATTATTATAAATTTAATAAAACCATTACTGGTGTTAAATACAAAATCTATTTTAAATGTTTTCCTATTATGGCAATTTAACTCTAACCAAAATGTAAATCTATAAAGCAATTTTGTTGCTATCATTAATTCTTCATGAATTAGCTGTGACTATCTGCTTTGCTCAGGAAGGCTCTCATATACATCTAATTAGTGCTAATAGCAAATGCCTTTAAAAAGCTCAAATTGAAACAAAAAATATGACAGCAGTTATTCTTATCAGGAAAATGTGCAGAGTCTAAGGAATCTTATTAACAGAGATAATACAGCAGTCAGTTGAAAGATGCTAAGGAGTCTATCCATTTCTATGTGATTATTTTTCAGTACACCTATGCAAATCAGCACCCTCAACATGCTCATGTGCTTCTAAATAGGGAAGTGCGCTGGAATTTTTTAATCCTAAATTAAGAGTAAAGGAATAATGAGGGTGAGGGAGAGAAAGTGAGGAGGTTAGGTGAAATCCCACAGCTACTACAGAAAGGGAGAGAGAGAGAGGAGAGAGAGAGAGAGAGAGAGAGAGAGGAGAGAGAGAGAGAGAGAGAGAGAGAGAGAGAGGTCTTCTGCAGTCCTGAAAAGACAAAATGAGCTTATCAGCTACTGGTCATTTGGAAACATTTTAAGGGTACCTACTCTGTTTCCATTTTGTAGCAGGAAGTAGAAATGATTGAATGCAAAATATCTGTTTCTACTGTTAAGGAACTTCTGTTTTAATGAAGATAAACATAAATGTAGTGTGGTGATATCTAAGATGGCATCTGTTGGCGGTACTATGAACCAGGGCACAGGGAATTTAGAGAATGCTGAAGAATCCAGGACATATGAGCTGTCTCTCATAGGAGTAGGAATCAAAGCTGTTAGCACCACAGCCATATGCACAAACATTGAAACAGGATGTTGAGTTATAGAAACTGTAAAAATATGTGCTCTGAAAAACCATGCTAGCTACATTTAAACAGTAGTCAGAGGCAGGTAAGATCTCTCACTGGGTAAGAAGCTCTTGCCACTCCCACTTGATGACCTGAGATTAATTGCCCAAACCCACAGGAAAGAATAAAGAGACATTTGACTCCTAGAAGTTGTCCTCTTACCTCTATATGTATGCCATTAAACATCTACACACACACACACACACACTAAATATATGTTTAATAATATGTAAAATACTTAAATATACAACAGGGGTCAGTTACTGAACATATTTTTCTAAGAGGACAGTGTTTATAGCACATGAGTTTCATGAAGCTATAAAAAAGTACACTAGTTCCAATTGTGGTAATTTGAGTCATAATGGTTGCTAGATTCCCAGATCTTGATGAGAAGCCCAACCATCGGGCCATGGAAGGGAACATCAACAGGTGGAGTTGTGTGAAACCCAGAGTGATAAGTTTATGTTAAATCATGTGTAAGCATTATATGCAAATTGCTGGTCTTACTTAACTTCAGTAGAACAGGTACAGGGTCTGAGTGCAGCATTGTAATGGTAGAGTCCATTTTGCTGCTCTATGGCTTCACATCCAGTTAATGGATAAGAAATGGGGAGGAAAAGAAAATGGGATATAGATATAGCTCAAATTTGTTTGACAAAATATAGGTGACTTGTATTTGAAGAGCTAGGAAGTCTCAGATCTATAGTGGATTCTTGCTCATCTTTCTCATTTTTTCTCTCTCTCCTCCATTCCTCCATCTTCTTGTCTACTATCCCCTTACCGTTATTGGTATCACCTATCCTTCTGCCTTCACTTCCTCTCAGCTTTATCTCTTTTTTTCTTCAGCTATGGAGAAGTAGGAATATAAATATTGGTGCAGCATAGGTAAGTTTGAATAAGTGATCTATCTTTCCTAGAATTCTATTTGAAATCTGGAAGGGCATTCAGTTTGTTCTAGATGAAGTATATAAATTTACTAAGAAATTAGTTGTAAAATACCCATGACCTCTTGATCTAGTTCATTTTTCTGCCAAGGGAAAAACGTTGGTCTGATAAAAAGTAGTCATCATTGAAAGCAAGGTACTTCCATATGACTAATTTATTTTAGGGTTTTTTTTTTTTGTGCCATCTTTAATAATAATAAGACAAAATTTTACTTCTTTTATTTTTATGCCATTTAAATGTATTCCCCTGTTTTTAAAAATACTACCTAAGAAATAGAATCATTGTCCTGCAAGATGTATCAGTGAGTGAAAATGATCTGAGAAGCTTGAAAATTTGAGTTTGATCCCCAGGATTCATATGCCAGGAATAAAGACATGGCTGCTAACATTTTCCTCTGTACACATGTGATCTCTCAAAAAAAAAAAAAAAGTCACACCCTCATGAATAGATTAATAGTTTATTTAATTTTTTTCTTTTTTAAAACTCTTTAATCATTTTTTTTACAGTACAGACTTTATCCCCCTCCCAGTCCACCGTCTAACTGTTCCACATCGCACACCACCTCTGACCCAATCCCTCTGTCTCCAAGAGGATATCTTAATCCCACTCACATCCCACCATACCTCCCAACACCCTGGGGCCTCCAGTATCTCAAGGGTTGCACGCATCTTCTCTAATTGAGTCCAGACCCAATGGTCGAGCTGTATATGTGTCAGGGGCTTCATATCAGCTGGTGTATGCTGCCTGTTTGGTGGCTCAATGTCTGAGAGATTCCAGGAGTACAGGTTAGTTGTGACTGCTGGTCTTTTAAAATAAAAATATTTTAAAGAAATATAGTAACTAAGAATGGTACATTTGCATAGTTTCCTTAACAATTACAATGTTTAATGTTCTAGAAGATTGTATTCCTTTATTAATAACACCATTGTAAAATGATTCAATTCTTTATCTCAATAAAAAGAACAAGAGTGAAAACTAGTTTTATTAATCATATATAAATTCTCACCTAATGCTTTAAAAAAATCCTATATTTTCTGGTTTTTTTTTTTCCTCTTCTGTTTTACACACTAACAAAAATATTTTTCTCTGGATCATTCATTTGGATCTTTATCTCTTAACTGAGGAGTGAAGAGAGCCCAGATATGGTTTATTATCTCAGGTACAGAACCATTTCTTGAGTAGGATCCTGACCTTTTGGCTGCCACTATCTTCTTTAACAAGCTATGGATTTTCCAAATAAAGTATAGCTGGAAATCAATGAACCTAAGAAAGTGAAAACAAAGAAAGGCAGTACACAGGAAGGGGGAATGCATCTTGGGCTGTGTTCAAATAGAAAGGAAAACTAACTCTTAGCATGATGCTCCTGTAAAAGACCTTGGGAAACGACTGTCCTCTAGGATGTCTAGTAAGGAGAGAAGCAACTAAATACCTAAGCAAGTTAGACTTACTGCATATGTCATTACTGCAATGTCCTATTATCTCTTTGACCCTAAAATAAAAAAGCTTGATAGTTCTATGCTATCAGAGACTAATAACATGATTTGATGAACTAGGTGATTTTTATTCAAGGAGAAAAAAAAAAAACATTCACTGTAAGACAACAGAATGTAGGAGAATCATCAGTCCTTCACTTTGTCAAATCTGGAGAATTTTCCCTCTATAGGACAGTCTGTGTGAGTCAGAGAGCTAAGTATTATCTGATCCCTTCCTTCACAGTAGAAGACTCTCCTTCTCCAGCAAAGCACACTAAGGATTATTAATATACAGGTCGTCTGATCTCTGGTCATGTGACTATTCATACATCATCTTTGGGATAATCCTGAAATCCTGCTGTAACTCACTTTCTTGCTGAATGAAAGAGCTTCTAGCAGCTCACAGTTTGAGCTATGCTTTATCTCTACAAAACCGTTCTATTTTCTGAAAGAAATCACATTCTGAAATAAGTTAATCGTTCCTATTAGTCATTATTCTTTTGTAAGCATTAGAACTGACTTGCCCTTGTCTTTAAGGACAATGATAACAATGTAAATATTAAAAAAAAAAAAGTTTATGTAATCCAAGGCCCTGTAAGCCAAACTGCGAAACATAAATAATTAAAATTCACAATCTCTTTATTTTCTGACATTCCATTCTATGATTTCCTTGAGTTCAATGTGCTTTGTTCAGATCCAGTGTCTGGCAATTTGTCCCTTTTATGCTTTGCTATTTAACCTATAATTCACCTCAATTTGAAAAACATCCAAGACAGCTAAGTAGTGCAATTGTCTCATTCAGGTAAACAGGCCAGTCTGTGTGATATATATTATTCACCTTAAAATTCCCATCAAAATACTATGCATGATAATTCAAGAAAGATACATGAATCACAGTTCTATTTCCACCTTGGGGCTTTTAATATTGTATAAATAACGAGCATGAATTACCTAAATCCCTCATCAGAAATCCACCCTGCAAATAGTACACTTGTCATGTGTTATCCTTCATGCAATTCTCATTATTGTCTAATTATGAAAGTTTCCATTCATATCAATCATCTACTTTCATAATTAATTATGGCATCAGATACATTTTCATGTCCCATCACACTTGTAACTCACAATCTCTTAGAAGAACCGATGCAAAACCAGGGAACCCAAGTGAGTTTATTTCATTCAATTTTGTCTTAGGACTTCTGGGCGTTCTAATTTTTCTTTTAAATGATTCCAACATGTGCCATCTGGATTCTTTTAAAGGTCAGCATGAGGAAACAACCCTTGGGGTACAGATATTAAAATCTAACAGCCTATTGACTCCAAGGCAGCCCCTCCAAATGTTTAATTTACTCCAAAGTGTTTGCAGACATTTTCTTACATGCTTTTGTATTCTTTGCTGTTGTATACCTTTGACTCTTCATAATGGCAATAGCATATGCTCCATGTACAGTGCTATAGGACTGCTAAAGGGGTTAGCATGATTTCATCTCAAGAGACATGAACCAGAACAAATATCAATTTTGATTACTGACTCTAATGATTGTGATAAGAAAACCAACATAGTAATCTAACTCTGATAAATAGATATGAAAAGCAAAACTGTTTTAGTTCTTGTGTGACTAAACGCTATTCTAAAATTTTAAAGCTAAGAAAACTGGGTGGCAATATCTTTTGAGTTGAACTTAGAAAAACTAATCAATTACTGAAGGCAAAGTACTCATATCTCTGTGAAATGGTCTAGGGAGGAGTAGGCCTATTGTCTAGTAGTGTCAGGAACACTGGGGAAATTGCTGGGACACAGATTTCTACTAAGTGTGACACTATAACACTGACATGATGATTGCATAGAAATGTCTTTAGATGAGATTCAGTGCCTTGCCTTTTCCTGGAAAGAATAAGTTGAGAAGCTGGACTATTTGGAATGTGCTAGACATAGATCAGTGTCTATCCTACAGGAGTGATCATTCACTCAATAGTTCTGTCTTCACTACCATTGCACAGAATGGTGAATATGGCACTAACATGGAAGGACTTGTCTGTTTTAACAAAAAAATGCTGTCCAAAAATGATAACACAGTGAGATCTTGAGGCAACTTGAGGCAGTCTTGGAGGAAGATGGACATTATATCCAACCAATCAAGAGCTAATAGTGTTTCACTGCTGTAAGTTCTTAGCTCTAGTGAAAATTTTCCAATGGGTAAAGGTCAAATAATTCCTGTTGTCTTTAATTTTTACTAATTTACACACTAACTAGAATAATTACTTTTACATAATATCTCACTCAAGTTCAAAAATATGTTATTTTCAATTTTTCATAGAAGAAGGTTTGTGAAGGAACATTAGTAAATTCTATTCTCCAACTGAAGTTTGTGAGATTTCCCCTCAATCTTGGTGTATTTAAATTATTAAAATCTCCATTCCATATCTATAAAATTATACAACTTAGAAAAATTTCAAGGGAGAATGAATTATGTGTTTGTTATAAACATATAGCCAAGGATACCCTGATATAAACATGCTGAAGATATGAACTCTGGATTAGAGCAAAACCTTTTGTTTCACTTATGCAGGGCACAGTTTGCAAGACTTGATCTCATCACTTACTTGCTACTGTTCTCCTGCAAGTACTTATTAGAAATAAAGAATGAATACATAACCCACTAACTGCTTCAAACCACCTTCCTCCCACAAGATACTTAATCAGGTGAGATTATTTTTTTTTCTGTTCTTGATTTGCTGTCTTCTTTTATTTCTAAGAGACAGTGCTGTTCAAAAATCCTCAGACATACTTATGTCCAACAGTCTTTACTGATAAGTCACTTGGGAGGAGATTTTTCTGTTTTCATATAATTATTCTGAATGATCTTCCTATGAAATTAAAATGATGATCAATATCCAGTAAGTTAACAGACCTGAATAAATAAATTGTATTTCATCCCCCAGAGTAAGTTAATTAGTTTGCATTGCTATATTGGGAAACAAAACATAAGCTAAAACAAAGGTCCACCTTTGTTTTATTGTAAGAATATTGCTTAAGGTACCTGGTAACTCCAGAAAGGTCCTTCTTCAGATCCACAGGGACATACTATTCTAATGTAGTATGTAGCAGAAGTTTTTCTTGTCCAAGTGCTCTGGCATCAGGACAGTAATCACAGTCCTCATGAAACTAGATAAAAAGTTGTATCTAAGGAGTCCACCTTAATAGACGTAAGAGAATGAAATAACCACGAAAGATCCATCCTTTCTTCACATCTGGGTGCAGAATGGAAATATTATTCTGTTTTGATCATTTTGCTCTCTCTCAAAATAATTAAACTGTGCAAATGTGAAGTTTCTGGTCGCAGCCACAGCAGCAGAGTTTCCCTGTATGAAACAATGGTGAAGGACTGGCCTTTGCCCCTTACAGAGAGTTATCTGCCTCAGTTCACAGTGACAGGAGGGCCCCCACAGCCAGATAATGCACTCTAAACACAGGAGAAGCTGAATAAGGCAGAAGGATCTTTCCTTAGCAGCTGTAGATAGCCAACAGTGGTGGTAGAGAATTCCATGGCTGCAGTGGTGTTGAGGGGCAAGGTTCTAAGGGATTGATGTTCTAAGTTGTAGGTGGCAGTTTGTAATTAGCTCTCAGATAGGAGTATCTGGATCACCAAGACTTCAAAGTGTGTATTTTAATCTGACAATATTTTAATAATTACTCAGTCAAACATAGTCAAAGTATGGAAGGAAAAAAACAGAAGGGGAAAGAAAATATGTTGGCAGGTGTTAGGGGTTAAGAAAGATGAAAAGGGGAAAACAGAATCATAAGACTTTCCTGAACTTAAACCTGTACAAGGTTGCCATCTGAATATATGTGGCTTTTATTAATGCAAATTTTGTCCAATGTATGCATTGTATTAGACTAAGCCTTATATACAAAGATAGAGATGGAGAAACCAAGTTAATTGGCTTAGTGTATTTAAGTACACTTAATATACTATTATTAATTAAATAAGGAGGAAGTCCTAAGACTGAGTCAGAAGGCTTGTAGTGCTTAAAGGGAGAGACTTAGTGAATCTCGGGCTATAACTATACTGTGCTGCTATACTGACCGGCTACTACTCAGGTTCTGTGCCTGCTTTGTGTTAGGAACCCCATCGCTTACAGACAAATTTACATTATGTGTGACTAAATAACCTACGAATTCTTTTGTGTCTGTTGAAACATTCTTATGTGTTCATGTTGCCCCGATAGCAAACATGACATTGACTGACAAAGAAAAAACATGCTGATTCAGGCATGCTTGCTGTAGTCCCATTGCAGCCTATGGTTATAAATTGCAAGTAGACAGGACAAATGGGCATGCAACTTCCACAGTATGAGCATTTGCTGTCTCTTCACATCTTCTTTTGTCTTTCTTTCCCTATGTAAAGCTATTCATCAATAGTTCTACTATTAATAAATATTAATCTATAAAATTAATATTAAAATAGAAAGTAATTAGATATGCAGTCAAATAGAAACATGTTAAAATCTATCTGTATTTTCTCTAAGGAAACAACTATCCTAAGGCTATAACATTGAAACTCTTGACTATCTGTCTGTAGTCTTTAATTTTCTAGCATTACTTAATTTTAATTGACTAGTTAATTGTGAATAAAATAAATCTTGCCAGTGACAAATATGCTTATATGGGCCCTCAGAGTTGGCCCATTTTATATATCAAGACATTAAAATGACAAATTCTAGCTCTGTTTCCTCAAATCTAAGCAGACTGGCTAATAGCTAGAAGTATTGTTTATAATGGATGCCAGGAGGATTCCAGAACAAGTCAACAAAACTCTTGAATTCCTGCTTTCAGAATTTGTTTCTGTTGGTGATTTAAACTAGATTCTTAAAAATCTCTCAATTGTAAAACACCAAGAAATGTTTGGGAAGATACAATAAATATTCTTCTAATAATAACTAAGTTGGCTAGAAAGTAAGGCTAGTCTCCAGAGGCGGGATTCAAAGACTGACAGGAATCAGAGTGGCAGGCTGATGCTGAAGCTGGAGGTACCCTAGGGGAGCTTGTCAATCTCAGTACCCAGCAAGTGTAGGCTTTAATGGCTGTGCCAGAGAAGAAATGACCTTGAGCCTAAACATGTGATGTGTAGGAATAGTGCTTGCTTCAAAAGGGCAGCAACTTAGAAGCACAGTGCCCCCATTGAAAGGAAAACTAGAAAACATCCACCAAAAGGGAATAGTGGGAATGGAAGCTTAATTTATCATAGCCTGAATTTCTCTAAGAAAAATAGAAGTATTTCAAGGACACTATTTGGTGAGTGAAAACTAAGTCTGGGTGGCTCATCTAAGTTTCAGACATTGCTGAGTCCCCAATGATACATCCTTAGTGTTGGTTACCTCATAATATACTAAGAAGAGCTTCCTATAGGTACCAAATATCCTCAGGTAGGATGAGAATGGTAAAGTTTACCTAGATCTTATAAAAATCCAGTTAGAAGAATCACTAGATATATCACACACATTTAAAAGATTTGAGTAAATATGGTCTCATAGTTTGAGTTTCTATTGCTATGAAGAGACACCCCGACTACGGTGATTAAAGGAAAACATTTAATTGAAGCTGGCTTATAATTTCAGAGGTTTAGTCCATTATCGTCATAGTAATGAGAAACATGATGCCATGCAGGCAGACATGGTGTTAGAGAAGGAGCTGAAAATTTTACATTGTGATTCACAATTAGCAGAAGGTGTCTGTGTTCCACACTGCTCATAGCTTGAGCATAGGAGACCTCAAAGCTGGTTCCCATAGTGTTATACTTCCCCCAACAAGGCCACATCCACTCCAACAAGGCCACTCCTCCTAATCATGACTCCCTATGGGTCAAGCATGCAAACACATGAGATCATGGTGGCAATTCCTATTCAAACCACCACAAATGGTTAGTTAAAAAATGCAAAGCAGAGCAGTATATGAAATTTTAAATAAGATTATAATATGAAATTGGGTGAAATATGATGAAAATGTTAGAAGTATATTAGATAGAACTAAAAACATAAAAATACGACTGTAGTAGATAGGTCAGAAGAAACCCACAAACCATTGCAGGGAGACAGCGTTTGATTTTGTGAGAGCTTAAAGCTACAAGATGAATTTGAGTTACAGAAGGAAAAGCCAAGGAGACATTAGAGAAGAGCTGAAAACATTTTCATAATTGATGAAAGAGATGACTCCTCAGTCTCAGAGATACATGAAAATATATTTTGCCAACCCCATAAAGCACCAGACACAGAGATTTCCATGACCACTAAGGAGAGTAGACAGATCACCTGAAAGTCAACACCCCAGCAGTGGAAGAAAATAAGAGGTTCCAGTAATTTATGTAAGTAGAGATAAAAGTATATTCCCATCAGAAGTGAGCTTGTGAAAACCATTCTCTTTTCCTGCCAGCAAGATTCTGTTGACAGGTAAAATGTATAATCAAAATTGGATTTTTGTGTTCCTATGGGAGCATATAAGCATGAACCTCAAAGTCATGTGTCCGAATACTGCTCATTTGGTGTTCATTTGTGATGGTGAATTGCAAATGCACCCTATCAATGGATACAAAGCAGGAGAATTCC
This sequence comes from Mastomys natalensis, assembly GCA_021653895.1. Lineage (NCBI taxonomy): Eukaryota > Metazoa > Chordata > Mammalia > Rodentia > Muridae > Mastomys > Mastomys natalensis. Next base: position 126,714 of record JAJTUV010000541.1, on the reverse strand, counting down.
TGCCTTGGAACCCTGTTTCTCTTGAATTGCATTTGATATAGAAAGCAAGGGAGCCACAGTACTTATGCATTAGATCATCTAAGGCTGTGAGGCAGCTATCTGGTGTCAGTAAAGCCCATTACTCTTTCATTCCACATTTTCATGTCACAAAACTGGAGCACCATTCCTTCAGGCATTAGATTACATGGTGATATACTGCTGCTGCTCTAAGACTGAATTTTAAAAGGTGCATGCGTGTGTGTGTGTGTGTGTGTGTGTGTGTGTGTGTGTGTGCACGCGAGTATGTGCTACTGCACACATGGGTGTGACTGCTTATCAGAGGGCAAGGCTTTGTCATTTAAATGTAATCATTGACATAAGACAGAGCTCACCCAAAACCATGTGGACACTCTGCCTATCTCGTAGAGATATGTTTTTCTTTCCAGTGAATAGAGGAAGAGTCAGCATTGGGAGGAGCCTTTGCTGCTTCAGATTCTCCTAATCCGTGGTGTCTTAAAAACACTTGGACATTTTATGTACCTTATATTTTATAGAGACTTATTTATCATCTTATCTTCAACTAAAGTGAAAGAAAAACAAATGATTCCCCAAATAAATCCAAGCATCATAGAGACAGAATTCCCACAACTTTTTCCTGGTCTTAACAGCAGAGGTACTTCCCTGCCTCAAGCTGGAAGGCAGGCAAGGGTGTGTGAATTTGTTTTGTTGGTGGTAGTTGGTTGGTTAGTTGGTTGGTTGGTTGGTTTTTCTTATACTAGTTCTTGAATTTGAAAAACAGAATGACTGTAACAGAAGTTACAATATCAGAGATCCTGTCCAGAATTACCTCCTTCACTGAACTATTCATTTTTTCTTTTTTTATTCATTATGTTTTTCTTACATCATTTTAAATGCTAAGCAACAAATAAGAGGATAGACATTCAGGCATAAGCTCAATGCAGGTGGCTGAATAGAAGCTTTCTTTAGTTATGTGATTTGATACCTTATCTCTACCTCAGTTTTCTTGTTTGTGAATGGGTTCCATATGTATTCAGTAGAATCCCTTTATTGTAGTTCTTCTGGCTCATAGACCACTGCTAAAGCCTGGCATGAGGGGCTTTTATATTCTATCTCTAGATCTCTACTTGATGCAGTTATATATATCAGTCCTCCTGATATTCTTCATCCTGCCAGACTGAAATGCTTGATTGTCTAGAGTCAAAATTCCTCTTATAGCACACAACTACTTTTGCTTAATGTCTATTTGCTCCTTTTGTCTCATCATTGATTCTACCAAATTCTTTTCTTCCGTTCAATCGTGACAGATATCTACCAGCCTTCTCCTTCCTGTATGAACCTGTAGATTAAGCACTTTCTTATACCATAATTAAAGAACTATGCAAACTCTCATAGTTGACATTTCTGAAGGTTTATCATATATATCATATGTGTCTCGCTCTCAACAGATTTTAAAGTTCTATAGGGCAAGAAATATTTTTATATTATAATAGAAAGACAGATAAAGTACAGATTTTTAACATAAATATTTTTATTTGTACCTTTTGAACAAAATAATGTTGCCAATGGTAGAAATAGTAAAAAAACATAAGTATATAATTATGACAGGTTGCATCATTTCAACCCTTATTCTTAATCAGTTATATGATTTCTTGAAAACAAATACAGCTCTCTCTTCATTGCCTTTATTCTTTTCCACTTTTCTTTAACTCCTCTCTGGAACAGCTTAAAGATCCATTTGAATAAGCATATAGAGAATCATCCCATTAATTGCCTCCACTCTCATCCCACCCATACACTCAAGAAACCTAAATTATTCAACTTGACGTTGGCCAGTAGTAAAATCCCCTACCCCCTGGATAAAGTTCTAGGAATTTGTGAGATTATGAAGGGAGTTTGGGTAGTAGTTGTTGTTGTGATTCGTAGAGGAGATCAAACTTGAGGAAAAAAACAATAGCCTTTAGTTGTATTAATAGAAAGATACACAAAAGATTGTAAGAGTTAGAGGCTGCAGAGTACCAGGGTAAAGCATGTCTTCTGGACATGACAATATCATAACACTTAACTCACAGATATTGTTGCCAGCACAAAACCTACATAAAGTTAATTTCATTAAATCTCCAACACAGAGTAGGACAAGCTCATTAGTCCTCACCCTTAGCTGAGAAACTACTGACAGACATCAAATGGATACTAGAGAAGTAGAGTCAATTTTCTTTAAGAATGTAACCTCTGGTAGTTGACTATGCCTCAATGCATGGTGCCACATTCTTAAGGGTATATGGGCAGCACAAATCAATTTTGGTGGATTACATATTTTTAAAAAGAAGAGAGTATACTTAGTTGGGAAAGCATGAGAAATGGATAGGAAGGAGGCAGGGAAGAGTTGAATTAATTTTCCAATATCTAGTTAAGTATTAGAGTTTAAGGAAATAATAAATGAACTATGATATTAAATGGAGGTGCATATATATTTTTATTAATGTTTGAGTTTAGAGATAGTGGGATACAAGAGAGCAAAGATCTGCTGAAAACTTTAAGGAGAGTTTGTGTCAGTATTCTCAGGTTTTGAGACAAACCTAGCTACACAGAAAAAATTATCAGAGAACTCTAATCTCTGGCCACCCTGAGATTAAACCAGACTGTCGCCCATGCCTTCAGATTCAACAACATTCTTGGAACCTTAGGTCAGGAAGTACATAGCAATGACAGCAGCCTAGTGTACCACACCACCTCATTATCCTCCGAAACTTAGTGAAGTTATATACTCAATAGAGATGATCGCAGGAAGAATCAAATAAAATTGTCCTTGGAGTGATCATACATATGTATTAACTAGGACTTTTTAAAGGGGCTTTGATAGTAGCAAACTACCAGGTTGAATTGGGTATGAATCTGCATGTAGAACGAATTCAGTCTTTTTATCATCATTCATGAGGCACAATTAAACCTAGAGCAGAGGGCAGCCATTTCTGCAGTTAATGACTTGCTATTCATTTAAGTATAATATTTCTTTCATTTGGAGCACATTTTTAATTAATGAATATCAACCTTTATAGGCAGCTGTACACAAAGTGCTATACATTTAAAAAAAAGTGAACAGCCAATGGTTAATAAGTCTGACTATTATAATAGGGTATAAATGTACTATATAAAGCCTGTCACCAGAATATGGATAAAGAAAGCATAAAACAACCTGACTATGTAAATACAATGAGAAGCAAGTACCTGAACTTCTTAAGGGAATTGTTTATCCCAACTGTTAAATTCAACAAAGTGTGATGTATTTATTGATAAACTATTGACTTAACTGTTACATTAGGATTGATATGCTGTATATGAATAGAAAAATAAATGTACACAAATCATATTTCTTGTAGTTATGAATTTGATTCCTAGTTTCTAGTGTTAGGAAACTATGGGACCTAAGAGAAATTTCTTAACTTCTAAGTAAGAACTCATTCTGCTTTCAGATGAGTGGGTCTAACTGTTCATACTGTAAACTGTATTGTTTATAGTATTAAATTAAATCACAGAATTATTGTGCCTTGTTAGTAATAAATGGTCAGTAAATATATTTAGTAGTTTCATACACACTAAATAATTAACTGTGTTTCTAGGGAGTCTTCAATTTGTGACTTTTTTCCAACGGTGCTGTATTCTGTTACTGTAACAAAATACCTGACAGTAAACAACTGGGGAAAGAAAGGAATATTCACCTAGAAGTCTGAGAGGATATTGTCCATCAAGGTGACAAAGGCAGATAGCACAAGAATGACATGTCTGTTCACATCTCTTACATAGTCAGGAAGATGCAGAGAGGAATGCTGGTCCTCATGAGGCTTCCTCCTCCCAGAGAAGTATCTACTAGGGTGATTCTAAATCCAGTCCAGCTGACAATCAAGAATAATTATAACAAACCCAAGAACCTCATGAAACAGAAAAGCTTCTGTAAGGCAAAGGGCACTGTCAATAGGACAAAACAGCAACCTACAGATTGGGAAAATATCTTCACTAATCTGGCATCCAATGGAGGACTAATAAAAACTATATAAAGAACTCAATAAGCAAACCTCTGAAAAACCAAATAACTCAATTAAGAAATGGGGTATAAAACTAAACAGAGAATTCACAACAGAGAAACCTCAAATAGGCTAGAAGGACTTGAAGAAATGTTCAACATCCTTAGTCACCAGGGAAACAAATTGAAACGATCCTGAGATCCCACTTTACATCCATCAGAATGGCTAAGATCAAAAACTCAAGTGACAGCACATGCTGGCAAGGATGTGGAGAAAGAGGAACATTCCTCGATTGTTGGTGGGATTACAAACTGGTACAATCAGTCTGGATGTTAGTCTGGTGGTTTCCCAGAAAATTGGAAAGAGTTCTACCTGAACTTCTAAGCGTATACCCAAAGGATGTTCCACCACACCACAAGGACACACATTTCATTATGTTGATAGAATCCTTATTTGTAATAGCCAGAATCTGGAAACAACCCAGATTCCTCTCAACTGAAGAATGAATACAGAAAACGTGGAAGTGGTTTATTTACACTATGGAATTCAGGTACTAAAAATGAACACATCATGAGTTTTACAGATAAATGGATCAAACTAGAAAATATCAACCTGAGTGAGGTAGCCCAGACCCAAAAGAAAATGAATGATATATACTCACTGATAAATGGATATTAGCTAAAAAGTACAGAATACCCTAGGATACAACCCGCAGACTGAAAGGAGTTTAACAAGAAGGAAGGCCAAAGTGAGAATGCTTCAATCCCATTTAGAAGGGCAATAAAATAATCACAGGTGGCAGAGGGGAGGGAGGGACCTAGGTGGGAGAGGGGAAGGGGAGGGGAAAGGCTTGGGAGGATAAGGTATTAGGGAGACAGGAGAGAAGCTCCAAGGGCCAGGAGAATAAGTGGAAATATGCAGCTGATGCAGGGGATTAGGGGCAGGAGAAACCTTTAGAAAGTCTCAGAGACCTGAGGTGTGGAAAGCTCCCAGCATGCAACTGAAATGACCTTAGTCAAAATGCCCAGTAGTAAGGAGGGAGATACTACTACTCTACTGAAGATACAATCTCCAGTAATTAGACAATGTTCCCAGTGGAGGGACGGGGTCAACACCCTACGTTCAAAATTTTTGGCCCAAAATTGTGCCGTCTAAAAGGAATGCACGAAAAAAAATGGAGCAGTTTGAAGGAAAGACCATCCAGTGGACTAGCCCAACTTGAGATCCATACCATGGGTGGGCACCAAACCCTGACACTATCACTGATGCCATTTTGTGCTTGCATATAGGAACCTAGCATGGCTGTCCTCTAAGAGGCTCTACCAGCAGCTGACTGAGACAGATGAACAAACTTAGAGCCAACCATTGGACTGAGGTCATAGAATCCTATGGAATAGTTAGGGGAAAAACTGAAGGAGCTGAAGAGAATAGCAACTCCACAGGAAGAACAACAATATCAACTAACCTGGACCACTCAGAGCTTCCAGAGACCATAAGCTGGTCCGTGGCCCTGGCACATATGTAGCTGAAGACTGCCTTGTCTGGCCTCAGTAGTAGAGGATGTCCCCACGGGAGGGGAATGTTGGTATGTGGGGTGGGGTTGTGTGGAGTGGGGAATTAGACTTCGTGGGGGTTAAAGGAAACACCTTTCAGAGGAAAAGGGAGGAGATAAAGAACTCTTGAAGCAGGGACAGGGAAGAGGAGCAACATTTGGAATGTAAATAAATAAAACATTTTGTTTTAATTTCTTCTTTTTCATTTCTTTTTTATTTCAATCAAATCATAATATTTACATATTCACACAGGGGTTATAAACATAAAAAGGCAGGACGTGGGAAAGGAGACAACACCAGGGCATAGGTGTTCAGGGGGAGTACAGATATCTTTCAGAACAGGGGATGTGGCTATTTGCTAAAGTTTCCATTTTTAACAAACTCTCTACAATTTTCAATAATAAAATAATGCAAGGTATTGTAACGGGTGCTATTTACAATGATTTTTCTGTTTGATGCTGTGAACAGTATATATCAATGTCAAACAGGCTCAAAATGTCAAGTATCAAGTATATTCCATAATTAAAACTTTTCTACTTAAAAGAATTTCCTATCACATATCACTGACATTCAAACAGTATAGTACTGCTTGAAGAACAGATGAGTGAGCTACTAGAAGAGATATAAGTCCAGAATATTTGTTTATGTATGTGACTATATTAAAATCGTTAAGTAAAACTGATTGTTCAATAAACAAATTGCTGACAATGCAAAACACAGAGTTATTTTTCAGATTTATCACCTAAAGAAAAAATATATGCTACATGGATTAATAAGTTATTTTAATAGTGAAAGCAATACAAGAAAAGCTTTAGAGGTAAATAAAATACACTCCTCATACTAATACAGAACTTCCTAAGAAAGTTATTATGCATACAATTAGTAATGCTGGAATCCTCTGTGGGAAAGGGTAGAATTATAGTGTGAGTGAAGGGATCTTAGAATCTTTGTTAGAGGTAATTTTATATTAACTGTTGTTCACTAAACATATATTTGTAGTCTATAATAGATAAAATGCAGCTTCAAAATAAGGCTCACACTAACATTTCCCGGACATTTTCCTGTAGAAATACGGCTGATCATTGAGTAAGCTTATCTTTTATCTTTCATTTATTTGGACCAATATTTTTACCAGGCCATATTAGCTCATATTCGATTATTATTTCTCTATGCAACAAGCTAAATACTTCTTCTGTTTAGTTCCTGCTTTGGATTCCACAGACCACTCAAACAGAAAGAAATGCTAATCACTTCTCCCTCCAAGCCTGAATTAGAACAGCTAACCTACAGGAACTGATCTTTCCTCTAAATAACAAATTAATTCTCTCAGATCTCTTTTCCCAAGGCACATACCTTTACCTTTGCTTTGCACCTTGCTGAACTCTTTGTGGTTTTATGGAACGTTATTGAACTTGCAGACCAAATGGAGTCGCTGAAGTAAGGAAGTAGCTAGTTACCTCTGTTCTAAAAGCTCTCAGCCTTGGTCTGCTTCTGAACTTATGTTCAGATACATGTATTTCATTTGCTTTAATGATGAAAACAGGAAGAAAAAAAAAAAGACTTGCTCTAACTCTTCCCCTTTTGCCAATCCAGCACCAGTTTATTTTGCATCGTGTTATCTTGCAGAGCAAGCCGTGTCCTTAGTTAAATTCATACTGGAGGGAATTCAGCAACAGCCCCTCTGCCCAGGTGAAGGAAAAACCTGTCGACAATGCTGTTTGAACTAGCATCTGAGTGCACTGTGTGCATTCAGGGCAAAAGTTCTTCTGAGGTGAAAATATGCATTCCCTCAGCTTAGAGCCGTGTGTACCAGAGCTGGCAGTAGAGGGTGAGCTCTAGAGTCAGGCTACCTGCATTTGAACATCAGTCCTGTCCTCTTCTGCCTACTAGATGATGCATACACCTAAACTGTCATTCTAGTGACTATAAAATTAAGCTTAAAAACAGCAAAGCAAAAGCAAATCCTACTTTACAAGTTTGTGTGCAGATTAAATAGAGTAATGAAATATGTTTATCTTTTTGAAGACTCCTTATATTTTAGGACTCTTAACTCCTGGCATTGTCATCTGGGAATATGTGTCATGTAATGACCAGTAAAACAGGAATATTTTTGTATTTTGACTTCCAGTAATATATTTTCCATACTAACGAGACACCTCCCTTCAGCCCCAGGTACTTGAGAATGTAACATATTTGGAGATTCTGTCTTTAATGAGGTAAATAGGCTTATCAGGATGCAAGTGAGGCCCATTCACATGTGAACATGGAAGGGACAACTTTTATAAAAAAAAAAAAAAAAAAAAACAGAGGAAATGCCATCTGAGAACAGAGCAAGGCATTTGTCAGCCCCAGGGGACAAATGTCTCCCTGTCTCCCCTGTTTCTACCTTCAGAATTCACTCAAAATTCCAGTCTGCTTTAAAAATAAGCTATTTTCCATTCCAAAGCCATCTCAGCCCCAAGCATATCTGCTTCCTTGCCTGAAACCATGCTACTGTGTTTCACTCCTGCCTTGTTTTACTCTCAGTGGAAGTCTCACCTTTGCTTTACCTACTCATGAAACAGAGAATTCAAGCTTTCCCTCCATCAGCCATTCATTCCAAAGGATGAACAGTGTCTTCCCAGATGTCATTAGGCCACAGTCAGTAGATCAAAGGCTGAAGAGCTCAACAAGAAATCCAGGTATCAATATAGAAAAACTCACATTTGCTGCTGTGATCTCTGACTCCTTCTGCATAAACTGTAGTTGAGACTCCAGCTTTCTCTGTTCAATGCCTCTCCCTTAATCTAAACTGTCACAGAAAATTACTATCATTTATTTAATTCCATATAACTGTAATGATAACAAAAAGAGATGGGCTAAAATAAATAAATTATTATAAATTATATATGTAAATGTGTATATGTATATAATATATATGTATATGCAGGTACACATATATGTATACATGTTTATGTATATGCAGCTGGAACTCACCATGTAGAACAGGCTTCAACCTCATAGCAATTATACCTCAGCTTCCTGAGTGCTGGGATTACAAGTATGATCTATCACAGCTGGATAATTTCTTTATGTAGAAATGTCTAAAGGTTACCTGGCTTTAGTGATTCAATATACAGCAGTGTTGATGATGCTTTTTCAAAACTTGTACATAATAAAAGAGCCTCCCAATCCTCCATGTCAACAGACGTCTTAGGAACCATAGAGAGAAGTAGATTTGGGGAAACCTCTCACATTACTATGAGATCAAATTTGATGTCATCATTGAACTATGAAATTAAATATAAGAAGCTATTTCTAGGAGCTGAAAAGATGGCTCAGCAGTTTAGCATAGTCATTACTCATGATGAGAGCCTAGTTGGCTTCCCAGAACCCGTGTCAGGTGGCTCACAATTGCTTGTAATTTTAGTTCCAGAGAATTGACCCTGTTTTCCGTCCCCACAAGAACACATTTACACACACAAATCAACAAAATAACATTAATTTAAAAATAGTTTTAGACCGTCTTCTAACAAGATCGCTTTTTGTTTTATTGTATGTGTAAATCATTGCATCAGTTTAAAGCTTCTTAATGGATTTTGGAAGGCTCTTGAAAGGCAGGCAAATAGTAATTACCAGAGGCCAGAATATAGCAAATTAAATGGGTGTGGATGTGTGTGCCTGAAAGTTACCTTCAGAGAAAAAACAAGTCGTCCAAGAAAAAAATATAACACAACACACAATGTAATTTCCCTCTATATGCTATTTCCACAGTTGTAATAAGGCAAGCACTAAGTATTGATTTAGCTCAAAATGGTATATATTTTTTCAGTAGGATAAAAAAGAGAAATTGTTTAAGTGTGTATGGGTGGAGTACAAGATCCCAATGCTGATACTATGTGGTAGAAAATCAATAAACAGTAGTTTAAGCTGAAAATCGAGTAGTGGCACTATTACGATATATGTTATTTAATAACACGGCCAAAGCAATTGGAAAATCAGAAGTTGAGAGTAGCTGCTTTTTGAAATGGCACTATTTTGATGATTTCTATTATATCTTCCTGTAATACTTGCTTTTTAACAATATATGTGCACATATATATTTCTTTGATAAGCAATAAATTACACTTACAGATACTAAATACAATTGATTTTTAGAGGTCTCTTCAATATGTTTGAAACTAGGAGATCTATGTGTAAACCGTTGTTCAGACCTACATTTCCATCCTACTTGCTTTTGAAGCTTTTCCTTTTGCAATTTACTCTTAGCTGAAAGATCATAAAAGTCAAATCCTAGATTAAATCTTATGTTAACAGGCAACAACAGTAAGTGTTTAACACTTCTTAGTTTACCTGGTTTGATAAAAATGACCAATAGAATAATGAAAGGATAGAGGTGATACAGATGGATGGTAAATGCAAAGGAGACAGAAAGGTCAAAACAGGGCCCAGCTACAGGAAAGAACAGTAATCTGGGTCATTGGTGATGCTAGTACAGAACATCACAGAGATTCTACAGTTCCCAGGCCTGGAAGTCTGAGATTGAGCCATTGGTGTCTAGTGCTGGCCTCCATGATGCAGCAGCTCATAGTAGAAGGCAGCCAGGGAACACACAGAGAGAGAGAGAGAGAGAGAGAGAGAGAGGGGGGGGGGAGGGAGGGAGGGAGGGGGGGAGGAGAGAGAGAGAGAGAGAGAGAGAGAGAGAGAGAGAGAAGAGAGAGAGAGAGAGAGAGAAAACAGAGAATAAGAATCAGAGAAACAGATAGGGAGACAGAGAGAGACAGAGAAAGGCACATTGACAGAGAGACAGAGATAGAAAGGGAGAGAGAAAGAGAGCACAGGGCTAAAACTGGCTTTCTACCAGCCCCACAACAGGCACTATCAGCTGAACAATCCAGTTTTACCTGATCAACTAACTCCATTTAAATATCTACTTACTCCACTCCAGAGCATGAATTTTAGGGATCATGTTCAAACTACAGCAAATATGTAGAGGAGGCAAGCAAGTAAAGAAGACCTTTACATCCTTACATTTTAGCATGTCAGTTTTCTAAAGCTTGTTAAAAGTTTTATACAGGAAATTAAGGACTTGAGATTAAACAAAATTCTCTTTTGCTCAGAAACTGCTATTCTTTACAGCTTGCTAAGAGATGGTTTGGGCCAATTAGAAACACAACCGTAGCATTTGCTTCTGGTTACTCCAACTGCCAAACAAGCAGTAATCTCTGCAGACTGATATTCATAACTATAGGACTCAGAAAACATTTTTCCTAAATAAGACTCCTCATATCTCTATAAATCACTATAGCAATCAAAGGAGAAAGGTAAATATTATTTGGGCCCCTCCCCATGCATCTGTTTCAATATCATTGTTATGGGATTAGCACACAACCTTCTTCTAAAACATGGTGTGATTGAAATTAAGTGTGAATGGAACTTCAAAATGATCAGAGCAGTAGAGGCACAGAGGAATGAACAATTCCTGCAAACATCATAAGATGTCTTTGAAGATCCTTAGCTATTAACTAAAGAATGAGATTAGACTCATGTCAAACTTCAAAGCTCCCTCCTAACTACCTATTTTAAAAGGCTTTTTTTCCCTGGAAATTAAAAAAAAAATAGTTTCTCTTTTCTTTACAACACAGTAATATATTTCTTTTCATTTATACTTTTCTTCTTTAGGGTAAAATAACCTTTGAGTTTATAGGAGAGGATAAATTTTTCCTGACCTTCCTTGCCAATGATTTTTCAAGGTAATAAACCAAAATACATGTAAACAGTCTTCTGATTTGTGATGAGCAGTCAATAAACAGAAAATGCTAATCATACTAATTTCTTCTCATAGCAGCGTGATGCATAAATAATCTATTAACATGCAAGGGCCAGCAGGGTTAAGCTGCTAAAGCACTGTCATTGATTTCTCCCTTTCCGGCTATGCTTGCTTCTTACTCAAGTGGTTCTCTGTAACCCCCTTTCCATTATATTGTAAAAATTTCTTCCCTTGAGCATCTCTGTGAAGCTCTGCTCTTAAAACATTAATTAAAGGGAGGTGAAGTGTTTGACTAATCAGCAGAGATGTCTGTAGGGCTCCTATGCTGAGTGACAAATGTCAATATGTGCTTTGGGTTTGTTGGATCAACCAGCCAATATGAAGAAACTGATCCATCATCTTGTCACCAATTCCCCGAGCATCCTAGAAGCCTGCCAATTAAAAAAAGTTGTAATCACAATATATCACTCAGCCACCGTCGCAAGAACATGATAAATAGGGACCTTTTTCTCCCTTTCTGTTGAGCATTTGATGTCTATTTTGTAAATTTATTCCATTTTTAAGTTGGTGCAGAACTCAGATCCAAAGTGAAAAAGGAGAGCACCTCAAGATATATATTTCTCTGTTCTTTTTCCTGAAGCATAAATTAACATTTTGTCGAGTAGGTGTAAATCCTTGTAGACTTTTGAAAAATGACACAAATGGTTAGAAGAATTGCTTGCCTTATTGGGGCCTGGCCCATTTAGTAGATTTTCTTCTCTACAAAGGAAAGTTGGGAATTTTCTTGGTGGATATACAGTAAAATATAGGAAATTATACAATATAAAAATCCTTCAATATCTCCATTTCTTATCAGGGTGAAAGGTATGCTACATGGAATATTCTGAGCCACATTTTGGTCTCACTTCTACCATTCTTTCCAAGTATTCTAACCTCCAAACAGTCCTCTCTGGGGTTGCCTTTCCATTTATCTGCAAGACTCCCTGACCTGTGGGGCATTCAGCTAACTCCACAGAGGCCCTTCAGACTTGATAAAATATTATTTTACTTTACACACATGTTTGATACCCACTCAAAGTTTGAGTCGAGAGTACTTTTCTGAGTTTCTTCTCAGATCTAGAAGTCGTTGATGTCTCTATTGAAACTCAGTTGCTTTAATCCTTTTTATTATAGTGGAGATTTTTATCTATTTTCTGTTTAAAGTGGTAGAAGGATATAGGCATTTGTTTACCTCATCCCCCAGCAACTAGCCTATGACTAATACTCAAGTCAGATCTGGTAACATAATAAATTAGTCTTAAACTCTTTGATCTCACATCAGTTGACCATTATCTTAGAAGAAAGCGCAAGCAAGGCACTCCCTGCATATAGTGTTCTGAGGAAATTGGCCTTTGTCTTCATTTATGACTTCACATTGAGCCAATTTTCCCTCATGCATCCTACCTTTACCTAAAGGAACACTCCTTTGTCTTCCTATGTGTCATGTTCTTCCTTACCTTGGGGACATTGTTCATGTCCAACTCATCTCTTGGTCTTTATTCTTAAAGCCAACATGTTTATGATTATTTTCTATTGTAGTTTGCCTTCTATTAGTATGAAGAAACAGGGACCACAACCAATTTGGGAGAGGCAAGAGCTTATTTCAGCTTATATATTATAGTCTATCATGGAGGGAAGCCAGGGCAGGAGTTCAAATAAGAGCCAAAGTAGAAACCAAGAAGGCATTCTGTTTGCTGTCTTGCTCATTGGTTCTCTGCCCAGATAACTTTCTTTATAAGTTTTTTATTTATTCATTGTGAATTTCACAGCATACACCCTAATCCCACTCATCTCCCTGCCCCTTCATATCTGTCCTCTGCTCTTGAAACTTCCTCCCCACCTCCAAAGAAAACAAAAAGCAAAACCAAAAAGGCCTTGTATCTGAAGGACTGGCTCCTTCAAGCCATTTAGCAGTTCATAGATGGGGTATGTGTTGGTGTGAACCAACTCAAAGCCTGGGATCTCAGCCTGGGTGGTAGCTGGTTGGTCAGCCCACCAGCTCTGACACAGTCACACAATGAGGGCCAACTCTACAGCACTGTCCTGGCTAGCTCACCCATGTAAGAGGCAGGTCAAGCTCTCTCCCTCTCAAAGCTTTGAGGGCAAGTTCACATGCACCCACTCTACCAGTGCCAGCTCTGTTTTGCTACCCAGGAAAGGGAGGGTAGCTCTTCTGGGTACTGCAGCCAATAATGATTGGGGCCTGCTCTGCTCAGCTCTTGAACATCAACATGGTCCTAGGCAGAAGCCTAGACAAGGAACATCCACATTGCCTTTGGAGACAAAATTCACAGTGTATTGAACTATCCTACATCAATTAATAATCAAGAAAGTGCCCCCACAAACATGCACACAGGCCGATTGGCTGAAGAGGTTTATTCATTTGTGTTTCTCTCTACAGAAATTACTCTAGTGTGTGTGAAGTTGAAAATGAAAACTAAGGAGCAATCAGATAATGGCCTCAAGCACCTAATTGCATACCACTCACATAGTGACTGTCACTAATATATCATTGGTATCTAGATTCAATCCTTTCTAGACTCTATGCCCTATAAAGAGAATAGAGGTCTGTTTTTATGTAGAGTTGTATCTGAGGCAATGTTACTTTTCACTTCCTGAACCAATGAATACATGAACTAAATTTGGATACCACAAACTACAACATAATTTATAAACATGACATTGTAGGATTTTTTTTATAATGAAGCTCTATATTGTAGGTGGTGAAACATTCTAAGGAAGCTAAACTCTTCCTCTGTGTTCTTCACACAATAGGCCAGGCAATAAGATTAAAGCAAGAGTGTCTAACTCTTAAGACCCAGGTACCTCAGTTTTTTACAGCTAGGCACACTGGCCTGTCAAGAAGCCAGAAACCCAAGAACATTATTAAATGAGTGTGGGAAGACTATTTCTCCTGGCAGTCTCAACCCCAATAATTGTTCCCTTTGTAACTTCCTTCCTAGCCCAGGAGAACTGGCAAAATCACTTCAAAACCTCCTTCATACTTGAGAAGCAAAAACTTCCTTGCTAGCAGACCAATGGCTGTGTAGTAAACTCAGAACCTCTACCATATCCAGATGTTGCTATTTATTCCCTAAAGTAGACAACTCAATAGAAGACTCAGAAGACTGAGGTGCTAGATGAATGGATGGAAAAGCCTGCTGGGCAAACTGTGGGTCATCATCTTACCTTGCTCTGTTGAAACAGCTATCTTGCTTCTTCACCCACCCCTCGTGAACACTTAAAGCCCCTGTGTGGTTTACAGATGATCCAGGCTGCAAAGAAGAATCACTATAAGAAGCATTTCCACATAATCATGTAATACAAAGATGCTTAAAAAGAATGTATCCTTACTGCCATTGTCGGATGAAACGGTAGAGGTCACTAAGCTAGTCATTTCCCTTCTGTTTGAATAAACTCTTGCCAGGAAATTAAAATTCAACAGGTAGAAAGTCAAGTTGAGAACTGAGCAATAGCTACTGCCCATAATCTGTCTCTGGTTCACTGATAAGCCATGGTTTCGGGAGCCTTCAAGTTCCTAAACGCCAGTTTCCAAATGTTGCAAGTAGGACCAAAATTACTTCTAAAGTGACTCCTCACTAAAATATTCACAGACCAAACAAAGGAAAACAAGCAAATGAGACTGGGAGTTTCTTTTTTAAATTTTCCTTCTGAACTACCAGGAATGATCTGTGTGTTGACAGGAGGAGCAGGCTCAGAACATGTTACTGGGTGTGCAAATGTGTCAATGTCTTTAAAAGAACTTCTTACAGCTGATCTAAATTTCTAAAAGAGGAGCGCTACCATCCCAAAATCTCTGTAATTTGCATGAGCAATATTTGCAGGCTTTCTGCAAAGAAGAAACTGTCTTTTTTTTTTTTTAAAAAAGAGCATTGCATAAGGTTTTGTAGAAGTAGTCTGTGCAGAAGCCTGGCAACAGAACCATCTATTCTTTCTTTGTGGAAAAAAAATATAGTACAGTGGTTTTAAGAGGATATTATAAGCATATTTTAAATTAAATGTAGTTTTGAAATTCCTCTTTTGTTTTCCACCCAGTCATATTCAACCTATTTTGTTTTAATCCTTTAATCTGGTCCTTGGTTCATTGTTGAAAAGAGTTGATCTGATTCACAGAATCCCTGGAAGGCTTTCTAATGTGCTATTTTGCTCTCTACAAAATTCCACTGTTCAGGTATGGCAGTGGCTCTAGAATCATCAGCATGGCTAACGATCTTAGGTTAAACCATTAATTATTCTACCATTCGGTAGTGTGAGGGGGAAACCTCAATTACTCTTCCTATTAAGGTATGCTCCTTACTATCTTCTTGACTGTGTATAACTAAGAAAGCACCATGTACATCCTTATTCATTCCTCTTTCCAATAAAGACTCCATCTGATTAGAAGAGATCACTAACTTTTATCCCTAATATCACTAACTTTTTTTTTTTACTGTTATCTTTGGTGTTAAAAGGGAAAAGTAAATAGAAACAAAGAAAGCCATGACATTATATTTCATAACTCTTCAATTTTCCACTTTATGAAGCAAGTGATCCAGTCATAGAAAGCACTTTGCTCATCCTCGAGTCTCCTTGGAGTCTGATAAAAGATTTAGTGCCTGTTAGTTCTGCATTTCTACTGGGTTTACTTTTTTCAGATTATTAAATTTCCTGATTCTCCACTAAAGGGAAAATAATCAATAAATTTTATTTACTACTATCATAGTACATAATCTAAGCAGCAGCTAACCGAGAGGAAGAGTACTGCTTTGACATTCCTTACAGCCTACAACCCAGGACACTGGTGTGTTTTCTCTTCTACTTCTAGTAGGAAAATGACAATACCTCTTAATCATTCTGTAAATTAACCTGTGAGGAATATAGAGCAGGCTTTCTCAGAGACAATGGTATTCAGTATTGATTGGCTGGCATCTGCATAGTACATGCATCACAACAGGCAGAGTGCTAGTCAAGATCTTTGCTACTGTACCAAGCAAAGTACAGTTATATGGAAGTGTCTACCCACATTTGCTGAAGTACTCCTGAATCTTGCATCTGAGGAAATGAGATTCCTTTTAACAGCATTCATTTTCCATGTGGTTGCTTTTGTTTATGATTCACAATAACCACTTATTTCATACAAAACAAACCATATTGAGTAATTTCAAAAATGTCATCATCCATTAATATATAAAATCAATAATCTTATTAAAAGGATGGCTGAAAGTTAAATCTTGTCCATAAGGATTTACTTTTCTTCTTCAATTACTTCTACAATTTTCTTGTTTCAAATTTGGCCATATCTTTACCAGACACCACATATTGAATTTTGATTCTTTTGAAATATGAGTTCCCTCTATTGTCTCTTCCTTTATAAAATAACTCCCTGAGTAATGGCATTTCATTTTTCAGGGACAGAGTCAGAGACATAGTAAGAAAGAAGTACATAGGAACTTCCAGACTGTTCTAGGCACCTGCCCTATGCTGTCTCCTTTCAATTTTAATTCTAAACTAAGAGATTGGTTTCAGAGTCTCTTCAAATCACCTGTCTTACTAAAAGGATTTTGATATTTTGAGAAAACCAGAAAAAGGTAAAACAGTAGCTATTACATGGTAGATTAAAGAGTTAGATTTTTTTTAAGACCCTTTATGCACTGGTTCAGGAATGAAGACCAAGTAATGATTGTATTTTAAGGTATTCTCTGACATGAAGTAGATCAGTTATTTATTTTTTAATTACATTTGATCTGACAATTTCTGTTGAGTTTCAGGATGGTAAGAATTAAAATGTGCTATTTATAATCTACTAAAGAGAAAAATGGATCTGTAATAGAAATGACATTTCGCTACAAAATATGTATTAATGATGCAAGGTCATATGGGTGGTATATAGGCTGTAGCTTCCTATACATCGAAGTTATTCTGATTCACTTTCTTAGTGGGTTCCCCTTGTTTATTTGAGTAGTAAGGTAAGGCTGAATTCCGGAAACTCTAAAGATAGACACAAAGATTTATATAGACTTTCAAACGATGTGTGGGATTTAATTAGGTAATATATTTCCCTTGTCTTCTGGAAGCCAGACACCATTATGTTTCTCTGCATTAGCAGCCACACTGAATGAGAATTGCTTCTATTTGACTTTTATGAGAAAAAGGAGTGTTTCGAATGGCTCTGCTGTATTCTGTGTAGACACGTGGCTGATGGGCTGTAAACTAATTAGCATGGGCAATAGATACGAGAAAGTGGTTTGTCTCTGAAGCTGATAAGACACTAGAGAGTCTCAGAAACATCACCAAATGGTCTCTCTGTCCTCTGCTCAAAAGTGATAAGGCTAATACCAGTTTATTAAAATTTGTAATCTAATATGCTCTGCTAATTTCCTCTTGGGGGCAGTGCTTATATTAAAAGAGTTGCTTACTTTTACATGTATTCAAAACAGATGTAATGAATGAAGGCTAAGTTTCAGGATTTCTACTTCTTGTCTTTATCATCAGATGTGACTGGTATTGAGGGAGGAAATTTGAACTGAGCATGTAAAAAAAAAAAAACATATTTTCAAAGTGATTGTTTTCAAGCCTTTAATTAAATCAAAATGCTCTGAGCTCAAGCTGCTGTGAAAATGGCGGACCTTACTTGTCAGCTGAGTAGGATTATGAGCAGCTCTATGAGCAAGAGACAGAAGTATTAAAAAGAGAAGTATAAAGATCATCTCTCGGTGTTGATTAGAAACAACAGCAACACAAAACCATAGCTGCATTTATGGAGCAGTCAATGACTATAGAGAAGCCACAATAAATACAGTGTGTAAGAAAGATCAAGGCTTATAAAGAAAGAAATGAGAAGTTTGAGTCGTATATTTGACACAAATTTAATGTCATTGGTCAAACAGTTTCTCCAAGCAGCAGCGTCTTCATTCTAAAACAAATGCAATTTAGACTTAACTCACAACTCTTTTGTGCACATAGTTCATGAGAAATACTCAATTAATATTAATGCTTTCCCTTCCTATCTAAGACCCTAAAAATTCCTCTGTGAAAAGATGCAAAGAAGCAAATAAATAATTCACCCATGCCAGTTCCATGCATGTTTCAAAGCTATTTACTTTTCCTAGCAGTCTCCTTACTTGAGAGGTAACTCAGAACATACAAAAGTCTTTACTAGCACTTGCCTTGATTTAACAAATAGAAGTTGTTTCTGCCTTGTGCTCTATATTTTGCTTTTGAGACAAGTAGAAAAAGCAAGCATTTCTTGACTTTGTCATAAAGTTAGCCTTTGTAGACAAAAGATCTGAATCTGTTGATTGTAAAGCCTTTTGCTTCACTTGGACCTTAGTGATGACAACGCTGTGCCAGTTGCCCTCACCTGTGTTACAGCTTCTCAGTTTTAATTCACAGTGCTCTCTAAATTCTAGAAAAGACATTCATGAATTTTTATTCACATTTTGTGTAGAATAGGGAGAGAGGTATGTGTGTATTGCAGTTTTACTGGGAAAGTTTTATAGAGACAGGCTACAGACAGAACAAGTTGGACATAGCTGAAGATAGAATAAGCAGAAGAATGAGAAGGAGGTAGAAGACTAGAACATATTACCAAGTTAGTAGGAGGCTAGGCAGAACAATTCAGTCAGAAGCCAAGAGAAGCCAAGTTGAATCAGTCAGCTTGGAAGATTAGTTTGTATAGAGGCTAGAAGAGTCCACGCCTAAACATAGGGATAGAACAGAGAAGAAAATGCTTTAGGCTCTGCCCAACATGTATCTGCACAGCTTGGGTATAGCTCATCACTTCATCTGAAGAAATAAAACTGATATGTTCAAGGTGGTATTTCCTATTTTTGACATTGTTTGTGGTTATAAATTTTCAAGTTACCTCCCATCAGGTTGTTTTAGGCAAGACATGAAGAATGTAAAAGCAAAACACTACAGTGAGATACAATATGATTCCAAACATGTCAAAAATTACAATTACAAATGGATATACTACAGAGCAACACATACACAAGATAAAGCAAACCACTGGCAATTGGTCACTAATTGCAGGTATATGACTGTTCATTGTGATGTCGTTTAACCTTTCTGCACATTTACATTTTTCACAAAAGGAAGATGGTGGTACTGAACTGGATAAAATAGGTCTTATTTTAAAAACCATTCACCTCTACAATTTTAAGACAGACTGATCTAGTCATTTGATAATAACCATCTTAAAGACATAATAATTGTGGCTTTAATTTGTATTTTCTTAGTATGTAAAGACGTGAGGACTTTTTCTTATAGGTGCCCATTATAGGCCTTCTTTAAGGGAAAAAAGTCTTCCAGGTTCACTGCTTTTTTATCTTTATTTTTTAAATCAGGCAAGTTTTATTGTCATTGTTGTTTTCCTTTTTTGCTTTTGCTTTTTTTTTTTTTTTCCTGTTTGCTTATGTTTCTGCTCTTGAGTTATATTAATTCTGTATTTGGGATAATAGGCACTGTTTGAATGCTCTTCTGTGTGCAAATTGGCAATGTGGGCAGAAGGCATAATTTCTGAAGAGGCTAGACTGAAGTCCTGAAAAAGGGATAGCTTTGCTTTCATCTCCCATGTAGGTGTCAGTTTAACATAGAGGCCGATGGCAGTGTCTGAATCTGAAGAACTGCACAGCTGAAATGAAAGCAAGCAAAGTAGTTTCAAGAATGCACTGCTACTCTAATGATGCATAGAAAAGTTCTTGGGAAAGTCAAACAGGTTCACTGTTGTCCGGTATCACCCAGAGGGTGAGGTGGAACTGGGACAAATAGGTTCCACGTGTCTCGGGTCTGGCTGGAAATCTTCCAAGCGTCACAGTCATAGATGCAAGCGAGGAGGTTTGGGCAGTCGTACACAAGGGTCCTGTGCAGGTTCTTGGCTCTCATCTGCTACTTGGCAGCATAGTGCTAGCAGCAGGGGCAACAGTGGTAGTAGCAATGGTAGGCAGCAGCAGTGGTGGCGTGAGCCAGCTGCGATGGCATGATCCTGACCAGCCAGGTGCTCCGAATTCCAGAGAGAATTCTTCTCCAAGTGTTAGAGCTCAGTAAAACAACCACTCTCAGAGGATCCTTGATGAAATAACTTGTGTACTTTATTCTATGTGGACAGGGACTTTATAAACACTGAGGAGTAGGGTGGGATTTAGGAGTAGATGTTTCCTACTGGCTCAGTTTGAAATGTTAGTGATGTATGGGAAAGGACTCCAGGTGTTTTTGCCATGGTCCTCTCAGTGAGGTATCATGGTTGTCAGCTCCAGAGCCAGGAGAGACAGGCAGGGAGTAGGTCCCGTCCTATTGTTCTGAGTTCTGAGATTCACTGGGTTTGAGCTCTCTCAACCTTACCAGTTCTTCTGTCTGGCGGCACTCTCCACTTGCCCTACAACTCACTACCACAGCCACTAAGCCAGGAACGGACATTTCTAACAACCTGAACAAATGTGAAGACCTTGGGAAATGAGAACCATTTGTTTCTATTTTATCAAATGCATCCTTTCTCCTCATATATCCTCATTCCCAAATATTACATCCATCGTGTCAGGAAAATATCGAATCTCTCTCTTTATCTGGCTTCAGTTTTAACAACTTTAAAAACTGATCTTTCTATGTATCCTAATTACTTATATAATTCTTGTAATATAGATTAGAAATTTAAAAGAAAATGTTCAAAATACGGTAATAAAATGTAAAACCATATAGTTTCTCTTCTCAAATCAGGAAAATATAGAAAATTGTTTGGGTCCTATATTTAGAATAAAAAGGGTAATTCTATTATTTAAATAAAAGTATTTAAATTCTATGGATGGAGTCTGTAATAGATTTGTGTAAAGTATAAGTTCAAATGAACATATTCCCACTTTAACACAGCTTTTGTATGCTTTTAAGATACAAATGAGCAATTATTGAAGTTGATATAGGATTTAGGTTTAACATAGCTCAACAAATGCATTGTCATGTCCCATGCTTGCCAAGACATTGAGAGTAGTAACTGTGGAATGGAAACCACAAAGCTGAACCTTAAAGACTAATTCTTTAGTCAGTTCTCCAGAGAATCAGCTGATATATATCTCAAAAATTTTTACAAAAAAAATGCATGTTATGAATTGAAGACACAACTACCATGATATTACTAATTCTAAGTTAATAAAGAAGCAAATAAAACTCATCCACCCAAGCTTCATGCATATTTCAAAGATGATTGATTTTACTTTCACAGTCTTGCTACTTAAGAGGTAATTGGGCTACCAGTTATATAACCTGTAAAAGTTATATAACCTTTCAAATCCTATACCCTCATTGATTTCACTTGTTTGAGGGGCGGAGTAAAAGAAAATTAAGTATCATGAATAGTTGTTTTCTAATTCTTCCTTTTAGATGACTACAATTTCCTTAGCATAGATTTGAAAGAAATTATTTTTCTTATTCATCTGTTATGAAAAACATATAGGCCACATGCGTTTTAAGCACAGTATAGTACAAAGAAAACATTATAGTACCTCTCCTATCTGGAGTTTGTCTTTACAGGTACTTTAGACATCAAACCTAGACTTAATGTAGAAGAGGGACTAGAAGGTGAATTTCACAGATACATTACTTCTGACTCCATGTCACTTCATTTGATTACAATGGATAATCTTATAATTCCATGTTTCTGACAATCAGCTGGGTTTAAATCAATTTTTGTTCTACAGTTTTGCTAGCTAAATTTGGATTTCTATAATTATTAATTGAATTACTCCCCCTGAAAATTATCTCACATCTATAATTACACAGATACCTGACTGAGTAAAATGCAGGATTTACTCTGACTACCATCCTCCATGACAACAATAAATAAATAACTTCCAGATCCTGGTCAGGTGGGACAGAGCCAAGGCTGGTCAGAACCTTCGCAGGCTGCCTCACCAGTGTCTTTTCCACAGGAATCCAAGAGAAGAATCTTTAAATAAAACGAAGAAGTCCTCCAGGCTCAGTGATTGGGAATTAGAATAGAAACAGATATTTGTCTTAAAAATATAGAAATAGCAAAGTTAGAAAAAAGTTAGGGGAGGTGTTACTTGTTTTACTGGTGCAAATAAAAAGAAAATGCTCAGAGTATTTTTAAATAGTTTTACCTACTATGCCAAGATATTCTAGAAGAGTAATGATAAGAAAATAAAATCATTGTTATTTAATTTGCTTACCATTTATACTATTATATTTTTAGCTAGTCTCTGGTTATTCTGTTAAAAAATATTTTTAACTGAAATGTGGACTCCAGTCTGTCCATGCTGTTCTTTTAATTACTGACACTAGCTCAGTATTTAGAAAACAGGCATCAGCTAGCAAATCCATTGGAGGATAAATATCACAATAACTCTGATGGAAGTTGTTTGAAGATGTGTAAATCTGTCTCCTCTCCATTGCGCTCTGATGTAACACAAAGAGAAACTCCGATTACTCCATCGGATAGAACCTTCCCACTGCCTTACATGTCATCACTTTTGATTTTAAAATAGGCTGTCAAGGAAACACTGTTTTTCTAAAAAGGATGTAGCCTAAGAAATGTGAAGCAGTTTTGTTTTGTCATGCCAACTAGCAACTTTTAATTTATTTTAGAGACCTGAACATAATTTAGGCTGTTTTAATATTCTGAAGGTATCAATAACTTTCTTGAGATTAAGAGAACAGAAAGAATGATATAGTTAAGGTATAAAATAATGGGACAGTCCTCTGAGTACCTCAAGTGTAGAAATCCTATCAAAAATGCAGGTTTCAAAAGGCAGACACAGCTCTTGTCCCAACAAGACTGTTGTTCAGAACGTAGTCCACCACTAACTGTCCATCTTAAGGCAGGAAAGAGTATTTAAAAGAAATGTTTATTTCAGTACAAAATGTTCATAATTTTTCACCCTATAGGAAAGCATGTTATCAACATGTAATCTTCATTTGTAAATGATTCTAAGTATCAATCAAAAGGCCTGCAAGTACAATATCAAATGTATTTGAATTACGCAGCTCTGGAAATAAAAAGAGACTAAATAAATTTTTTATCATTTTTTACAAAATCTCCATGTAACAAAAAGCATAAGATATAAAGGCTACTGATGTGTTCCTTTTAGGATTAAATGAAATAATCTACATAAAATTTAATCTTACACATTAGTAGGAATTAAATATTAAATATTATAAATATTTTTAATTCATTTTATATCATATAATATTTATATGGTCATTTATTTTATGCATAAAATGGCTATATAAACACAATTTCTACTATTTTCCTTCTATAAAGCTTCAATATCTCTTTTCATATTACAGTATATCTACAAAAAATAAAGTAACGTAGTCATAAAGATATTATGGGAAATTCTCACAAAGATCTCATTTCCTCCTGCTACATATGCACCAATCCTACATGTTAGAACTAGTCATGATGGAAAACAAGATTATAGAAAAAGTAAAACTTATACAGAGATATTCTGTCTCCCAAAATTAAAGGTCTTTGTCAAAAAAGAAACAATGCACTTAGAGAAGACACTTGCTTTAAGCCATGGCATTGCAAAGTGAACATGGTTTGTGGGGAGTTTGGTAAAGTTTAACAGCTCTGTCTCTGGAAAGCAGGAATTATACAGGGATCTGATAAGGTCTTGGATCTCCTGGGCATGCAGAGGCTATATTATCTGGGAAACTGAGAATGGGAGACAGTTCATCCTTACCTTTCTGTCTTTCCTTTGTTTTCCTTCCTTCCCTCCTTTTTTCCTTCCTTTCTTCCTTCCTTCCTTCCTTCCCAACTTTATTCCTTGCTTAACAATTTCCTTCCTTCCTTCCCTCCTTTTTTCCTTCCTTTCTTCCTTCCTTCCTTCCTTCCTTCCTTCCTTCCTTCCTTCCTTCCTTCCTTCCTTCCTTCCTCCCTTCCTTCCTTTCTTCATTGCTTGCTTTTTGTTAATATGAGTGTTTAAGTGACACCTTGTGAAAAAAGCATTTCCTAAAAATAAAGCTGGTAACACATGTCTTTTTTAGGGGAGAGATTATTTTGAGAGAAGATTTTCATATATACCATTGACTGGCTTTGAATTTATATAATCCAGGATAGCTTCCAATTGCAGTAATCCCCCTGCTCCAGGCTCCTGATAGTTAAGATTGTGGGCATGTGGTGTCATACTTGAATTTCCTGAACTTTTTTTATATCGAAATCTACTGTTTCATAGCCTATCAGAAATGCTGACATTCACCTTTCCTTGGGATTCATTTGAATCATCAATTCTGTCATAATTTTAATGCACAAATATAGGATGTGTGAAACTAATACAAATGTATGTCTTTGGCATAAAGAATATTCATCATTGAGTTTTCTTCTATGATGTTTTTACGATCAACAAGCCTTCCTGTAGGAAGATCATCACAAATTGTGATTTTCAATGAATCATCTGGTGATAAAGGAGTATGTGCTTAGCAAATTGAACCTCTTCTATGCAACATAAGCAGCTTCAATATAAATTATCTGTTACAGATTTATTTGTCATCCAACTGAATCCGAAATACCCTGATGGTTAAGTTACCTCTTGCATCCTTAACTCCATCGAAAAAAAAATATACAGTTTTGGAGTTAAAGCCTTATCTTCAACAATATTTTTCTCTTGCATCAGTTATAGATTCTTCTGAGAATAGTTCAAATGGATTATCACAACCAAATTTCTCAGTTGAGGCTTAATTTGACATCTAGTAAACACAAAAGTATGAATACTAAAAAGGAAAAGTATAAAAATGGATAATATATAAAGCATCCAATATGATTTAGTCTTTTGCTTTGTTCAGTGTGCACACAACATTAAGAGAAAGGTTTTACTGCTCTCTCCAGTTCCTAGGTATAGAAAAAGAAGAACCCAGGTTAGAGCTGAGTAGTAATGTGGTCTGTATCAGACAGCAGTGACACAGTTCTGTAAAAATGTTCTGAGTGTCATACTATGCTATTAGTCTGCTTGAGTTGTTAAAAATCTGTATGAAAACTCGATGTGTCTGTGATGTTTCATGTGGAATTTCAGGACTGTAGGGAAGCAGATTAACTGGGCCAAGGCTTTGCTTCATGTGACATTAAACACAGCAAAGAGAGGAAAGAAACACTTTATACATGTAATAAAAATTGAATATAACTCTGATATGAAGATCACAGAATGTGAATTGGAGGACAGAAACAGGATTGGAAAATCACTTTAGGGACACTGGAAACTTGACTAAAAGATTACAAATTTTTAATAGGTAATGAATATTTTAATACACCTGCATATTGATGTAATATTTTTCAAAAGAAACATTGATATAGCATTGGTCTTAAAAGATTAACATTTACAACTGTAGTAAAATAAAGATTCAAAATTAAATAATAAGCCATGTAAGTTCATTTGGTATATGCCAATGTTGTATGTATGATGGCCAATAATATAAACTCCATAATTTCCAAAAACCCAGGTAGGTGTTTATATCATATCTAACTTATATTAAAAGTTATCAGTTATTTGCCAGAGAACTAACATTTTCCAAGTGCCAGAATTAATGTTTGAACACAGACTGGTTCAATGTACCATCAATTGTAAGTTTAAAGAACCTTAAAAGCACTAATAGCACAAATTGATGCTGAGACAAGTGCACATCTGCAAGACACCCAGAAAAACCAAATCCTGCAGGTCCTGTCACAAATTACTGTCTTCAACCCATCTAAAACATTTCAATACGGAATTTCAAAAACTCTCTCTCTCTCTCTCTCTCTCTCTCTCTCTCTCTCTCTCTCTCTTTCTCTCTTTCTCTCTCTCTCTCTTTCTCTCTCTCTCTCTCTCCATACTCCTCTACTTCTTCTTCCCCCTCCCCCTCTCTCTACTCCGTCCCTCCCCATCCCAATACACAGGCACCAGATCAAGTATGTAGTCCACTATATTATATCTGCTACTCTTTAGGAGAAATGTTAACTCAATGATAGAATTAATATCCTTAGAAAGGAATCATCTCATGTGTAAAGGCATTATAAACAGTAATACTAAACACTTAGAATTATTTTTCTAAAGAAAAATTTTACAGAAAAGACTAAGCTTGTTGCAACAAAATGAAGTCGATATATAACGAATATATGAGAAAAGTGTCTATAACCCACTTTCTTATTTTGCCATGTTGTTCATTCATTCCAAAGTAATGCTAGATACAGAGTTGGATATTAGAAGACAAAATGTTGGGCAAATATAAACGACTGAACCTTTATATACTTTGTTGTTTATTGAACATTCTGGAGAAGGTAGAAAGTAAAACACTGAAGTAAAGTCACAGGTCTTCATGCTGAACAGTTTTGAGCTGAAATCAGTAGAAGCAACTTCAATGACCTAGACATACATGTGCATGATACACAACATTCCTAATGTCCTAGATGCTACTGTGCTCGTGTGCCTTCCCTTCTTCCATCTTTTTGTTTCTGTCTGCCTCTGTCACTCTGGCTCTCTGCCTGTCTCTGTTTCTATCACACACACACACACACACACACACACACACACACCCCTAAACTATAATAAGACTCTTCCAGGAAAGAGAAACAGTACTCAGTCCCCTGAAGGAAGTTTAAATCAGCAGGGCCTGGCTGGTACCCAACAGGGAAGCCCAGCTGTCTGGCCCACAGCAATCCACACTGGGCAGTCATCCACTATCTGTGAGTAAATGCTCAAGACCATCTGTGAATTTAGAAAGAGGAATAGAAAACTGCAACAGCCCAGCCAAAAGCAAGAGCATCCAAAATTGAAAGTGCAACCCATCTGTGTAGAAGGACATTTCACCCCGGATGCAGCTTTCCAGTTCAAGCCTGACCTATAGGTCAGTCCAGTTTAAAAAACAAACATTTGTTGAGCCACTCAATGTGCCAGGAACAATGGAAACGACTGAAAATACAGAAATTTAAAAAAAAAACAACTTCTCTTCCTTCTCACCAGGAGCCCCAGTGTTGGCTACAACACACAGAGCACACTCAGACTGTTGACTAATGCCAAACTTTGTCCAAGTGAAAAGATCAGTAAGTTGTTCCAAAGCAGAATTCTCAAGCAAAATCACGTACATAACTCCCACCCCAGACATCTTGTCTTTATAGAGATCCTTGTTCTGTGCATCGAGGACAGGTCTTGCTATCCCATTTCATTGCAAGTATCCAGCAGATGGAAGATACTGGTCAGAGGATCACATTTGAATGTCAAAATAAATGGAGACCAATGGACTTGACAATGCCATAATGATGAGACCTTAAAGAAACTGGATGGGGGCAGAAAATCTCAAGGAGATAGTATACAAAGACAAGTGTATGATAGTCTGCCAAGGTGGCAGCTGTGAGCAATTCATACTTTGTAGGTCAAAAAGGTAGGTATGTACCATACCTGGGAAGAAGATAACTTTACCTGTGGAGGCTGAGAAATCACCCTGAGAGCTTGTTTGTAGTCCACATCCCTGGGTTTTGCCCCTCCTAGGTTGTGATTCTGAGTGCTGTAATACAGCACTCTATACTTGTGCTGCCATCCTCAGGGAGACATTAAGCAGATGGTTAAAGAACCATAATTTCTGAAAATTTGCCCAAATGGCAGAAAGGATTAAAGGTTTCTATCAAGAGAAGTTAGGTTTGCTCTCAGAAAGTCATTATAAAGCCACTGCTTTAAGTGGAAAAGTTTGGAAACACAGGGACTAAGTAAGAGCTTGTTAAAAGAGTATAATCAAGTATGAGACAAGTCAAAATACAGGGTTTAGAGACAGCCCTTACTTGAGGCCTGAGTAGGGGAGGAAATGGCCAGAATTTACAGATGATTAAACATAAAGAGTAAGAGGAAGGGAGCTGTGACTACCAGCTTTATAGCTGAGGTGATTGACAAGATGGTAATGATGCCAACCAGAAGAGAAAAGCAATCAAGAGCTAGTTTAGATAGCCATGACAATAAATCCTGCTGTGTAGTAACTGGACTTTAGCATGCAGATTGCCAATCCAAAGTCAATGTGCAGTAGGCAGTTGGCTGTACAGGGCAGGATGTCAAAGGTGTAATCAAGTCCAGACTCCTCACCCACAAGAAGAAATGCAAAGTCCCAAAAGTCCTGCTATCTCACATTCCCATCTGCTAGCCCTGTCCACAATGCTACTGGCACAGTGTAAAACTCTCTGCTTCATCCCTCAGAAAGGAAATCCTGCCATGATAACTATCCATCCATAGTGAAGAACAAATTTAAGTAAAAAATTCCATAGAACTCATAGACATGAGTCTCCAGAACTGCTGGGTCAAAGAGAAGCTGCTCCATAGAGATGCTCCCATTTGGGACATCTCTTCAAACCAGAAGGTTCTACAGTGGTTAAAGGTACAGACTCCTAGCCAGTGTGTGACTCACCCTTAAAATGATCTCATTGAAACAGCAGAGGTATGTGACCCAAAGCTCTTCTGGCAGAAATGAATCAATATCAGCTCACTGCCAACACACTCATTTATTTAATTAAGCTAATGTAGAGTAACTCAGTCAAACTCTACCCAATGCCATCAATCAGAGATTTTAGTTGAGAGGATAATATAATCGACAATCATTTTTATCAAAGTAAAATCCATAACTTCATTACATGATTGAATGAAAAAAAGTGATATAAGTTCTACCTATTCAGATATAATTGTTTTAGTCTAACTAAAGAAGCACATTTACTGATTTTTGTTTGGTTGGATTTTTTTTTTTTTTTTTTTTTTTTTTTTTGGAACAAAGATCGCTCTGAGAATGTTCTAACTTGATAAATAAAGGGCAGGATGGTTTCTCATTTAGCTGCTTTTATCTCTATGATGAAGAAATGCAATGTTTTGAAGCAGTTTGTCAGTTTTACCTCATGCCTGCAAAGATCAAGGAGTATTTGCTTATATTAAACACTATTTTTTATATGATGGAAAATCATAAATTACTTTTGTTTGTTTTAGAAAGAAGAAGAAAAATGATACAAAAATTATGTATTGTACCTTAAAAGTAACAACAATTTTCACAGAATTCAAAATCTAATCAAAGGGGTATGTGATGGTAGCATGATTAATTTTAACTTCTATTTTTTTCTCTACATCTTGTTTTTCGGAATTGAAAAGGTTTCATATGTGCTTGTAAAATAGAAAAGATCATAACAAGAAACAATCTGGGTCTTTCTCTTTATATTTTATTTCCCTCACAGCTCAGTTCTTGGATAGGTCTCTGAAAATTTAGACACTGGAGGGTCAAATAGGTGACTTTCAGTTGAGGAGACACAGTGACTGGGTCAAAAAATGCAAATGGTTTAAGGCTGAAGAAACCTCAGAATTCCAGGCCCCTCTTACGGTTCATGCTAGCTTTTCTGTTACTATATCTATCAGAGCAAAATTAATGCTTATTTGCTGAAGCTGCTTTTCTTATAATATTTGATTTTATGTTCCAAAAGAAAGGCCATTTTACGTGAACGATACAGCATCAAAACTCTTTTCCACAAACAAATTGTTTAAACCTTTCTATTGTAGGCTGATATGATTTTTCTGTTCTTTACATGAAATATGTCACTTTCAAGAAGAAAATGTACAAATTATTGGAGTATTGGCAATTCGGTATTTGAAACAACTTTATCATTGAACAATGACATTCTTCTTGAGACTGAATGTCACAGCAATCCTCCTAAGAATTTCAGAACTCAACCATTGTCTTAAAAACAGTTATTGGTGTAGTTCTTGAAACTTTGATTTGCATATTATATTCATGAATCCTAATTACATTAACATAATTGTCACATTGGCTCTAAAATACATAATTTAGTTCTGTCCCATGTATATTTTGAGGTGATATTGGTGTAGCTTGTGAAAACTTCAAATGACAAAAACAAAAATAGAATCCTTTTGCAAGAATAAAATTGAATTGTAATTGCATGACAAAACTCAGACAGTAATACATGACCTGGGCTATTGTCTAAGGAGGAAACTCAAATAATTTTTCAACATTTTTAATACTATAATGAACCAAAATTGATGCTGATTCCTTCTCTGCCCCTCCTCCAAGTGTGAGAGAGTCACACTGGAGTACCAGAGCAGCTGTTTGGCAGACAGAGAAGCTTTAGGGTGAGGGGAAGCTGGTGAAGGGAAAGAGTGAAACAGGAAGAAACATTTAAAATAGAAACATTCAAAGCCAACACATGCAATTCACCAATTAATTGCATGACAGAAGTTGAGGCAACACAGTCACACACAGGCCTAAAATTTTATGTTGCTGATCGTGTGTTAATACCTGTAAATGCTGGGGGTGTTTGTTTGTTTGTTTGTTTGTTTGTTTTTTGGTCTAGACTAATCTTTCTTCAAAACATTTTCATACCCATACTTTTAAAAATGTCCTTTAAATAAACAAATAATGAGAGGCAAGTTCCTATGAGTTACACACTGCAAAGACTGTAAGCCTACATGAGATAAGTAGCTCATTTCCCTCAACAGCTCAGGGTAAGTGAGCATACACGAGCACTCACTTAGCTAGTTATTTAAAGCATAGAACAAGAGGCACCAACATCTTCATTTTATTTCTGTGAAGAACTTGGCAAATGATTTAAATTTGTTAGTAGGGGAACCAGAGGCATTTGTTGGCACAACCAAACTATGTCTCCCAAAGTGACTCTTTTCTGGACAAGTGGCTATTTCAGTGCCACCCAACAGGCTCTTGGCCTGATGTTTCAGTCACCTCCTGGTGTCAAGTTCATAGCTCTATAAACAAAAAACTATAAAAACTAACCTCACTAAAAATGCCTTATTCCAAAACCCATGTCTATACAATGTAATTTCTAATCATATACATGTACTATGTTATTGGATTCTATGGGACGATACTATTTTTATTACTGTTAACAAATACTGCAATTGATTAACAGAAAGTTTGTATAGCTTCCTGTAATATTTCTGGTAAGTGTGAATTATTAGCAGGTATTTTTTTTTACTTTTTATTGATTTAAAATTACATCTATTTTTTGTTTGTTCCTTCTGTGCATCTGAGACTGTGTCTGTGTTGGTTTGAGAGTCAAACTTAAGTTTTCTGGGTTGGTAGCAAGCATCTTTACCACCTGAACCATCTCACTGGGACCTGTTTTGGTTTTCTACTGTTATCAAATTTTATTCATATTATTACTTCCATTTCGTAGGCAAAGAAATAGAAAACCAAAGAAATAAAAATTCTACCTTAAGTTGGGCTTCATTTTTTCATGTATCCAACTCAGCTAGATTCTGAATCTACCTGAATATTCTTTTTGTGTGTTATCTCTAGAAGTCTCCTGTGAAAGAAACTATGTGTACAGTCACTTCTGGATATGTTCTACTGCTTACCAAGAATCAACACACCGCAGGATGAAATGAACAATGGAGTAGCACATTTAATAAGGCAACACTCTGGGAACTGTTATGCACATGGTGTCCTGAGGTTCAGCACAAGTATGTGTGTTTTATGACATAGAGAAGATGCAGACAGACGCAGTATAGGTCATAGCCAGGACCACACTCTCAGTTTCTTCTGCCAGATTTGTATGGCAAACTCTAGTAAACAGGCAGGCTTTGCTACAGGCAAGGTCACAAATGCTTGGAAAGGTATCAGAATCTCTCTACTAATGGGTTATTCAAAATGATCTTCAGATGTACATACACAGACAGTTTATTTGTATACGTGCATTCATCTTTATATCTCTCT
Source organism: Mastomys natalensis (assembly GCA_021653895.1). NCBI lineage: Eukaryota > Metazoa > Chordata > Mammalia > Rodentia > Muridae > Mastomys > Mastomys natalensis. The sequence continues at coordinate 94,672 of JAJTUV010000541.1, read as the reverse complement.
GTCTGTCTGTCTATCTATCTATGCCAATCAGTAAGAGTGGATCCTGAATATTGGATTGAGGTTTAGCTACTGCGTGGATGTAAGACAATTAAGAAGAATGGTTCAAGTTTATAGATTTGGAGTGGGGTTTCTTTGAATAATTAGCATGGGCATAAGTGGAAGTGTACAATTAGATAAAGGTAGGTATTATATATGCACTTATCACACTGATTTTTCTGTGTGTAGTTCTGTGTACAAATGTGTGTTTACTTAGAAAGAGACATGTGGAGGCTAGAACTTGATGTTTTCATTTCACTTTTTGAGAGAGTGTTTTCTCACTGACTCTGGGGCTTGTTAGCTAGTTGGGCGAGATGCTATGCAAGCCCAGTGTGATAATCTTGTTTCAGACTTCTCTACACTAGGATTATGGATCTTCATGTGGGTGGTGGATGCCTGCACTCAATTCCGCCTGCATGCATGGTAAACACTATATTCACTTTAGCCATCTTCCCGGTGCCCCAAAATGGTTTTTTAAGAGGTTAGGGAAACCTTTTAAAATCAGCTAATATACTCTACTTGCAATTTTTTTATCTAAAAAATTTAAAACATGCTATAATCTTTAAATCAAAGAGAAAACAAAGAGGAAGATTTAGTAATAAAAAAGTAGAGTATATAGATGGAATAGGTCACTTGAAGTGGACTCCCTGGCATGAAAAGGAGGTGATACTTAAGAAAGACTTGATTCCGGGATTAAGAGAACTCCATGTGAAGAAAAACACATGAGATTGGGAGTCTCTCTCTTTTTTTTTTTTTTTTTTTTTATTGGAAATTTTTTTACATTTCAGATATTCTCTCCTTACCCCATTTCCCCCCTCCCTCCCAGGAACTCACTATCCCTTCCCCCATCCTCCTGCCTCCACGTTGGTGTACCCCCACCCACCCTCCCCCGTACCTCACCTCCCCACCCTCGAATACCCCCCACGATGTCCAGACTTCATGGGACCAAGGATCTCTTCTCCCACTTATATATAGCTCCCTTGCATATATAGCTGGAGCCATGGGTCCCTCCCTAAGCGCTCCCAGGCTGGTGGTTTAGACCCTGGGGGCTCTGGTTGGTTGGGATTGTTGCTTTCCTCATGGTGTCGCGAATCCTCTCAACTCCTTCAGCCTTCACTCTATCTTCTCCATTGGGAACCCCATGATCAGTTTAATGGTTAGCTGTGAGCTTCTGCCTCTGAGTATGTCAGACTCTTGCAGACTTCTAAGGAGACAGCTATATCAGGCTCCTGTCAGCATGTACATCCTGACATCCACATCAACCTCTACCTTTGGTGACTGCACATAGGATGGATATCCAGGTGGAATGGTGAGCTCAGTTCCCATACTATTATAAACAGAGTTTGCTTTCTATGCCTCTAAAGGGTACACTAATAATTACTTGTATATTGTGTGCATGAAGGCATTCCTAGAAATAATATTAGTCATATCTCCAAGACTCAGATTCTGACAAAATGAAGAGAGATCATAAGGAGTGTGCTCAAAGGTGCATGTTACTGAGTAACATCAGTTTAAATGAACTGAGTTCTTAAAGCACTAGATCAATTAGCTATTGGTGTTTGACCTCTGAAGAAAGAACTGGAATTATTTCCACCTTGCAGAGGAGACAACTAGAGACAGGTGAAAACACTGCTCTAACGACATAAGAGTTTTAAGTTAGCAGAGTTGAAGAAAATATATTAAATTTTATCTTCTTCTAATGACAAAATTGGGAGATCTAAGTGGGCCTGCAGGGTGTCCCTTTGATATCTGCTTTAAACATACACTTATTAAACTCAACAGTAGCCACTGGACACATGCTTGTTCTCCATTCCGTAACATTGTATTCTCCTGTATTATGAGTAATGTTTTGACATGGATTGAGTTTCTACATTAGCCAGCCTTCTGCTAAGTGCATTATATCCAGGGACACAGCCAATGATGCAATGATGCTTGGCCAGCATGACTTTGTCTTTTATTATTATGGAATCTCTCAGTTAGCCAGTACTCATGGAGTGACATGTTTCACTCCTGAGCTGTGAAAAGGAAAAACCCATGTTAGTGGCCCTGATTCTCCCTTCTTTTGCTGCATCAAAGTAGGGAACTGTAGTCCAGATGGCCAAGCCATAGGACTCCTGAAACCCGAAATGTTGCTAAGCTTCATGGAAGCCAGTAGCCCTAGAATCTGTGTCAACCTATGACTGCGTTAATGAGAAAGAAACCTTCGCTGTGCTGAGTCACAACTTCTCAGCACATCATAGTATAACCTGATGAGTAACATCTAAAGGACTTTCTTTTTTTTTTTTTTATTGGAAATTTTTTATTGGAAATTTTTTTTTTACATTTCAGATGTTCTCTCCTTACCCCATTTCCCCCCCTCCCTCCCAGGAACTCACTATCCCGTCCCCCCTCCTCCTGCCTCCACGTTGGTGTACCCCTTCCACCCTCCCCTGTACCTCACCTCCCCACCCTCGAGTATCCCCCCCCACGACGTCCAGCCTTCATGGGACCAAGGATCTAAAGGACTTTCTTAATCCTCCGTACAGTCTTATGATTGTCAAAAAGTACAGGGAGCGCTAACAACCTTAAAGGTCTCTGAGGTGGTTTGGGGTCATATTGGGTGAAATCAGTCAGCTCTGTCCAGAGACCACACAATTGCCTGTCGTGTTCTCCGAGTGTGCACAGTCACAGGGAAAGAGCAAGCTGAGGTGCAGTGAAACTTATCAACAGTGCGTTTTGAGTTACACATATTTTATTTTTAATTTCAATACAAGTGTTTGCTAAAATATAATTTCATTGAGCCAAATTTACTAAAGACAGACATGGGCTTCCACCATACTCAGTCTTCTGTCAAGAATTTCTAATGTCACATACTTAGAAACTGATTGGGGTGAAAATAGCATATAAAAAGGCTGCCTCAAAATTAGAAAGATTCTAACTTCAGCCTGCTATAGATAACACAAACAAAACACATTGCTCAACTGAAGGAAGAGAATAGATCAAATTCATTCAATTTTATGGAAACATTCCACTAAAATAAAATGAAGAGGTAAAGCAAGCCAGTGAAAGGATTGGCTTCATTAGTAGAAAACTAGTGACAGTAAATAATGATCTCCAGCGATAAATTTGTTTTTTAATGAGAGAAGGATTTATTTTATGATGATTAAATGTTAAGCAATAGAAAAAAAGTGTATCTAGAGAGAAAGAAAGAGGGCAAAGGTAGGTAGAGAGAGAGAGAAAGGGAGGGAGAGAGAGAGAGAGAGATTAGTTGCTTTTTGCCACACCGTTCATAATGAGGATGATTAGAGGAAATCCTAATTGATTACTAATATCTCTCACCCTGAACAGAAGAGGAGTTATACGGAATTGATCTGTGGAGTTCTAGTAAATAGAGGATGGTAAATACAGCATGGAATTCTCAGCGTAGACCCAGATGAGAAACAAAAATTATTTAGTGATCTTTTAGTACTAAGGATTTAATAATACACAGCTTTTAGAAATGCACCAAAAAATGTAATATTGATTATTCTGAATGTTACCACAGGGCTCTCTAGGCATCTACCATGATTTTGTGTGTGTGTTGTGTGTGTGTGTGTGTGTGTGTGTGTGAGAGAGAGAGAGAGAGAGAGAGGAGAGAGAGAGAGAGACAGAGAGACAGAGAGACAGAGAGACAGAGAGACAGAGAGACAGGGAGAAGATAATGTTGTGAAGATGAGTTATACACTTCCAAATGTGGATGTGGGCTCCACTCCCACAGGGGGAGAATTGTCTATCGTATCATTTCCCAAGTAAGGAAATTGAGACACAATAATTTTAATTTTTTTTTCAATTCACAAGGGCAGAAGTACATAATAAGTTTCATGACATTATGTTTACATTGATCAGGAATCTGGGAGACTGATTTGAAGACAAAGAGAAATGTTGTCCTTCTGAAGTTGGTACTGACTTCAGGTGAGTCCGGGTTGTCTCAAGAGAAAAAAATATATATATTATGTGTTGATTCTAAATGCAGGATCCATGGAACTGAAAATGTTTTGCAAAAGAGGGCAGAGACAGTTAAAGAAAAATCAGAAGAATACAGTTTATGAGATACTTCTTCATAGCGGGTAAATCTGGCATCCTTGCTCAACAAATCCAAGATCTGATCTTTAATTCTCTAGTTGGTATGATTTTGGCCAGATAATTTATCCTAAGTCAAATGGACTGATAAAAAAAGCAACTAGTGTGTGAGATTATTGCAAGAACTGAGTACACGTGTGCATGTGATGCTTTACAACACATTATAATCTCAACAGTTGACAGTTTACTACTACTGAGAAATTATTTGACCCTTCCAATTTGTTGCTCATTACTTTACCAGATTTTGAACACCTATGATGTGATAGGCGTTTTTCTCATATTTCACAAATTTTCCCTACAGAAAAATAGAAATAAAATTCATATATAATTATTAATTTATTTTTCATTCATTGACTCAGCAATTTGGTAAATAACAATGGAATACATTTTTATGGCAGCCCTCGTTTGTGTTGCTAGGGTGCACTACCCAGCTGCCCAACACTGTTTGCAGCTCCTAGAGGTGTTCTAGAGATTGCACATTCAAACATTGCCAGATAATCTTCTTTTCCTATATTTCTGCTACTTCAGCTTTTTGATACTGATTTTTTAATGTGCGCATTTCCAATTACTGCCTCTATATCACACCTGGGAGGCTTCTAAGACTCGCTAAACACACGAAGCAGTGAATTGTGGATATGCAATCTCAGCTCACTTACTCTGCATTCAAACTTTCAGCAACTTTTTCAGCTGCTTAAACAAAAGCTCTCAATCATCCTCGACTCTGTTCTTGTCTCACACCTGTGTTCCGGAAGCCTTGCTTTCAGAATCTACCTAGGACTTAACCACTCCTTGTTTCTACCACGTCTGTCCTCATCCCAGTCTGCTGACTTCTTCCATGTGCACCATTGCTAAACACCTTTCTTTTGAGTCCCTTTGTTTCTATGCTTGCTTCGCTGAAGTGTACTCAGTCTATCAGGGCATTTTAAGTATCTCCTTTAGTGCAATAGAATCGATTTCTAATTGCTTATTTTATCAGTATGCTTACATGTAGGTTAATAAATTGGAAAATTGAATTAAAATCTACTTATGACACTTTTTAAATTGTCTCATTGAGTAATTTAGAAATGCCAGATTATACCATGAAATTAAAATGATGAAGAAAACAGGAGTGAAAATAATAACCATATGTATATACAGTGTATAGGAAAAACTCAAATGTCTATCTCTCTAAATACATATATACCCCCATGCAAAGAGTAAAAGACTGAAATTTTCAGCAAGTATGAGGCACATGGACCATGGCACCATAGGAGTTTGTGTGGAACTGCTGAGATGAAGCAAGTTCAACCCTAGAAATAAAATAAAAAAAAAAAAAAAAAAAAAAAAAAAAAACCAACCAACCCTAGAAATCTCAACAAATGCTAGATATCTCAAGATTGATTTTTCAGTCTTATCCTGAGACTGGCTAACTTCCTCCCTATTTCTGTACTTGCTTCAGAGCATGTAACATGACATCTCACAGCCAGGTGGTCACAGGTAGTCAACACCTGAAATTCTTCCCCATGCAAGTAGAACATCACCAGAATCCTAGTCTCAGCAAATAAAACACATTTACTCCCCAAATCCCACCCTACTCCCCAAGGTTCATATAGTCTCTGTTCACATGTTAAAGAGAACACAAACTATTTCACCAAAGATCATCTGAGACTGGCTGTTTTTACTGAGCACTAACTTGGGGGAAGACATTCTCCCCAAGCACGCATTATTGAACATTTGAACCCACCTGCTTGGTCATACTCCTATTGATGGCAGAGAATCACCTCAGAGCTCACCCAGCTGGGGCTGCCTGAACATCTTTCTTCATTTTCTAAGAGCTGTAACACTAGTCCAGAATTCCTGACCAGATAAAATTCTGCAGACCCCATTCATCCTGGCTCTGCTTCACCATTCCGGGCCTGGCTTGCAGCCTTGTCTGACACAGGGAGAACTGAACTGTGGACCTTACCTGTTCCAGACTTTTCCCAATACTCTCTGAGCTGTTATAATGGCCAGAGGTATACAGATACACTGAGAGGGGAGACAAAAACCCAGAACCACGAGCAAGTTTCCAGATATCTTGGTGAGTTAAGATAGTGAAAGTAGAATTGTTTACATAAATATTAAAGTTTATATATCCAAATCCAAGTTCTTGGCGTAAAAGTATTTTGCAAAGTGTCTGTTGGCTCCTCTTTGGGTGATGACTTGAGCATTTAATGATACAGAATGAGAGAAAACAAACGTTGTCTAAACTAAAGTTGAGAGTTCTTGGCTAAACACAGAGAACTTCCATTGCATATGTAAGACCAGCAAGGACAAAATGTTAGACTCCTAAAAACGGGTCTCAATGGACAAACAGATGATGCTCTAGTAGTTCATTTGGAAATTAATTATGTGAAATCCATGACATTTTCCCCCACAAAAATGCTGTTATTTTCAGTAGTGCTGTGAGCAATGTGAGTATCCCGTGGTTAACACATAAACACTTACTTAGCTCATAATGCAACTGAATTTGCTGCTCAGAGGAAAATAATATTCTCATGCAATGTGTAATGAAAGAACACAGGAAAAAACTATAAGCTTGAATAAAAAAAAAAACGAGTCTTATTTCTCTTGTGGGCTACTGCTGAGTGAACACACTTAATTAAAAGAGGATGAAGGAGCAGTAGAAGGTGTTGACAGAGGGGGGGATAGAAAAAGGACTGCTAAGAACTCACATGGGTTTTAGACATGAGCAGCTTTGATAACTGTCTTATTTCACTTGGACACGAAACTCACTGGTTTCCCTTGAGATAGCAGTATCTATTTGTAGTATTGTTTATTGGCATGACATTCATCATTATCTTGCAAATTTTCAGTACAAAGAATGAAAGAGAAAAAATAGAAAGTAAAATTTTGTTTAAGAACTTGAAGAAAAGAGAGAGCAGAATTAACGAGCTCATGTATCTATGAAAAGAATGGTTATATGGAGTTAGTAAAGAAAACAAAAAGGGTCACACTGTTTTATTTGCTTTGGGCAGATGATTCCCTCCAGAGGTAACTATGGACCATATTAGTGAAGAACAAGCTTCATTGAAAGTCGTTCTCTTTAATCATCTTCATGAGGGTGCACTGAAATAAACTGACGTACTGATAAAGTATTTCAATTTAACTGACAACTAAGATTTTATTTGTCCATACATTTTCTTTAGGTTTCTGGTATGTGCAGTCCTAACTGTGATTAGAGGGACCAGATGATCACTGTTTTAGGCTAGTATAACAAAGCAGTGGAAGTGCAGTGGAAGAAATACTGAAGGAAGAAAGGAAATAAAAATCCCATTTTATCTTTCGTGGGATAATCTAGCATTTAAAAATTAATGTTTTCCAATTTCAGCATTAATATTTTTATCTGTGTGCAATGCTGCTAAGAATGCTATCAAGATGTTATTTGGAAAGACAGGACAATGTCACTCAGGAGAGTATGACTAACAGAGCATATTCTACAGCACTTGGCTCATTCAGATAGTGGTTTCACATAAAACCCTTAATTTCTATTTACCTCTCATTTCTTAACTGAGAAAAGTCATTGTGAACATTACAGGGCTGTGTGTGTACAAAGATCATATGTTAAGTCCAGCATATGGTGACTAATCAATAAGTGTTAGCTATTATAACTCACACCCAACAAATGTTTTGACATACAGTTCCTTTATCTGCCAGAAATTAGATTTTAGTTTCAAGAATATCGGAATTCATTTAACGTCCAACTATGCCAAGTATATATTGATTTTCTCATGTATTTTAGATGGAATATTTTAGAGATTTATAGCATTTCAAGGTCATTTTTTGCTGACCAACAGATGTCAATATTTATTACACTCTTGAAGAATGTCTATCATGGTATCATAAAATTTGTCAGAAGGTTAAAGTTTCAGTGTTGCATTTTAATTTGCAAATTGCTGATAAAAGATTTTATGCAAAGAACTTGTTCTCTGCAAGCTATGATGACTAGCCATCACAGAAGTGGGGTGGCTTCTAGGAGCTTCCACAGTGTTCCTTCCATGGCACTCATGACTCAACTCCCTTTCTTCACCTGCACTTCCAAGCCTATAACGCATAAGTTGTAGAGGAGTTTTAATTCAGGAACATGGCTGTTCTGTCAGGGGAGCACATCCAATGTTCTTCTAGATCTATGTGAGTCTATGTAATCCGGCTGGAATGGAGACACACTCTGGGTTACAGTATGATCTGGCTAGAATACAGACAGATGCACTTAGTATGCACCTTTAATGACGATAAAATTAGTTTGTAGACGGAAGCAGCTGTTTTTTAAAGTGATGCCTAATTGAGGAGCAAACCGACAAATCAGAAAAAGATTTGACATAATGATTCAGAGATAGGATATGCCTAATTCTCATGAAAAAGAGAGGAAGGAGAGGCAACTTTAGCGCAGCACAGGGTGCATGGTGTGTGTGTGTGTGTGTGTGTGTGTGTGTGTGTGTGTGTGCAGTTTTACTGTGACTGTTTTACAGAAACAGGATAAAGAGAAAACAAGCTAAACACAGATGAAACAGAATGAGCTGGGAAAGAAAGAGCCAGAAGATTAGAACATATTTCCACAGTTAGTATGAGGGCAAGCAGAAATTTTCAGTCAGAAGCCAAGAGAAGCTGGATTTAAATCAGTCTGCTTGGAGAGGAATTTTATGCCAGGACAGTAGAGTTGAACCAGTCAGAGTTCAGAAAGAACTAGAAAGAATGAGTTTATTCAACAGTAAGCTTCCAAGAAGACAATTACATCTGAGGAATAAAAGTTACTTTTACAGTAAGTCAGATTGGATACCTCTAGTTGCTATGTACTGGTGCCTCAAATTCAATAATGCAAGTTGCATCAAATCTGTTGAAAATCCCCATAGTCTCCAGATTCATCATTCTTAAATACAATATCATGTATTTAAGATATTTGTTTCCTAAACTTTTATTAGGTATAAGGCTGTCCTTAATTCTTCAAACCACGTAGTCAGTGAATATTAATAAAGTCCTGTCCTTTGCTACCTAAAACATGTTTATGGTTATATGTTCAAAGTCTACCAATTGTAAATAACTCTCATAGACTAACATGAAAGCTCCCAAAAGATACAAGGCTACATGTGAACTATTACATCCCTATACCTCTGGTTTTATCTTATAGCCAGGTTGCTCTGTAATATGGAGTAATGTGAGTGCTACAGGTATTATCTTCATGTTTGTAGATCAGTACCTGGGACACATGAGCATTCATTATATGTTATTTCAGTTTGCTTAGCATAATATCTACATTTCTATTAGCCTGTTCACTGACTGTCGCTGTTCATCCCATTTCTGGATAGTAGCATGTGTTAGCATACAAAAGTGCTTACTACAGCTGACATATTAATACTATTCTAATGAAGTATTCTGGAAAGTATTCTGTTGTCTTGTTTTTTGTTTGTTTGTTTTAGGGTTTTTTGGGGGGGTTGGTTTTTTTGTTGTTATGTTTTGTTTTGTTTGTTTTGTTTTTGTTCTTATTCTTCATGGCTAGGATATAAGTTCATACAGATGAGAAATATCCTAATTAGGGTTACTATTGCTGTATTGAAAGACCATGACCAAAAGCAAACTGGGGAGGAAAGGGTTTGTTTGTCTTACACTTCCACATACTATTAATCATTGAAGGATGTCAGGATAGGAACTTAAGCAGGGCAAAGATATGGAGGCAGGAACTGTTGGAGAGGCCATAGAGGGACCTCTGGCTTACTGACTTGTACCTCTTGCCTTGCTTAGCCTGCTTTCTTATAGCACCCAGGACCACCAGCCTAGGGATGGCACCACTCACAATGGGCTGTGTTCTTCCCCACCAGTCACTAGTTAAGAAAATGCCACATAGACTTGCCTAGGACCTGATGTTGTGGAAACATTTCATCAATGGAGATGATTATTGCTGGCATCAAGTTATCTTATACTAACCAGCACAAGAAGTATGCTTGTTTCCTTAGCTACTATTTGCAATTTGCACACTATTAAATGTGACATGCAAAAATCCATAAAAGAGTAAACCTGGCTTGAAACACAGCATGCCAGAACTTTTGTTTTCAGAATTTTATTTTTTTCACAACTTAGTAAGAAATCATACATTATAAAGTAATTGCAGTTCTGACTGTTTTCCTGAGCATAGATTAAGGTTTATTTTTAAAATTTTTGTTTCAATTCTCATTCTCTCTCTCTCTCTCTCTCTCTCTCTCTCTCTCTCTCTCTCTCTCTCTCTTCCGGCCCTGTGTGTGTGTGTGTGTGTGTGTGTGTGTGTGTGTGTGTGTGAATGCAGGAGTAGCAAAGTTCTAGCAACTTTTGACATGAGAACAGAATGGGACCTGAGGAGGGAAGGAAACTGATGATATAGGGATAGGAGGATGGAAGAGAAGGCAGGAGCTGAACAGGAACAAAATATGGATGAAATATTCAAGATGAAACCCATCTGCTGAATGGTAATTTTAATAGCCAGGGTGAGGTGGCAGACAATTTTATTAAGGAGGTAGAGGCTGGTGGATCTCTGTGACCTTGAAGTCACCTGGTCTACATAGTGAGTTCTAGGACAGCCATAACTATCTCGAGAGACTTATCAAATAAATAAATAAATAGATAAATAAATAAATAAATAAATAAATAAATGTAATAAAAGTAGATGAATCTGGATAGAAGATAACAAACACACTGAATTTCAAATAGACCAATGACTCATTGTGAAGAACAATTGCATGTAAAAATGTTTGGACAAAACGGTATATTGTGGGACACATTGAAGCTTCCATGATGAAATGGTTTGTTTTAATTAATTAGTTAGTTAGTTAATTAATTATTTTTATTGTTTTTTCTTTTGGTGGGAATGTTGAAGGACAGAGGCCAGATATGAAGAAATGGGAGATGAGAAGGGGAAAAAAAAGCAATAAAATATTTTTTAAAAGTAATTGAGGGCATATTTGTTCATGAATCCTATAATTGGAAGTTTCCACAAACACTCAACCCAAATGTTGGCTTACAGAGGAAAAGCCGATACTCTTTCCAGAAAGTTTGAGGAATACTTGCTGTTACTAAACGTCTGTGCAACTAATGCTGATGTAGTCATTTATCTTATTGATGGAACATTCTAAATCTGTGGTCCACTGTCCTTTATTCCTCTGTAGGGTAGCTAATGGGACGAGTGACCCAAAGGATCTGCCTTTCTCTGTTTCTCAGTCTTTCTAGTACATCAAATACTTATGTTCTTCTGGCCTTGGAAAAGTTCGAATGGAGTCTGTAAGTGAAGAGCAGGATTTCTCTGCTCAGTAGCTCAACAATCCAACCATGGAAAGAAATACAAAGGTGATTCTGACAGAAAGACAAAACAATTTCCCCCAGTATATGTTTTTTGCATTAAGAAAGAAAAGCAAGCAAACAAAGAAATCTGGGCTTTAGATTTTAGTTGGTTCTGAGCCCACAGACAGGACTATGACCAAATCTGAAAGAATCTTTTCAAAGGCCTTTTGATCTGGTCAAGTAAGCCTGGTTGTTTCCATTTCACAGGCAGGAAGAAATACTAATAGAATGCTCTAGGAAACACTGCTTTACCATTTACAATAAAAAAAATCCAATAGGAAAGTTATTGACAAATTTCTTTCCCAGGAAAACCCCATAAACTTTAAATAAAAAGAACTATCCTACATTTCTTGAACTTCATACAGACCACCAGAGGGCAAATGTAACTATAAAGAAAGGTAAAATTATACTTTGAATTTACCTACAGTAAAAGTGCTTCAAAGCACACTTGGGAAGATGGGTATACTACATTATGTGCACAATTTTGCTAGAAGGAACAAGATTGGACCCTTTAATTTCTCTTGTGGGACTCTTAAGTCCTTTTACTATAGAGTAGCAAGGATTCATTGTAAAGGGACATGAAGGATAGAAAGATAACCTGGTATGATTTGTTCTAGGAAACACAAAAATAAGAATTAAACCATGGGACCTCTTATTTGGGGTAAAGGGCACAGCATGGATCATTAATAATATTAACATTATTAGTGGGATAGATATTTGAAGAAACAGTTTCCTGCAAAAAATAAACCTATGACTCTAATAGCTAGAAAAAAAGGATGTAACTATGTATTTTAAAGATCATAATTGAAAAAGAAAATATGTTCTACTCCTTCAGAGAAGTAAAAAGGATTATACTGTTTAATCTTTATGAGTTCAATATATGTAGTTCAATCCAGCAGGGCTCCTGTGGGGATTTAATTAACGATATTTTGTGGCTCCAATTAGAATGAGATTCTTAACCTTTCTAATGTGCTGACCTACCTTTACAGGGAAGAAAAATTATACCACAGGCATACCAAGTAATTAAATTTACATTAATGCTACCAAGAAATGTGAGCAACTTTTTCATGTTGGGAAATACCCCAAAAGGTCACCAGGTCTGAAACTTTCTACTCGTAAGTATAGTAAACAGTTTCCCGACATGACATACGTACCACAATGTCTCATTTCAGGAACATTAACATCTGAATTTTTCCCTCAGGGTGAGTCATCACTGTGGCAGAAGTGAGGATGCATCAGTGTAGAACTTGTAAATTCCAGTAAAAAATTTGTTACAATTATAGTACATACAAATTCAGGTTTTAGGGAGAGCTCCAGGAAGGCTCTATTGACCAAGAGATGAAGTCTCTTGCTTTTATAAAATGGCCTAATAGAAATTAGGTATTTTTAATCAAGTAAAATAAGCCAGACATATATTGTAAACATTCCTAAGGTAATATTACAAATGCTTGTTGCTGGGTATTCAGAGAAAGAAATAATGAGAATTGTGTTATGGGTGCAAAATAATGGAGTCCTGAGGTTAGAAAGTAACAATAGTGGCCAAAGTGAATAAAATTAATGCCAATGAATGTATGTTTACACATGGTCAAAATTTGGGCAGGAAGAATATCCCAGTGGTGAAGTATCCTGACTACTCTTTCGGAGGACTAGGCTTCAGATCGTATTATGGTTTGCAACTATCTGTAATTCCAGTTTGGGGGAATCTGATGCCTTCTTCCAGCCTACGTGGACTTCAGGCATGCAGATGGTTTTACACACACACTCACACACACACACACACACATGCAGGCAAATACAGACACAAATAAACATACATGTACACACATACACACGGTTAAAGTTGTGAAATTGATCTTATGCATATTTGACAATCAAGGGAAATAACACAAATAGTCAGGTCCTCCTCATTTTCACTTCGCCTGTCACTCTGTATCTCTCTGTTAAATAACCAGAGCAAGAATACAAAGAACTAAAATAGTTACATTATGATAGTATTTGAATTGATAACAAACTTTATATTTTAGATTTCACAAAACAAAGAATAAATACTTTATGGAGTGAAGTTGAAAAATTAAATCAAGTAGTATCTTAAAAGGATCTATTAAATCAGATATTGACATTAACCATTGATGCTAAATAGGAACACATGTGTATGAAGTCCCTAAATACTAAATTATCTTTCCTTCAGATTCCCCTAATTAAAAAAAAATCTATTGCCTTAAGAATGTTTTGTATGCTAAGACCAGTCTAAATTTAGAGCTGTGTTGGGCCCCTAGATCTGTTTCTTCTTATGAATCAGTTGTCCTTTTGTAGGTTGTTCAGAGTCATACATATTGATTTCCTTCTTACTGTGGATGATTTGAGCCCTTTTTCCTACTTTTCAAACAGATATGAATATCTCTCTCTCTCTCTCTCTCTCTCTCTCTCTCTCTCTCTCTCCTCTCTCTCACCCCCCCACACACACCTGCCTCCCCCACATCTACGATGCTAGAATGACAGGTTATGTGTCATTATGCTCATCTTTTTTTTTGTTTCTATTTTAAAGCAAAATAATCCTATAGAGATATATGTATGATTAAATAGGTAAATAAATTTATTACAGAGTTCTATTTTTCACTTAAAATGGAATACAGAATGTATGTGTTGCATATCTAGTCCTTCAGAGTTGAAACAGTTCCTCTCAGGAAGAGACAATTCTAAGGCTCAGGAAGATCACAAAACTTATAAGGCTTAAGACAACTATGAAATATAGAAGGTTCATAGGGAATGTCACGATGCCCCATTCCTTAGGATATATCTCATACGTGCAGCAGAAAATTGCTGGGGAGGAGACATTGTTAGAGCTGCTTGCAAGTTATGTAGAGAAATGTGTAGCTTTCCTGAGTCCTAATCCATGCTGGGATGGACTTGTTCATGTCATAGTTTTCATGAAACTCAAGGGAGTTCACATGTCTTTGTATAATTAATGTATTTTATATTCTCCAAAGGATAACTTCACTAGTAAAATGCTCCAAAGAAACATAAAATATATTTCTAATCATCTCTTTAAAATTAAGTTACCTGTAAAGATTCTCAGAGTATGTACCCACTTTATAAACAGGCTGATGAAAAATGTAATCAGCGAAGTGGCTTCCTATATTAGTGAAGACTCCTAAGAGAGCTCACTACACGCTTTTGAACAATTCATTTATTTCAGTCATTTAACGACGGACAGTAATAACGATGTTTTTAGTCCAAGTTATCCAAACAATTAGGTTGGGTTTTTTTTTTTTCCTTCTTTAATGATTATTCTTCTGGCTTAAAGCTGCTGTTTTCCCTCCTATACATTCTCAATGCCTTTGATACATGTCTGAGGGGGGACAGAGGTAGTGAGTTCATATCCTAAACTAAACACAAGATATAATTCAATAATACCATGACTTTAATTACACCTAAGTTCAGCTCAGACTGTTCTATTTATGTATGGAAGTGAATGGTTACTTGTATCCACATCCTCATATTTGATACATGTTGAATTGCGTAATTAAATTCACTTGGAGACATTACTCCTAGATTCTATACTGGGTTCTTTGAAAATTTTTACATATATTTAATCATTAAATATGAAAACAAAATGGAATGAATGTGAATTTACCCAAAATAATTTATCTTATCCTACCTTTCTGTATTTTTGCATACAATGAATGTAAGCAATTTCTATTCTCACTTTTCCCTCCAAAAGACATTACTGCATTTCAGCATGTGAAAGACTGGAATCAGTGTATTGTCCTCCAGGGCAATTACATTTGGATCCGAGTTTTTTAATGAGTTGTTTTTGTTCTTCTGGCAGTGAAATCATATATAGCAAGTGATGACTAGGTATTTCTATGTGAACAGTTTTTAATTTTTACATTCTGATGTTCCTTATATATTGCATTTACTATGAATGTATTATACAAGCTTAGGTGATTATATTAAATCTGATAAGAATAATTAAACAAAACATCAACTCTTTCAGACGTTAAGCTTATTCTATATGGCCAACTGATTACAAATTTCTAATACATTTTCACAAACGACTTCAAATTTGATGCTTGGATTGCACAATTATTTGCTTATATGGAATTAACCTATTCACAGTGGCTGAATAGTCCATTCAAATAGTTTAAAAAAATCGAGAGAGAATATTATGCATAATAGTTTCAGAGGAAGATACAGACAATTAAGTATAAATTTTCTTAGTAATTGCTTAAATGTTCAAAGGCTCAGTGACCCAATGAGGAATTAAAAAACTGATCCATGGGCCTCATATATCTATCTGCTAAGCAAGACTTACTGAAGTACAGTTGAGAAATTTGCATTTCTAGATAACCTGCCCAGGAGATTGTGATATATAATTGTGTTTGGGAAGCACACAATAATCACTTAATTCTTCTTATTATAAATGTCCAAATGAGATGATTAAAGAAACCACAATATGCTAAGCTGCCAAGAAAAATATGGTAAAGGTATCTACTGCATGAAAATCTATTTTCCAAGCATTATTTTTTATACTTGTTTTGTTTTCTTACAAACGCAGAGTGAATTCATTTGGAAATTTCCAGCTCTCCACTTCATTTTGCTGCCTAAGGCACATAGTAAAAATCTATGTTCTGATTCTAGTGGGGTATGCTCTACAGAGCTGGGAGTATTGCCAGACAATAAGAAGAAAGTAAATAGGTTGGAAGAAAAGTAATAAAGGTGAAAGATTGTTAGATTCGCTCAGTAAATGTACATTGCTAGATAATTTTTTCTTGAATTTTCTCATTTAAATTTCAGAAAACTGTATAGGACATACAATTCTTAATTGTTTAAGAAATTCTTAGGATTGTATAGAATTAAACCACTTGAAGTACATAGAGTCTAGGGAAAAATATTTCATAGCTATGGCCAGGAAATGGACTCTACACTTTTGTTGGTCTGTCTGTTGAATGGCTTAGCACCCATTCCAGGGAGTAGCTCATATTGAAACAGGACAACAAATCCCCATAGAGGCCAAAGACCTGAAAATCTAACATATAACTTATCATATAGCCTTGCCTTCTATCATAAGCAAATGAGTTTTCCTTTTCTCTTTTAACCACTTCCAATTCATGTTTTGCATCCCTTTTCTCTTTCCTAGTGATTTTTAATAACTATTTTAACATTTTCATATTAAATTATTTGTTGCTTTAAACTAGATCACTATAAATAAAAAAAAAAAGAGTTGGGAAGTACCACAAAACGAGAATCAGAAAAATGTAACAGTTGGAACAAAAAAAAATATGTTGCAAGTAATATACAAGTAAAATATGTCAACCACATGAAATGATTGAACTTTCCTAATAAAAGTCAGAGACTGTCCAATGAATAAGTAACTTAGAATAAAACATCAAACTTTTACATAGTTTAAAAACATGATGTCCCCACTGGCAATGGGCAAAGAGATACCTTGTTGGTGGTGTTGTTCTTATATTGGTCATGGGCAGAGCAGATGGCAGTTTTTTGTTCATCCTAGCCTGATGTCTGACTTGGTGACCAAAGCTGTTTTATGTCTAGGACACAT
Source organism: Mastomys natalensis (assembly GCA_021653895.1). Classification (NCBI taxonomy): domain Eukaryota; kingdom Metazoa; phylum Chordata; class Mammalia; order Rodentia; family Muridae; genus Mastomys; species Mastomys natalensis. Next base: position 77,655 of record JAJTUV010000541.1, on the reverse strand, counting down.
CAAATCAAATCAAATCAAATCAAATCAAATCCAGTCAGGATGACAGTGCTCTGCCATGCCACATAGTATAGGCTGGGAAGGATGCCCACAGGTTTATTACCACGAAGTGCAGCATGGGAGGAGAAAGAGAAACAGAGACCCGTGGACCTGTAGACCTCCACATCACCCACAGACCTGTCCTCCTATGCTTGGCATAGACAACCATAGACACTCCCTTGCCTGAGGATGTAACCCAGGGTCCCTCCAGCCATGTGGCCATCCTGCAGCACCAGCCACCACTTTGTGCTAGGAGATGGTAGACAGCTGGGCAAGAAAGACAAATAGAGCAGCTTGAGCGTTCTGAAGATAAAAGGAACTAGAGAAATGAAGGTAGACAGGAGTGGCCCGTTGATAGTGGACAGCCCTGTTACCTGGAGCCATGGTGAAATTCTAGCCAGATGTGCCTCTGTAGGCTATGTCTGAGTTTGTGGCTATGCAGCAGCAGGGATCAGAGCCAATGTCTGTTGCTCATATTATTACTAGAGAACATGGGGACATCTCAGGCAGGAGCAGCTACCTGGGATCACATAATGTCCATGGGGCTGTGGAAAATAGGCCCCACCCCTCACTGGCTGCAACACTCTGGAAAGCTAGCCCCACCTCTCACCAGCACCAGCACTCTGGAGAATGGGCCTGAGCGTTGCCAAGGTCAGCACAGTCGTGCCGACCCTGGTGGCACAGGTGTGGGTGAACAGTCCCAAAGAGTATGAGTGTGAGAGAGCTGACCCCACCACGGATGTTGGGATAATGCCTCCTATATTTGGGAAAACTGCACACAGGGTCATGAGCTCAGGAGAGCTATCCCTGCCCCTCACCAGCTGCAGCATTTGGGAAAATAGACCCAGTACCTGCCCTGGGCAACACGGTGGAGCTGGCCCTGGTGGCAAAGGCAAAGTTGAGCCAGCTTGACGGATGCAAGAGCAGAAGAGCTGGTTCAGCCCCTCACAGGCAGTAACACTTGGGTGAGTGGGCCCTATTCCTTTATAGGCCAGCAGAGTAGAGCTAATCAGGTAGGCCTGGCTGCAGGTGAGCCAACCCAAGGACATAAGAGCAGGAGAGCTGACCATGTCTCCTCCTGAGGACGGCATTGGGTGGCCTAGCTGAAGCAGTGCTGCCCTGGTGGTACAAACAAGAGAGAGCCTGTAGGCTGACCAGGTCAGCTATCACACAAGCCCTGATCCAGGGCTCTGAGTTGTCCCACCCCAAAATCTGTATCATCAGTGAATGGTTAGAACACTTGAAAAGGTCAACCTTGCTAATCGAAAGCTGCAGAATGTCCATGACACAGGGCAACAACAGGAGGAGGCCCAGTGAGGATCTAATGTTGATGGAGTCACAGAATCCAGAGATCTTGAACCAGAACAATGACTGAAGTTTGCAAGTGGAGATGTGTGGACAGAGAGATATACTGTGGGACACAGTTTTCACAAGATGATGTGTGTGTGTGTGTGTGTGTGTGTGTGTGTGGTGTGTGTGTGTGTTGTGTGTGTTATTTTGGGGGTAGATTGAAGAGTGAATGATGAATATGAGGACATGGGAAAATGAGTGAGACTAGAGTGCATGATGGGAAACTCAGAAAGAATAAATACAAAGATTTTTTTCTTTAAAAAATGATGTGAAGTGATAGCAAGAAAATAAAGACATCAAAATAAAGAGAAAAAAATCAGTTGGTTTAAAATATTAACTGGAAGCAAAGGGAATTGCATGAACAAGCACAAATTAATGTTAAATGTATACTTTCTATTGAACAACAATGACAAATAATAACATAATCAGTACATTGTGATATCATAGGTAGATAAAATAGCTTTACAATCTGGGATATAAAATGTTAATTTCTGTTGTATATATTGATTATAAAAATTGGACATATATTTGCTTACAACAATCTTTAATATGAATTTTAAATTAAGGTTATACAGGCTCTGTTCTTTGATTACAAGATTATTATAAAATAATAAAATATATAATGACTAAATTTATGTGGAAACTTTAACTGAACATATAAACCAAATAAAGATATCAAAAATAGAATTTATAATTGGGAGATAGGTAATCAAAACTAGGAAAGAACCTTGTACTACTCCAATGCTAAATAGATATAGTATTAAAATGACTCCTAAAGACTTATCATTATAATCACAGATCCACACATCTCTCAGTCCTCATCAGAGAAGCTTCTATTTGCAGTAGTTGTTGATTAACACAGAGACTCAAAACTGCTCAATGTGCATTAAAAGACTACAGAATATTCACTGCTAAACCAAACATAAAACCTATACCACGTGTTTACAGAGTATACTGAGTCTACAAGCTAGTAGAAATTGATGACTACTAGAAAATACTACCTTCTGAACACATCAGGGCAGTTCCATGTAAGAACTCACAGCAGTTATGACAACATGCATGCACAAAACCTGTCCATGCCCAAGCAAGACTAAATCCTAGGATGGAGAGGACATTTAGGTATAAAGGCCTCTCCCTAGCCAAGGAGCTATTGATGGTTATCTTCTGCTGGGAAGTAGGAGAAAAGTTTTCTCTAAGAGTATATCTTTTAATATGTTGTCTCCACTCCAGTGGAAGGTCATATGTCTTGGAGCATTTGGACAGCACAAATTCACCTTGATGGAAAAAAAGTAGATAAAAAGACACTGAGGTGCATGAGTAGGTAGGGCTGGCGAAGTTGTGGATCTTGGAGGAGAACCTTCAGTTACCACTACACTAAAACAGTATAGTCGTTAATTATACTCTTAAATATTTTGTTCTTATATCTGAGATAAGTTTAGTCCTTATTCCTCAACTAGGAAACTTTTGTTTCCAACATACAAATACCATTATAGAAAGCCACAATTAAACATAATTCCTAGTTGTGAAGAACAATCTCAACTGCTGTATCAACAGTACAATTCCTGCACCTAAATTCTTGCACCTAAAGATTGCAGATTTGGGGGTAGAAAGATTGTAAAAGGCAAAGGAACAGGAAGCTTGCCATGAGACTGTGTCTCCTAGTAATGTCAGACTCTGCACCCCTAAGTGTTACCAACATTATTGTCTTAACTTAAACTGAATAAGAAAAACAATAGACATGTGTTACCAAATGATCATCTCTGAAAACATAATACAAGTAACATTATACAGACTGATCTGGTTGCATTTCTGTATTTGGTAACACACACACCACACATCACACACATGTCTGTGTAAGTGCGTGTGTGTACATGTCCATATACATCTATGGATGTAACAACAATTAATGAAAAAAATAAGCATTAATTTGAAAGAGAGCAAGGAATGGTACATGGGAACGTCTGGAGGGTGGAAAGGGAAAAAACAAAAATTATTTTAGATGAAAACCCAGATATAGATGTGAATCTCTATGTGTAATGTATATTGAATAAGTGAGGTTTTAAAAAGTAATAGGAAGGATCATGGAATTTGAGGTTCCACAGTCCTTTTTGACACTGTAGAAAACCACAAAACTGAATACAGCTGCATTAAAATGCCTAAGTAGTAAGATTTCAATTATTTGTGTCAGCCCTTCCTTCAATCCTAGGAACTAGAGACAATGCTCCATGAAAACCTCTTCCCTTGGGGAAACAAATAAGCCGAAGTGAGGAGACTAGAACAGTTGACCAACATAAAGAAGTGATGGGAGATAGCTTCCTGTGATGGACATGGCTCAGGGCAAAGTTGAAGATTTTCCTTTGGAGGCAAGAGAGGTACTGAATAAGCACCTGTCATGATGTCATTCACAGGGCAGACCAGAGATGAATGCACATTTTTTTCCTTACAGAGGAGAAGAGAGAGAACTGGCATATTTTAGATGCTTGGTGGCAGCTGGAAACAAGGGAGTATCACTTCTTGCTGCTGTCGATCTAGAAAACGCACTGAGTTGCAAACAGATAGTAGAGAGACTAAGGCTTTGTGAGTTTCTGATAAGAAGGCCAGCTTCTAAATGCCACTCTAATACTAACAATCACAGCAACAAATGATTACAGAAACCCCCTAAAATCTTTTGACACAATGAGGGTTTTCCTTTGAATGAAGTCCATAGAGACAAAAAGCAATAGTTGCTTTTTCAAAACTAATGGAAACCAACTAAAAGCTAAGAAACACAAAGGGAAACAGGAAGATGCTCTGGAATAAAAAGGCCAAAATAAGTTCTTAGATATTCATCTTTAAAAAATATAATCATTTGAACTAACTGACAAAGATTTAAAATGACCATAACAATATTCTACAAACTCAGGATAATTGTACAAAATTAAACAAAGGAAGAGACAATGTTTTCTAAAGAGATCAATATAGATATCCCAGAGATGAAGAATATAATGGTTAAACTGAACTCTTTTTTTTAAATGTTTATTTTATGTTCATTGGTATTTTGCCTACATGTATGATTGTGTGAGAATATCAGATCTTAGAGTTAGAGATAGTTGTGAGCTGCCATGTGGATGCTGGGAATTTTGAACCTGAGTCTTCTGTAAGAGCAATCAATACTCTTAACCGTGAGCCATCTCTCCAGGCCCTAAACTGCACTCTTCATTGGAAGCTAGAATGGTAAACTTGAGTAAATAGAAGAAATAATCAAAAATCTTAAAAAGAAGCCAGATAAATTTTACATTTAGATTTTATATTAAAAAGTGAGGTATTATTAAACAGAACAGTATATGCATTGTGACAATTCCAGAAAGGATTGAGGGGAAATAAAAAGAGACAGAAAAAAATGTAAGACCCAGTTAGCAGAATAACTTAGAAAAACCAATAGAATCCAAATTGAAAGGAAGCAGAACTATCCTTACTTGTGAATGACAAGATCTTACATATAGAAGACAGATAACATGAAATAACTAATATGTCCAATAAAGAAGTTAACTGGTACACACACACAACACACACACACAAATTACTGTTTTTCTATGTACTAATCTTACTTGTGATAACATGATAATGAATTACTTTGGAATAAACTTTTATTTTTTTTAAAATACTTTAAAAGATTACTGAAAAAAAACAGAAGAGACAGAAGAAATGGCAACATCTTACATTTACAGAGTTAAAGACAGTATTGTTAAAATGACAAAAATCTTACATTTCACAGATATAATACAATTCTATCAAAAAACCAACAATAATTTTTGAAGAAAAGGAAAATTCCTAAAATGCATAAGTACTTAAATAGAATCTCACATAACAAAAGCAATTTAATAAGACTGGAAAGATGGTTTGATGGTTAAAAGCACTTGCTACTCTTCCAGAAGACCTTGGGTTCAAATCTCAGTGATGACACAACAGGTCACTACTATCTGGAACTTCCTGTTCTGACCTCTACTTCTCCTTTGCAGAATTGTTCATCCACCTGGACACATTAAGTCACACAAGTACTCAGACATACACATAAAAGAGTGATAAATGGATAGATTTCATATAAGAACAAAGCTGAAGTCTCCATATTCACTGGTACCAAAATATTTTATAAAACTTCAATAAACAAAAGAATATGCTATTGTCATAAAATCAGACACAGGTCAAAAATAAACCTGAACCCACACTCACAGCATCCTTAACACGCCCTTTGTGTGTGTGGGGGGGTTGCATTTATAGCAAAAGACCCAAATGTATGCTAATTCAGAATAGATTTAAAGCTGAAATGTGTGTTCTGATTTATACATCTAGAAGGCAAAAGGGGTAAGCCCCCTAACGTTCTTGGAAGAGTTCTTGGTGATAACATCAAAAGCACAGGCTTTCAAAAAATAAAATTGAGGCTAACAAGACTTCATTGAACTGCAATGGCTTTGCACAGAAAAGAAATAACTTGTAGAGTAAAAAGAGAACTCACAAAGATAGAATTATTTGCAAACTACATAACTAATAAGGTGTGAAAGGCCAGAATGTATGCATGAAAACCCCTACTCAAAACCAACACTATTAGTAATAGGTGTATTGGAAATTTTATGAAAGAAATCTATAAATGGCCAGAAAATATCGCACACTACTCATCAACAAACTGCCAATAAAGACCATAATGTCTTTCTTACTCTTGTTGGGATGCCCATTTTTCCAAAGACAGGGTTTTTTTTTTTTTTTTTTTTGGATTATTTTGTGTTGGTTTTTTAAATAAATAACAGAAAAATTGTTGGCAAAAGTTTGATAAATGGTATTTCTCAAAAATGGATAGAACTATCATATAAAACAGTGTTGCAGTAAGTATTTAAAATGGCCTCTCATCTAGCCGACTATCTAAGCTGCAGCGGCTCTGCCTGTCTTAGCTGCCATGTTTCTCGGCCAGAGGCCACATGCTTGCTGCAGTCGCAGCTAGAACTGGCCAGCCAGAAACATCAGCCCTGCCACCCATGAGACGTCAGCATGGGAGATGGCTCGATCTCCCACACTGTCTCTGCAAGGCTGGGCATTGCCCAGGCCATCCTGCCACCCACAGGGCTCAGTAGAAAGATGAGACTCTAACGCTTAAAGATTAATCAAAGCTTATATATTTGATAATGATCAAATACAAGATACTCATACAATAAGAAGTGTAATCCAATACCCAACCTAGATATACCAAGTACCTTTGAATGCTACAGACACGTGAACATCAGCCTCCATCTACTCTCTCTCGTTCTCGTCTACTGTCTCCTAGCTCCTCCTCTTCCTTTTCCTCCTCTCCTCCTTACTCCTCGTCTTCCTCTTCCTCTCCTAATTCCTCCCACCTTAGCTCCTCCTACAAAACAGCAGTGATTCATTAGGATATTTACACAAAAGTTTGAAATCAAGATCACACAATGTTTTCATTTCAACATTCATTATTTATAAATCTTAGAGGTTGGGAAATCCTTCGGGTTCATCACTTTAGGGATCAGTTCAGAAATTTGCATAACAGACAATGGAATTTTATTTATCAGTAAGATGAAGGACTTCCATGTGCCACAACTGTGAAGCTTGAGGACATTATACTAAATGAAATAAGCTTGCCATCAACAGACTTACACTTCATGGCAGTTACATCAGCTGCCTATGGCCATCAAACTCATAGAAACAGAACAGGAGTGACAACTGCCAGGTACTAATGGGAAGAGCAAATGGGGAGTTACTGTTCAATGGGTACAGAGTTGTCATGCAGGATGAAAATCTATAAAGATTTTCTTCTGTATGATATTATTGTACAGTGAAAAATTCCATAATGTATACTTAATAATTGTTAAGTCTAGATCTCATGTGATTGGTTTTTTGTGTTTATTTTTGTTTTTTTATTGAATATTTTATTTATTTACATTTCATATTTCATCAGCTTTCCCTACTTCCCCTCCCTAAAACCCCCATGCCATCACCTTTCCTCTTTTTTGCTTTTATATCATTTTAATTACATGCAAGTTTTAAGGTCAGTTCTAGATTGAGGGATTAGCAATACAATAGATGCAAATAGTCAAGGAACAAGTAAGACAATAAACACAAATAGTCAAAGAACAAGCAAGGCATTAAACCCAATTCCATGAACATTCCCGTGATCACCGTTTCTAAGGGCTTATCAGGATGACCATAGTAGCTGAGCCAACTTCCCTGTCATATCCCAAAGTCATTTTCATATCTGAAGCCTACTTCCTTATTCTAGCCTAAAATTTAGATTCTTGTCTGAAATGATTTCTTTGTCCTAACACCTCTCTGGATGTTTTAACTTTACATAGTGAGTTTATGAATTTCAAGAATGCTGCTCTGTTGAGCATTGATGCCGTGATTGTTTTTTAAATCATAAAATGGGGGAAAAATGTACTAGCAGTTCTCAAATCTGGTACTAGGTATAGTGAGTATTCTTAAATTATATTTATATATTTATCTTTACATAACATTTCCTATGAAGCATAGTATGGCAGTGATAATATTGTCTAAGTGAAATGACATTGTTCTTAGTATTGTCCCACAGCAGAAATGTTCAGAACTATCCTTTTTCCTAATAGTGCGCTCTCTCTCTCTCTCTCTCTCTCTCTCTCTCTCTCTCTGCTACATATGTCTTCTTGTCTTTTTTAATCTTTAATTTTTTAAATTGTAATTCAACTACTTTTCTTCCTTCCTTCCCCTCAAATGCTCTGATATATCCCTCTCCACTGTCCTCCAAATCACAGCCTCTTAAAAAAATCACCTAATTGTTATTGCATGCATAAAAGTGCAAAATGAAGGAAGGACTAGGAACTTAGAAAAGAAGAATAAATCGAAACATGAGAACCAGAGCAAGGGTGGTCTTTGCTGACCCTAAGGACCCAGTTTGAAATGATGTGCAGCCCAATAGCAAAGGGGAGAAACCAGTCAGGGCCCACTGTCACTACTCTAATTGGTTAGTATGCAGCACAGGGCCCAGAGGCATAGCTGTGAAAATGGAAGGACCAGGCATGAGAAATGAAAAAAACAGCCTTGACAAAGTTAATGCTTTAATGATTATAGAGAATGGAAAAACAGATAAACAAGTATGATTGAAATGTCAAGTCAAGGTGAAAGCTCGGCAAGCGCACTGACAGCAAGGAGCATGACGAAAGGTGATTTATTTTGACAAAAAATAATGGCTGAATCTAGCAGCATTGGCAAATGTGCTTTCAAGGTTGAGTGGGAGATTTTAACACTGATCCCCATTCCCATTCCCGCAAAATCACCTTCAAGTTTAATCTGAACTAGTCATATGCTTGGTGTTTAAACGAAATGACACATTATTAGCCTTTTATTCTCCTATGTGCTGCTTTTTACTGAGTCTCACAGAGGGTGTCACATCTGTTCTAATTTCAATTAATACATAGTGTAGAAATGTCCAGAAAGATGCTAAGGTGCCAAAAGGAACCTTCAAGGCTGAAGGCAGAATATATGTTAAAGATATCAACAACCTATCATCCTCATGACCAGGTAAGACTTATATCCTCCCAGGCCCTAGTATCCTTATCTGTGGAATGTGGAAACTACTCTTGTAAAAAGATCCTCTACACTGGGCATCATTCTATATACAGAGTAACTGATATTCAGAAAAATAGCTAAGTGTGTCCATATCGAACTTCTTTCAACATTTGGATGCCCTGATGGAAAGAAGATACCTTAAGGATTATTATCAACTTTTACATTTTAACTGTCTTTCATGACAACAATCATTTGTTCAGACAGCATGTCTCAGGTATTACAGTTAGCACTTTACTTAAAATATATAATCTTCTGTATTATTTTAAAGTGATTATTTTTGCTTTTACATTATCAATACAGAAAACCAGGTTCAGGCTCAATTACTTGCTAGAAAGGATTCAGCTGCAGCAGAATATCCAGGTCTATTAACTGCACCCGCATAACTATTGTGCTAATTAAACTATGACTGACCTAGCACATTCACATCGTATATGGAAAACAGATCAAAATGTGGCCTATGGGTCTCACTCAAAACAATGAGCCCCAAAAACGAACATGAATTGTTTATTCGATTATTTTGAATATTTTCATTGCCATTACTTAGAAGGAGAATAATTTTCAAGTACATCCACATTTATACAGTTGTTTCAACAAAGTGTACAATTCAAAATTTCTTAGTGATTCTAGCTTATTACACATGATTAAATTAGACAAAAGTTTTGATGTATGTGATATATATCATATAACAAACTACTTTCTGGGCCTGAATCAAACAATGAGCTTCTTTCTCTGCTGCTTTTTCTTTCACTCCTTTTTTTTCTTTTTCAACGTTGTTTTAATCTGCTTCTTTGTTTTGGTTCGCTGAGAAGAGAACCCTATGTGTGCTTTAGGGTGTTTTTAATCCTCCATGAAATAAGCCATTTGGACTCTGTTGCACATCATTGCTGCTCAAATGGCCTTTTCACTCCTCTCTAAACTCATACTTCAATATCTCAGGTAAGTTTAAGTTTGAAAGAGCATGTTTCACATGAAAAAAAATATAAATGAAATAGAACTGAATCCTGCAAAGGCTAAACACTCACGATTGTTTGAGAAGGCTGTTCTTAAGAATTCCAAGTTAACTAGTCAGTAAGGTGTACTAAAGTGGGTTTTATTTGGAAGAGGTCAATATTTCAGTCAGATTCAATATAACATCAGCCCATCTATCATGAAAGTAATATATATTGAAGATAAAAGGAAAACAGCCATTTGGAGAAATATCACAATCAACTATATTGTTTGAAAATCAAACTTGAGGAAATAAAGATCAGTAAAATTATTTTGACTGATATGAATACATGAACTAAACTAAGAAAATCTGTGGCTGAAGAGATGGCCCAATAGCTAAGAGAGACTACTCTTGCAGAGGACCAAAATTCAATTTACAGTACCTATGATAGATGGCTTACAGAGAAGCCTCTAACTAGAGTTCTAGGGAATCCAATGTGCTTTCCTGGTCTTTGTAGCAACTCCCATACACACTGCATTCATTCATTAACACAGACACACAGATGCACAAATAGACACACATACATACATAACACACACATGCACACATACATACATACATACACACATACATATATGCATACATAAATACACACACATACATATAAAAATTAGTTCATAAACAAGAAATCTTGAGGAACCTGTCTCCAAACACTTAAAAAACTCATACTAAATACAGATGGCCTTTGCTTCACTTTTCATCAGACCATTCTGTGTTGTTCCAAGCCCTAGCCAGTGCTGGCGAACAAAGAAAACCTACCACTACACTGTATATAAGAGATGCAAAGACATGTAGAATGTGGATCTCTCAAACAGTGAGGATCTCTTCAAGAAGCCTGGGTCTGAAGATTTGGTATTGGCAAGATAATTGAAAATCAAAGTATAAATTAGGCAATGCTGATTGGAGTGCTCAGCCTAGTTAGACATATATTAGGTGGAAGCTTTAATGGTAAATAGAGACCATAGCTGTGACTAAAAACAGATTTGCATTTTCTTTTTAAGTGGAAATGTGTCTTACTGGGATAAACTGGCCTGGGAGACTTCATGATGGTAAATCTCCACATATAGTTCTATAATAGTTCAAGAGTTTAAATTCTAATTAAAATGCATTTCCTGTCAGATAAAATCGATGCTGTAGCAATAGAACAATGGGCAAGGTACATGCGTTGTAAGCATAAAGATCTGAATTCAATCCCCAGACCCCACAAAAAGGCTAGGTTTTTGTGAATGAAATATGTTTTTGATCTTAGAAATAAAAGGACAGAAGACAAAGACAGACGGTTCCCTGAACATTGAGGGATCACTAATCAGCCTAGCCATTTTGGTTTGTTCCAAACCCATAAGACACCAAGTACTAGGGAGATGTACATTGTTCTTTAGGACTACACTTGAAGTTGTCTTCTGATTTCTACACACATGCGTACACGTATATGTATATGAACCCACACATTCTTGAATTCCCAAACACATTTACAGACAGACACATGTGAGTATGAACACACACACACACACACACATGGGAGAATGAAATGATATTAACTGATATTTTATCTACTTTATATAATCTAGTCCTACAGTTTATAGGATGCTTAAACATTTCCTTCCTTTGATAACAACTTATTTACCATTTATTCCTGAGTAAAAAGAATATTGATACATGGAGAAATGGGTAGCTTTTTGATTTATAAACAACACATACACTTTTGGGGTGATTGTGACTCTGAAAGAGCAAAGTTCAGGTATTATTGAAGTAACAATACTGAAAAACAAACTTTAGATTTATTTTCTTCAATTTCTACCACTATTCTAAAAAAAAAGAAGCCACTATCTATAGCACCTAGCAATTTATGTGCACCAAGAACAATGTATTTACTGAGCTGATCAGTTTTAAGAGCAACAAGAATTTTATCTGTTTTTTGTTGTTCAGAAGAAATGTCACATTTCAATTTAATTGCTGAGCATTTTCAGTGAGCTATTTATAATCAGTGGGGCAACTTAAAAACCCATGTGTTTGAGATGGGTGTTGCTGTGTTACAACTGTATGTCATCTAAAATACATCATATGTCCTTTGTAAAGTATTTCTATTTTGCCTTAATGTAGATTATAAATAGCATATTTCTAAATATATTCATTCTTCAATAAAGTTCTGAAAATTAAGAAAAACTTTAAGATCACTGTCAAGGACTATAGATTTTAAAGAAGTTCTGATGTTTTAGAAATTATGCCCACTGAACATTTTATTATCTTGCTTAAAGATTTAAATATAAATCACTTTTAGGCAAATACTAAGTATCCAGCATACTATTGGTTATTCTGAAATCCAGAAGAAAAGGTTCACCGTTTTTTAATTACTTTTATTTTTGTAGTCCAGTCATTAACCCTCTCTCAGTATACACAGACAAGAAAAGCACTGGAAATTCCAGAATACTTCAGAGTCAGTTCTCAGAGGGATGAATACAAGGTGGGATTCTAAGCATCTGGGGAGTCAGATCCTTCCCCTTAAAGAGTCTAAGAATACTGAAGAGGTTAATTATTTACATGACCCACAGTAATTTTTTGCAATATGAAAGGATAAAAACATTGAGGAGAATATATGGATACAACATCTACCAAAACACAACAGTCTCAGGCTTCTGTTACATGCTTCAGAGTCAACCAATGATCTTCTTACTCTAGGGTTTTTTAACCAAAATACTGAGAGACTTGCTTAAGGTCACCACACTGACAGTGTATAGAGTTTGGAGCCAGAAATCAGGTCTGAAGATCTGACATGTTGGGACAAGTGCTCAGTTCACCTCATGTAACAAGAAATATCCCCATGGGTAAGATGCGTATGACAATCCTTCTCAGGCAGGAGCTGGCCAGGCTTTGCTCCTTAAAGAACAGCGGTTAGTATTTCATCCTTGCAGACAGAACATAAACCTCTGTGTATAGAGGAAGTTGAGATTAGAGCACAGGCATGCTGAGGTAGCTGGTGACTGTTGCACTGTAGCAGCTGAGGACTGCTGGGTACAGGGTGCTAGAGAGGGGAGACAGCAGACTGTGAGGGAACCACAGCAACAGGAAAGTTTCTGTGAGGGCCTTGTCAGTATGGAGACATGCATATGGATGAAAAGTCTCCACTGTGAGTGCTTGGTCAATATTAAGACATGCATGTTGAGGACAAGGCTCCATGAAGCTTAACAGAGCTCAGCTGCTGGATGCTTTAGTAAAATAGTTTCTAGACAGTAGATAATGGCAGAATGTTAGAATCTGAAAAAAAAAAAAAAAAAAAAAAAAACAGGGCTTGAGCTAAGATTCCAGATCAGCCATGATATAAGAGATTGTTAGACACACATGGATCCTTAAATGAATACTTCATTAGTCTTGTGTCAGGTAAGTCTGAAAATTCCCACAATGTATGAATCATCTACCACAATGCATTCTTCAAAAGGAGATATGACCATAGACTGTCACCTTTGACTCATAAAGTTCTATGTGTTGGGTGGTGGGAAGCAAACTTAAAATGGGCAATGTTGAGAACAGTAAAAAGACATTTGTTTTGAAGTATACCTAGTGCCATGTTGTAGAAAGAAAGGAGTGCATCAAATCTCCATGGCCTGTTTGGATGGAAAATGGGTTAGACCATTAAATTTCCTTATTCATATGCCAAGTACAAAGGTATCATGTGGGAAAGGATACACTAATGGAATATTTGGAGAATACTTGTAATTCCATCCCTGAAACAAAATGATCTTTGCCCAGAATTAGAAGGAGGGAAAGGAGGTTAGCCTGAAGCCCTTCTTTAAAGGATACTAATGAGTAATATCCACTGCTTTGTTTGTTACAAAATAGGGTCTCATGGCTTTTAGTATGTAACATAATTTAACTCAAGCAGTAGAATTTAGACTATGAATGGCTAACAGTGTTTTTGTTGGAAAGTCCTGGTTTAAGTAAAAATTGATTTGTAGTAAAATGGATATTATCTTTTTTAGTATAACAATTACGGTTGAATAAATGCTATCACTTGTCTTCCTTTCTCAAGATAATATTGGACTTGATTAGCAATGTTTATTTACCACAAAGATGGAGTTTTCTTTCCACATAGATGGGAGGTTTGCCACCAAAAAGCCTATTGAATGCTTTCATACTTGTATTTATATAATTGGAAATATGAATGTGTTTAAATTTTGGGAAAATTCTCTCACTGTCTTGGAAACAAAAGGAGGACACCTGTGTTTTTACTTTGTGTTCCCTGGCCATTTACAGGCAATGATTAAGCACCAGGAAACAACTGTCTATTCTTAACATTGCCAGTACATTAGAATCCCCTGTCAAAAGATGCTGCCATTTACTACTGTAAGGCATTTTTACTGTGGTTTGTTATGAATTACCTTTCTTCAGTGTTTATATTTTATCTATGCTGACAATGACTATCATTATACAACCTGGTAAAAGTAATATACAGAAGCTTTAGCCAACTACATTCACCCCATCATCTCCATCACAACCACCAAACCTACACCAAATAAACATATATTATAGATAAGAGAATATTTTACACTTCTGTGTATACATGTGTATGTGGTTCTGGGAATTGAACCAAAACCTTTGCCAGGGCTGAGCAAGTTCCCCAGTGCTAAGCTATATAGTTCCAATCCAAGACAAATTGTTATGAGGCTAATGAAGTTTACGCTTCACTTCATACAACCCTTGCTTAATTTTTTTATTTGTGATTTTGTGCTTTTTATCTTTCAACTCAAGACCCCACAGAGCGTGGTACCAGTATCATTACTATAAACTAAAAACTATATTATTGGTAAAAAATATTTCTAAGAAATTCTCTGTCTTCACATGGGATTGTTGTACTCACAGCCTCTATTTCAGAAAGCTTAGAACCATTATACTGCCACAATGCTAAAAGCATAAAGTATCATTAAGAAAAAGAATGTGGTACCAATTTACATCTACAAAATAATTTGTGACTCAAATCTGATGTACACATGAATATAAACTCAGCTAGAATCAGAAAGTGATGTCATTAAAGAAAAATATAATTCATAAGTGAAAGAACCACACAACAGGAAAAAGAAATAGTCTGAGATAACAATTATACCTGTAGGTCATGACCCGTTGGGGGTGGGATCAAATGACCCTTTCACGGGGCCACATATCATATATTCTGTATATCATATGTTTACATTATGATTCATATCAGTAGCATAATTACAGTTTGAAATAGCAACAAAAATAATTTTATGGTTGGGGTCATCATGAAGAGCTATATTTTAAAAAATTCAGCATTAGAAAGCTTTAGAACTGTGGTTCCTTCAGCAGTACATATACCAAAATTGAAATGATAAAGAGCAGGTTAGTAGTGTCCTTGTGCAAGGATGAAAGGCAAACTCATGAAGCACTCCATATTTTTCTTGAAAATTACCCCAACAATCCCTTGCCAGTCTGGTCCACCTAATGGCACAGTTAGCAGAATAGGGTCCCCTGACCTTTATTGTCTGGTCCACAACTCACCCTGCCTTCCCAAAAAGTCCCGCTGTCATCAGGATCATCCAGCCAACACCAGGGAAAAACTGATCCCTAAAGGACAGTGTGAGAACATAATCAACAAGAGCCAGGGCAATGTGGCACTACCAGAGCCCAGCCACCATGCTAAAACAAGTCTGGGCTATCCTAAGATAACTGAAGCACAAGAAAATGATCACAAATCCAATCTTATAATATGATAGATATCTTTAAAGATTAAGGAGATCTTTAAGGGATTAGTAAAAACCTTTAAAAAGTACAGGAAAATACATTCAAATAGATATAGTTATTAAAACAGGAAACAAATAAATATAAAGAAGTACAGGAAAATGAAATCAAACAGGCAAAGGCTATGAGTAAAACTATTCAAGATCTGAAAATAGAAACAAGACAAAAACAACACACATACACACACACACACACACACACACACACACACACACACTGAGGCAATCTTGGAGGTAGAAAACCTAGGAAAAAGAACAAGAACTATAGACAAAAGCATCACCAACAGAATACAAGATGGAAGAGAGAATCTCAGGCATAGAATATACCAGAGGAGAAATTGACGCATCTACCAAGGAAAATGCTAAGAGGAAAATGTTTCTAACACAAAATATCTGGGACACTATGAAAATACCAAACCTAAGAATAATAGAAATAGAAGAAGGAGGAGATTCTCAGCTCTAAGGGCCAGAAAACATCTTCAATAAAATCATAGAAGAAAATTTCCCTATCCTAAAGAAAGAGATACCTATAAATTTACAACAAGCGTACAGAACACCAAATAGACTGGTAAATAAAATAAAATCCTCTTGCCACACAATAATCAAAACACTAAATGTAGAAAACAAAGAAAGAATATTAAAAACAGCAAGGAAAAAAGGCCGAGAAACCTATCAAGTCAGACCTATCAGAATTATATCCGACTTCTCAACTGAGAAGGGCCTGTGCAGATGTCTTCTCAATTCTGAAGATCTATGCCCAAATGCAAGGGCAGCCATATTCATAAAAGAAACATAAGTCATACACAAAATCCCACACATAATACTGGGGGACTTCAACACCACACTCCTACCAATATACAGACCATCAAAACAGAAACTAAATAGAGAAATAATGAAACTACACTAAGGCTACTAGAACAGAAGGTGAGGAATAGCCTTGAATTCATTGACACAAGACACAACATCTTGAACAAAACACCAATGGCTCAGAAACTAATACCAACAATTGATAAGTGGGGCCTCATGAAACTAAAAATCAAAGTCAAAGGACACCATCAATAGGACAAAATGACAGTCTACAGATTGGGAAAAGCTCTTCATCAACCATTCATCTGACAGAGGTCTAATATCCAAAATATATAAATAATTCAAGAAGTTAGGCAACTACAAATCAAAAAAAAATTTAAAAATGGAATACAGAGCTAAACAGAGAATTCTCAACAGAGGAATCTCTAATGACTGAGAAGTACTTAAAGAAATGTTCAACTTTCTTAGTCATCAGGGAAATACAAATCAAAGCAACTCTGAAGTTCCACATTATACCCATCAGAATGGCTATGATCAAAAATTCAAGAGATAGCACATGATAGCAAGAATGTGGAGCAAAGGGAACATTCCTCTGTATCTACTGGACACGCAAACTTGTACAAGCACTCTAGAAATCAACTTGGCAGTTTCTCAGAAAATTGGGAATAGTTCTGCTTCAAGACCCAGTTATACCACTCCCTGGCATATACCAAAACATGCTCTATGATCCCATAAGGACACTTGCTCCACTATGTTCCTAACAGCTTTATTCATAAGAGCCAGAAACAACCTAGATGTTCCTCAATTAAAGAATAGATTAAAAAAAAAAGTGGTTCAATTACACAATGGGATACTATTCAGCTATTAAAAACAAGAACACCATGAATTTTGCTTGCAAATGGATAGAACTAAAAAATATCATCCTAAGTGAGGTAATCTCATATTCAAAAAACTATGAATGGTATATCCTCTATTAAAAGGGGGTATTAGTCATAAAGTACAGTATAATTGAAAGAAGATTTTTAGTTAGCTCAGAATGACAAGAGTAATAGGGCTCTCTAATTCAGAGACACAAATAGTTAAAATTGCAGGACCACGAGACTGCTAGCCTTGGGCCTCAGTGATTAGCTACAAAAATATAAAGCCAAAGAAACAATAGACTACTGAGCATTCCGGGAGCCCAGTACATGATATTTCAAGGTTATACCCAGATAAGCATTCGCCCACAGTTTAGTTCCAAGAAGACCAAGAACAAAGGGCTGTTCCCGTGAGGTTAGTCTGTCCCACTATACCCTGGACCTGCTTACGCAAGTTTGAAATAGCCAATCATATACAACCGTGCCAAAGCTCCCCCCACCTCCCCAATCTCTTCATATAAAACCCCTTTACTTTTGGGGTTCTTGGTCGACTCCTCTATCTCCTGTGTGAGATATGTGTCGATCCGGAGCTCCGTCAGTAAACTGCCTGCCTCATGTGATTACATCAAGATGGTCTCTTGTATGTTCTTGGGTGCACTCCCCAGGGACTTGAGTGAGGGACTCCTTTGGGGGGACCTTTCATAATCACACAATAATCAACAAAACCAAAGGAGCTCAAATAATAAGGAGGGCTCAAGGGAAGATAGTTGAATCTCTCTCATATAGGGAAGTAAAATAGATATTGAAGGTGGTTGGAGGGAGGGATCTGTGTGGGAGGGGGGATGAGGAAGGGAGGCAGAGAATCAAGTGTATATCAAGTGTATAGTGTGCAGTGGAGGGAGAACAAAATTCGGTGGTGGTGGAGGACAATCTCTAGGACATGTCAGAGACTTAAGATGGGGGAAGCAGGGTATCTATGGGGTGAATACAGGTGAGACTCCTATCAGCACCAGATATGGATCCTAAATCAGCCACTTCCTGTAACCTGGCAAGACTCCCAGAGGAGGGATAAGGACAGTACCCACCAACAGAACTTTCAACCCAAAATGTGTCCTGCCTACAAGATATGCAGGGACAAAGATAGAAGCGAGACAGATGGAATGGCCAACCAATGACTGGTCAAAAATGAACTCATTCCATGGGTAAGCTTCTAGACAGGATCCTAGGCAAACTTCCCTTTGAGAGTCTCCACATAGCAGCCAATGGAAAGAGATGCAGAGACTCAGCCAAACATTAGATGGAGCTCAGGGAGTCTTATGGAAGAGTTGGGGTAAGGATTGGGATACGTGAAGAGGACAGAGAGTCTAAAGGAAGACCAACTGAATCAATAACCGGGGCACTTAGGAGCTTGCAGAGACTGAACCACCAATCAAAGAGAAAGCATAACATGGACCTAGGCCCATGCACATATGTAGCAGATGTGCAGCTCGATCTTTTGCAGGTCCTCCAATAACTGGAGTGGGGCTATCCCTGTATCTGTTGCCTGCCTGCCTTTGGATACTGTTCTCCTAAATGGGCCACCTTGTCTGGTATCAGTGGGAGAGGATCCACCTAGTCTTGCATTGATTTGATGTGCAGGGGAGTGTTGATGATACACAGAGGGGGCTCTCCCTTCTCAGAGGAGAAGGCAGAATGGGGGGAGGATTTGCATGAGGGAGTATTGCTATTGGGATATAAAGTAAATAAATCAATTCATTAAAATAAACAAAAAGAAGAGAGAGAGGAAGGGAAGGAGGGAGGGAAGGAGAGAGGGGAGGAAAGAAGGAGGGATGAGTGAGAAAGAGAGAGAGAGAGTTTGAGAACCACTGTTCTAAGATGACTTGACAGGCCAAACTAGCTCTACTTCACACCTGTTCTGCTTTCCAGCATAGAGGTTGAAAGAGATCCTCATGCCTACTCAGGACATACAATGGTAACAGTACTAGTCTGAGTTACAAAGGAAATATGTTGGAAATCAGTAGTGTATGTACTTTACTGCTTTCTTCAGAAAAGTTATCACTTTTTTTAAGAAATATACATAGGAGGTTAAGTTTCATCTCTGGCTTAAAAAGGTTCAATCTCTTGATAATAGTAGTAGGTGGGAAAAACTCATGACTATGTGCATGTACCCACAGAAACTGAACATATGTTAAATTTCAAGCAAGTTCTCGATGGCTTGAATATGTTATCTTTGTTAGGATCCAATTATGGTGATCCTTATGGTTTTAGGTGTTGCTATCACAGTAATTCTCATTTCTCACTCATGACCCCAATTCAAAATGAGGTATCAAATCCATTTGAGCCTTGCTTAAGTTATCTCTTGAAATACATTAGGGGCCAGATAGAAGAACATGGGGAGGCTTTACATATGTCATGGTAGATAATCTCTTAGGGGTTCACTTAATTGTAGTTTTATACCAAATATTTTCTTAGTCTTCTAGGTTTAATAGAAAAAAGCTTGGAAATTAGAATCTGATCTATACATATTCCTCCATTACCATGTGCCCTTTAACAAATTAGTTTCTTCTTCCAGTTCAAGCTCACATCAGAAATGAGCATATTAAGGTTGCCATCAGGATAAGAAAGATACAGTATCAGTCACAGGGGGAATGACAAAGTATGGTCTACCAGTTGGTAAAATCTACATCACCCATCACTGTTGATCAAGCTTTGGTATTTTATAAAGTAGAAAACCACAGCTAAGTCTTCTTTCTTTGTCATATAGCTATAGGTTTGTCTATATCTATTTTGAACTCAAAAAAAGAAAGAAGGAAAATTGGCTACAGACCATGTCTTCTATGGATTCAAGTCACAGAACTGGAAGAATATATATAGACTATACTGGTTTGTGCTCATGGCCATCTGTAAAATTAAATATTCTCCACTTTGGTTATTCTGAGAAAAGTGTTGATTGGGCTTGAGTATTTTCCCATCAGTTTTATCTAGAGAAAAAGCTGTGACTAGATTCTATTTTATAAGCAATAATTTCTAAATCTAACACATCTTGTGACAAATTCTCAAATCTAATCCAACCCCATTTTCAATGATGTTTAGAAAATAAGTATTTTCTAAAATAAAAGAGAAACTTCATACTCTCCTACTGAGTATCTTTTCCCTTCAGGGAGAATCCACAAAAGTCTATATTTTTACATTTTCTTCCTTCCATTGTCTGAGCTGTCTAAAAGGAGCAATCATGAAGATGCTTTGAAGACAAGAAAATTGTAGGTTTAAAGCACATACAGCTGATTTTACTATTAAACCTGCCCAATTATATGTAGCCTCTCCATGTTCTTCTTGCTTAGTCCTACTTTATAGCAATTTTCTTGTTAAGTAATTGTCTAGTTCTGCTTTCTTCCTCCAGATGAATTCCCCTCATTATTCACAATTGATACTGTGGACAGTGAGGCAACTGGGGATAGAAAACTTCCTCAAGTCCTCAGTACCCATTACATCCAGATTCATGTGTGTTACCTGCTTTATATGCTAAGGCTTTGAAACTGTCAAAGTGACAAGTGTATTTACATTCAGGTTCACAACAATGTGTGAAACACTAGTAATAATCTGGAAAATAGTTTTCTTCAAATGTTAATCAAGTAGTATTTCTCAAAGTTTTAAAGCTATGGGTTGGAAGGATGGCTTGGGAGGTAAAGGCATTTGTCACCATAATTAACAAAGGGAAATTAATCACCACATGGTAGCAGGAGAAAATTAACTCCCAAGAATTTTCCTCTGACTTACACACACACACACACACACACACACACTCAGACACACACACAGACACTCACACACACACACAGACACACACATACACACACACACACACACACACTCAGACACACACACAGACACTCACACACACACACAGACACACACATACACACACACACACACACATGAGGGGATGGGATTTTCAAAATAACAAACATGAATAAGTGTTGATGTTATTTAAGGAGAGAGTGACAAAAGAACTAGGTCTACTTTTCATGAAAAAAAGTTTACATTTCACATATTTTAATGGCTAAGAGTTTATTGTCAGTGTCACCAGCTCTGGGGTGAAAATGTATACGTTTTCCTTTTGGTTCAGTTTTCCATAATGAAAATGGGGTGAATGATTTTATCAATCTTATGCAAGTGTGGGCATTCCAGAAGTGACTGTAAACTAAACAATGAGCAATACCTGGTACAAAGTGGTCAATCCTTGGTGTTGGCTCTCATCATGGTCATCATTGTTACACTACTGATCTGATAATGCAAGCAGGCATCACAGCATGAGACCATGCACAAGCCAGAAAAGAGCAAGGCTTTTAGTTACACAGAAATATACCCAGTCTCTAAACATACAAATGAATAAAGTCTGTAATTAAGCAGCATCTGCCCACATACAGTACTGACCTTCATCTTTTCAATATGTTCACATTGGAATGTTTATATAGGACATGCAGGCTTCTGGTAAAAAGACACTCACAATCTGTTCTGAACAAGAACAATAGATTCTCCTTCTAAATTTCCTTAGTAATTAAAAAAAAAAAAAACTTTCCTGAGCATATAAGACAAATAAAATAACAGTTTATAAAAGCTGAAATATACAGAGGTTTGGCTTTTACAGCTATATTTTTAGAAGTTTGTTAGACTTGTAAGCAGAGCTATGCTTTATAATTTTGATGAGATTAAATTTAAAGGTGTCTTAGTTAAAGGAAAAGGAAAATTAGTTTTTGGGTTTTTTGTTTGTGTTTTGATCACAGCAAACATAGATTTATTAAAGAAAAGTAAAAAACAACTGAAGTGTATGTGAGGTATTCCAAGGGAGAGTGCCAGAAAATAAGTTCATATAATGAACAACTTGACTTTCTATTAGTCCAGGCAATATGATTGCTTTTCAAATTACTTCAAAGCAGCAGTTAAATGTGAACCTCATCCATTCTTAAAACAATGGAGATGGGATTTATTTCATGCTGAGAGATGCTGAGAATGGCAAATAGAGATCAGAAGACTGTGTGTAGAAGTGGTTCTTTCCATCTACCGTGTAGAGTCCAGGGATGAAACTTAAGTCATCAGGTTTGGCTGCAAGCTCCATTAATACCTGATCCATCTCATTGTCCCCAAGCTTCTTTTTTTGCATGACCTCAATATGAAAGCATATGGTATGTATGATACTGCTTTATAAATACTGCCACATACAACACACATGCCACTCCCCCATAATGCCTCCTGGGAGGACACTCCTTGATGAAAAATTAAGCTGCATCACTTTCCTTTGGCAAAGTAGAGAGATGAGAATGACAATGAATGCATTGTGCATTCCTGACTAACATAATTTGCTCTTAAAGTGTCACTTTAATTATTCTTGCATTAGGAGTGTACCTCCAGGCAAATTTCACAAAGATTTTAATAATCCATTTCTTAAAGTTTCATTGTAGACACCAAGAAAATATTGATACAAAAAAGATGAGCACAATGTTTTAAAAATATGAAACACATTTACTCAAGGGCATGTAAGCTCTAGAAAACAGAACTCAGCATATTTCGGTGGCCCACATACTTGAAATAGGGGCAATGTTTCTTCTACTTAATCCCCAATCATTATCATGGAAGGGAGAACTGAGGCCAAAAGTTAGGGACTTCAAGTGTATCTGGTTTACTATGTATATGGTCAATATACATTGTATAAATGTAGTGTAGTATAATTGTAGTGCTTTCAAAGAATAAAGAAGCAATAAAAGTTCAGTATGGACTCATATGAGACCCCCTAATGGCTAATGTTAAAATTAAACTCCAACCACTGTGGTGAGTTTTACTTCCTATACTAACCACTCTTCATCTGTGTGATATAGAAGGACCTTGATGCTGAAGTATGGTCCCAGTAGTGGATTGAAGTCTTTAAAATATTTATGTTTATTTTACAGTATTCATAGCAGTGATACCAAAAAGCATTATATTTTACATTTGATACACTAGAGGAGCTAGATGATATTTTAGACATTTAATTTGCCTAAGGAACTTAGATTCAAACACGTGCTTATCTGACTCTCAACACTTCTTATTTGACTGTTGTTCTTTGGGTAAGATAGAGTTCTTGTGGTCTTTCCATTGTACACTTTGGCACGTATATGTTGTTCTTGCTCAGCTTATGTTTAGGCAGCCATGTTGGTGAAAAATTATGGATGTAGCATCTGACATTACTAGGCGACACAGTCTCACAGCAAAGTCCTTTGTCCTTAAGCTCTCACGGTCTTTCCATCCTCTTCTTCAGTTATCCCTGAGCATTAGGTACAAGAAGAATTTATTGCATAACCAGTACGAACTAGCTGAATTTATGATAGTAACCTGTTAGATTTAAAATCCTCCTACTTCTTTAATGAATGTTTCATATATGGAAGAATTGTGAATCTCCCCGAAATCATACAACATGTTACTTGGTTCCCTGAGTTCTATTTATCTATTCCAGCCACTTAGACCCCAAATTAACATTTTGTTCAGATCTGTACTCAGTATTTCCTAATAGGTTTCACAGTCCTATTCTGGATGTTTCACTTTGTGTGCAAAAACATGTCTTCAAATATAATTTGAATGTCTCTGTCCAAACTAAAGTAAGTTGTTTCTTTTTAGTTAAAGGCACCATCTTAACTAGAAATTGGTCTGTCTAAATCAGTATTTTTGAGGCAACAAGTCGAGTGTCATGCAGAAGGAGATATGACCGTTGACATTATTCTACCATAAGTCAGTTGACACTACACCCAGCTTCACTGACTGTCCAATATCCATCCTCTTTTTATCTCTACATTGTAGAAACTAGTTTATCTAAACCCAAGATTGAATATTGTGGAAAACTATGATCAGGGCATGATATTGACTTGAACTATAAGCAGCTATGATCACTCCCAGGAGACCTCTAGAAGATTAGGCCAAATGACTTTCTGTCATGGAGGATGGGGGAGGGTCATAGAGCTTCCCTTTCCAAAGGATCTGTAGGCCATCATCAGGTGCTAAAAGAGAGGGCTCATTCAGCCCCTTTCCACAAAATACTCCAAAACAATTATCTGGCACTAGGAGCAGGCTCACCAGGTTACACCCTATCCAAGGATGTCTAAACATCTAACAGGTGCTATCGTACAGATTTTTTCCTTCATATGTCTGCTCATAAATTGCACAGGCTTCTCTAAATAACTGCTCATAGACATTCTTATAACTAATCCTAATTTACATTGTTTTGCCAAACTGAACTTGAATGGAATTGCATCATTCTTTGTTTATATCGTTGGTTTCTTATCTGTGATACAAAGATACTTGTTCATTTCTTCTAAGTAAAAGTTCAGATAACATAGCATAAAAACAAAGTACTGTTTTTCATGGGTCTTTGTAGTTCAAGACATTCATAGACCCATTTCTGAACAACAAGATTAAAGCAAAATTCTTGGACCCCAACCTTCTGTTTAACTTTCCTTTTCCCTGTGTGGATTCATATGATGGCTGGAACTACAATAGCAATGCTAACTATTAGGCAGTAAAAACAGGAAGAAAGGAGAAGACTATTGCAGCTACATTGTCTTGACCTTGCAGAGTTTCTAAAAATGAGAACAGTGATAAATTCTTCAGGATTGTAGGAAACCAAACACAAGTTCCAGTCTTGATGCATAATGCATTAGTAATTTTATATTAAAGAAATATTTCAGCATTAGGAAATGAAAGTCTGTGGGCTAAAAAGACAAATTTTATCAGTATGCATCTAGAGTGCCTGAAGACCCTGTTACCTGTAAAACAGAACCAAATGAAATTCCATAGCTGGTGCTATGTACCTAGGTGAGATGCCTCATTTCCCTCCAGTATCTGTATCTTTCATTCCCAATTTTTTCTCATTCAGATCTCCACTAATCATCTCCACCTCTCAAGCAACTTTTATCAAAAGAAGAATACTTACTAAACATGAAATGAGAGTATTCTGCACTAAACATACTGATTCCTACCATGAGAAGTAAAAGTATATGCACATTTCTGTGTCACAGTTATAGTTAAGGCAACTGTAGTGACAGTTCTGGAATTTTGGTTTCTTTTAAAAAACACAGAAATACTAAAAGAATGTGTATTCATTTTAAACCCAGGTGTGAGAAAATGGGGCTGCTTTGGACTGTCCACAGCAGGTGATTACAATTTGCCTCCTGCTCTGGTAGATGCATGGTTTTGCCAGCTGCAGATAGTTTCTGTAATTGTGTAATGTTTGGAATTCTGGGAAATTTTCAGAGGCTATATAAATGTTAGGGCCTCAAGAAACAGGGTTGATGGTTCATGGTTGTTCAGGGGGGTTAACTGTGGTTTGTTAGTAGTCATGCTCAAATAAAATATGAAAAGAAATTAGATTCAGACCTCCTCTCTCTTCTCTCTCTCTCTCTCTCTCTCTCTCTCTCTCTTCTCTCTCTCTCTCTCTCTTCTCTCTCCTATCTAGTAATAGGGGACGCTGAAACCTGGATGGGGGTGAATAAAAGGTGAGAAAAATAAGGGTCTACAAAGTAGCAAGACCAGCTACAAGCAAAGAAGAAACAAACTGAAAGAAATTAGATTCAGGGATCTCTATCCCAGTAGCTTTCTTTGCCTCCCAGCTAGAAATAGGGAATGAACCAGGGGCAGGCAATAATGGGTGGGAAAAAGAAAGACCCACAAAGTAACAAAGTCAAGCTACAAGTAACTAAAAACACAGGACTTACATGAGTGCACAAAATTTCAGTGACCCAAAGAACAATGTCTTCTTGATCACTCTATGTTGGCAATGTAGCACAATGACATTGAATTGACAAAACATTTTGCTGTAGGTATCATTTTTTAAAGAGAAGTTTTAACTCTGTGTGTGCACTTGTCTGACTGTGTGCCAAATGTGTGTTCTTGAAGACAGGAAGAACATTTTACATCCCTGGAGATGCAATATCAGGAGGTTGTGAGCAACCTGAATACAAGGAATTGAACTGTGGCTCTTAAGAGTTACAGCTTTCTTAACACCTGAGCCATTTCATCAGCCTCCAGGTAAGCTCCTTTTACAAGACAATTCTTTTATAAAGTTCTATACATGATGAATACATGTTATGATTTTTTATAGCTAATAGAGTTTAGAACTTTCTTGAATTTCACATAGTGCTAATGAGTTCCCATTTTGGGATTTTAAGATTTTATTTTTCAGATAAAATGATTTCGAAAGAATTAGTGTTTAGAGAAAGGTACAGTAGTTACATTGATTGACATATGGTTTATTTTATTCCCTTTAAAAAGATAAACCCACCTTACCTTCTTGAAAATGCAATTATTTTTAAATAAAATTAACTGCCCATGTCTGTTTCCTAATTCAATTAATGAAAGTTTTGTAGATATTTTTGTTTCTTTGGTTGGAGAATCCATCAAACGCCCTCAGCAGCCAGCCCGTGAAGTAGCAGAATGTCATCCAGCAATTAGAATCATCACATTACCACTATAAGGACTCTGAACACTCTTCAAAGCAGAGATTTTTCCTGGCTTTTCACATTTTTTTTAAGTAGTTATATTTGATAAGTTTCTGTTCCAGTTCAAATGTTTTATAAGGGAACTGTATCAGTCAATCTGTGACAGGATATTCTGAGGTCTTTGCGAGAACATTCTTCTTTAGGGTAAGAAATTATTACTACAATTTATTGTTATTATTAATGCTATTGCTATTATTGACAAGAATTATACTTGGATTCCAATGATCCTATGCTTTTAAATAATTGAGACTCAAATTCCAGAAAATAGAGAATAAGTCTTTTTTTTTTCCCCTAAGGTAGTTCAATGTAGTAGGATTAAACTATTATGATTTAAAAGAGAGAAAAATTTCAAAGCTTCATCTGAAAAAAAAGACAAGAGGATTCAAGTACATAGAAAGGAAATCTCTAGAGAGAGAAATAATAAAAATACAATAATAGACCCAGGCTAAGCTGGGCCTGGTGGTGTGCAACTGAAAGTTCAGTGTTTGGAAGCCTGAGGCAGGAGGCTAGTCATTTTAAAAGCCTTCTTGGGCTATCCAGTGAGGCTTTATTTTAAAAATCACTCACATAGAATGCAACCAGTCTATAGCTGAGAAAATAGAAGTTAAACCAAGACATAGAAAATTTCACAAGACAGTTTAGATCTGAGATCTGAAATAAATTTTACTCAAAATTTGGAGATCAACAGGATAATATTGGATACAGAATGAACTGTTAGGGTAGTGCATCAAATCCTAGGAAGTCCAGACCAGAAAGATGGCTAAGCTGAAGGGTAACAACATCCTGTACAAGTGTAACGAGATTGATTAATTCTAAATACATGAGGAATTTATCAAGCTGATGACAGATATGTGCATGAAATAACATGTTAGGACTCAAGGCAAAAAAGATTCACAGGTAGCACTAATGTTTAAAATGTAGAGATTTACCAAAAGCAAACAGTTTAGCATGATTGCATTGTGTATAATCCAACTGACAGTTTTCAAACACTCCCAATTTATTAGTTCTCCAAAGTATATGACTATATACATAGATGAATTACTATATATGCTAACATATGCTGCACAGACTATGGCAAGGTATGTGTTTATACGCCTATACACATGTACATTTACATATTCATATATTGAAATACTAAGAAATTTGTATTTTAAAACAGAAACTTAAATAAAAATTTGAAAGGTATAAAATATAAGTGAAGAAATTTTTCTAATACTTTATGCTTAGGCTTTAGTGGTAGTTAGCCTTCTTATATATTATACTTTAAAGGTCATATAAAAACAAAATTTTCATAAATATAACTTTTATATTACTGAACAGGAGATGCACACAGAGCATATGTGGGATAGAAACCTGCTTTTTCCTGTCTCTGAAGTCTCTTTGTTAATAAACTGACCACACTGGCATACTGTAAACTATAAAAATAAAGTTGCTTATTTTAACCGAAAACTATAAGACAAAAGACCACTCCTCAATCTTGATATTTGGAAAATAGTATATATAATTTCTTTATTTAAAGCATTATTATTTTTATTTGATTATGACACAGATTTATAAAAAGAAGACCTAGAAAGTAAAAATAACTTATGACACAAAGAAAAAGGTCATCATTTACGGTAGCCCAGTTTCTCTTTTCTTGTTGGGTTGATAAAATAAACTGACAAAAGCAGCTTAGGGGATCAGGGGCTTCTCTGTTTCACAGTTCCGGGTTACCAACCATCATTTCAAAAAAGACAGAATCAGAGAGCAAGAAATGCTAGCTAAGGGTCTTCAACCTCAGTCAACCCAACTGTAAAACCAAACCAAACCAAACCAAACCAACCAACCAACCAAACCAAACAAACAAACAACAACAATAACAACAACAAAACCTAATCCCTCACAAGCTTGCCCACAGGCCAGCCCAATTTAAATTATTCATGGCTGAGTTTTCTTTCTAGGTGATTCCAAATCCTGCCAAGTTAATAATTAACACTAGCCATCACATTCTCCAAACATGAGTGTGGGCAGAGACATGAATCATGACAGGGAGCAATAAAACGCATGTTATGAGGGGGCTATACCTGAATGCATACAATCAGGGAGGACACTGATTGGACAGAATGGAGAAGATTTAAAAACATAAATGGAGTCAATAAAATCGAGTCCTCTTTCAAGTCACTGTGTGTAAGCAATTCTAAACATGATTTATGATGTAAAATAGTTCCTTCATCAGAGTGAGTACTCCTTGACACCACTCCATGCTGTCAACTATTAGAATAAATGAGTGTATAGGAAGGGAATACATATAAGTTATTAATAAGCAAAGTTTATTAATAAAATTGGTTGATTTTCCTTTAACATACTAAAACAAATTCATGTAAAACTGCATTGGATAAACCTATGTCATAGCATTTTCTACCTCTCTTTGCTGGGGGTGTCTGGGCACTGCTGTTATGATGTCCCGTATTGTTCTGGAGAAGGCAAGGCAAAGGCTTGAGACATGAGAGTCCACAGTTCATGTTTCTCTTCTAGGTGTCAGATGCGGTTAGAGCTCCACACTAAACCAGAAAGGAACAGAAAATAATCAAGGCAATATAGCTTTATGCATTCAGTGTTTCTGTGCAGAATATAATTAAATCATTAAGAAAATTATCTAAGTGGTAAAATATAAGGGTCTTTATCTATTTTTCATAATCCTGTCTTACTTTTAATAAAAAATAGATTCTTCTCTCATAGAATATATCCCAACCAGTGATCCAAGTGTCTCCCCTCCTCCTAGCACCCCCTACCTACCCTCTTACCCAGATCTAGTCAGAAAATAGCTGGTCTCCAATAGAGGACAGCCAGTCAGGACAAAATAAAATTCAATAAGGAAAAGCAAATGCCCACATATCGAGTCTGGATAAAGCAACCCAACAGGAGGAAAAGAGTCTTGAGGGCAGGCAAAAGATGTAGACATATACCTACTCACACTGTTAGGATCTCACAAGAACACAAAGCTAACAGCCATACCATAAATGCAGAGGACCTGGTACAGACCCATGGAGGCCTTGAGATTGCATTTTTAGTCTCTGTGAGCCAACTGCTAGTGATTTAGTAGCCCATGTTCTCCTGGTGACCTCCATCCCCTTAGACTCCTAAAGGCTTTCCTTCCCCTCTTCTGTAGGGATCTCAGATCTCTAAGGGCTGGTACCTGATGAAGAGCTTTACATTCTAAATGATGTCTGGCTATGTGTCTATGCACCAGCTCCATCTGCTGCATGGGGAAGCCTCTCTCTCTTTTTGTTGGGGGTGGGGGAGAGGGAAAATATATTAAGCTAGAGAAAATCATGCCAAGTGAGATATGGCTAACTCAGAAAGACACAGATTACAAGTTTACACACATACCCACATACACACTCACCCATACCTATACCTATACCTATACCTATACCTATACCTATACCTATACCTATACCTATACCTATATATGTATGTATGGACAAACCCACTATTGGTTGTGCAATCCCTGGGCAGATGAAGCATGTGTCCTTGTTATATATTGGAACATATTTTGGGTATATGTCTAGTAGTGATATAGCTGGTCTTTGGGTAGAAATATTTTTAAGTTTTTGAGGAACTGCCAGAATGTTTTCCAAGGTGGTTTTACCAACAATGGAGAAGTGTTCCTCTTTCTCTCTTTCTCCATATTCTTGCCAACATCATCTGTCAACTTCATTTTTGATCTTAGCCATGCTAATTGGTGTGAGGTGGTATCTCAGGGTCATTTTGATTTCCATTTCCCTGATGACTAAGGATGTTGAACATCTCTTTAAGTGCTTCTCAGCCATTCAAGATTTCTCAGTTGAGAATTCTTCGTTTAGCTCTGTACCTCATTTTTAATAAGTTTATTTGCTTCTCTGGAGTCTAACTTCCTGAGTTCTTTGTGTATTTTGGATATTAGACCTCTATGGGATGGAGGGTTGATGAAGATTTTTTCCCAATCTGTAGGTTGCTATTTTGGAGAAATCCTCCTAAAACATACATGACAAAGAACTAAACTATGAGTATAACAGAATATCATTAGAAAACATATCATTGATTAGGTTTTCTTTTATTTTTGTCTAATCATGCTGGTTTCCCTTTTAGTCTCTGGGCTATCCAGTTTCTAGTTCCTAGCCATCCATGCAGTGTAGGACATAGACTCCCTCTCACACATAGGTCAGGAGTTAAACCAAACAATGATTGCCAACTCTCACATGTTCTGAGACACCATTGCCCAGGGATATCTTGCAGGGAGAACAGATATAAGTGAAGTATTTTGTGACTGGGTTTGTATTCAGATTTCTCTTCCTGTAGCCTATAGAGTACCCTCTTGCTCCAAAAAGACCAGAGAACCTTGATCCCTACATCCTAGTCTCTTTGGTACAAGAAGGATCTTTATTTTAATCAATGGATTAATCACAGATTTCAAGTATAGAGATCTGTGAATCACATTAATGTAAAATTGTCAGTTGCCATATTGAAAATAAAAGACAATTAAAT
Organism: Mastomys natalensis; assembly: GCA_021653895.1. Taxonomy (NCBI): domain Eukaryota; kingdom Metazoa; phylum Chordata; class Mammalia; order Rodentia; family Muridae; genus Mastomys; species Mastomys natalensis. The sequence continues at coordinate 46,259 of JAJTUV010000541.1, read as the reverse complement.
GCATGCCTTAATATTTCTAAAATTGTATAGATTTCATCTCTAACAAATATTGTAATTATCAATAAAATATCTTAGATATTCTCTTGTTAGTCTTCAGAATCTAATTTCATGTTACATTTAAACCCATTGCAATGTAGATGGCACATTTCAAGTGCTCAAAATGTATATGCAGCTGTGACTATTACATTGGACAGTGCAAGTTTATTATAAAGACAGGCAGCTAAAATCCCCAAGGTTACAGGACCATTATTATCATCCCTGTTGTCAAGAAAAAGCACTCTAGAATCAAGAGCATCAGACTGAAAGGCTGAAGATGCTAAATGATAATTCCTCACAACAGTCCCTTCGTCTTCAAAAGAGAATAATCCAGGGAAGTTTCTAGAGTTCCAAGAGATTTTGTACATAATTCTGCTCATCATACCTTCTAAATTATCAACTGTCAAACAAGTGAATCTCAAAAGTTTTGATGTCATTGAACAAACATTCAACAGTATCTAACGATTTTTATGTATGTATTAACGAATCAAAATAGTCAATGTATTAAATCTTTGCCTTTACATCCAGTGTCTGCTTTTTCTTTGTGTTTTTCCATTAGCACTGTTCTTTCCTTCCTCATTCATTACACTAAAAACAAGGACAGTGTGATATCTTGAATAAAATGAGCAAGACTGAACAGTGCTCACAGGAGTAGAGGCTGGGCTGTCTTCATTTGCTAATTGTTACTTATGGAAGTTAGAATCCTAAATTGCTGTAGTGACTGGTGATCTGAACTTCTTTAATGATAACTTCAAAGACAGGACTCCCATGTTCTTGAGGATCATGTTCCAGAGTTGCAAAAGATTTATATCTCAAAAAGTCAGTAACAACATGTGCAAGTTTTCTAAAGTCAGTTTTCAAAGACAACTTATAACCAGCATGGTGCATTTCTATCATGAGACAGAATGAACTGTTAAGACTATTCTGGGTCACTGATCATGGAGTTGAGTACTAGAGATAGAGTCTAAGATAGGCATGCCTGTGAGAGTAGGACAGCAGTGGAGTATGTCTGAGACTTGACTAGAAGAGAAAGTGGAGTTGTGAGAAAGGGAGGTGTGCATCTCACTAGTCAGAGAAAGCAGAGGTAGCCTAGCTAGAATATGAAATGGAATAGAGTAGAAGTGAATGCCCTCCAAACCTGAGCAGTAATGTCAAACTCCAAAGACTAAGGTCAAGTTGACAAATAACTGAGCGTAGGTAAGCAGGTGTGTGGAGGCCTGCAATAGAGAAAATGTGCCCAGATATTTTACACATATGACCTTAGGCCCATATAAACCCATTGGGTCAAAGGCTGCATTTCATCAAGGTAGTAAATTTTTAGAAATGCACATCCTAAATTCTCACATTTCCCTCATTGCTTACCTGAGCTTTGATTGAATACTATGCCTCCCTTACACAGCTGTACTTAGAGGTGAGAGTTTCTCTCCCTATTTCTAAATATTTGCTTTGACAATAGATTTTCCAAGTAAATGAAATTGTGCTCCTCTGTGTGAGCTAGGCAAAGTTCTTCTTGTAAGGTGTGTTCTTATGCCAGGCAGGATTGAACACATGCATCTACCTAGGAAGGTGATAATTTCAAATACAGCTCTAAATGACATTGTAGAATAAATTTTGATATGCATACTGAAAAGATGAGCATAGAACCATTACACATTCCTTAAATCAAAAAGAAGAAACAGCAACTGAAAACATATTAATCCGATTTTATGACAGGGAATTTTTAAACAAGCATAATGAAATATAAAGGTATGGTCCCCCTAGGAACCATAATGTGGATGTAAGGCAAATATATATTAAGGTATAAAGATAAGAGCCTATATAGTAATAGAAAATACTACAACCAGATGTACCAAGAAATCAAATTATAATTGGCATGGGGAATAATAGACATAAGACTTCGTATTCCTAGAATTTAAATTTTTCTGAAACACTAAGGTTATATGAAGGTACCCACAATCGCTTAAGCAGATATGATAAAAATAAAAGGAAACCAAATCAGCAAAAATGAAGAAACCATTAGGCAGTTATCCCTGGAAAGAGTGTTTGAGATCATCAAGGATGTGCAGAAAATGAAGGTGTGTGATCCACCTTAGTATTCCCGTGACATGTCTTTCTCTAACTCTTGACCCTCTTTTGAGGGCTTTTATTTTAGAAAATGTCTAATTTTATGCACATACATATAATCCCAATCCTTGGGAAGTAAAGAATGGAGAATTGTGAGTTCCTTGTCAGCTTGAATCATATAACAATACCTTGTCTTAAATAATAAACGAATGAAATTAAAACTAAAATGACCATGATAAAGCCTTTCTTTGCGAGTCAAAGATATAAATTTTCTATAACCTAGACATGCTTTAAGGACCAGGGAGTATCCTTTCAAAGTATTATCACCGAGACAGCATCCTTATCCTCTCATCTGTGTGACCAGAGCAATCTAAAGTTAATATGCACCAATTAGCACAAATAGTATACTCACAGCGAACAACTGGCTCTCTCTGTCCTCTAGTACTTTCTAACTAACTAGTCCCTGTGCTTAAACTTTGTAAAGGGTAACCAAGTTCATTCTTTCTTTTCTAACTCTACAGTCTTAGTCCTTAACTCAAATGATCTTGAACATACTCTTTTTTGGTTATTTAAGTTGTGTCTATTAATTTTTCTCTGATTGTTTAAACGTGTACCTGTGTTGGCACACATTTTATATACAGACATGCTCTATGGTACCTCACTGTCAAGACTACTCAAGGCATACTTCCATGAGAACAGTCCTGGCTATAATTTGTTTTATATGTGGAAAGATGTGTTTTCTAAAATTCTAGTCAGATAAAATCATTGTGCTTTAAAAATACTTGGAGACACCACAAGATCAAGGCCCATAGAATCAACTTCACAGGACTCTAGTAGGCTACAGAGATCATGGAGTCTTCCTCTGCATATATGTTATGGCTATGTACCTTGGTGTTTTTCTGGGATTCCTAAGAGTGGGAGTGGGGGCTGTCTGTGACTCTGTTGCCTACTTCTGGAACCCTTTACCTCCTACTGATTACACCCCTTTCGAGCCTTGATAGAAATATGTGCCTGGTCTTATTGTAGCTTATTATGCAGTATTTGGTTGATAGCCTTGAAAGGCCTGCTCTTTTCTAAGGAGAGGTGACAAGGGGTAGATGGGGAAGGTGTGGAAAGACTGGAGACTAGGAGGAGAGAAGGAAGAGAAACTGCAGTCAAGATGTAATGTATGGGAGAATAATAAATAAAAAATAAATAAAACAATAAAATAAATCTTTCAGAGATACTATTTTAGGAATGATTTCATTTTGCAGAGAGCTAACAGAACCCGAGAGAGAGAGAGAGAGAGAGAGAGAGAGAGAGAGAGAGAGAGAGAGAGAGAAAAACAGGACCTCAATGAGATCATGAGCTCAGGAGCCCTCAGTTGTAGCTCCATTGCTCTGTGAATATTACATTTACATCCTCAGAGAAGATGTTGTGAAGTAAGCAATGTATGAAAACTATGAACGGTGTTTAACCTACTTTGGACAGTCTTTAATTGCCTTAGGAACATTCATTTGCATTCAACCAATTCATATGCAAAACAGGAACAATGTTTATTCTGGCCCATTGTTGTTGTTTAAGAACATGTATTAGCTATTAGTTATGTTACTTTATTTTCTTGAATGCATATCTTCCTAATTTTTTATAACCTTAGAGGATTATAAACATTGTAAAAAACACAACCAAGACCCAAACAGACCCCAGTGAAACAGTGGCTGTCTCCAGTTACTGACAGACTTATGAAAAAATCCTTCCAGTTTCAGTTAAAAGATGATTTGAAGCAGAAACAATAAGCACGATCATGGTTCCATCAACAGGAATGATGACCAATACTCAATTCTTTTGTAGGAAATTGCTTTATTTCACTTTACTCTAAGCAAAACACTAATAGATGTTTTTATTTGTAAGAAAAAATGCAACAAATGAACAAATTGTTACTAATGTAGTTCCATACAAAATATTATTTCTTGTCAATGCATCAGGTAAAAGAGAAAGTGAGGTGTTCAGAAGTATATTTTGCCAACACAAACACTCTGTTCCCAAGTATTTATTATAACCCAATGACCCTTATTACCTTCAGAGTTTTCCTGTTTAAACTTTTGTTCTCCTCAGAAGTGGGAGGGGGACTGTAAATTAGATCAAGGAGAAGTACTGTCATGCTAGCAGAGGCAAGTTCAATACCAAAGATTTATCTACTTAGACAAATGAAATCAGAGTCAGTGGATCCATCTAAAACGTTCTGATGCCTCTGCAGAAATCCAAAAGTCACAGGTAAATGCAATTTTACTTTACTCAAATTTGGTGCTGTTGTCTAGAGGGCTGTAATATTTAAAGGTTGGCCTTCATCAAATCAGATCTGTAGATTTTGTGACACCAAAGATTAGGCCTACCAGATTAACGACAGGTTATACACAGAAACTGAATTTTAAACAATGAGCAATCATTAGTATCACGATGTATCTGATGTGAGTGGATGTGTGTTCAGAATTTCTATAGGCCAAAGAGCCAAACAACTTCCAGTATCTCATTTTAGTCTTATTGTATTCTCTGACCTAATGGGCTAAACTTATTTATTATTATTATTTTAGGATATTCATATTATCAAATGATTAAATGTTTAAAGTTCATGGAAAAGATGTAATAAAACAAAACAACATATTTGTCAATGTACCAAGAGTCTGATATTTTTTTCCAATTCATCTAATAATAATGGATTATTTGTCTGTTTATTTGAGACAGGCTGTCGTTCTGTAGCCCATGATTGCCTGGAACTCTCCCATCTCAGCATAAATTGAGGCATTTTAAATTGATTTACTGTTTTAGTTGTTTAGACTGATATATATGAATGAAACTAAATCGGGAGGTAATTTGCAGTGGCCACACACTTAATATCTTCTACTTGATGCTGGGACCCTTTACTGTCAAGAGAGAGCCTACTAGCTGCCCTTTCTTCTCTGTAAAAGCACATGTGTGGGATAGAGGTATCTTTTGGGTATAATCATTATGATTGTTTGTTGTGTTTTATTGAGAGAGAGAGAGAGAGAGAGAGAGAGAGAGAGAGAGAGAGAGAGAGAGAGAAGGAATATGTTTGGTGGAGGCATGGTATGATGTAGGGGAAGAGAGTCTCTCTGAAGACCCAGGCTAAGACATCCCTTCCCACTGAGGGACCAACCATGTGTTGGTATAATATAGAATAGAGTTTATTAAGGGCATGGGGAGGAGAGTTGAGAGAAAGGAAGAAAGAAAGAGAGGGAGAATAGAGGAGTAGAGACTGGCCATGAGCATGTGGAGAGAGAGGGGGAAGAGGAATGGGGAGAGAGGAGAAGCAGGAACAAAAGGAGAAGAGAGCAATAGCAAGAGAGAAAAAGAGAGTAGGGGGCAAGCAGCCCCTTTTAGAGTGAGTCAAGCATACTTGACTGTTGCCAGGTAATTGTAGGGCAGAGACTAGACAAAATGCTCTATATTGTATTGTAGTAACACATTTCACTTTTATTTATTGGTAGATTCTAGCTTAAAGTCACATTAGATAAAATTTTTATCCAAATTATTTAATTTAAATAGGAGGAGATTTTCACTATCAAAAGTTAGTGATGTTCTTGTAGAGGATCTAAATTCGAGTTCCAGGTCCCTCATTAGACATCACCCATAACTCAAGATACAGGCAATCTGACATTCTCTGGACTCTGAGGGTACTGCATACACATGGTGCTTATCAGCATTTATAGCCACATAAAACAAATATAAATGAATAAATAAATACATCTTAAAAAAAACATGAACATATTGTTAGTATTCTGTCTAAACTGGTGGAAGGTGATGTCTCAGCAAACCCATGCCGAGGTGTGGGGGAACGGTTCTGGAGGGTGTCCCACGATGATCTCCCGGCTGAGGACAGAGTGGGAGCAGGGAGGGTCCTCTACCCACGTCTCCGCTGTCTGTTGGTCTTCAGCCCAGCCTGGTGTGAGAGGTCCGGGCCAAAAGGGTGCGAGTGCAAGCAGGGAGGAGAGATTGCCTGCCTCCGCTGCTGCCTCTGCTCGAGTCTCCGCTGTCACAGCTCAGTCACTCCCAGGTGCTGCACCTGCCTCTCCACGCTGAGCCGCCCGGGCTGGGGTGATAGAAGCCGGCTAGCAGGCAAGGAAGCAGCTTGGTGCCCCAGGAAGGTTCCTGGAGAGCGGATCTCTCCCCAAGTGTTACAGCTCTTGAGACAAAACTCCCGGACACCAAGATGATTCTCGAACACACACACCTCTTTTACTTCTCCCGAATAGAGCCTTTATATACAGTTTCAGGGTGAGTTAGGGTCTGACAGCAGATAACGCTTATTGGCTTGGTCGGAGAGCTTAGAGATACCTCATCTGCATGTGGGTTAGGGTCTGGCAGATAATGCTTCTTGGCTTGGTCGGAGAGCTTAGAGATACCTCATCTACATGTGGGAGGGCCTGAGGCACTGTTCCTCGTGACTGATAGTCATAGACCTCTCTTTGGGAGAGGCTGTGGAGGGCCGAAGCTGAATGAAAAGAACCAGGGGCAGCGCAGAACACCTGCTGTCCTGGTAAAGGTCCGGGGTTCAAGGCTTGCTCAACCAGGCACCCAGCTGCTTCCCACAGCCCACCGCCCCACACCGAGGCATCTCTTCCCCCTGAGGGACCAGCCACAGATGGTATACCAGAGAATGGAGTTTATTCAGGGCATGGGGGTGGAGGGGAGCCAGGAGGGTAGTAGAGGCAGAGAGAGAGAGAGAGAGAGAAGAGAGAGAGAGAGAGAGAGAGAGAGAGAGAGAGAGAGGAGAGAGAGAGAGAGAGCAGAGAGGTAGAGCAGAGAGAGGTGGAGGCCAGCCATGACCATGTGGAGAGAGGGGAAGGGAAGGGGCAGAGGGGCAGAGAGAACCTGCAGGTGCATGGGTCACAGGAGCAAGAGCAAGAGAGGGAGGAGGGGCCAGACGGCCCCTTTAATAGTGGGCATTGCCATGTCACTGTGGGGAGGAGCATACCTGGCCATGTTGTCAGGTAACTATGGAGGTGGAATTAGACAGAATACTAACACATATAATAAAAATAAATCAGTAGGATATTGTTGTGTGTTTGTTAAGACTGAGTGTCCTGCAGTTCAGGATAGTTTTAAAATTCAGACATAAGAAATAATTGAACTTTGATCTTCAAGCTTCTACCTTCTGAGTGTTGGAATTACAGATGTATACAACTATGCCCATGTCTGAAGTATTTATTGTGATTAACCTGACATCAAGCAGGGCAAAAAAAGATGTAGTCATTACTAGAGAGAATCAAGTTATGCTGGGAATTGATCAGTTTACTCTCTTAAATAAATTCATCTCAAGCAACTTCCAAAGTGTAGGCTAAACCTTTTCAAGGAAATCAAGGCCAAAACACAAATACATAATACAAAAAACAAACCACGTAATACTATTGAAGATGGGATTCTTCAGCTCCCTGTTCTAGCTCTCTGCTACATGCTGGCCCTGCCATTACAGACCCTTCCTTTTAAACCTTTACCCAAAATAAATGTTGTTGCAAGTTGCTTTTGGTCTTTTTTGTTTGTTTGTTTTTTTAATACATCAAGAGAAAAGTAACTAATATAGAAGTTCACATCACAGAGGGGGCTATTGTAAAGACCTGACTTGGATTTTTGGAGGAATGTGCAGGGCTTTAGAATGTTGAACCATGCAAGCAGTTAGCTACTGTAAGCATAACTTAAAGGGATGCTCCCTAGCAGCTGGCTAGAGACAGTCATCCTGAAAGCAATGCTGATTTTTCGGGCCTGGCTTGTGATGTTTTAGAAGGAAGCAGGGGCTGTAACTGAACTGGTCTAGATTTCACAGATATGGTATTTCCAAAGAATCTGGATGCCTTCTGCTCATGTCCTAATAACTTGCCAGAGGCTAAATTTAAATGTAATGGGATTTAATTATTTCACAGAGATAATTTAAAGACAATATAGTGTTAAGTTAGTGTATTAGTTGTTAATACAAATCCACAATGAAAAGGAGCAACAAAAACAGAAATAAATACAAAATGAATAGTTTGGAGAAAGGGGTTACTAGGGACCTTAATTTTACAGTAAGGCCTATGCTGAACAAGAGGCTGAAACTGTTAGGGAGATTAGAGCCAGTGAAAAGAAGCCTCCTGCTTGGCACTGGAGGAACAGGAAGGGTGCATTGTGGAGTTTTGAAGCAAGACTCCACCCAGCTAAGATTCCAGCTGGCATGGAGAATGCCTAACAGGTTGCTTTCTCCTGGGATGCAAATCCTTAAATTTACAAAGCTGCTGCTTGCTAACATTGTAGAAAGGTGTGAGGGTCCACCCCAAGCTGGCTGTCAAACCAATAGTGTCATACACAGGGTACAGTCTTGGGAGGAATGAGGATGTAAAAGTGAGGGGTTGTGGATTCCTTTTCCATGGTTTCAGAAAGCCTCTGAGGAAAGGCCATGCAACATGTAGTAGGGGAACACTCATGGAAAGTCCTGAGAAGAAATGAGGCCCTAAGAGGCCATGATGTGTAGCTGTGAAAGTGAACCCTGGCTTACTGTGAAGATCCCAAGATGTTGCAGATAACAGAGCTCTGAGCAATCTGCCCTGCAATGCCACACACAGAGCAAGATGTGAAATATGCTACAAGAAGCAAAACTGGAGGGTAGAGGTCATCTGTGCCCATAAAAGTAGTCTCAGACACAGAACTTGGAGCTTCAGGATTTGTCCTGTTGGGTTGTAGTCTTTCTTCAGATCAGTGTTTCCTTATTATATCCCCATTCCTTCTTTGTGGAATAGTAATATGTATATTCTGTAATATATGTTCTAACATATGTTAGGAGCATGTAATTTGATTTTTGATTTTTAGAAGGAGTCATAGTTTAGAAATTGCTGTGAGTCTCAAAAGACCTTGGATTTTTAAGCGGTTGTTGCAACTGTAAAAGACTATGGGAACTTTCAAAGTTAGACTAAATTCATCTTATATTATGGTGTGAGCATGAAACTATGGGGTAGAATGAGGTCATTTGATGAGTAATGTCCCCAATAGGCTCATATATTTTAATACTTGATCTGTGGTTGAGGGCCATATTTGGAAAAACAGGAATCTTTAGAAGCTGAAAACTTGTTGGAGGTAGTACGTCATGGGAATGGGTTTTGAGGGTTCATCCTTCATGCTAATTCCAGTTTACACTCTCTGCTTTGTATATGTGGTCGAAGATAGAATTTCCTAGCTTCCTGCTACAGCTGCCTTCTATGAGATTACCTACTTTTTTCAGAAACTGTAACTTCACATAAATTCTTTCTCTTCTGTTTCCTTTGGTAATGGTATGTTGTCACAGCAATGGTAAAGTATGTAATGTAACTAGGATATTGAAAATGGGTTGTATGAATTAAAAGAAATGTAAATCAAAGAGAGAGACAGTAAACTAAAGAAGTGATCTTAAACCCCATTAAGTGGTAAGCAAATAACCAGATTATGGTGAAAAGCTGGAAGGGGAGAGACCTTGCATTACAAATAGCTCTACAAATTGTGTATAGCAATTAGAGGTTTTGTGAAATTGTATTTTTTGACACAAAGTTGTTTACCAGGTTGGTTTTTAGAGTTATAAATATACAATGCACCTGTCACTACAGATCGTCTTAAGCTTATTTGTTGATAAAATAAATGTTTGAACAACTTTTCTCCAAAACCCAATTTAAGTCTTAGATTTATTTATAAATGTTTGAAAATTTCTTGCAAGAAGAACATAAAAATACATGCACACATGAATAAAAAATATATTTCTATGCACAAAGTACTCTAACAAAGTAAACAAAGGAAAAAAATCACATAAATCATCAGATGAAAACCATATTTCTAAAATAGATCAACCTCAATCCACATTCTTAAACTGATGAAAAGTATTGCCAGCTCATAGTTATCTAGACATTCATTACAGTTCAAATCTAATTTCTATCCTCTAAGCAGCTTCAATAGAATCAGTGTATATCCTCATAACATCTTTTATGTTCATGTCAGTGACATAAGTTTCATATTCAAAGATTTTTAATTGATTTGACCATAAAATAAGCCTTTTTGTTCAAAGAAAGGAAAAAAATAAAAGATTTTTTAAAAAGATGACAATTAACTTTCAGTTATATGCTATATACAGATGTCTTGGGGACATTGAAATATTGACTACCAAACAAAAAGTTTGCAATGAAATTACAAAGTGAGACAAGGACCAATAGACACAAAATTTCTAAATAGAGATGGGGGTGTAGAGGTCGGGGGTCCTTCAATGAGTTGCTTTACAACAAAGATGAACTCTCCATTACAGAAAAAATATTCAGCTGCTCATACCCAAGTTACTTAGAAAAAGTTTCTAGAAATCTATTATTAAGTTCTACAAACACCCTAGCTTAAATTGGTCTTTAATACACTGTGTTCTTCCATTTTCTCAGATTTGGAGATTAGTTTCTATCTTAAAAATATCTGTCTCTAGATAGATATTTGGGTCAGTGCTAAAACATTTACCAAGTACAGGAAAGGCCTGGGATTTGATTCCCACGACTGCAAAAATATATTTTTACCTTATATTTGTATTTTATATCTCATTTTATATTTCATTTTTCTTGTTTGCATTATGTTGATTGTAATTTACCTCTAATGGAACCATTAAAAAGAAATCTATGAAGTAAATTCAAGTCTGTTACTATTTTCTCTTTGGCACATACAAATGGGAGCCCTCATCATCTGAATGATATAAAAACTGTTCAGAAAAAATTAAATATCCATTAGGAGAAGACAATAGTGGTATACAGTTGCACCCCAGCATCTAGAGGACTGAGGCAGGAGTACCAGACGTACAAGGTCAGCCAAGGGTACATAGCAAGACTCCTTCTCATTCCCTACCAATAAAAACCACCAAAATATCACTAAGGAAATCTTAAGTGTTATTGTTGAGCTTGCCAGCAAGCCTTTTTTTTTTTATTTCAAAATGGAGCAACATATCTTCAACTATATCCAAGGGAAACAATTGACAGTGTCTTTAAATTTTCTCTAGTTTTTCCTCTTTCTTCTCATTTTTCCTTTTGCAACTCTTGCCTTTACAGGTATTTTCTGAAGTTTTCCTCTTAAATCATGAGGATCATAAATCCATCATCTAATGGAGTTTTGCTCTTATCAAATTGCCATCCTGCTCTGTGCCTTCAGATTGGATTAAATTATGGATGCATTTCTGGTTGGAAGCAGTTTTCTCTTCAGCCACTGAGGAATACCTAAATAAACTTCTTGTCCCCCTCCTGACCAGCTCCCCAATATTTCCCCCATTTCCCACCCACATTGCTACATATTTCTATTCATTCCCCTGACACTCTGGACTTCTCACCTGTCTATTCCCATACTTATCCCGCCCTGCTTATTCTCTTCCCTCCTCTCTCCCTCTCAGGACCCTCCCTCTCTCTACCTTCCACGATTACTTTGATCCCCCTTCTAAGTAGGATTGGAGCATCCACTGAAGCATCCACACTTTGGTCTTCATTCTTGTTAAGTTTCATATGATCTGTGAGTTGTATCATGGGTACTCTGAGCTTTTGGGCTGATATCCACTTACTAGTGAGTACATACCATGTGTGTTCTTTTGTGTCTGGGTTGCCTCACTCAGGATGATATTTTCTAGTTCCATCCATTTGCCTGCAAATTTCATGAAGCCATTGCTTTCAATAGCTGAGGAATACCCTGTTGTGTAAATGTATCACATTTTCTGTATCCATTCTTCTGTTGAGGAACACCTGGATTGTTTCCAGCTTCTGGCTATTATAAATAGCCTGCTATGAACATAATGTAACATGTGTCCTTTTTATATGTTGGAGTATATATATGCCCAGTAGTAGTATGGCTGGGTCTTCAGGTAAAACCATTTTCTAATTTTCTGAGGAACCGCAAGATTGGTTTTCAGGGTGATTTTACCAGTTTGCAATCCCACCAACAATGGAGGAGTTTTCCTCTTTCTCCACATCCTAACCAGCAACTGCTATTACCTGTGTTTTTGATACCATTCTGATTGGTATGCAGTGGAATCTCAGGGTCGTTTTGATTTGCATTTCCCTGATTACTAAGGCTGCTGAACATTTCTTTAACTACTTCTCAGTCATTCTTCAATTGATAATTCTGTTTAGCTCTATGTTGGGAGCCAACTTCTAGCAGAAAGCGGCTATCATCTTTGCGGCCATCTCAGGCCATATACCCTGACAAAAGATTTGTTTTTAACCGCCTACAACAGCTGAGGACACTCTGATAAACATCTTGTTTTTCTCCCATATCTTGTTTTGTTGTTTAATACCCGCAGCTGTAAGGCACATGTGGTAACGTGTCTTCATCTGCATTCCCCCGCTTATGCTTATATATACCCATTATTTCCTTTCAATAAACGGGACTTGATCATACCCTGTCTTGTCTCCATTCTTTGCGTCTCTTGCCCCTCCATCCCCACTCTCTCTCTCTTGCTAGACTCTGATGTGCAGACCTGCGCAGCAGAACGAGCCGGACATAGTGGCCCCCAAACTTGGGGCAGAACGAGACGTTACAGCTCTATACCCCATTTTTAATAGGATTATTTAGTTCTCTGGACTCTAACTTCTTGAGTTCTTGTATATTTTGGCTGTTAGCCCTCTATCAGATGTAGAGTTTCCTTTTCCCAATCTGTAGGTTTCCCCTTTGTCCTATTGATAGTGTCCTTTGCCTCACAGAGGCTTTTCAATTTTATAAAGTCTCATTTGTCAATTTTTGATCTGAGAACCTGAGCCATTGGTGTTCTGTTCAGGAAACTTTTCCTTGTACCAATGTGTTCAAGGCTCTTTCTCACTTTTTCTTCTGTGAGACTCAGTGTACCTGGTTTTATGCAAAGATCCTTGATCCACTTGAACTTGAGCTTTGTACAAGGAGATAAGAATGGATCAATTTGCATTCTTCTCAATGTCATTCTCCAGTTGAACCAGCACCATTTGTTGAAAATGCTGTCTTTTCTCCACTAGATGATTTTGGCTTCTTTGTCAAAGATCAAGTGACCATAGGTGTGTGAGTTTATTTCTGGTCTTCAGTTCTGTTCCATTGATCTACCTGTCTACATCTGTACCAATACCATGTTGTTTTCTCTGTAATAGCGCTAGAGCTAAGGGATGGTGATCCCACCAGAATTTCTTTTATTGTTGAGAATTGTTTTTGTTGTCCTGTTTTTTTTTTTTTTTATTCCAGATGAATTTAAGAATTAATCTTTCTGTCTCTGTGAAGAATTGATTTGGAATTTTGATAGGGATTGCATTGAGACTGTAGATTGCTTTTGATAAGATGACAATTTTTTCCTATGATAATCCTGCTGACCCATGAGCATCGGAGATCTTTCCATTTTCTGATGTTTCCTTCAAGTTCTTCCTTCAGAGCCCAAGTTCTCATTATACAGATCGTTTACTTGCTTGGTTAGACTCACATCAAGATATTTCATATTATGAGGGTGTTGTTTCCCTAATTTATTTTCAGCCTGTTTATCCTTTGTGTAGAGGAAGGCTTCTGCTTTGTTTGAGTTAATTTTGTTTCCTGCTGCTTTGCTGAACTTGTTTATCAGCTATAGGAGTTCTCTGGTAGAATTTTGGGGGTTGCTTCTGAATATTATCATATCATCTGCAAATAGTGATATCTCTACTTCTTCTTTTCCAATTTGTATCCCTTTGACCTCCTTTTGTTTTATAATTTCTCTAGATAATACTTCACGTACTATATTTTATAAATAGGGAAAGAGTGGGCAGCCTTGTCTTGTCCCTGATTTTAGTGGGAAACCTTCAAGTTTCTCTCCATTTAATCTGATGTTGGCTGTTGGTTTGCTCTATATTGCTTTTATTATGTTCAGTTATTGTCGCGTCCGCCTTGACCAGCAATTAAAACACAACACGGTCGGATCCTTCTCAGCCAGCTTTATTGCAGGAACGACTCTTGACTTATGGACGGGGACTGGACGGGGACCCCAAGCAGCAGAAATGAGCTGCTTATATAACTGCCCAAGGGGGCTAGGTTACCTTTCTCTCAGGATAGGTTAAACTGCCAATACCTCATTAGCATAAGCCCGCTCAGGGAGGGGCTCGAGGCAGACTTGTTTACCAGTTTAGCTGACCTGGCCACCCTGGAAGCCAGCTGCTTACATTGTCAGGTGCTAGTCATACGACTTTGCAGCTGTCCCAGGTGCTATCTTAAATACGGCTGCCTACAAGTTATGTGTCTCAAGTTCCTGATCTTTTGAAGACTATTAACATGAAGGGGTGTTGTATTTTGTCAAAGACATTTTTCAGCATCTAATACAAATGATCACGAGATTTTTTTTTACTTGAAGTCAGCCCTACATCCCTGGGATGAAACTTGCTTGACCATGGTAAATGATTATTTTGATGTGTTTTTGGATTTGGTTTGTGAGAATTTTGTTGAATATTTTTGTATCAATATTCAGAAGGGAAATTATTCAGAAATTCTCTTTCTTTGTTGGGTCTTTGTGTGGTTTAGGTATCAGGGTAAATGTGGCTTCATAGAATGAATTAGGTAGTGTTCCTTTTGTTTCTATTTGTGGAATAGTTTGAGAAGTATTGATATTAGGACTTCTTTGAAGGTCTGATAGAATTATGCACTAAAACCAACTGGGCCTTGGTGGTTTTTGGTTGGCAGACTTTTAATGACTGCTTCAATTTTCTTAGTGGTTATAGGACTGTTTAGATGGTTTATCTGATAGTGATTTAACCTTGTTACCTTGTAGCCTTCTAGAAAATCCTCCATTTCATTTAGTTTTCTCCAGTTTTGTTGAGTATAGGCTATTGTAATATGATCTGATGATTTATTTTTTAATTTCCTCAGTTTCTGTTGTTATGTCTCCCTTTTCATTTCTGATTTTGTTAATTTGGATACTGTCTCTGTGCCCTTTAGGTAGTTTGGATAAGGATTTATCTATCTTGTTGATTTTCTCAAAGAAGCAGCTGTTAGTTTTATTGACTGTATTTCTTGGTTTCTACTTGGTTGATTTCATCCCTGAGTTTGATTATTTCCTGACTTTGATTATTGTTAGTTGTATTTGCTTCTTTTTGTTCTAGAGTTTTCAGGTGTGCTGTTAAGTTGCTAGTGTATGCTCTCTCCAATTACTCTTTTAATACTCAGAGATAGGAGATTTCCTCTTAGCACTGCTTTATTTGTATACCATAAGTTTGAGTGTGCTGTGCCTTCATTTTCATTAAATTCTAAAAAGTTTTCAATTTCTTTCTTATATCTACCCTGACCAAGTTTTTATTGAGTAGAAAGATGTTCAGCTTCCATGAGTATGTGAGCCTTTTGTTGTTTTTGTTATTATTGAAGGCTCACCTTAGTGGTAATCTGATAGAATACATGGTATTAAATCAGTTTCCTTACATGTTAAGGCTTATTTTGGTCAGTTTTGGAGACAGTACAAGGATGTGCTGAGAAAAAGGTATATTCTTTTGTTTTAGGATGAAATGTTCTGTAGATATCTGTTAAATCCATTTTGTTCCTAACTTCTGTTAGTTTCATTGTGTCTCTGTTTAGTTTCCATTTCCATGATCTGCCCATTGGTGAGAGTGGAGTGTTGAAGTCTCCCACTATTATTGTGTGAATTTCGATGTGTGCTTTGAGTTTAGTAAAGTTTCCTTTACAAATATGAGTGCCCTTGCATTTGGGCATAAGTGGTCAGAATTGAGAGTTCATCTTCATGGATTTTTTCCTTTGAGGAATATGAAGTATCCTTCCCAATCTTTTCTTGATAATGTTTGTTTAAAAGACTATATTCTTGGGAATTAGAATGGCTACTCCATCTTGTTTCTTGGGTCCCTTGGCTTGGAAACTTTTTTTTCCAGCCTTTTACTCTGAGGTAATGTCTATCTTTTCCATTGAAGTGTGTTTCCTGTATTCAACAAAATGCTGGGTCCTGTTTACGTATCCAGTTTGTTAGCCTAGGCCATTTTATTGGAGAATTGATGTTAAAGATATTAAAGACCAATGATTGTTGCTTCGTGTTGTTTTTGTTGTTAGAGGTGGAATTATGTTGGTGTGGTTCTATTCTTAGTTTCTTGTGAGAAGATTAATTTCTTGCTTTTTCTTGGGTGTAGTTTCCTTTTTTGGGTTTGAGTTTTCCTTCTATTATCCTCTGTAGGGCTGGTTTAGTGGAAAGATATTGCTTAAATTTGGTTTTGTTATGGAATATCTTGGTTTCTCCATCTATGGTAATTGAGAGTTTTAGCATAGCCTGGGCTGTGATTTGTGATATGTGATACATTTGTGATATGTGCCCAAGATCTTCTGGCTTTTAGAGACTGTTGAGAACTCTGGTGTAATTTTGATATGGCTGCCTTTATATGTTTCTTGACCTTTTCCCCTTACTGCTTTTAACACTCTTTCTTTCTTCTCTGCATTTCACATTTTAATTATTATGTGACTGAAGTATTTTCTTTCTGGTCCAATTTATTTGGTGTTCCGTAAGTTTCTTTTACATTTATGAGCATCTCTTTCTTTAAGTTAGGGAAATTTTCTTATATGATTTTGTTGAAGATGTTTAACATCTCTTTGAATTGAGAATCTTCACTCTCTTCTATACCTGTTTTTCTTAAGTTTGGTCTTTTTCTTGTGTCCTAGATGTCCTAGATGTTTTGGGTTAGGAGCTTTTTGCACTTTTTTTTTTTTTTTAGAACAAATGCAATGTGTATTTTTTTTTTTTTTTTGACTGTTGTGTCAATGTCTTCAATAGTATCTTCTATTCCTGAGATTCTCTCTTGTATTCTCTTGGTGATGCTTGCATCTGTGATTCTTGATATCTTTCCTAGGTTTTCCATCTCCAGGGTTGTATCTCCCTTTGTGATTTCTTTAATTGTTTCTATTTCCAGTTTTTGATTCTGAATGGATTTGTTCAATTCCTTCACTTGTTTGGTTGTATTTTTCTGTACTTCTTTAAGGGATTTTGTATTTCCTTTTTAAGGGCATCTACCTGTTTATCTTTGTTCCCCTGTATTTCTTTTTTTAATTTTTTTATTGGATATTTTATTTATTTACATTTCAGATGTCATCTCCTTTGCTCATTTCCCCTCCCTAGAACCGCCCTCTCCTATCCCCCCTGCTCCTTTATGCTTTTAAACCATTTTAATTAAATGCAAGTATTAAGGTCAGTTCTAGGTCAAGGGACTAGCAATACAATAGATGCAAATAGTCAAGGAACAAGCAAGACAATAAACGCAAATAGTAAAACAACAAGCAAGGCAATAAACAAAATTCCGGGAAAACGCCTGTGATCACTGTTTTTAAATATGACATTGGCCAAGGACAAGGAAGTTGGCTTCAGGTAAGAATCTGATTAGACTAAAACAAAGAAGTAATTTCAGGCAGGAACCTAAATCTTAGGCTAGAACAAAAAATAATATTAGGCAGGAATCTAAATATTAGGCTAGGACAAAGAAGTAATTTCAGATAGGAATCTAAATTTTAGGCTAGAACAAGGAAGTAGGCTTCAGACATGAAAATGACTTTGGGCTAGAACAGGGAAGTTGGCTCAGATATTTTGGTCTTCTGTATTTCTTTAAAGGAGTTACTTATGTCCTCCTTAAAGTCCTGTATCATCATCATGAGATGGGATTTTAGATCAGGTATGTTAGGATATCCAGAGCTTGATGTGGTGGGAGTACTGGGTTCTGATGTTGCCAAATGGCACTGGTTTCTGTTGCTTGTGCTTGCTTCTTGCTGTCTGGTTATCTCTAGTATTAATTGGGCTTGCTTTCTCTTACTGGAGCCTGTTCCTCCTTTGAGCCTGGTTATATTGGTCCTCATTGTGTCAGGCTGTCTTGGAGAGTGTGAGGTGGTTTGGAGCACCTGATGTGAGTCTGGCAGTGGCAGACCTCCTGGGAATCAAGCTGACTCTGGGGGTGGGTAGTGGGTTCTGGAACACACAATCTGCTCTACAGCACAGTTGAGGACTGAAAGGAAAATGTGTCACTGGAAGGGCTGGAGGTCCTGGAACCTATGGGCCTGGGAGTGGTGGGTCTCAGTTAGACCAGGTATTGAGGTAGGCAGGGAGGGTATTCACCTGGGAGCCTGGTGGTGTCAGAACCCCTGGGAGTCAAGCTGTCTCTGGGTGTGGGCAGGTTGGGGGAGTTAGAGCACAGGAGCTTTAAACACTTTCTTATACATAGTGTAAAATAGTCATTCTGACTGATTGCTTCTCTTAGTTTGAATGGCAGGGCCAATAAACTGACTAAAATAAATGTATAAAGTAAAGGGGCACTAGCCAGCCCAAACATACCAAACATGGCTCTGGCATGTCTTGCCTTGCCTTTCCCCTATTTCCTCTGCCTTGCTAAAACCTGTCAGATTACATTCCTAGAACTCGCCACCAGGTCCATTCTCATTTTGGCAACCTCCTTCCCCTCAGGCTCACTATCAAGTTCCAACTATCAACGTATTGATGACCAGTGATCAAATTTTGACTCACGTAACATGTCCAATTACAACAATCCAACTCATCCTTACACAGATTTCCCCATTTTACCTATATTAACTTCCTTTTACCTATGGGCCACATCTGTCTTTTTTCTATCCAGAGGCAGTCCTTTGTCTCTCCAAAGCAAATGTGCCTACTCCCTCTGCCTTGTTCACATTCCCTCTCTTTGTCTCTTATTTCCTGCCCTTTATCCCTCTAGGGTAAATAAATCTCCTTTATGTTGAGAAGTTGGTCTTGGAGAATTTGGTGGTCCTTTTAAATGAAATATCCTGTGTTCCTGGTTTTCTTTGGTCTTTAGTTTATCCAGTTCTGATTATCTTATCAAGGAACATTAAACCAAATATATTCAAAAGAGTTGGAAAACTCCTTCATGCCATATTGGTGACATATTCTTGCTGTGTGTGTACAGATAAAAATAGCAATGTCAGACACAACAACAGTCAAATTTGATGCCTGGGGCATCACTCTTGATTACGACAGCTGTGCATGCTAAATTGATCTTTCCTATGAACTCTTTACTTACACCTCTTTCAAGAGAGCCCCCCCCCCGCCAGGTCCCCCATGGATTGACTCTATATTTTTGTGATTTGCATCTGTATTTGGAGTCTGAGAAGACAAATAATACACAAATTTCATGACATAGGATGTGGGGAGAGAAGACACCTGTCAACAGATGCATTTCCAGCTACATCTGATAGGAAAGTTTTCTGCTCTACCTACAAGCCATTTCTAAAATCCTGGAAATGATTGAAATGATATTGCTTGAAGGTATCATTTCTTCTTGTCTTCTACTAAGATGTTTATGAAGCTCAGTGACTTTTTGACCTCCAGTATGAAGCCCTCACAATGGGGGCATCACATTCCCCTTTCGTTATTCACTGATTCATGTGTGCCTAAAATAAGCTTTTCTCTTTTTAGTAAATGTCAAAGAGTATGTCATGTTTTATGAGCCATGCATTCTCTGTCACAACCATATTATAAGAAATGTAAATGCAGACAGGAAAACAGTCTTTGGCAGTGAATTATTAATTCATGAAAATTTTGTGTCACAAAAATGGTATTACTCTTTTGATGGCTTTCTAATTGGTTAAAATTGCAAACAGTGTTTTTAATTCAAAGGCCTCCCCTTCCCCAAGAAAGATCATGGGCAGATTTGGAGTCCAGGTAAAAACTTACTAACACACTCTTTTCATATTAGGTCTTCTGTTTGTTTCATATTAAGAAAAGCAGAAAGCCCATGTGAAACAAGTTGGCATACTTTAGCTGAAGACATCCCCATTCTCACACTCACTGAGAAGAGCTCTAAGAGAACTCTCAAATCTAGATTTTTTTTTTTGGGGGGGGGGAAGGACAAACAACTAAGCTAAACCAAACAGGAAACAAAATACTTGGAATTTATATACTTTAATATTCTATTTTGTTATAATAAGAAGAGAAACATCTACGTTTTCAAGTTTTCTCCATAACTGAATCATAAACTGCAGTGGATTTGGTGATAATTGTGTCTGATATAATCTGGAACTATATTTGATCCAATTCTCATAACTTTTCATAGCTGTTCAATCAAGAGAACTGCCTCTTCTGTTCTTTCACTTAGGTGTTACTGATGAGCACACAGCATGTCATGGTATATTTTAAATTAGTTTACAACTCTTACAAAGTGATCACACAACAGACCCTAATTCACTCATTTGAAGGGGCTGAGGACAGAGATAATGAGATGGAGAGGGAGAGTTTTGGGGTAATTTTTTTTTGTTTTTTTGTTTCGTTTTTTTGTTTTTGTTTTTGTTTTTTTCAGATAGCAGGCCACTACTGAAGTCACTATGTTTTAAACTTTAATTTGTGATGGGCACATTGTCTTTCTTTTCTGTTTTTTTTTTTTTTCCTAATTTGTCAACCATGGTAAGCAAGAAAGAGAAAACAACACAGAACAAACAAACAAAACAACTTGCAGCTTATTTCTCAGAGTTCTAGAGTTGCCCATCCAGGTTGCTCTGGCTAGTTCACATGGCAGTGGCTAGACAGGGTGTGCTAGATCCATTTGGTGTAATGTACTGCTGCTCAGCAGGTTAGTTAAATCTGAAGTGTAGTGACACAGCATCATTATTTTTTTTTTTTTTTTGGTTTTTTTGAGACAGGGTTTCTGTGGGACTGCGTAAGGGTATTCTAGTTCTTGGCTGGGCATGGGCCTAGAACCCCGAGACTCCAAGGGAGAAACGGCAGGAGTTCGGCCAAGTCCCCAGAACTCAGAGTCCTAACAAGCAGTCCAATCTCCATAGACCTACATTGTTCAGTCACGTAGGCCATTACAGCCCCTCCCAAAGTGCACAGGTAGGAGGGTGTAACTACAGGCCTCAGGCCCTAGGGATTTACATACTAATGAAGGTCAGAGGGCGGAGCCAATTAACCATTCCTCCCCAGAACCTCCCCCTTCCTCCCTCCCTACTTAACTCAGGCCTGCCCTGAGTTTGGGGGGGATACATCCAGATCCATTTACCATCCGCCATGACAATAAACCCTTTTGGAACCAAGGACTTCCTCGCATCATTGGGGCCTGCCGGGCCTGCCGCCGCAGCCAAAGCCTCCAGCCACTGGAACCAGAGACGTTCCTCCGGTATGTGAGACACAGGCTGCCTGGAAGCCTCCAGGCAGCCTCCACCTCACAGGCCCCGGGCTGCTGCCACCTGGGCCCCGGGCCTCTGCCTCGTGGGTCCGGGACTCCTGCTGCGGCCCGCCAGATTTTCCCCACAGGTTTCTCTGTATAGCCCTGGCTGTCCTGGAACTCACTCTGTAGACCAGGCTGGCCTCAAACTCAGAAATCCGCCTGCCTCTGCCTCCCAAGTGCTGGGATTAAAGGCGTGCGCCACCACCGCCCGGCTGCATCATTATTTTCAAACTGGAGTCAATGTACCACAATTTTGTTTCCCAGAGGATATGTGAAACTATAGAACATATAAACCCATCTTCGTGCAGCTTTAATTATACTCAAATCCAGCAAAACTTATTGTTTGCATACTTAAGAATTATAAATAGATTATATAGATAGAACACAAATCTCATGAATTTGAAAATTGAAACAAACCCACAAATCTTGCTATATAATTTATGAATTCATTTGACTTCTTCTTAGGTAAGGCCAGTACCATGATCTACAGGACCACAGTGAGTTTGGTAGGAAAACGTCAGCACTATTTCTACATGTCTTGCTCCTCCACAAGGGAGAGAGACCACAGAAATGATGTTATGGTTGTTTCACCCATTAGATATAGATATTAGCATATTTAGACAGAAACACTCATGTTGATGCACATAGTACCTCTTTAATTCAGTTACTGGTTTTCAAAGGACAATGGATCCATGAGTCTACAGTTCTCCTTCCAAGTCAGTCTAAGCTGTTCTGTTAGTCAGCTTTCTGTCTCTGTGACAAATGGCCTCAAAGAATCTTCTAAATGAACCAGGATTTATTTTTACTTCTGAGGTTTCAGAGCACGGTCATTTGGCTGCATTGTCCTGGGCCCATGGTGCAGAAGAACATGATTAGGGGTGCTTAGTGAAGCAAAGCTGATCATATCAAGACAGTGAGAAATGAAAGGACAGAAAGGAAGGGGCCAAGGACAAAGTATACCCACGAAGCTATCTCTGTGCTCTTCCAACTAGCCCCTAAAGTTTCCATCACCTCTCAATAGCCTATTAAGTTGTAAGGTCATTAACAGATTGATCTGATGATGAAGTTAAACACCATGGAACTATGTGGTCTTGAAAAGGCACACCTCTGATCATTGCTACCTTAGCCACCAAGCCTTAACACATGAGCCTATGAGAATTTAGGTCAAAACTGGAACTTTTGTAATCTGGTAGAAGTGACTGCCTTCCTTGTATCACTTTATCCTGCCAACAGGAGCCTTCTTTATATTATAGGATTTGAACACATTTCCAAAATACTGCAAAATTAAAATAAAGGCTATAAACTTCTGTCAGGGTGTTGTGCTTGCCTAGCCTGCATGGGACCCTGTATTGTATCCTAGTGCTGTAGAAGTGAGAGAGTCTATTGATAAACAGAAAGAAATGTTTTATAAATATTTCAGCTAGAAAAACAGCTTCTTAGTTATATAAAGTCAAATGGATTTATGCTTCTCAATCATCTCCAACTACTTCCTTTTAGTATGAGAAAAATTGTATTAATCATTTGTCTTTTTTCTAAGTGTAAGAAAAACTGAGTTAGTTCATACCATTAGAATCACTCAGTCAATGAATTATTGAAACAGGCAAAGTGAATGCACTTATAATGACATGCTTTTTCTCTCTTCCTATCTTATCTCTCCATCTGTCCTTCATTTCTTTTCCTCTTTCCTTCATTCCTTTATTTGTTTAACAAAAGACTATAGAATGACAGATTCTGTGTGTATGTGTGTGTGTGTGTGTGTGGTTGGTGAGGTGGTGAGAGAGAGAGAGAGAGAGAGAGAGGAAGGAAGGGAGGGGGGGAGAGCCTAGGGAAATATAATATCATACATTTATTTCCAGTTGATTTTACATCTTGTCCAGCTGTGTTGTTTGTTAATATTCTGTTTGCCTCAAACATTCCATCTCTAGCTCTCACGAAAAATTTCATATCCAGAAAATCTGATGAAAAATTGTAGCAATGAACTAAGCAATCTTTTTATTACCTTCTCAAATATGCCCCATCTAGTCTGTTGTGGATAAAAGCAAGTACTTCCATTTTCTCCTTTATCTGGGGCATTTTTCTCTCATTCAGAGATGCATCATTGACCTATCCTCCTAACAACTTTGAAAAACATTTCAATCTGCCCATGTTACTGACAATTTATTTAAGACTCTCAAAGCAATGACTAATCCTGCCCTTAGTTACTTACGTTATAACCCTTTTTAAAAATAAAATAAATTCACAATATATAAGTAGGCATGAACTATTGTTTTAGCATTAATTATTAAACTACTTTGAAGTTCCAAAAACTAATCTCTTGCCATTTGACCACATACCCAAATAATTTTCAGTTCTCATCATTCTTCAAACATTTTAGACTATTCCGTATATTAACCTGTGTACATCTATTTCATGTTGCTTGGATATTCCTGTCTGTCATTTATCCTCCTAACACTTCTAACACTGCTTTACTCTGGGCTTCAGATGTCTCAAAGGCTCAGATGATAAAGGTTCACATCCTAGACTGGTGTTATTCAGAAGCAGAGGCACTATAAGAGTTGAGGTTCAGCAGAAGTTCCCCTGGTCACTAATGGCATGTCTTTGAAGGAGAAACTGGGATCTCAGCTTATATATCTCCCATGCTTTTCAATGCCAGGCATAAGCAAAGTAACTGTGTGGTCTTGCCATTGTAGCTACCTTACTGCAGGCCAAAGCAAAAAGAGACTCAGCCGTTGCCTAATAATGAAAACTATCTGCCAAAATAAACCCATTCTCTTTAGAATTTTATCATCTCAGTTATTTTTTTAACAATAACCCAGATGTAATAGCAAATTAGTTCCATCTAATGACACAGCAAATTAATCTGCTCATGGGACGCTAGTGGGAAGGAAAACTACATAGCATAAACAACACTCAAGAAACAAACATAAATGGAATTTCTCTAAATTACGTCTTACCATTATAATACCCTGTTTTTAATAAAATATAATTAGGGTTGAAGATTCCTTTTGTCTTTTATAAATAGGACCCTTAATCCAAGAATGTCAGTGTGCCAATAGCATGTAAGTTTCATATCTGACAGTCATATATATGAAAATTAGTGTCTGTGGTTTATCTTATATTACTCATAAACTGTTATGAGGAGGTAGAGAAAAGAAATTTCTCAGGTTTCTAAAGCCCTACATTGGGGAAAACATTTATCCAATCAAATTTTGTGGTAACTCCTATACATGTTGGTAGATAGTGCAACCACCTTTGCAAAGCTTTTCAAAAATAAAGATAAGTAATGTTAGAGGTGGAAAAGAATGAGACAGGCATGCTATTGATGGGACTTCTTTCCTTTTATCTTCAGTTGCATGGGATATAAGAAGACTGCAAGACTTTGCTGCAACTATTCTGTAAACCCCTGTTTGAGGGAATCTCATGATTTCTGAAGATGCTATGCAAATTGATAAGAGAGAAAAGCAATTAATAATCCAACCCAGCTCTAAAGCCTTGAAGCATAACTGATAAGCACAACATTCCCCAGTGGTATAATAATAGCACTAACATTTTCTCAGTAACCAACAGCTGTCTAAGTGGACTTAAGGCCTGCTGAATAGAAAGGAATCTGTGCCTATTCATGTACTATAAACTTATCCAACTACTTGTAATTGGTGAGGCCATGAACTCTAAGAAGACTCAACTACTGCCACTTCTCTTAACCAGTATAATTTCTAACTGTATTCTAAATGCTTATCTTTATACTCACAGATAACTGCAACTTACTCCTCTCAACAACAACAACAAAGGTTTATTTTTGAGCAGACAAAGGTCCATTACAGAAATTCACAATTGCTCAAAATACAGAGAACAACTGATCTTGAGGTAACTGGCCTCAATTCATACACACACAATTAAACTCCTACAACTCAAGGTTCAGGGAACACAGAAGAGACAGAAAGATTTTAAGAGTCAGAGTATTGAGATGTCTGCTTTGAGATATTATCTTCTATATTTAGAATTGCAAGTGCTAGCTACTTCAATAGAAATCTCAACAATTAGTAGTCATCTAAACAAGACCTAAAAGGTAATAAAAATAGTTGGTATGCCAACAGGCATTGGAAAAAATATCTTATAAGATGAAGAGCTATTGGTATACATATTTCTGAGATAGGGATAAGTCAGTTATCTTTAGGAATGAGCTTCCTAATAGTTTATCCAATCCCAAGTGATCAGCTCTAACCATGTACACATATGGACAACAATAAAGGACCTCAACATATTACATTAATAAATTTACATGATAATAATAATTAAAAATAAAAGACCATGAAATTGAGAAGAAATGTAGTGACATGAGAAAATCTGGAGGTGGAGAGGTGAGGAGGGAAGTGGTACAAATATAATAGTCATATGTGAAATTCTAAAATAAATAAATAAAATAAAACATTTATGGATGGAGGGGGTGGAGTGACTTTTTTGGTGGAGTCTTGGAACACATTGGTTATCATGATATGGAGAGAGTCATTTCAGTAACTTGGAATCCAGACCAAGGAAAGAACAGTGTGGATGCTGCTCTGCAGGCCTGAGTATTCATACTGTGCACAATGGAATCTTGCTAAACTACATGGAAGAAATCCACAGATGATAGAGTTATTGAAATTCTGCGTTGAGGACTGGACATCACATATCACATATACTAATTGCCTCTAAACAAGAATGAGAAAAACAACCTACAAAAATGCTGGGGAGAGGTATCTGCAGTATATATAGAGTACACAGAATACTGGTTAACAATAAATAAAAGATAAACAATGATATTTTTCTCTCTTTTTGGGGATGGTGTCAGTTCAGTCACTTACTCTGCACTAAAATCATAACTAGATAGCTGGGGCATAGTGTAAGTTTTGTAAGCAGATGGTATACTCAATGAAGAAGTGGTTAAATGCTTTTCTTTTTATTAATTTATGAAATAACTATTTTGGCATGTTTTTTTTGTTTGTTCACTGAAAGTAGGAAAGCAAAAGTTAAAGGTTCTACTTACTGCCAGACAGGGTACCTCACACCTATAATCTCATCCTTCAGTATGCCTAGCAGGAAGAACATCATGACTTGGAGTTCCAGGTCAGAATGAGCTACAGTGTACAGCCTTGTCTCACAAAGCCAAACAAGACAGTAAACAATTTCCGACCAAACAATAACAACATCACACATACAGTAAGGTCCCTATATCCTATGTGAAGGATACATTCTAAGACTTCCAGTGGATTCCTGAAACTACAGATGATATGTAAAACTGTACACACCAGGCTTTCCTGTATATAAAAATCCATGATGGAGTTGAATTCACATATCAGGCATAGGAAGAAACTGCATTAACAATTAATAATGAAATGGTTATGTGTTGTTCTAATACACTGTAATAACGGTGTTGAAATAATGCATTAGTTACATTATCTATGTCTGTTAGTTCTCCCTCCAGTCATGTGTCTGGGAGCTACTTCAGCTTCTCCTTTCCAGTCCCTAAGCAGAGGCCACTGGTCTTTTCTTTTTGAGGAACTGATTCTAATATTATCCACGAGAAGTCATAGTTTTCTGAAAGGGAAACTGCAAACATTTTTTTTTTTTTAATTCTAAAGTCAAATTGACATTTGTTAGCAGGTGATACACCTTATCTTGATTAGAAATACAGATGTTTCCCATTTTCTTGATGTTTTCCTTTCTAGAAATTCTGTCCATCTACTTCCACTTACATGGATTTTTAAGTCTTTGACATTAAACATGTATCAAATATACTGCTTTCTGTCATAGTTGTTCTATAATGGTTTCTAGATTGAACCAGTTTCAAACGCATTTATTTGCATGTTCCCACAAAAAAAAAAAAAAACTATTGCACAGTGCCTTTTTGTTTTAAGTACTTAAATCATTTTTTTCAGGTGCAAATAAATACATGTAATGAATATAGCAAGACTTGAATGTTTAAAGAAGAAAACAGGTGGCAATGATAGAAAGCTTTCTTATTACTACCCCACTATTTTAATAAAGATCAGCTTGAAGTAATCATATGCAAATATTATACAAATAAAATGCAAATGTGCAAAGGAAGATTTTGGCTTGGGTGGGGCAGATATGTCCAGAAATAGTCAGACAGAAGCAATATATTGGATACCACTAGAATTCAGACAGGTTGGGTTTTTTCTTGTAACTTTCCTTTTTTTTTTGTAATTATATTTATGTACAGAACATTTAGTGTACATTTTTTAACCCAGTATAGTGGCGAGTTCTTTAGCCTTTGCCTTTTCCAGCTTGGCAATGGAGCCACAGACTTAGCACCCAGGATGTTGCCTCCCCAATGGCGGCGGATCTTGTCATATCTGTCATTATAATTGGTCCTAATAGCTTCCACAAGCTTAGCCAGAGCACCCTTGTCTTCCGAGTTAACCTGTGTAAAGGCAACAGTGGTGCCTGTCTTCCTGTGGACCAGGCGACCCAGCCTGGCCTTTCCCTTGATGATGCAGTAGGGCACCCCATCTTTCGACACAGGCAGGCAGGAAAATCACCAGCTCAATGGGGTCTACATCATGGGCAATCACCACCAGCTGAGCCTTCTTGTTCTCCACCAAGGTGATGCTGTATTGGCTCCTACTTGGAGGACAGGTGGTCTCTTAGTTGGGATGTCTCCTTTGCCAGCAGGTTTCTTCTCAGCACGGGCCAGTAGCCTTTGCTTCTTCTCTTGCTTTGTCTCTGGCCTTACTTGTGGGCAAGCTTAAGCAGCTGAGTAGCTGTTTGCCTGTCCAGGGCCTGGGTGAACTGGTTAATGGCAGGAGGTACTTTGAGCCGCTTATTGAGGATGGCTCTTTGCCACTGCAGCCTGATGTAGCGGGGCCATTTAACGAAGTGTGTTAGATCTTTTTGGGCTGGATGTCCTGCAATGCCAAGTTCTGAAAGAGGATTGACCACCTTTTTGGCCTCCTGTTTCTTGATGACAGCGGGGCGAGGCCACCTGATTCCCACTTGGCCTTCTTTCCTTTGAGGATTTTGCTGGGCTGAGGAGAGAGCTTCTTGTAACTTTCTAAAGTCCTGAGAAGCTGGTTACAGTTCACCAATCACTTGCAGGGAACTTTCATCTTGTGTTCAAATGACACTTTTGTGACTGAAAGAGTCAATGTCCTCCAAAACACCAACAACTCAGTCAGTCTCCGTGGTGGCTAGGTTGACCACATTAGTGGTCAGCTAGTGGGTGGCAGGGCTGGTGTTTCTAGCAGTCGGTTTTAGCTGCAGCACGCACGTGTCCTCAGGCTGAGAAACATGGCGGCTGGGCTAAGCAGAGCCGCTGCAGCTTAGATAGTTGGCCTGAGCCAGAGGCCTTTTTAAATAATTACTACAACAGATATATAATCTTACAGCCTTACTGCTGAAACAGCTCGCCTTTTCTTGTTCTTTCTGAACTCTGGCTGGCTGGTTCAACTCAGCTGTTCGTGCTCAAAATTTCTCTACAACCTGACTGATTCAAATTGACTTTTCTCAGCTTACCAGTCTGCTTGGAAGAACTGCCTCTGAATTCAATGAACTGAACTGCTCTAACTGTACTGACTACATGAACTGAATGGAACTGATGAAACTGCATGAACTCAACTGAACTCAACTGTATTCAACTGAACTATACCAAATTACACTGAACTGAACGCAGTTGCACTCACTGAATTGCCTTCCAGCTCCTGACTCACTCTACCCTGTTCTTGTGTTACCTCTCTTTCGTATCTGTTATCATGGAGTTGGGTGTATCCTATCTCTTACTCATTCTGTCAGATCTTTCTCTTACTCATCACTTTGTCTACCTCTCAATTACACATCACTTACTGGTTGCTTCCTTCTACTAACTAACATTATCTTCATTGTTTGGGATTAAATGCAAGTACTTGAGGGCATGTCTCTATTAAAGACAAAGGGATTAAAGGTGTATCATTCTAGTTGGATCACACAGAAGATATTTGGAGGTGATCTCTTGCTAGGCCAGCTATGTTGCTGGATTAAAATTTTCTATAATTGTTTATTTTGAAAAATTTCAAAATACATTAAAATAAACTTTTTCCAATTCTCAAATACCAGTCTTCTGTCTGTTCCATACACACAATTCCTGTTTCTGACTTCTATATCTTCCTTCACCAGACTCAAATGGTGGAAGTTACTGATAACTTATCAACTGAGACACTAAAGTTTTCTTATTATTGAAAAACTTTCTCATATTGTTTTTCAATCTTATAGAGTAATGTCAAGGCAATAGAGAATTTGGGATATTAGCCCTGTTATTAAATTGCATTAAAATAATTAAGAGGAGGCAAAGCAGTGAAACAAATAATGAATATCAATAACTGAAAGTTAAGTAGTCTGTGATGAAATAGGATTTCAAGAAAATTCTTTATAGGCCTTTATATGCTTGCTGCCAGACAATCTTTGTGCAGTCTCTAGGATCTGTATGGTAAAAGTAGAGGTGCAATCCAGTGAATATCCTCGACTACCACTCATATTTAGTGCCATAAGTGGGTGCATATAATGCATACATAATTAAAAACAAAACAAGAACAACATCCTCAAAAGAAATTTCTTCATAAAAATATATACAAACATTTAGTGGCCACAGGGTGGTACAAAGTATTTTCCTCTGCTCTTGAAATTGAGGAGGCAAAGGAGACAAGAGGAATAACCAGATATATTGAATATGAGCAAAGCCATATTCATTTGCAATGGTGTAGAAATAAGCCTTTACCCCAAGGTAAAGGCAAATGATATTTAGAGAAAGACCTTTTGGAATGTAGTTAGCATATAGGTAAGACTATGATGGTAGACCATCCATGGTAGCATAAATGGCTTTAAAATGGCAAAGAAAGGCCTTGGGTGGAAGCTTGCTTTCTGTGAGGTGCATGTGCGGTGCTATGATGAAGCAAGAAGTCTCTGACCAGAATGTAGAGCAGAAACTACTGACAGGTGTTGAGACTTCGCAGCCTTTAGAATAATGGACCAAATATATTCCTACTATTTAAAGACTGTAAATATCTACTATTAGTTGTTTGATTATTAAACACTTATTTATTAACTCAGTAATTTGAAGAAATAAATAAATTTGCTGTCTGTTATCTACCATATATATTTATCCAGCTATACAAATTATCCCTGACTTAACACATAGCTTAGAATAAACTACTCCTATAAATTCTGAAGGAATACAAATTAATTGACATTGGTTACTAAAGCTCATAATTTTTCTCCCATTCATTGTGCTATTGTATCAGTTCTGATAGTGTCCTTTGTGCATAAATGTTAATTTTGATGAAGTCAACTTTACCCATTTTTATTTTCTAGTTGTTTATACTTTTCATTTATTTAATACTCTCTGTGGTCATGGGTGGAGAGATTTATTCATCAATGCCAAAACAAAGCCAAAGCTTTAAGTTTGAACAATTGTTCTTCCATCAATATCTATGTGGTTACTTCAATGTTCATCCTAATGAAGGCTCCTCTCTTTATCTCTGTGAATGTTTGCAAGACTAAAGGTATATATTTTAATAGAACCAAATGTCTTTATTCATAGAATTACATCAGTGGATTGCATAAACCTGGTTAAATAGCTATAGGTTTCATATACTTGCATTCTAAAATAATAAGTATTTTGTCAATGATATTTTTAGTTCCTAAGTACTAAACACTATTATATGTTTTAAAGATGAAAAAATGAAAAAGAAAATGTTTTTTTTATCTCAGATAAATGAATAAAAATGAGAAACAAATATTAAGCAATCAATTACCGGATTAGAAAACAGCAAGTTCTAGCATAATGATTCTTAAAATGTTAAGTTAGAATAGACTAATTTAAGAAACCATATTCTCTGGTGTAAGTGTATACCCCAGTACTAGAATTGAAGGCAGGATCTCACACATGTTAAACACATTGTGCCACCATTGAGCTATACTTCAGCCAACACCGGGTGATAATGGCTGTAAAGCAATCTGTCAAGAAGATGTCCAACAGCTCAAGCAAAAGGTACAAAGCTAAAATGCATGAAATAAGAAGTTTCCAACCTGAGAACTTTGTGTAGGTGGAAATAAAAGACTAGACTGAAGTTTTAGGAAGTAAAATATGATGTTAAATACATTGCTTATAGATAATTTTCAAACATATTTAAGCAATTGTGCCAATAAGCTTTGGTGTGCAGTGACAAAATATCTGTGAAAAGAAGTTTAGAGAGGAAATTTTTATTTTGATTTATGATTTCAAAGGTTTAGACTATGGTCTTGGACCTTGTTGCTGTGAGTTCTTACATGACAACAGGTAAGGATTCCATTGATGTGAGTTCATGCATGACACCAAGGACCGCCACATGGAGTGGTAAAGATGCTCACTTGATGATATCCAGAAAACAATACAAAAGGAAGGATTGTGTCAGGACAAAAAAACTTTCAAAGATATCACACAAAGGATCAACTTCTTCCAACTCAGTCCTATATCCTAATAGTTCAGTGATCTATGAACTACTATTTAAAGTTAGTGTCCTCATGAGCCAATCATTCCTTAATTGCATCTCTCAATAAGGGTGAAGACATCACACTGGAAATTTTGGGGTGTGGCTTCACATACCTAAATTATTACAGTATATATAGAGACTCTCTTGTGCACTATGTGGAAGCATCACCTGTCAAAAAAACACTGGTTGGTCAATGATCTGAGGAAGGAAATAGAAATTGGACATCCTGTAGGAAAAGATAGGATTCTGGGAAACAGTCAAGAACAGGAGATTTTTGCCGATGGCTTGGCGGAGCCCGGTGCTGAAACTGAGGAGAGGTAAACAGTCATGTGGCTGAACTCAGGTTAGAATTAAATGGTTGTAAGTTATAAGCTATACAGGAAATGAACCAAAGCTTGTGACTAGGCATTTATTCATAAATAATAAAGTTTCAGAGTCATTATTCTGCGAACAAAGAGATCAGGTAGAAAAGCTCCTGGATACAACAGCCCTACCTTTCTTTATGTATAAACAATGAACAGAAGGATATCTGTCCACATAACACTTGCATAAGCAAAACAGGTTAAAATAAACGATTCTAAGTTTTTACCAGCTAATACTTAATTAACAAGCGTTTACAGAATTTTTTTCAAAACTGCTGTTGTTTCCATAGTGAGAGCCAGGCAATACACTAAAAATATTTGGAGTCCAAAGAGATTAACACAAATATTGGTTAATTGAAGTAATGTTATCAAATAGTCTAAACAGGGTTTAAGTTCTACAAATGAGATATAAATGCCTGAACTGGTTTTACTCTATTCCCTATAATTCATTTATACATATCTGTCAGTCATTTTTAAAAGGTGAATCAGATCTTAGTCTTTTCTTTAACTTGCTCCACTATACCTAAAATAAAAGCCAGACTCTATGGCCTACACCTCCACAGGCTACTGCCTACCTCTAACCTTTATTTCTCCTACAAACCTCCTTCCTCCTCGATTTTTTCTGGCCAAAGTGCCTTGAATAAAAAGGCATTTCATTTTCTTTTTCTGTTAGAAATCCTTTGTGTTTAGCCGTTCACACTGCCATACATCATCACCTCAGTTTTACCTCAGTCTCTTCCTATTCACAAAGGATTCCTCTGTCCAAATAAGCGAGGGTAGAGCTCCCTTTATATTCCATGATTTCTCATCTGCTCTGTGTATTTCCCTGCTTGAATCTAGTATAATGTGCATCACTATGAACAAGGTCTATTTTATGTGCTTCTACACAGTCTTAGTCTACTGTTCAATCACCCTAGAGCAGTGGTTCTCACCAATTCCAATATTGTGACCCTTTAATACAGTTCCTCATGTTATGGTGATCACCAACAATAAAATTATTTTTGTTGATACTTCATAACTGCTATTTTTCTAGTGTTATGAATCAAAATGCAAACAAGTGAGCAACATTAGACATTGGCTGGTCTACTGTATGCAATTTCCTGTCTTTAGTGTGCAGATCAAGCATAGGATCATGGTAGTTCACACTCTATACTTTTTAATAACTTGATTGGATGAATTGTACACAGAGTGGCAATGTGTAGGAGAAGTATAAGTGAATGTAGGCAAAGTAGCATAAATGTATAGTCTCTAAGACTCTGGTTAATAGTTCAAAATATAAGGCACAACTATGTGTGCTCAGTGGGTGACTAGTTGATTCTTCCTTTTATTTTAACTCTTAATTACTTGTACTTCTACTTGTACTTCTACTTATACTTCTACTCCTTATCTTTGAGTCAAGGATTTAATGCAAACTTGATCCTCAAAGTGCTGCAAATGGAGGGAAGTATCTCTAAATAAAAAAACAATATAATTTTAATGATTATATAAACTGCAACCATAGCTGTGCATATTACGTTAATTGAATGAAAAAAAACATATTATAACACCAAAAATAATAGTGTTAGGTAGCTGAGTTATTTTTAAAATACATATGTTTAAACTGAAGATATAACGCCGTTGGTAAAATTCCTGCCAAGCATGTGGAAGGCCATAAGTTCAAACTATTTTACTATGAAAATAAAAGAAAAAAGGGAAAGAATATGTACACATTAAAAGGATACTATATAGTTCCCATGTAAAATTCAGACTTAAAATTCATATTTTACCAACACAATATTACTGAAAATTCAGGTCTCACATTATATACATTATCTAAAAAGTTCCCTTAAAGAAGTTTTTGATGACTTAAGGAAAATAAATTAGTTCAAAGCATTCCAACTGTACAGTAGAACAAAATTAAATTGGTTTCCCCTAGGTTGGCCATGATCAGGAAATTCAAACTTAATTCTGAAAGCAAGAGGTACACTTGAAGACTAGTAATATGGTTTCTGGGAGAGCAAGATGAATTCAACCAAAGTTTTAAAACTCTCTGGTGAGGAAAGAGGTCACAGATAGGAAGACCAAGAAGTCTGAAGTAATCCAGACAGGCAATGATTAAAGTCAGGATGAGGAAAGGAATTATTGATTGTGTAAAGGGGGTGTGGGTAGAGGAAGTTAATTTCCCTTGCTTCTTCTTCACATCACCCAAATAAATCACTGCTTTCACCTATGCATCTGAAGTGAATGCATCACCCAAAAGGAGAACTATTGTGGGTTAGAAACAATAGAGCTATAAAATGTTAGCTGCCGCTGGAACTTGAATTTGTAAAGATAGCATTGTAAATATAAATTATTAATTACTAAGGCCAACACTTATTCCCATATTGCCAGAGCCTGCTGAGAGTTTGAAAACCAATATGTTTTCATCTTGAAGGGTGTTTGAAAGAAACTGGTTAACCTAAAAGGCCTTGAGATGTTAGGGGAATTACAGAGGAGAGACTCTGTAAATCAATACAATTTCTTCAGCAAATACAGTATCAAAAAGAACGACATTGAATTCAACATTGTCAGCAATGGAGATAAAATCATTTATAGCCAAGAAAGTGTAAACAGCCTCAGCCTGAATAGTTTACAGCACCAGAGGAAATTGAAAGAGGCTCTCCTCATTCTGTACTGCACAGTCTTTGAATTCAGTAGGGGGGCCATTTACAAAGACATAGTACTGGTTGAAGAATGATCACTCCAACCAAAGCGTGCTTTTATCACTTAGGGAGAGCACTGCACTTTCTTTTTACACAAGGATGTTCTGCCCCTCCATCCTCCCCTGCCTGAAATATCTGGGTGTTCTCTCCCATTCTGCAGCACCCTGAGGGGCAGTATTAATTTGTGAATAATTATGACCTTATGAATTAAAAAACTCACAAGAGTTTAAAATCACAGTTTCTAAGGACAAAATCACTACTGAAATGAAATCCTAAAGTACTAGCAATATTTGTGCCATATTCCTCAAATCCTGAAATTTCTCTGGCTTCATTTTTTTTCTCTTAAAATAAGATAATACTTTATGATCTGGTAGCTTGTTTATCCCCCATTTCATCACTGTGACAAAATGCCTTAGATGAAAACATATAAAAAAGATTTTTTTTTTTTTGCCTCAAGCTTTCATCTGTGGCCTCTGTACCTGTAGCAAGATAAAAGATCACTGTTAGGATCATGTGGTAATGTGGAAGTTGTAGAACACAGATGATTCTTCTCCTTCTTCTCTTTCTCTTCCTCCTCCTTTTCCTCTCCCTCCTCCTCCTCTTTCTTCTTCTTCCTCTTTCAGTTGGTTATTTTATTTATTTACATTTTAAATGTTGTCCCCCTTCTGGTCTCCCTTCATCAAACCTCCTATTCCATCCTTCCTCCTCTTTGCCTCTATGAGGATACTCCTCCACCCATCCACCCACCCCTTCTTACTGCTCTAGCATCTCCCTATGCTGGGGCCTCAAGCTTCCAAAGGACCAAGAGCCTCCCTCATGGATGCCAGATAAGACAATCCTCTGCTACACAAATAGCTAGAGCTATGGATTCCTACATGTGTCCTATTTTGTTGGTGGTTTATTCCCTGGGAGCTCTGGGAAATCTGGTTAGTTGATATTATTGTTCTTCCTATGAAGTTGCAATCCCATCAGCTCCTCAGTCCTTCTCCTAACTCTTCCATTGGGGTCCCTGGACTCAGTTTGATGGTTGGCTGTGAGTATCTATATCTGGATTAGTTAGGTGCTGGCAAAACCTCTCGGGCACAGGTATACTAGGCTCTTGTCAGCAAGTGCTTCTTGACATCAGCAATAGTGTCAGGGTTTGGTATCTGGAGATGCAATGGATCCCTAGGTGGGGTGGTTTCTGGATGGTCTTTCCTTCAGTCTCTGTTCCAATTTTGTCCCCGAATTTACTTTAGACAGGAAAAATTCTGGAAAATTCTAAAAATTTGAGATGATTGGGTGGCCCCATCCTTCAACTCTCTTACACATACTGTTTGGAAGCAAAGACAGAAAGGGACTAGGATTCAGATGTTTCCTTAAAGATCTGTTACCCCTTCTAGCACATCTCTCCTAAGAGTTTTACAGCTTCCCAATAGTACAAGAGATGGTGACAAGGCTTTAATATATGTGCCTTGGTGAGAAATTTAAGATTCAAATCATAATCATAACTCATGGACACTATTAAATTCAATTATTATGTACTCATGTTATTGTTTGCTGCTCCAAATCTCAGAAACTACACATGCAAAACTAGACATTTCCATTCTTAGAGTACTCATGTAATTTCTTGAAAAAGCTAAATTGAATATTTGAAGGATGTATCAGTTGCTGAGAATCAAATGTCTTAGTGAAATAAAGACCTATTTTACTGAGAATATAGAACGAACATGTCACTTACTGAGAATGTATTAAGCATCACTCATGATGCAATCAGTCTGAAAACATGGCAAAAAATATAGAGCATGGGGGTTAATGTATTAGGCATCACCCATGATACAATCAGCCTGAAAACATGACAAAAAAATTCAGAGCATGGGTGTCATGGTCCATAGCTCTAGAAAAAAATGTTCCAGGATCTGGAAAATAAAATTGTCCACAAAAATATGAGAATAGCCTATTTAACATTATTGAATGTCTGTTTTCATGCACACTCAACCACCTTTTACCAACACCTCGGGATGTTTAGATTAAGTTACACCTGAGAGTTCTCCACTAATCTATTAATAAATAAGGTAATTGTCCACAGCAATTCCCATATTGTGCCAGAAGATTTTGGCACCAAGTAAGAGTAGGTGGCATAATTAATAGCAGGGAAATCCAATGATTGGCATATTAAATTGGCAATTTCTGCACTGAATATGCTGTATGTTCTCAAATTAGCTAGTGTGCAGATGTGTTCTATTTAAATCACAAGACTTCCAGATGCATAGACCAGCTTTGGAGTCACATGTTCTCTATGCTGAGCCCTTTCTGTATCTGTGGGCCTTTCAGGAAGATCTATTTTAAAATACCTACACTTGACCATCTCCCAATCTGTAAACAATAGGATCATTTCGTCAGAAGGAAGTGTTACCTTTAAATTTCTACTAAATGGCAAATTCTTCCACTTGCCAAAATGTCTCTACCAGATGTCTCCTTTTCCAGAACCAATAATTCAGCAACTAGTGGAGACTTTCCCTTCTCACAAAACATAGTAAGGCAAATACTTCCTGTCCCACTGTACAATAGTATTAGGGTGTTTCATGATGAAATCAAACCAAAGAACTCCTTTGTTTCCCCTGACTGTCCCATGACAGGGTACCAATCATGGTACCCTGATTGATTTCAGATATTTAACAATACAAGGTCAAAAATTACTAAGCATACGATTAACACCTCGAGAAAACATGGATAAATCTAAAGAAAATTATAGATGACTTATCCAAGATTAGAAATATTATAGTAGTAATGTTAAAATCCAAGTTTCAAGGATGTAAAACACATGTCACATTTGTAGTTCTCTTAAACAAAAACTCAAAAAACTAAACAATTTTTTTTTTTTACCTTACTGGTAACTATGATATAAACACAATTAGAATCCAGATACTTTGGAACTTTATTTTTAATGTTGGTTTTCATTCAGAAATTTTGATTGACTGGCTCTTTGTTATTAACATGCACAGAAATCCATCTAGCAAAATGAAATTTAAAGCCACAATTAGAATAATGTCAATGACAAAAAACCCTGCCAGCCCATAATCTCTGAAGCTGTATTTGGCTATTAATATTTTACAGGTATGATGTTGTGATGTACAAATATCCAAACATGGATATTATACTGCAAAAATGAATATCAAACTATCTATTGCTTGTTATTTAAAGGCATCATTAAATCACAAGGAGAGTTGCAACTCATACTGACATCTTAGCCTATACAAAACAGAACAGTTCTTCAGAAATCTGAGAAAAAAATGATAATTTGATGATTTTTAAAACGTCAACAAGGTGAAGAAAAAGCATGGAATATATGATACATCTAAACAAAAGTATATTGTGACATTTTTGTGATATTACTTATGGTAAATTGACCAGCCTTAATATTGGTTTGTATAGATAACAGCAAATTTCAACACTGATAAATAGTTGACCAGCCAGTAATTTATTTTTGATCACTGCAACAGGATTTTTTTTATGGGAGCCAATAGCAGTTATTTCTCATGCTACTTACATGAAAATATGAGAATTTTTTAACATCTATATTGTTTTTGAGGATTGCTTCTGTAATAGAATTCTGCATTCTCCTTTAAAACTGCTGTAAAGAATTTGCTAAAAATTAGAAAGATATATATATTTAATTCATTCTTTTTCTCTGATGTTAAAGAAAATAAAGTTCAAAATTCAATAATTAACTATTACTGAGTTTCTACAAGACTCTATTGATGTAAATAGTAACTTCATTTTCCTGATGCAGACTTCATTATGTAGCAATATGAAGACAAAATAATCAGAGACTTTGCCAGGGACATGCTGCTGACAATGATAGTGTTGTACATATGGGCTTACAAGATATATAGAATTATTGACCACCATCCCCTTTTTTTTCAGGAGTAGATATCACTAATGTACTGAGGTATGTTTCTTCATTTGAAGTTGGGCATGGCTTAGAGTGTGATACAGCCTATTGGACAAGATTAAACCTATAAGAGAAATCTTATTTATGTGCATAGGTATTTATCAAACCATCTAAAGGATGAAGCTCACCACACAGTAAACATGCATAAATACATACTTGCAGTTTTACATTTCAGAACAGTTCTCTGAAGGCCACACTGCAGAGAAGTGGAACAGTATTCAAGCTCAGTGGATGTTTATTTCTACAATTCAGATGTAGAAATATGTGAATGGACTGCAAATTTTCTATCATTTGGAAGAGGTAAGGGAGACAATTTCTCTCTTAAAATAGAATTTTCTCAATAGGTGACGTACGGTTTTCTTTTAATTGAACTGTTTCAACCTTCAATGGAAGCCATAATTATCACTAATTAAGCTCCTATATCCAGATAACTCTCTCTCTCTCTCTCTCTCTCTCTCTCTCTCTCTCTCTCTCTCTCTCTCTCTCTGTGTGTGTGTGTGTGTGTGTGTGTGTGTCATTCACTCATTTACTCTCTCACGCACTCACACACACATATATAATATATGTGATATATATTAGTGCTAATATGTGTGTATCCTTTTCTAATTCCTTTTTATCTGAGAAAGTTCAATGTTATCACTCCTTAATATATTGTACTACATTTGCTTATACAGATTACATTTATATACTCCAAATGGTTTGTATTGTTCTTGGTGGTAATGAGATTTTGACTCTTCCATGTCTACATTATATGCCCAGTCACCCATGAGCATAACTCAGTAAAAGAACTCAGTGTCTACAAATAAAATTTCAAGATGAGATTCCAAGCACTTTCTTGAACAAGTATTTTTCAAAACAGACTCTATCTACTGAGCTGTTTTTTAAGACACAAGATGTTGAAATCATCACTACTAGAAGTTTACTTCTCTTTCTCAGAATCTCATGATGCTTGATTGCTTGCACGTTTCATTTTTATCAGGTCAGTAGTCACTATATATTAATTAAAAGCCTATATTTTCTCTCTCTTTTTAAGCTGAAGCAATATAGCCTTGTACATACATGATTTATAACTAACAATGACCTGTTCAATGAAGAAATCAACCCATTTGAACTTGTCTAGTTTGCAAGTTTTAAGACATAGTTTCACCACAATATGTAGTTTATAAAATACTGAAAATATAATTTCATTTAATTTTTTCTTCTTTTTGTATCAACTCCATTAGGTTATGCTGAAACTATTGGAAGCATGTAATATTCATGCTTTGGAGTTTTAATTCAGAAGAATAGTTTCTACTATTGGGAAACCTGGAAGGTATTTTTTTCCTAAAACAACATTTCTATAAATGTAGAATTCTATTCTCATCTACATAACCTAGTTTTCTGTTTGCTCTTCTAAGTCATCGTGTTTGATGTCAGCCTTGTCATTTTACTTGGCCAATGTGTATAATACTACTATCGCCTAAGTTATCCTGTTATGTGATTAAAACTATGTAGGATGTGCATATTATATGTTCATAGTATTTATATTACATATGTGTATTTATGTGTGTACATTTGTGCATGTATGTATTAAATTGTCCTTTCCTGAAGATCCTTTACTTTTATATTAACTTAATTCTGATTCATGGCAAGTCATATCTGCCATGTCTATATCCATGTGTTTCTTATATACTGTGAGGTCTATTTTCATATTCTATTTCATCCTTCGCTGTTGCCCTATGCCAGATAACTGCACAGTTATACAATTTGAGAGCTTCTTTTGTTGCTTGATGTTCACTTTGACATCAATGGGAACTCACATGAGCAAAGGAAAACTCTGGCAAGAATCTTCCTTAGAGCCCATCTGGGTAAGTTAGATAAGTCTAGAAAAAGTCTTCGATTACTCAAGGAAACTCAGTGATTTATTGCTGCTAGGTATGCTGAGAGAGCCACATGGACGGTATTAACGATATCTGAAAATAGTTTACACTGTCATATAAAAACGTTTCCCTATTTAGAACTCTTCTTGTACTATACTTATTCATTAAATAATGCTTTCATAAGTACATGGTTACCCAAAATCTGTGCTAAATGATGCAAGTCAGCAGGAAAATATACTTAAGTAGCTATTTTTTTAGTAAACTGGCTGGAGCTTAGTTGTATGATTAGGTAAAGATAGACAGGATAGAGCCTGAATGACAAATTTAAGATGTTCTAGCTAGAGATAATACAAAGAATGAATGATTTAAATGACTTTTTGAAATCATAAACTGAAGTGGCTCTGAAAAATTATTTAGTTGAACTAATAGTTTATGCTTATATAGTGTAACATGATTGGTTCATTTACTCATTCATCTCTATATCCATCTGCTTCTAGTCATCTGTCTATTTAACAAGCAGTTAATGATGGCCTATTATATCTGAGAAATGCTACAGAACACTTAAGTATATATAAAACATTATTGGAGAAATCTACATAGTGTAATAATGAAGTACAGTACTCAGGAAGCAGGCCTGGTGTCAGAAAACTGAGAAGGAGTTTGTATGGAAAGCAAACTAGATATTAGTCTATCACTCTACATGTTCTATTTTTGTATTAATCATTTAGAATATATAATGTTCTAACATATATAATAGACAAATTCTTCATATAATACATAATATAGTACATAATAAAAATAATTTTCTTTTGGTCTGGAGATAGTTTTGATATATGAAATGTTCAGAATAGGAAAAATCAAAAGAGATGGAAACTTATTGTATTGGTGATTTTTAAGTCACAGGGCAAAGCATGGAGGTAAATGGGGAATAATAGATAAAGAGTTGGAGATTTCTTTAGGAATGTCTATTCGTTGTATTTTTGTTTCAGTGATGTTCTTTGTATCTAAGGTTTTATGCTTGCAGGAACAATATTTCTGACTATAATTACACCAATGCCATATTCTATTTCTAGTCTTTGAATTGAAAGGGAGATAGAGATTGATTCAATTCTCTTTTCAATTCACACATGATTTTCAAATTCACATTCTGGTTTTCTCAAACAACAGCAAGTCAAAAGATTGGTCATTCCTAAAGACCTCTGTCAGGTAGAATACTTCACAAAGGAGAATACTTCCACTCCACTGCACTCCTTCATCTCCAGTGTAACAGGCAAAGAATGTATCTACATAGATATAGAAATTATCTGAAGCCTCTATATCCAGTTTCACCGTCTTTGTTTTTTTTTTTTTTTATTATTATTGGATATTTTATTTACATTTCAGATGTTATCTCCTTACCCCATTTCCCACCCCTGCGCAGGAACTCCCTATCCAATCCCCCCTTCTCCTGTTTCTATGATGTGCCTCTACCTACCCCCCAACTCCCACCTCCCCACCCTCGAGTTCCCCCTCACTGGGCGTCCAGCCTTCGTGGAACCAAGGATCTCCTTTCCCACCTATGCCCGACAAGGCCATCCTCCCCTATGTATACAGCTGGAGCCATGGGTCCCTCCCTATGTGCTCCCAGGCTGGTGGTTTAGACCCTGGGACCTCTGGTTGGTTGGTATTGTTGCTCTCCTCCTGGGACTGCAAACACTTTCAGCTCCTTCAGTCTTCTCTCTGACTTCTCCATTGGGAACTCCTTGATCAGTTCAATGGTTAGCTGTGAGCATCTGCCTCTAATTGCATTCATAATAGTAAACACCTTATCTAAATATGAAGTTTACCTAGTTTGATTTAAAATATCATAAAAGGATTTTCTGATCTTAATTAGCCATTATGATCAATTTATATAATAAAGAATTATTTTTGTGTTTATCTCTCAATATCAGAACGCATTAAAAATTTGTCTAGTATTCAGTTGTCAAAAAAATGAAGCCATCTAAATAAGATAAGCTCACTATTTCCTTCCTCCCTCCCTCCTTTTTCCACTTCCTCTCTCCCTTTTCTTTTTCTCCTCTGCCCTCCTCTTTTCTCTTCCTCCTTCTTCTTCCTTCTTCCTTCCTTCCTTCCTTCCTTCCTACCTTCCTTCCTTTTTTCCTTCATTTCCTTTCTTTTGGCTTTTAATCATGCAACAATATTAACTATTACAGATCAATAAGGATAAAAGTATGATGTATGTTCAAAAAACAGGCCACCCAGGCCCAGACTTAGTCTGCCTTTCTTATTATTTTACATGACTCTTTTTAAGCCACTGTGTACTGGTTTTAGTTTCCAAACAGCCATACAAGAAAAGGTCTATTAGAGAATGAACATGCAGTCAGAAATTCCCCTATTCTAGACACTCAGAGCTTCTTTGAGAGCAACTAAGCTCCTTATTGTGTATTATTCAGAAAGATGAACTTAATTGATAAATAATTAACATATGTCAAATGCTATTCTATACATCCTAATGAAAATTTATTGAAATATTCTGTAATTTCTATATTTCTAGGGTGCAGCATTTTGTGCTTATTGTATTAGGAACATTTGTGCATGAGGTTCATGCACTGAAAATTCTTCTTAAAAATATTCTTTGTGGTTTCTTTTGTAAAGTATCATTATTTCAAAGATTAAAGAGACTTAAGGGCATGTTTCTCAACAAAGGATCGTATGATTCTTTGTGCAAGCAGCATGTCCTTGTAGAAAGGAAAGATCGTTCAATAAGGTCACTAACCAGGGGTTAAGATCAAGCCTATAAGAGCATGACAAGTCAGACATGCTGTGCACACAACCAATAAACAGAGACACACAAATTAGTGCATTTAAATCAAAGGTGGGGGAAGTAACTCAAATTCAGCTGAAATGAGCGATTTTACTTATCTGCCTTCAAAAACAGTTCTTGTAAAGTCAAATGGTTTTAGTTCTTTGGCCATGAACTATGCAGCCAAATTCTTAATGTATTTGATGGCAGACAGAAATGAAATATGGAATCTGAAATGCCAGATGTGTTTCAGTCTCTAGTTCCTGATCTGGTTTCTAGTGCCTTTCATTTCTTTTTATATAGTTTCCTGCAAGTTATATGTGAGAACATGACACAAAACCCATGTTTGTGCCTAGAATGGAATGGGTATA
Source organism: Mastomys natalensis (assembly GCA_021653895.1). Taxonomy (NCBI): domain Eukaryota; kingdom Metazoa; phylum Chordata; class Mammalia; order Rodentia; family Muridae; genus Mastomys; species Mastomys natalensis. The sequence goes on along the minus strand of JAJTUV010000541.1, from coordinate 2,532 downwards.
CCAACTTAACTAATCAGTGCACTTTCCATGCCTCACCCTTTTCCCCCCATGTTTCCCAAAACACTATTAACTTATGGATAAGTTTTATTGGACCCTATAACAAAATGCTATCTCTCTTAAGATCCCCCTTCCTTCCATTAGATGCCAAGATTTACAGCTTGTCTATTCTTTTGTTTTTGTTTGTTGTTTCTGAAATACCAATGAAATAGTCCCTGATCTTCCTTCTGGGTCTGTTTTAAAATTATTATTAGTATCCACATTAAAAAAAAAAAACAACAACTTCCCTTGTAATTTATATTGTTAAGTAACTAGTTAAATAACTAGATCTTTTTGAGGACATTAGTGCAGGACACCTTCACTCATAATAAGCAGTGGAAAACAGAAGACTAAGATGCAGAAGTTAATCACTGGTCAGAACAGAGGGACCTGAGTTGTACTTCTAACCTCCAAAGAAGTGCCCCCTGGAAGACCATTAATAAATAACTGGCTCCAGGTATATAAAACCTCTTAGATTACTATCCAGAAGAAGGCTTTCTGATCGATAACATTCCACATTACATGTGAATAAGCTCTACCTATAAGATTTGGTATGAATAGCTCTGTTTATCACTGGGACAGGACAAAGCTCCTCAGTGAAACTTTATTATGCTAGAGATTTTGGAAACTACTATAAAACCTATATAGAATGCAAATGGACAATGGTATTTTAGCCATTATTTGCTCTTATACCTTGAGAATGTACTCTACACTAAATTCTCCACTTTCCACATGATATTTTCGATGTTTTTCAACAGAAGTCATAAGATCTAAGATATGAGAGCTGCATCTGAGACTTCAGTCACAGTCTCAACATTATGTCTGAGATGGTCATGGTTTGGGAGTTACCTTTGAATTTATCCATGAATTTTGTTGTGCTTCTCATGTTGGCTTTTTAGGTTTGCTTTTAACTTTACAAATTGAAACTTCACGATTTCCCTGCTTGTTTTTCTCAGCTCTTCAAAATGGCTACTTTACCATGAAAATAAGTAAGGAGGCTACTTGCATATTAAGAAAACTGGACATGATACATATTGCTTCTGGGAAGTTAGATGGGAGTGGGGAGACTCCAGAGTTACTTTTTACTGGATTTTGTATTATTTTATTTCAATAAATCTATAATTCCTTTAGAACTGAATGGGCTATTTTAAAAACTGTATGCAGACTAATTCTGCTTTAAATCAGTACTTGAGGGGCTGACTGCTTCTGAAATAATTAGTATTAGTGTCTTGAGGAATTTGGCTTCTATTCCAACTACCTGGAGGATCTCTTTTTGAAGATTCTTGGTGCCCTCTAAATATCTGAGGTTACTGAGTTTTTGAGTTTGAAACCCATAGGGCATTATTCCATGCACACATGATTGAAAACATATTGTGCTTTTATTACTTAGTGGTGAACTGGTTTAAGACAGTGCAGTGTCTCATTTCAATGTGTCAATGCTATTTGTTCTTGAAAACTGCTCTCTCCTGTCATCACAAGAGAGAGCTTGGTTCTTCTCATATTATGCAGAACAAAATCTCAGTCATAAATAGAGGAAAGCATCAATTATTAATTAGACATAAATTATTCCTAATCTACACACAATGCCTAATCCCTGGTTCACAGGAATGCAAATTGTGCTCCAAAAATAATATGTTAACAAGTTATTTTCCTTAAAGGACAGGTGCCCAAGTTCAATATAAAATAGAGCAAATATGCCAAGCCTATTTCAAGGAACATGGTTGATAGAAGGTGTATCCAGGGAGCCAAAGCAGTAGAATTAAAAAAAAAAAATGCCCATACAAGGGCTCAAAAAAGTATCCATTGTGAGTATTTTCTAGTTCTCCAACAAACATAAGTATTAGTAGAAAAACTGTACTGATATTTTCTTTACTATGAAAACTTAAATGATGAATACATATAAAATGATGATGATATTAAAGTAAGATTTTCTTCACATTAGTAGGATCAAAACTACCACAAAAAATAGAAAAAATGTGGTGACTCTTATAAGTACCTGTCATCCAATAAAAGACTCATATCCCAGGGATCATGTGAAGCCCTCAGGCCTAATCACATAAAACATGTCATCTGCCACCTCCATCGAGTTTTATGGGTCTAATGACTGTCATTGTCACGTGAGGCTTCCTTTGACTTAACTGTCCCTCTATAGGTGCAAGGCCACATGTGTTTTACACATCATGCCAAAATTAATAAAGAACTCATTCATAATCGAGGAATATAACATCGTTCACTTCTGAAATGTGAGAATTTTTCTGAACTAAATCATTTCTATAAATGTGGAATGCCCTCCAAATTTCAAGTCTCCTAAAAGCTGTAGTTAAATATGTTACTGTTGAAAACACCTTTTAAGAAGGACAATTTTCACTGTATTTTACCACTTAGTAGTTACTTATTGTATGAAATGGCTCTAAAGACGTTTTAAAGAATTTTTATGGAATTCCATCCAAAAAGTTAACCCTTATGAGATTTTGCTTGGAAATAAAATAAAATAAA